>CM062814.1:318875379-319475379 GCA_031772625.1 Pinus tabuliformis | reverse complement strand
AAATGATAGTCAACGGAAGTGTTCAGCGGTGGAACGGCTCTATGTAGCTCTGTTTTTGAGCACGTGAAGCTACGTGGCACATTCCTTAGCCACAAAGACATCCTGGTAGCATGAATCCAACAACCATACCTCTCAGATTTAATAAACATGATGACAGTTACCTAGATCCAGGCTGAAGAGGATTTACGTGTCTCTGGCAGCGTGGTTAATAGCGTAGATTTAGTTAATTTGTTTAGCTTTCTTTCCTTATAAATAACGCGTCCATGAACGCTGTAAAAGTTAATCTTTGGTAATGTAATTCGAAGTTGTTGTATTTCCCCACTGCACTTTTATGTTGCTGTTTAATATATGAGAAGACTGGTTTAAACTTAAGCTTGTAGTTGCTCGTTGAATTGGCTGAAGTGGTAGAGGGCCCCTGCTCACTAAAGCCTTGTACAGTTGTCCTTTAACTCTTGCATTACATTTTTTCCTGTTCATGTATATTAGCTGTACAATTGTCATTTAAATGCTGCATTTTATTTCATCATGTATATTAGCTGTACATAACAAAGCTTTTTGATTTCTGTTGATTTACGTTTTCATTGCTACTCTTTTATGGTTACAACTGATCAGTGTTTTCTGCAGGTTTTCTTAGGCAGCCCGGGGCAATTTTTCACCTTTTCTTTTTATAACTATTGGCATACGAGATCATCTTGTCTTTGTCGCTGACTCTTGTTTTCTGAAGTTTGATTTCCAGTACTGTCATTTCCATAAGTTGTACATTTATTTTCTGCTCTTAGATATCATGCTATTCATCTGTCAACGGTTTCCTTCTATAACCAAATAACTTTATTAGGAACCAGAATATCATTCATTATAGCTTGATTTAGTTTGCTTTAGATCTCACATTGCTTGACTTGTTCATGATTGTTTCTCACAGGGCAAATTAAGCTGAAAGGCAAAAGGTCAAGAGAGTTAAAGTAGTGTGATTAGTGTCTTTTATGCAGTTTAACTTCTTTTAGATTTCACATTGCTTAACATTTCATGATATCTTTTCACAAGGAAGATTGAGTTGAAGAGTTGAAATAGTGTGGATTAAATGTTCTTACTTTTAATTGAGTTAGTGTAGATTTCACTTTTATTTTCATTCAGCAACAAAGATACTGGGCCGATATCATTAGTTCATTGTTTGATGTCTTTATTTCTTTTTAAGAATTGATTTCATTGCAGTTATTTTAAAAGCTTTCTTTCTTTTAAGTTTTGAAAAACCACTTAGAGATCACCATAATCATCCATATTTCACTTGCTTTATCACCTTTTCATCATCTCACATTAGGGAAAGATAAATCCAAAAACAAACTTAAAAAAAAAACTAAAAACGACAAAAGACTAAGGAAATGGTTATCTAGTACATATAGTACACTTCACTTCGTCAGTTTACGAACCCCGGGTTGACATTATAAATAGCAACTTAGATCACACTAAATTGACCAAACAACCTCTTTGGCCTAGCATAGCACCTCATAGAGGATCCCCAGCCCAAATTTCAAGAAATTTGGGGCAATTTTGGTCACATGGCAAATTTTTGGTCACAACACAGGTTTTTTCTCCTGACGCTTAGGATTGGGAGCTCCAAATCACAAATGGTTTGCATTTTTGGATTCATCATGCAAAATCACGACTACTGGTGCTTGGAAAAGAAATTTGGGCATGATTTGAGTCTCCAGGAGGTCAAAAACACTAAAAAAATGACCTCTCTGCCCCTATTTTGACACACAGGAAGTAGTATTGGGAGAATGAAGATTTGTAGGGGAAAATGAGCACCAAATTCTGAAATTGCACTTGGGTTGGAAAGTAGACAGGACAAGCTTTCCAACAAGCACACTTGGGCACATTTTGGACTCATGCAAGTGCCTCAAAACAGGCTCCAAAGTGGCACAGTGCATATAGAATTGGGCGCGACGCATATAGAGAAAAAGGCCAAATTGCGCCTGTTTCGCGAAATTTCGATTCGCGAATTTCTCCAAGTGGGCCCGCTCATCTACATTTCACTTTTTCAGCAGCTAAGGTGGAATTTAAAGTATTTTCACTCCAGATTTGCTTCTATCCAAGTGGCAAAGGAAGGCAAACAGTCACCCAAGCCATTTGTCATGTTTGTAACGCTGCACCTGTAGCTAATGGTTGGCTTTCCACCTCCATTTTGTAATGATTCAAGTAACTCCCCAACCCTTGGGAATTCTATCTCTTCATGGCACATCCTATATATTGTATGCAAACTATTTGCAAAGGGTTTGTTGGCTTGTAATTTCTGGGAGACTGTGGGAGAGAAACTCAGTTCTTCATTATATATTTTGACAGAGGATTAATGAAAGACAACAGCTCTGTTTCATGAGATTCATGTGGTTGTGAGTGTAACAAATGTGTCTCTTATGTTTCATATGAATTTCATAATGTTTCACAGTTCATTTCATATTCATTTCCAGTGAAATTTTGTAAGTTAGATAAGGTAGAATTCATTTTTATTGCTTTGCCTATGGGAAAAGTTCATGTTCAGTGTTCTTCTTCTGTTGAAAAGGATTCATGTACTTATGCCCTTTTCACCCTCCTAAGAAATTCCTCCATTATGCATTATTTAAAACTAAATTGCTAGACTTTTCGCCTGTCTTGCCTCACGAAGTAATCTGTGCCTTTGTATTAAATTCTCTGCTCATTACTGTCCGTTGGTCCCATACCATCCCAGAAACTCAGTCATTCATCAAAAATTGCTTCTTGTATCCATATTTACTTACTAGCCTAAGATCAATATTTCACTGTCAGTCATCTCAGACCATTCTGTTTACCTATTCACTGAGCGTGACTCGGAGAGAGCCCTCTCCTGTTCTGGTAGGGCTAGCTACCAGACTAAGCGTGGTCTGTGGTTACCCTGAATTTTACCTTCCTTCAGCCTAAGGCAGATTTAGGTGCTAACAGACAGCAAGCACCTACGAGAATAGAAAGGATTGTAGCTGCTAGATATGGCCCTTTAGTCTTGTCTGTTCCTTTGAATCCTATGCTTGTGGGAGAATATCAGAAATATATGCCTAAATTCACTGGTACAGAAGGAGTAACAGCAGAAGAGTACCTTGAAGCTTTTTACAGTTATGCTGATAATTTAGATATAAGTGAAAATGATGTATGGATGAGAGTTTTTGTCCAGAGCCTTGATGGAGAGGCTAGGAATTGGTTTAGAGAATTACCCCAGAGATCAATAACAGATATTGAAGCATTAGATGATGCATTTTTGAAGCAATGGGGAGATAAAAAGGACTTGATGTATTATCATACTGAGTTTGGTAATCTGAAAAGGGAAAATGGGGAATCAATACCTGATTTTAATAAAAGATTCAATCGTTTGTATAGTAGGATACCAGCTGAGGTAAAACCTACCCCCACCTCTGCCAAACTCACTTATGCCAATGCTTTTGACTCTGACTTCTGCCTATTATTGAGAGAAAGGAGATGTGCTACCCTGGCAGACATGCAAGATGCAGCTTTAGAAGTAGAATAAAATATAATGGCTACCGAAAGCTCAAAAGTCAAGCTGACAGGAGAATACAGAGAAGTCAGGTTTCTACTTCCTCTAGTTCATCTTCAGAGCCTAAATTAGAAAAAATGACTAAGATGATAGAGTCATTGGCTGCTGAAATTTCTAAGCTAAAGATTGAGCAGAACTCAAGGAAAACAAGGTAGAAAAACACATTTTCTCCAAGAAATCAGAATCCATTCAGAAGAGAAATTGAGCAGTTACAAAAAATGCAGAGGGGTGAAGAATCAAAAGAAGATCAGAAAGTAAAAGCTCCCTTCCAAAATGTAGTCATGGAGGAGGATCAATTGGGAGAAGACGAGGATGAAATTCACTGCATCGAAGATAAAGGCAACGCTACATTTTTGACAATGGCTGAGTATGAAGAATCATTGCTGCAGCAACAAGATAGTCAAGGGTGGGACAGAGGAGCTGTTCTACAAACTGAAAAGCAACAGAGATATAACCTGAGATCAAATGCAAAGAATGTTAAGGAGAATCCTGCACAAAGAGCTGCTATCCAAACAAAGTCACAGAATGCCAAACAAAGAAGACCAACAGCTGATCCAGTCATCCTCAAAGCCCCGGTTCAAGAGGTAAAAAGTTATAATAGGTCATCTTCTTCTTTTAGCTTTGAGTCAGAAGTTCAAAAATTGAAAATATCTGTTCCTTTGGTTGAATTGGTAAAGAGTGAAGTATTTAGGAAGCCTATCCTTGAAGTCCTTGAGCTAGAAACCAAATGAACCTCCACTGACTCTATCAATTTGCAAGATGACAAGCCTACTATTGTGCTTAGCCCCATGGTTGAGCTTGCTGATAGTAATTCTCCATCTTTTTATGTCTCCTTGACCATTCATGGCAAAATCCTCCACAATTGTCTACTAGACACAGGGGCCAGCCACAATCTAATGCCTAAAGCTATAATGGAAGAGTTGGGCCTTGATATCATTATACCCTATCATGATTTATTTTCTTTTGATTCAAGGAAGGTGAAATGTCTTGGATTGATTAAAGATCTGGCCATTACCCTAACTCAGCTACCCATGAAAAGTATGGTGATGGATATTGTGGTAGTAGATGTCCCTCCTAAGTTTGGCATGCTGTTGTCTAGAGGGTGGATCAAGAGACTAGGTGGGACATTACAGAATGATCTCTCTTATGCCACTGTCCTAGTGTTTGGAGGAGAAAGCAGGAGATTGTACAGAGAAGCACAGCTGGCATACATCATTAGTGATGAGAAGAATCCTACAAATCATCCCATTTATGCAGTGGACATTGACTTTGGAGCATGTATTCTCCAAATAGAAGAATCTCAGAAGGCCTCAATGCAGCTCAGGAAACCAACAGTTCAAGCCGATAAAGAGAAAGGAAGTTAGGTTTGGGAAATGTTCTTTGATGGAGCATGTTCTAGGGAGACTGCAGGAGCAGGTGTGGTGCTAGTGTCTCCATAGAAAGAAAGTATTCAACTATCTTTTAAGCTGGTTTTCCAAGTCACAAACAAGATAGCGGAATATGAAGCTTTGCTGTTGGGCCTTAGTGCAGCAAAAGACAGAGGAATCAAGAATTTGAAGGTGTTTGGAGATGCTGATTTAATTATCCAGCAAGTGAATAAAACATTTCAGGCAAAGCACCCAAGGCTAAAAGCATACAGAGATGAGGTATGGAGAATTAGAGACTCTTTTGATTATTTCTGTATTTCATACATCCCTAGAGCCAAAAATCAGCTTGCTGACTCCCTTGCTGTTTCTGCTAGTCTATTTATACCTCCTATGCCTCCCAGACTAGCTTATGAAGTCCAAATGAAATATAGACCATCCTTGCCTGATAATGTCCACCATTGGAAAGTTTTTGAAGATGATGATGAGATAAATAGGTTCCTTCAAGTCATTGATGAATTTTCTAAGATGCAAATTGACCAAGAAAATGATTCCTTGTTAGAAAAACCCCAGTTCCAGCTTAGAAATAAAATTGGAAAAAGCAACATCGTCCAGCTTCCTAGTAATCATATTCCCAAGGGCCTAATTCCCCTTGAAAGACTGTTTGACCAAAATGATGTGCCTTACAAAGCTGCCCAAAAAGAAGACCAATCTGTAGTCTCTAAGCATGATATAGGAAGTCCAGTTCAGCCTAAATATGTGAATTTGTCCACTCATTTGTCTGCTGATCAAAGTGCTGAATACTGCAGTTTAATGAGGCAATTTGCTGATGTGTTTGCCTGGGAGTATAGTGACCTGAAAACTTATGATAAGAATATAATTTAGCACAAAATCCCTCTAGAAAAAGACACTATTCCTTTCAAACAGAAGTTGAGACCAATAAATCCCATGCTTCTTCCACTGATTGAGAAAGAAATTAAAAAGTTTATGGCTGCCAAGATTATAGTTCCACTTAGATATTCGAAATGGGTGGCCAACCTAGTGGTGTTGAGGAAGAAAAGTGGAGAAATCAGACTATGTGTTGATTTTAGAAATTTAAATAAATGCTCCAAGAAAGACAACTATCCTCTGCCAAAGATGGAGCATTTGTTGCAAAAAGTCTTAGGAGTTAAAGTAATGTCATTTTTGGATGGATTCTCAGGCTTTTATCAGATTGCTGTGCACCCAGACGATCATGAAAAGACTGCGTTCACCACTCCTTGGGTTACTTTTATGTATGCCAAAATTCCATTTGGATTGATGAATGCTGGAGCCACCTTTCAGAGAGTTATGGACATTGCATTTGTGGGCGAGAAGGACAAATTTGTGCTTATCTACCTTGATGATATAACATTTTACTCCAGCAGCCATCAAAATCATTTACAGCATTTGAGAAAAGTACTTCTAAAGTGCAGAAGATTTGGAATATCAGTCAATCCCAAAAAACCACAATTTGCTTTACATGAAGGCAAGCTGTTAGGACATATTGTGTCTACTGCAGGTGTTCAGATTGACCCAGAAAGAGTCAAAGCAATTCAGGCTTTGACTGTCCCAAGATCAAAGAAGGATATCCAGTCCTTTCTGGGTAAAATTAACTTTGTTAGGAGGTTTATTCCAAATTTTTAAGAATTGGCTAAGCATGTGACCTCCATGTTGAAGAAAGGATCAGAGGTAAAATGGACTGATACAACAAGGAAATCATTTGACTCAATTAAAAAAGCTATTATGGAGGCTCCCACATTAATAAGCCCAGATTACCGTAAGGAGTTCCATATATTTTCTTTTGCTTCTGAAGATACCGTTGCAACTGTTTTATTGCAGCAAGATGAAGAAGGTTCAGAACATCCAGTAGCATTTTTCAGAAAGAACTTGAGGGATGCTGAACTGAGGTATGATATTATAGAAAAACAGGCATATGCTCTTATTAAATCCTTAAAGGCTTTTAGTGTTTATATCTTACATTCAAAAATAATTGCATATGTGCCCTCTGATGCAATAAAAGATGTCCTAACACAACCTGATGCTGATGGAAGGAGGGAAAAATGGATTGCTAAAATGATAGAATTTAATATAGAGCTGAAGCCCACCAAGCTGGTCAGAGGTCAAGGTCTTGCCAAGCTATTAGCTGAAGAAAATTGCAGGTATTTAGACATTGATTTCCTATGCACAATTGCAGAAAATGATTAGACAGATGGAGAGGAAAAAACAGCTGAAACACAGAGAAAGCAGTCAGTGGCCGATAATTTAGCTTCATGTAACTGGTATGCTGAAATAATCAATTTCTTGCTGAAGCTAGAGATCCCTTCAAGATTTACTCAAAGTCATGCCAGAACTTTAAATCTTAGAGCAGCGAAGTATTGCATTATGAAAATCTGCTCTACTGGAGGGATCCATCTAGAATTTTCCTATGGTGTCTGGACAAAGAACAGTCAAAAGAAATCATGCAGCAGTTTCATTCCAGCGTGTGTGGAGGGCACCATTATTGGAAAACTACATCCCATAAAATTCTCAGAGATGGGTACTATTGGCCCACTTTATTTTCTGATGTATTTGTTTTTTGTTAATTCTTGTGACAAGTGCCAAAGATTTGAAGGATGACAGCAGTTGAAATCCCTGCCCCTAAAACCAACAATTGCAAAGGGACCTTTTCAGCAGTGGGGTTTGGATTTCATTGGTGAAATCAATCCGCATTCCAGTGGCCAGCACAGGTGGATATTAGTAGCCACTAGTTATTTCACTAAGTGGATTGAATCAGTCCCTACAAGGAAGGCTGACCATAATGTGGTCATGAAGTTTTTGACAGAAAATATTTTCAGCAAATTTGGTTGTCCACAGAAATTAGTCACAGATAATGTAGCAGTGTTCAGGGCTAAAGAGTTGGTGGAAATTTGTGATTCAATGGGCATCAAATTGATTCATTCCACCTCATATTATCCTCAAGGAAATGGTCTGGTAGAATCCTCTAATAAAAGTTTGATCAGGATAATAAAAAAGCTGTTAGAGGACAATAAAAAGAACTAGGATTCAAAGCTCAAGTATGCACTGTGGGCTAACAGAGTGACCATCAAGAAATCAACAGGGAGTTCTCCATTCAAACTGGTGTATGGCATTGAGGTTGTATTCCCAATTCAGTTAACTCTCCCTGTGGCAAAATTCCTTCAAGAGGAGCAGAATAAGGAAGAAGATATGGCAAGGAGAATCACTAATTTGATAGAGTTACATCAGATTAGAGAACAGATGGTGGAAAAGGCTGCAACACATCAGAAGGGAATCAAGGATGCTTTTGACAAAGGGACAAAAATAGATAATTTTCAAGTGGGAGACTTAGTTCTAAAATGGGATGCACTAAAGAAAAAGAAAGGAAATCATGGGAAATTTGATGCTTTCTGGACAGGGCCTTTCATCATTTCACAGGTTCATGGAAACAACACCTTCATACTGGAAAGTATGGGAGGGGAATCAGTTTTTGACAGCCCAATTAATGGGCGTTTTCTGAAAATTTATATGATTTGAGGTCTTTGGCCTTGATAGTTGTAAATATTTCATCTCATCAGTTTTAATGTAGGCTTAGCTAGACTCCATGCCCAATGGAACACTAGGAATTTTTCTAATTGTTTTTCATCAGGAAGGCATTGATCTGCAGGTTCTTGAGACCTCACAGGGAGGATCTCATCCCCAAAAGGAGCCAAATGTTAGCACTGCTACATGTTTGAAGCATTTTTGAGAGTCATGGACAGCTTGGCCATGGTTCTTTCTGAAAAGGAAGGGCTAGCGGTAGTTCATTCAATCTCTTCCCCCATTTGCTTTACCCTTATAGCTCTTGTCATCTTCATTTCCTCCTTCCCTTTCATTTTTACCACTCTCCCTTAACCCCGTTGTTGCCATTTCCCCTATTATTCTTATAAAACCATTGTAATTTTTTTCCTTGGCACCTGGGTATATTTTATTTATAATGTTATTAAACCCCGCATAAACCTTATAGTTTTATTCCCGGGAGCTTAAGTTTTAACCTTGGTTCATTTAAACTGCGCATATTATAAAATTTATCACCCTAAGCTTTAATAAATCCCGGGCCCTCCCTTTTCAAGTCACATCACCCATCATATCAACCAACATGTGCATTAGCTGTGCCTTTCCCGTCAGCTGTCTGATTGCGCTCCCCATATGATCCAATGATATTCGGAAGGCCTTACCCCATTAGCTGCGCGACCGTTAGGCAGCGGGAAAAGCGGTTTCCCGTCGGACCTGTCTGTCACGTGGCGTAATATCACTGCATCACATCACCTTGTACGAATACCACCCTCAGCCCAAAGGCAGTGCGGGGAAACTGCCCATCCGCTATGCCGCCATTATCTCGCCCATTAATGTGTGCATTTCTCTACCGTGCGATAACTGTTGGATTTGCTACGGGAAGATCCAATTAATGTCGTCCCTCCCTGCTCCTGATAGCCTTCTGAGATTAAATCTCCAATGTTAATTCTTTTGATCCAACGGCTCAAACTCTTTCATCTGCATATGTATTCGATGACCTGTGCAACCTGATCTCGGTCGTCCATCTGAACCATCTAACGGTCATCATGCATTCCCTGTTCTTTTTCCATTTTCAAGGTGTTTTTCAGTGTTTTTGGGCTCGACTCATGCACACAAAGGAGGGAGTGATAATCCAGCAGTGTGCACATTAATTCTTCATCTACCTACATTTAAAGACAGTACGGTCGAAGACAAGAAGGACGAATTCAAAGCAGATCAAGGTATTAATCAGTCATGGAGCCTTATGCGCATTAGATTTCATATGGTTAGGAAGGACATCAAAGTACAGAAAGAGCCATTTTGTTCAGTGAAATGTTCAAATTGTAGCAGAAGACCCATATCTAACTGTAAATGTGGCTGGTAGTCAATTAAGACACCTCCACGCATAGCCTAGCAGAGAGATTTTGTAAACAGATTCTATATATATACTCAGAAAAACATTGTAAGGGGGTTGATGAGTGTTATTCTGCTGTGAGCTTCAACTTCTGGAGACTGTAACTACTATGTAACCTGCAGCTTTTGGTCTTCATTTTCAACTAATACAATCTTCTTTTGCTATTAATTGCTCATTTTCCACTTCTTCTCCTTGTTCTAGGCTGTGCCTGTTTTGCAGTTGTTCATGTGCTGTTAATGTTTAGCATTAGAGGGGCTGTCATCCCACCTCTGTGTTAGGATTTAGCATGCATCATTGAATTTGTTTGCAGGTTTCTGTTGTTTTAATGCCAAAGAGCTGTCATCCTGTTTGTGTATTTAAGAATAGATTTACAGACCTTTAAACTGGTTGCAGTTGGCCATCACAGGGTCCTGTGCATCTGCCGGTGCGATCAGTATTCTCCATCATCACATTTTCTCTAAAATTGTGAGTAATTGGTGGTTAAAAGCCTTGTAGTCTGGGGGTGTTCACCCATGTCTGGCGTCAATCATAGTAGAAGTGGTTATCTGGCTTGAATATGCAACATTTCTTTTATTCATCCATCATTTTATCCAACATTTTGTTGAGTTTGTAATGTTCCCGAGCATCACTGATATACAACCTAGGTGAGTTTCTTGGGTGATAGCGGTTATATATACCCCTCCCATTGTATGAGCAAGGAATTTTCACCTTGGCTCCTCCCACGAAGCATAGAGAGTTTTCAGTTAGTTCTTTCAGGAGCCAACACGTTTTCATGCATGTTTTGTAGATGTTTGTAAGACTAATCTTTCTGAATTTGTAATGAATGTTTGTTTAACTTGTCCTAAGATAGTTGAACTACTTTGGTTATTTTAGTACTTACATTGTTGATAATGTGTTGTATTGCTTATCACTACTGTCTCATCCTTGTGGACCACTACGCATGAAATTAGATAGACCTGTCTTGTTTATTGGTTATAACAATTGTCACCTCGGTGTGGACTGCTTTGCTGGATGGTGTATTTTTTCCCTTGCACTTCGGTTTTAATGACTGTCACATCCATTGTGGACTACTCCATTGGATGCTAGATAAACCATTTCTAGTTCATGTGTGTCTCTTCCTGGGTGGTACTACTACTTCTCACTTACAGGCTCACTTTACTCTCCCCCTTTACAGTAAGAGAACATGGACACAAGTTAAATTACACACTCACTAGGCATACTCACCTCACTTTTTAAAGATACCACTGCAACACTCTCATGTGTTGAACAACAATATCTAAGGAAAATCTCTAAGTAAATGGTAACTGGGCCATCGTACCAGATGGGACTCCTACACCAAATGGTGTGAGGTCTAGTTGGGACTTCATACCGGGGTGATCCCCTGAATGTTGGCGGGTCCAAAACCATCAACATAATGATAGGCCAAGGTAACATACCCTAGCATCCTTGTTACCAGGAAATCTAGTGTCTATTCAGAGCTACTAGTCCCACTAAGATGGGTAACTATCTTAGAAACAAACAGATTAAAGTCACTTGTTTTTTCCTTTACGAGAGAGAGATGAGAAAGAAGACGAGAGTACCAACCTCAGTCTTCCGCTTGGCTCCTTGCTTGTTTCCTTTCCCATTTGACAGAATCTCACCATTGCTTCCTTACTTGCCCTGCTTCAAAGAGCACCTGTAGATTCACAACAGTATAATACCATCAAAGCATAGAGATCTTTCACTGTAAAAAATATAGTATCAGATATATATTTACCATACAAATGCATATATCGACATAATATTAAGAGATACACAAGAATATGGAGGAAAAATCAAATAGCTTTATTAGTAAAAGCAGTAGAAGAGAGGATTACAACCACTTGGTCTAACCCAATGCCATCCTCCCAGCTTGAAAGCCCTCTTCACCTCACACAAGGTAAGATCACCCAATAATGCCTTCAAAGAGAAACCAACAACACCTCTTTGCAAATTACCAAATTCCAACCTCTGGATCACTGGGATGAGGGATCCATTTATAGATATTTACAAGGGGGTGAGTCAGCTTCTGGGATTTTGATTAGTGTCATCTCTCTGATAGTTCTTGGTTCCACTTGGAGATTTCACGATCTCTTACTAATCCTTGGGCGAACTTAGGGAGGCAAGTGTCAAATGAGTAGCTTCTAGAAGATTCTCAGTGTCTCCACTTAGCAAACTGCTTGTGCCATTTGTCTGCTCTCGCTCATCGCACCCTATAGAAGGGCTTTTCAGTATGCATCGCACCTTTTGCATGTGGCAGGTGAGATGCATCGCACCCTTTGCACTGGGCAGTCTGTATGGTCCTGCTTTGACCAGTTCTGAGTGGTTTCTCATGCAAAAATTCTAGGAGATGATGTAATTAGCTGACCTTTGCTTCTTTAGGGTATGAAACAACACTTTCAGGGACTTAGAAGCCCTTGGTTTATGGACATATGTGATTGGGGTTGCAGTGCCAAAATATGTCTATAACAATTGCCCCCTAAAGCATGAGTTCATAAATATTTTGATGTCGGGTGAAATGCTTTATAATGAGGATCTGAGGTTTTTCGCACTGGAAGGTGACTTGTAATAAGATACAATACAATACATTATCTTCATAATATTTTCATGATCTAGCTGAGGCGGGCATTCCCATGCTCAACTTGATAAATTCATTTTCATGTACATAGGATAGACAACCGTCTGTGTGTAGACTGATGATTCTGGTAGAGCCATCATCCCTCAGTTTGGATGATTATCTGTGCAGCAATGATGTACATTTGATGTCTTTATTTTCTTGATTATATTGCAGCCTGGATGGATGAAACTATATCCGGGGTCTTCAAAACTCATTTGATCTTCGCCCGAAGGTACAAGTTGATCCATGTGAAGAAGATGTTCTGATGTCGAACATGGAAGGACATCACCTGATTACTAGCCAATGATGTAAGCTGTTAACAGGCACGAGAGGAATCACTGATAATGATGATGACCCTCAAGGTACTGCAGTACAATTCACATGGTGCGAATACATGAGTCGATGTCGAACACCATGCAAAATCTTTCAGTCGAAGGCCATTAATGTAAACCTGTCGCCAGAAGTGAGAAACTTGCCATTGAGGCATGCAAGCTTCAAAGTACTGGAAGGGTTGTCCCTAGGTCGGCTTCTTGGATAATGAGTTGATGTCGACAAGAAGTGACCTGTCATGGGAGGGTATTAATGGATCCCACATCTAGGACACAGAACGGAGCAAATGATTTTGTAGAGGTGCAAACTATCTGATGATACAAGGTTCAGGGTGGCGATCATGAAAGAATGAAGCGTGAAGTTATTGTAGCGGATGAGACACAAGCTGGGTAGGCGAATTCTATGAGCGACTTCTCTTGAACATATCAGTGACACTGAAATGGATTGGTAGTGTTAACCCCAAAAGTGGATGGTACGGTGGACCAATGGTGATATGACCAGTGAATGGAATAACCCAACTCGACTCAATCATGGTGATGGAGTGAAAGTGTCATGTTCAAGAGTGACCTACTACCAATAAAGTTTCTTCAAGTTTTCTTCCCAATTTTCCCCAGTCATTTTGACCAGTACCTCTTTATTTTTGTCAAGCTTGAGGAGGATAACATATGCTTGTTCTATAATTTTCCCTTCGGGCAAACCTGTCGCTATGTTTTAATGAGCCTAGCGACAGTGAAACTTGCTCTTGTCTGAATGGACAAGTTTTTCGCTATTGTTTTAATGAGTTTAACGACAAGGATAACTCAGTCCTTTTCAATTTTAGAGAGTATAAAAAGAGACGGAAAGAAAACTCCAATATTCCTTTTTCATAATATAATCCCTTAAGTTCGAAAAAGTATAAAACAATGTGAAAGGGAGGACTTTTCGATAGTTTTAACGAGCTAAACAAGACAAACGCTCGATCTTTTTGTGTAATAATCCCTCAGGTCCAAAAAGATTAAAATCTAGAGGAGGGATAGCACTTCCAATCACTTTAACGAGCTGGAGAGGCTAATTTCTCGACAATCTTTTCATATTTTACGAGTCAGATGAAAAGAGCTTAAAGGAGACTCGTTTTTTGAGGAACGAGAAATGCTTTATAATGAGGATCCGAGGTTTTTCGCACTGGAAGGTGACCTGTAATAAGATACATACAATACATTATATTCATAATATTTTCATGATCTAGCTAAGGCGGGCATTCCCATGCTCAGCTTGATAAATTCATTTTCATGTACATAGGACAGACAACCGTCTGTGTGTAGACCGATGATTCTGGTAGAGCCATCATCCCTCAGTTTGGATGATTATCTGTGCAGCAATGATGTACATTTGATGTCTTTATTTTCCTGATTATATCGCAGCCCGGATGGATGAAACTAGATCCGGGGTCTTCAAAACTCATTCGACCTTCACCCGAAGGTACAAGTCAATCCATGTGAAGAAGATGTTCTGATGTTGAACATGGAAGGACATCACCTGATTACCAACCAATGATGTAAGCTGTTAACAGGCGCGAGAGGAATCACCAATAATGATGATAGCCCTCAAGGTACTATAGTACAATTCACATGGTGCGAATACATGAGTCGATGTTGAACACCATGCAAAATCTTTCAGTCGAAGGCCATTAATGTAAATCTGTCGCTGGAAGTGAGAAACTTGCCATTGAGGCATGCAAGCTTCAAAGTACTGGAAGGGTTGTCCCTAGGTCAGCTTCTTGGATAATGAGCTGATGTCAACAAGGAGTGACCCGTCATAGGAGGGCATTAATGGATCCCACATCTACGACACGGAACTGAGCAAATGATTTTGTAGAGGTGAAAATGATCCGATGATACAAGGTTCAGGGTGGCAGTCATGAAAGAATGAAGCGTGAAGGTATTATAGCGGATGAGACACAAGCTGGGTAGGTGAATTCTCTGAGCGAATTCTCTTGAACATATCGGCGACACTGAAATGGATTGGTAGTGTTAACCCCAAAAGTGGATGGTACGGTGGACCAATGGTGATATGACCAATGAATAGAATAACCCAACGCGACTCAATCATGGTGATGGAGTGAAAGTGTCATGTTCAAGAGTGACCTGCTACCAATAAAGTTTCTTCAAGTTTTATTCCCAATTTTCCCCAGTCATTTCTAACCAGTACCTCTTTATTTTTGTCAAGATTGAGAAGGATAACATATGCTTGTTCTATAATTTTCCCTTCGAGAAAACCTGTCACTATGTTTTAACGAGCCTAGCGACAGTGAAACTTGCTATTGTCTGAATGGACAAGTTTTTCGCTATTTTTTTAACGAGTTTAACGACAAGGATAACTCGATCCTTTTCAATTTTAGAGAGTCCGAAAAGAGACAGAAAGAAAACTCCAATATTCCTTTTTTCGTAATATAATCCCTTAAGTCCGAAAAAGTATAAAACAATGCGAAAGGGGCGACTTTTCGATAGTTTTAATGAGCCGAACAAGACAAACGCTCGATCTTTTTGTGTAATAATCCCTCAGGTCCAAAAGGATTAAAATCTAGAGGAGGGATAGCACTTCCAATCACTTTAACGAGCTGGAGAGGCCAATTGCTTGGCAATATTTTCATATTTTACGAGTCAGATGAAAAGAGCTTAAAGGAGACTCATTTTTTGAGGAACGAGTGATGTTTTCAGATAGCAGCTAGTTCCAGGTAAGGTTTGGAACTTTCCAATCACGGCAGTGTAAAGAAGGTGGCTAATAGGATCACTCGTCGCAGTTGTTCCTCAAAAGGGGTAAATAATCAAATGGAGGCGAATGATCGGTTAAAACAGAGTGGAGGTGATGGTAAGGACACAACCAAGGCTCAAAAGCTGATGATAATCATTCACAATGGTTATTTACCAGAGGTGGGTTCATTTTTTAATGAGCTTGAACTCTGGTGGAACATATGCTCATTGCTAGGTTTAATTTTTAACGAGCTTGAACTTCACGTAAAACTGCTTGTGCCAGTCGTATAATAAGGATGTCTCATCAATAGGTTCATTTTTTAGGGAGCTTGCACCATTCGAAATTATGCTCCAACTCCTTTTATTATGTAAGCTAGGAACAACCAATCCTACGAGTTTAAAGGGTCAAGAACCTACAAACTAATAAAATAAATGGTCGTTTTTCACTTTCACGCAAAAAGGTTTGCATGCCCCTAGGTATAGCGAAGAAAAGTTTCCCAGGTTACCCCTCAATTTGCAGATGAAACATTTGTTCTATCGGGAAAGGCCTACCTTTTCCAAGTTACCCTTCAATTTGCAGACAAAACATTTGTTCTATCGGGAAAGGCCTACCTTCTAATAGAGGTATCTTATTCTGGTCTAATCCCATTTTCCTAAACGGACGGGTGTGTCAGACCATTCATATATCCTCTGAGGAAACCTACCCTATACCTGAAGTTTTCCTGCCGAAGCAGACTAGGGTGCATGCCCCTTGGGTTTCAGTCACGACCACCGAATCACTCGCGCTCATCAGGTGGACGAACTGGAGATTGATGAGACATTCCTTGTGCAAAAAGACCTGTTAGGGATGGCATTTGACTATTATCTATGTGTGAATCGGGGAATGAAAGTTGGTCTACGAGGTGGACCACTCTGCCTTCATGTGGAAAACACATTACTCGAAAGAGTGAGGAGACAATGGCTCCCATGCTATAAATGTAGTCACGCCCAAGGAATAGATTGTAATCTAAAGGTCCTTGGACTACCATTATGTTTAAATAAATGATTTTCCTTCTCAAAGTTATAGGAAAACTTGGAAGGATCCCTAACGGTTGACTAGTTCCTTTGTCGAAGCCTGTCAGATTTCACATTTCAGGCAAAAGCGATGGCGAACCAAGCGCTTTCCAAGAAGTTGAGGAAAGGATACTCACAAAAGCCCCTTCATCTATGATGGTACCAACCATGACCATTTTGTAAGTTTGCACTATGATTCAGAATGGTACATTAGATGGTAAACAAGGTCTGCCTAGTAGATTCCAATCGAAGGAAATGACTAGGTTGCTTGGAGGTGGGACCGAATAAACGGTTCGATACAACTCTAATGAATTTCCTTCCTACGGTAAAGGAATGGGTAGATTGTCCCCATGCTCATCGGAGTCTGTGTTTACGAAAAGAATTTGAACACTGCCGTTCTCATTCTCTTTGGTGACTGTATCATCTGGAGGTAAATCTTTTGAAGTCAATGTGGGGTCGACTGCCATCTCGACCTATTGAATTTGGTCCAACATGGACTCAGAGGGTTTATCTTCAATGGTATGTGCTTTGACCGACAACAAAGGTGGGTCAGTTGGATTTTCAACTAGCGATGGATTCGGCAAGAGTTTCTTGTATCTAGGAGGGAGTTGCTGCGGTGATGCAGGACGATTATCCAAGACTCTTTTAGCTTCATCCAGGAAGGGACAACGGTCGAGGGCATGATCACCTTCACACAGTCTGCAGGGAAATTTAGATTTACCTTTTTATCCGGTGACCTCATTTTCACTAGTTGATGGTGTACTCTCAACATGATCGTCAGAGGTTGACGACACCAGATTGTGCAAGTGGGGAGACCAGTCCCTTAGGATCCGTGGGATGCAAGGACAATCTCAGTGATAGTGGTCTCCTTTGCAGATGACAGATGGAGATTTAGGTTTGGACGGTGCAGTGTGTGGATTTTTGCTAGATGATGCATGGTTGCCCCTCTTTACCGTTGGCTCTTTCTTCTTCTTCTCCTTCCCCTTCTTCTTCTTCTCAGTTACTTGGTTTTTAGTTTTACTATAGTCACCAAGCGAAGAGGAAGAAGGAGAGGGAGAGACAAACGAAGTAGAAGGTTGGGGGGGGGGGGAACTCTGGTATCATCTAGTTGCTGATTCGATTGTTCAGGAATCATGGTGCTTTGAATGACAGAGGTCAAGAAAAGACATACCCGCAAGCCAATTGTCAGTCCTGGAAGGGACAATGTGGCCATATGAGGTGCACCATCTCCCCCAGAGGAGAAAGGACTAGGATTTCCCCTAGGGGAAATCCTTGGTTGGTGGAATCCATTTTCTCAACCTAAGACCGATGAGGGAATAGTGATGTTACTCCGATTAAAATAAATTTTAGACACTTTGACACAACTTGCTTTTTCAGTTTTTAAGAGTCGAGAAAAAGCTAAAGATGACTCTAGTTTAATGAGCCTGAAGTGATAAGTGCTTAGATGGACCTTTTCCTTTAAGGAATCTGAAAAGGAATGAAAGAGACTACTCTGGAAATATAGACAAAGGGATTACCAAACCAATCACAAAACTGTAGAATACTTTTTACGGTACGGCAGTCAATCTTCTCAAATGCTGTGTTCAATGCATTGCGATCGATAGGGTGGTAGACACGATTTCCTAAGGATAAATGATATAGCCTATTGTGGTATCCCAATATATACTCGACGGTACGTGGGAGCACATGTCCATACTGGCACTTATCGTTTCAAAGAGGAGGAATCACCCAACCTACAATGAAAGCGTCAGTTACTAGGATTTACGACGCTGGAATACGTCTCTAGCCTAGACTTCTAGATGTTGTGCGTTAGGTTCCAAAGCATTTTTATGTTTATTGAATTTATTTTACAGTTGATCTTTCTTAAGAAGTTTGCCTTTAAGGTTCACCACGTGATGTAGATATACAATTCCTAAAATGCAATCTAAGATGATAAATAGTCATTTAATCTTCTTTTTGCAATGAAAATCGTAGCTACTAAGGAAAGAGAAATGAAATCCTTTCAACATAGAGCAGAGAGCACACACTAGATGCACTGTCTGAAATCAAAATCAACAAGCAGTCTAAATGCAAATGCACATGCATGTATTTGTTTCGCTTTCTTAATGTGTTAATGACAAAAAGAATGCTAAGTACAAATCTGAATTATTCCTTCTTTCAAAGCGACAGTACTAATGATTTTCTTTTCAAAAAACGAAAAGGAGACAAGACGACACTTTACGATTTTGAATTGAAAACTACTTTTGACATTTGAAATACTACTAATTCAGATCAAATACAAGAGTAACAGTGTAATCGACTATCAAAAAGAGAAGGATTCTTTTCCTTGACTGAAAACGACACTTGCGTCACTTTCAAATCCAAAGACGACAGTTTGATTAAGCTACCATTTTGTAAATGAGAACTGTGAATGGAGAAAAATACATAAAAAAATTGACAAATCTTTGCACAATGGAGGTTGGATGATGCAAAGAAAGGGGGTTTCAACAGTGGTCTACTGATCACAGACAGCAAAACTCCTGAATAAAGCTGAAGAGAGTGAAGAAAAAACCAAAATCTGGAGGTATATCTAGTCTTGTCTGATCATTGCACCTGTAACACAGGGAAACAGGGATGCATTCCACCTACTGCACATGGGAGGTGCGATGCATCCAAATTGCCAAGAAGACAAGGTGCGATGGTCTAGGGATGAGACTTTAACTTGGTTTTTGTTCACAGTTTGCAGTTTAGTTCAGGGATTTAGGCCAAGCAAATGATAGTCAGTAACTACAAAGTACAAGGGTTGATCTAATGAGGTTACTCAAGCTACCTCTAGGGCACTTAGGATGTTTTCAAGTCAATTGTTCAGTTCATAAACAAACCTGGAGATTGATTGAAGTAGCATTGATCTACTTTTCACTTACATAGAAAATGCAGTTCGAAGGCTAGCTGGCTTAACTTCAAGCTCTGTCTGTGGTTTATGAATCAAACAAATAAAGACAAGCAATCAAACTAATCGGTCCCCAGCGGAGTTGCCATTTTGTTACTGGGAAATCTAGTGTTTATTCAGAGCCACTAGTCCCACTAAGATGGGTAGCTATCTTAGAAACAAACAGATTAAAGTCACTTGTTTTTTCCTTTATGAGAGAGAGATGATAAAGAAGCAGAGAGTACCAACCTCAGTCTTCCGCTTGGCTCCTTGCTTGTTTCCTTTCCCCTTTGACAGAATCTCGCCACTGCTTCCTTACTTGTCCCTCTTCAAAGAGCACCTATAGATTCACAACAACATAATACCATCAAAGCATAGAGATCTTTCACTATAAACAATATAGGATCAGATATATATTGACCATACATATATCGACATAATATTCAGAGATACATAAGAATATGGAGGAAAACTCAAATAGCTTTATTAGTAAAAGAAGTATAAGAGAGGATTGCAAACACTTGGTCTGACCCAGTGCCATCCTCCCAGCTTGAAAGCCCTCTTCACATCACACAAAGCAAGATCACCCAACAATGTCTTCAAAGAGAAACCAGCAACACCTCTTTGCAAATTACCAAATTCCAACCTCTGGATCACTGGGATGAGGGATCCATTTATAGATATTTGCAGGGGGGTGAGTTAGCTTCTAGGATTTTTATTAGTGTCATCACTCTGATAGTTCTTGGTTTCAATTGGAGATTTCATGATCTCTTACTCATCCTTGGGCGAACTCAGGGAGGCAAGTGTTAAATGAGCAGCTTCTAGAAGATTCTTAGGGTCTCCACTTAGCAAACTACTTGTGCCATTTGTCTGCTCTCGCTCATCGCACCCTACAGAAGGGATTTTTAGTATGCATCGCACTTTTTTCTTGTAGCAAGTGAGATGCATCGCACCGTTTGCACTGGGCAGTTTGTATGGTCCTGCTTTGACCAGTTCTGAGTCGTTTATCATGGAAAACTTCTGGGAGATGATGTAATCAGCTGACCTTTGCTCCTTTAGGGTATGAAACAACACTTTTAGGGACTTAGAAGCCCTTGGTTTATGGACAAATGTGATTGGGGTTGCAATGCCCAAATATTCTATAACAATCCTCCAACCTATAGGCTCACATCCCCCATCATCCCCACACCCACATAGTGCATACCCTTCTCTGCACTCATAGTCCCTCAAGCTATGCCACTATCTCTAGGGTGACCAACTCAATTGGACATGTATTTAAGCACTGTGGCTCTAGGAGTTATTTCTTCCCTTAAGGGTCTCCAGGTGTAGGGTCCTTGGTTTGATGCATGTGGTACAGTCTGCAGGATCTCATTTTAACTATTTATCTTATTTTTTACAATCTCATTCCCACATAATGGTACCTATTCCACCTTTTTTCTGTCTTCAAGTGGATTGCTCGTCCAAAGGTAATTATCCTACCACACGTGTTGAATTTTATTTGTTTAATGAATAAGATAAGTTTCAATTGCTTAAGTTAATAAAGTTACTTGTATTTTTCTTCCATCATGCTGAACAAGTCTTATAACTGCCTCGATAATTAGGATTTTTGAAAAACTTTCTAGCTAATTTGGAGATGTGGGTTTTTTGAAGCAAGGTGTACACATAGATAGCCATTATCTAAAATTTACAAATCCCTAATAAAAAAAATGATACTCCCGGTCAATGCTCAATCACTTCCTGTACCACGCGCGAGTATGTTGTGATTTCATGCCTTCAGTCATGAAATCATAACAAATAACTAAATTGAAACTTTGTTTTGTTGGTTCACTTGCTCATATTTGATGTTGTATTTTTTTTTAATATTTAGCAAGTTTAATTGGGCTTGGATGCCATATTTACCTGTACTATCAAATGTAATTATATAAGGCATCCATATTAAGAGGAACGACTTCACGGGGGGGGGGGTTGGGGATGGCGTGCATTGAAAAGGCTGGTACTCTATTATACTTCTGTACTTTGTTGATTATGAAATATACAAGTTTATAATAAATTTATTTTTGAGTTTCTAAGTTTTTAAGTGTGCAACAAACATACTTAGGGAAGGCAATCCCCCCTTCATCTTAGAAGTAGCGCCATAGTTAGTTTATTTTATGTTAGAATTAAGTTTAAATTCATCTTTATTATTATTATGCAGTTTGAATCTTGTATTAAGTGTAGCGTAAGTTAGTAGCTGTGCTGATTAGTTGATGTTATGATTTCATTTATATAGTGTGGCTCAACTGGTGATTGTTAAACAAAATTTCATGCAGGACTGACTATTGGTTCAATTAGCAACCCTTTGAACAGGGAACTGTTAGAGTTGCAACCTGTGAAAATAATTGATCATCAATTTTACTAATTAATAACTTCTCATGATAAACATTATGTTGAAGGTGTTGGTTTTAATTTTTTTATTTATGTTTTACTTAAAATTTTTCAATATAGCAGACAAAGTGGATCCAACAAAGAATTATTAAATGTAAATATCTATATTAAACTTGAAATTCTACATTAGAATATCCACTATTGGATGAGCAACTGATTCTAAGAATTTCTTCACAAATTAAGAATGGTGTGTATTTGATATTTGTTCTACATATATTTTTCTTGGCACCTCATAAGTCTATTGACCCAGATTGACAAGTAATGTACCAAATTACTATCATATAATTTGCTTGACATTTTGTCGTTGTTTCTAGGGAGGTGTTGAAGGGACTAACCTCAAATATCATGTGGAATTGTTTTAAGTTTTTTGGACAAACATTTAAGGAAACATAGAAATGTGAGGTGGAAGGAAAAAGCCAATGATGTTTCTCTACTGAGTCTCCATGGGACCTTGCCTTGTTGGATTTCCAGTAGTTTAATTTTTCTTTTTATTTAGTTTTTCAATAGTTTAATTCTTCTAGAATGTCTGACTAAGGGTAAGGATAAAAAATGAAGGAAGAATCAAAAGAAAATAAATCCCACCTCCCCATCTAGTGGTGATATAGGCACCATCCATTCTAATAAACCCCTATCAAGAAGAAATGGAGGAGTAAATGTAGAGGTAAAATTTGAGAAACTAAACAAAATTCATATAATTGTTCTGAAGGAAACCCTAACAAAAGAGGAAGTGCTTACTTGCATTATTACAAATTCAGTGTCATTGTTAGAGGAGAAGCCTAACATAGAATCTGAGTTCAATACGGTTGAAGGACCCAATTTTTTGGAAGCCGCCATTGAAGAATCTACAAAACAGCCTCTTATTTTGTGGCATAAAATGGAAGACAAAGATGGAACATGCTCTAATAGTGAGTAAACAATTACCTTTGACTTCCCTACGGGAGATCCTGGTGGAGTAGCATAAATAAAGAATATTTCAACATATTCTATACCAAACTTCCATGGATTGAGAAGAGAAGACCCTGATGCATTTTTATTCAAGTTTGATATACTCTCGAGAATTTATGATTATTGTATGAATGCCAAAAAATTGAAATTGTTTCTTGCCACCTTGAAGAGTGAAGCTCTTCGATGGTTCATGGGCCTTGGTAGCAATGATATTTGAACTTGGGATTACATGAAGAATTTTTTTTTGAAGAAATATCATGATTACTACAAGGTAAGGGAACTCAGAGAATAAATATTCAAGATGATGCAAAAAAAGGATGAAAAACTTCAGGACTACATAGATAAATTCTAGTATAAGCTGAGCCAAATATGAAACCAAAATCAACTAATCAAGGAAACAAAGAGATAATTTTTTCTTAGAGAAATAAAAGATGAATGCATAGAGGTCCTAAATCTAATGGGATCACATAACTTTTCCCAATTACAATATGATGAGATATGTGAGTTGTGTAAAAGGTATTCAAGAGGTAACTCAAATAATAATAGAAGCTAGAGAGATGCCACTTCTATATTTGCAAAATATGTAACAAGAATAGGAGTCATGAAGGATAAAATTGAAAATTTGCCTTAGAATTTTAAAATTAACATTCTTAGCACTTTTGGTTCACAATTAGATGTTTTGTAGGTAAGAAAGAAGTAGGAGTATTTAGAAAATATCTAGCCATATTCTATTCCAAATGTCAATATAACATCCCTGAAGGAGTGGTCTTTTGGATAGTGTTGAAATATGTTCCATATGTGAAGAACCCCATGCTACTAAATTCCACTTGTCCTTTCCATTAAAACAATGTATTGTGCGTTAGGTCCCTATAATATTAGTGTAGCCCCCATATTATTATTTTTGTACCCATGTAACCCCTATATTATTATTGTTGTGCCCCATAGAATCCCACTGTTGTTATTGTTGTTCTCTTATATTATTATTTTTATGTAGGATCTGATCATATTGTGACCCTTTAAAATCCTAATTATACCAAGGAGGTCTTGTCATTTGTATCATCCAAGAATTGTTAATTTTTGTAATGTAAAAGGAGGTTTCCCCATCGAAAAGGCTTATTTTCAAGTAGTTTATCCATATTTCATTCTATTTTTTGATATGCTTACATAACATTTGGTATAAAAGCTTTGGATCCTAGGGCTTTGTTACTTCAAATAGGCCATCTTGGAATTTCCGCTACGAGGCTTCAGAAGCTGAAATTTTGACCACGTGGAGCTATAATCTTGGTAAACATCATGTAAATTTTTTAGAGCTTGGTTCACTATATTATCAGAGAAATGATTCAAGGAAGTTAGGGTTTTTGTATGCTCTAGAATTTTATCTCAAACAGGTGTCTCGAGGAAAATCATCATAACTTTTGTTTCGAGCATCCAAATTGAATTTTGTAAAAAGTGGCTGAAATTTTATGGACCATAGTTTATTGGGTACCATTTTTAGGGCTGAAGGTTGAAACAAGGACATGTGGAGTTTAGTACAAGTTTTCTCTACTGAACTAGTTCATAAACATGTCATATTGGGAGATTTGGTATAACTTTATCTTGAGGAATCCAATCTCATTCTAATTAGTAGGGTTGAAAAGAGGACACAAAGGTCTACCATAGATACAATTTCAGTCCTTGAGAGGATGAATTCACACAAATACAACAATTTCAAGTTTATTCTTATCAACAAGCTCAAAATCAAACTCGAAACGGTGTGTATTTTTAAATTTGCATAAATTTTGTTTGAAAAATTAGTTTGAAGTTATTCAAAGGGAATAGTGAAGCATAAATATCATTGATTGGTTCCAAAAAAACTCCCAAACAAAAAAATTCTATGCCCATTATTCCCTCAGAAATATCTACTATGACGCATGAAGAGGAAGAAATGCAACATGATATATCAAAACTATGAGACCTAGTGCCATTATTTAAGGATGAGATGGCCACTATTTAAGGGGGGATTTGTATGAATATTAGATGGCCTAAAATATCATCCTTTAAAAGGCAATAGAGTTGCCATTTCCTTTATGGAAATAATTCAAAAGCTACATGGAAATCCAAATACTATTATAAGTGACAAAGACCTCATTTTCACTACAAATTTTTGGACATAATTATTTTCTTATGTTGATACTCAATTACCTCATAGCTCATATCATCATCCTCAATGTGATGGGAAAACTGAGATAGTGAACAAATGTTTGGAAGGATATCCTCATTGCTTTATATTTGATAAGAAAACATAATGGGTCAAGTGGTTACCTTTGGAAGAATGATGGTATAACACTTCCTTCCATACCGCGATAAAAATGACCCCATTTATGGCACTTTATGGACATCATCCACCATCCATCACATCATCTTTAAGAGAAAATTATAAGGTTCAAGTAGTGGAAGATCACATCGAGCATCAACAACAAGTTCTCCAACTCTTAAAGGATAAGCTAACTATAAAAACCCTTGGTTGAATTTCCATGTAAAAAAAGATAATACCAAGGTCATGGGGCACATATTCCAAGGTAAATGGTGGGGAAAACATCCTAGTGGGTGTTGTTAGCTCTACTATGCAACGCCAATTTTCTAAGGTCAGAAAGGATCATGGTCTACTGGTTGTGTCCAAAGGAGGCTCGCAATGGTCAATTTTCTCTTTCCTCCTTCACCTCGCTCACCTCTGAACTCTCCTTATTCCCTAAATAAGCCTTTCCAAAACCCGACAAAGCACCTTTTGGGCCTCAGCCCCAAGTGCTCAACCCCAAAGCCCAAACCCACCATAGAACCTCACCATATGACTCTGCGTTGTCATAGCTTATCGCTTTTCATCTCTGCCATTGATCTTCCTCGCCGATCTAACGACTCCCGTCACGTCCGATAAAGAAACCCGCTCAGTCATGTCCCACCGTCAGATCATCTCTGAAAGGATCCAATGACATTCGCTCTCATCGTGCCGACAATTTGATCAGACGTTAGCATGTGATGAGAGCTATTTTTCTTTCTCATATGCTGTTACGTGTCGATCGCTGAATGGAATCGCACGACCCCAGCCTTTTACCTCTTGCCGCCCAAAAGTGGTGCGATGAATACCTTTACCACCCGACAAAACCACTCTCGCCCGTTAATGCCTGTGCAGCTCCATCGCCCGATGACCATTCGATCTATCTGCCGAAGATATGACATCCCCGATTCACCCCGCTCTCACCTCAGCTGATAGCCTCCACCGAGCCATCTCCGCCGCCCATTTCCTCGATCCAACGGTCATCCTTCCCTCTCATCTTGACTGTCTGTTTGTCCATGCATTCCACGTCCCTGGCCATTCTGTTTGCCCGAAGAAGGAGATGGCCAGCCATCCCAGTACCAGTCACTGTTAGACCCCCAAAAACCATATTTAATAGAAAGTATGGCCAAGGAAGAAAAGGACAGGCATGACCCTATAATTGCATTTTTCAGTCATGGCCTCCACTGGTACAAGCACTCCAACTGCCTAAACGGACAACACAACACCTGAACAGATCGAATTCACTCATTGAAGCAAGAAAACACGTCTAGAGACTCCATCAGGTAGTTAAATGTGGTTGGTGGTCAATTATGACCCCTCCATACCTAAACGGCCAAGTGCCCTTGTAATGTAAATCTATAAACATCCAGAAACAAGATGTGATTAGGGTTGGCATTTGATGTAAGGTTCAACTTCTGGAGACTATAGATATTTTATCACTTGTAGCATCTCATCTTCATTTTCAGCTAATACAAGCTTCTTTTGCTGTTAACTGCTCACTTTCCATTTCCCTCTGTTCTAAGCTTGTGCCTGATATGCTGTGCTCTCGATCTTTTGAGGTTTAGCACTAGATAACTGTTATCTTATATCTATGTTAGATTTGTTGAATGTATAATTGAATAGGTTACTCAGGTTTCTTTCTATCTGATGCAAGAGAGCTGTCATCCTGTCTTTGCATCAGTAGAATAGATTTACAGGTTTCTTTACTAGTTGCAGCCGACCATCACATGGTCTTGTGCATCTGCTAGTGTGGTTAGTATTCTTCATATTCACCCAAAATCTAAACTGTGAGCATTTGGTGGTCTAAAGCCTTGTGGTCTAGGGGTGTTCAAGCATGTCTAGAGTGAAACAAAGTAGAAGTGGTTATCTGGCTTGAATAAACCATCATTCCTTCCATTAAACCTGCAACAATAGTTGAATTTATATGTTACCAGGCATCTCTGAGCTACAACCTAGGAGAGTTTCTTGGAATCCTAACATAATTGGCACCGTTGCCGGGGAGAGGAGATTGAGGCTCAGCTCCACTGGGAGAATGACACAGATCCAGCTTTGATGATAGACAAGGTCTGGACACATTTTTGGTTGTAATCATCTATCTGGCTACTCTACTCGAGGACCAACCTTTGGCGACTCCACATCACAGTTCTGGCTTAGTTTGTGAGCCATACTTAGAGAAATCCTCAGAAATCACCAGCTGACCCAGTGCCTGACCCTGAGAAGATTTTCAAGCAAAGAAAAACATCACAGAAAGGAGAATCAGGATCAGGTAAGCCTAAACAATCTTATGTATCTTTGCAAGAGAGGCTTGTAACTGAGCATGTTCATGTTGAAAATATAGAGCCTAGCATTATCAGTGAAGAAATACCCTCAGAGATTCATAAAAATCCTTGTTCAATAAGTTCCCCTTTGGATCTCAATCCAAAGAAGACCTCCCCTACAGTCCATCAGTTTCCTTCAACCCTGTCATTCATTTCTTAGCTCCCTACCTTTCAAACTGCCAGTACCCTTCCATCTACCCCAGTCATGGCAAGCCAACAAGCACCTACCAAGATGGAAAGAATCATAGCTACTAGGTATGGACCCCTAGTCCTGCCTGTTCCTTTGAATGCCATGCCTGTAGGAGAATATCAAAAATACATGCCTAAGTTCACTGGTATAGAGGGAGTAACATCTGAAGAACACCTTGAGTATTTTTATAGCTATGCTGATAACCTAGATATCAGTGAGGATGATGTGTGGATGAGAGTATTTGTCCAAAGCCTTGATGGAGAGGCTAGAAAGTGGTTCAAAGAGCTGAACCCTAGGTCTATAGCAGACATTGAAGCATTAGATGATGTTTTTTTAAAGCATTGGGGAGATAAGAAAGACCTGCTATATTACCATACTGAGTTTGACAACCTCAAGAGGGAAAATGGGGATCATTGTCTAATTTTAATAAAAGATTCAATCGTATGTATAACAAGATACTAGCTGAAGTAAAGCCTACCCCCACCTCTGCCAAACTCACCTATGCCAATGCTTTTGATTTTGATTTCTGCCTGCTATTAAGAGAGAGAAGATGTGCCACTCTAGCTGAAATGCAAGATGCAGCCTTAGAGGTGGAATCCAATATCATGGCTGCAGAAAAACTCAAAGGTCATGCTAATAGAAGGAGGTAGAGAGGTGAGGCTTATTCTTCCTCTGCTGCATCTTCAGAACCCAAGTTGGATAAAATGACTAAAATGATAGAGTCATTTGCTGCGGAAATATCCAAATTGAAGGTTGAGTAGAGTGCCGGGAAGGCAAGGCTGCCTAATACATTTGCTCCTAGACATCCAAATCCTTATAGAAGGGAAAATGAACAATTGCAGATCATTCAGAAGGGAAAAGAGGCCACTGAAGAACAAAGGGTCAAGGCTCCTTTCCAGAATGTAGTCATGGAGGAGGAATAGTTTGATGAAGAGGATGAGATCCACTGCATGGAAGACAAGGACAGTGTTTCCTTTTTGGCATTAGCTGCCTACGAAGAGTCATTACTTAAGGACTAGACCAGTCAAGAGTGGGATAGAGAAGTTGTCCTACAGACTGAAGACCAACAAGGATACAACTTGAGGTCAAGAACGAGTAATGGCAAAGAGAATCCTACACAAAGAGTTACTGTCCCCATAGAGCAGCAGATTAGCAAACAGAAGAGACCATCAGCTGATCCCATCATCCTAAAAGCACCAGTTCGAGAGTTAAGAGGCCCTGAAAAGTCCCCTTCCCCTTTCAGTTTTGAATCAGAAGTCCAGAAGTTGAAAATATCTATACCTTTGATAGAACTTGTAAAGAGTGAGGCCTTTAGGAAGCCTATCCTTGATGCCCTTGAGTTGAAAGCCACACAAGCATCCAATGACTATGTGAATCTTCAAGATGAAAAACCTGTAGTTGTGCTTAGCCCAATGATTGAACCTGCTGATAACAATTCCCCTTCATTCCATGTCTCCTTGGCCATTCATGACAAAACCCTCCACAACTGCCTGCTGGACACAGGAGCTAGCCATAATTTGATGCCCAAAGCTATCATGGAAGCGTTAGGCCTTGATATCACCAGACCTTATCATAATTTGTTCTCCTTTGAGTCAAGGAAGGTGAAATGTATGGGGTTGATCAAAGATTTAGCTATCACCCTGACTGAGCTGCCCATGAAGAGCATGCTGATGGATATTGTGGTAGCAGATGTCCCCCCCTAAGTTTGGTATGCTACTCTCCAGAGGGTGGATTAAGAGGTTGGGTGGGACATTACAAAATGATTTATCTTATGCCACACTGTCCCAGTTTTTTGGGGAGAAAGCAGAAGACTGTACAGATAAGCCCAGCTGGCCTATATTATCAATGATTATAAGAATCCCACTAATCATCCTATTTACGATGTGGAAACTGACTTTGGGGCATGTATTCTCCAAATTGAAGAATCCTAGAAGGCCTCGGTGCAACTCAAGAATCTAGTATGCCAGGCCATGGAAGGAGAAGAGACACAGGCTTGGGATATGTTCTTTGATGGAGCCTGTTCAAAAGAAACTGCAGGAGCAGGAGTGGTGCTGGTATCTCCAAAGAAAGAAAGCATGCATCTGTCTTTCAAACTAACTTTCCAGGTCACCAACAATATAGTAGAGTATGAGGCTCTAATATTGGGCTTAAACGCTGCCAAAGATAGAGGAATCAAAAACATAGAAGTGTTTGGAGATGCGGATCTCATCATTCAACAAGTGAATAAAACATTCCAAGCAAGGCACCCAAGGTTGAAAGGATACAGAGATGAGGTATGGAGACTCAAAGATGCTTTTGATAGTTTTTGTATCTCATATATCCCCAGAGTAAAAAATCAGTTTGCTAATTCCCTTGCTGTGTCTGCTAGCATGTTCATCCCTCCCATGCCCCCTAGGTTGCTTTATCAAGTCCAGATAAAATACAGACCCTCCTTGCCTAATTATTTCCAGCATTGGAAAGTCTTTGAGGATGATGATGAAGTAAATAAGTTTCTGCAAGTCATTGATGAACTCTCTGAAATGCAAATTGATCAAGAGAATGAAGCCTTTGAGGAATGTCCCCAATCACAGCTAAAGAACAGAATTGGCCAAGATAGCATTGTACAATTTCCTAGCAATCATATACCTAAAGGGCTAGTGCCTCTAGAGCATCTGTTTGACCATAATGATGTGCCTCATAAGATTTCCCAAAGAGAAGATCAGTTTGCAATCCAGATTGTCCAAAGTATATAAACCTGTCCACTCATTTGTCTGCTGCCTAGAGTTATAATTACTGTGCCTTAATGAAGCAATTTGATGATGTCTTTGCATGGGAATACAACAACCTCAAAACTTATGACAAAAAGATCGTCCAGCATAAGATTCCATTGGAGAAAGACACCATTCCTTTCAAACAAAAGCCGAGACCCATAAATCCTTTGCTCCTCCCTCTGATTGAAAAAGAAATCAAAAATTTGATGGTTGCTAAAATCATAGTTCTTCTTAGGTATTTGTTACACTAAAAAATGTCACCATGACTATTTACAGTTAGTATGGCTCAATCAACAGTCATGCTACCCTCTTAGGCAAGTCTTATGCCTCTGCTATCCATCTCAAACTCAAAGAAGAGAGAAAGTCTTGTAAAAAAATGTGTTTATCTCTGGGGACGCAGGTTCTCTCAAGCCTTACCTGCGGGGACGCTCACAATGTTCACAAAGGCTGCGTCCTTGGACGCTCTGTATGTTAAGGGACAGGTGCGTCCTTCTGTAAAAGGCAAAATGCGCAAGTTTCATCTTAAAAAAGTTACTTGTGGTTACTTCTAGAACTTTCTAGAGGTCGGTTTGATGAAATGGATGCGCCTCCAGTTGGTTCATGTATCCCTATTAAGGAGGAACTTATCCCATCAATAAGGGAGCTATCCCACCCAAAGAGGGGGATTATCCCATTGATGGTGGACCTGAATAACCTCTTTACAGCACTATAAATAAAGGCATTGAGCCAGAAGGAGGAGAGGTTGGAGCTATACATTTTCTTTGGGTAAATGCTGCAGGATTTAGGTCTTCCATTTAGAACCTTTGTGAGGAGAGATTGTCTTTGCTTGATTCTACTTGGAAGTGGGTGAGCTTTGTCAAAGTAGAGGAAAACCCTTTGAATAAAAAGTGTCGTGTTCAAGAGCGGTAATAAAGTTTCTTTTGAGACAAAAGGTGACAAACAGGTTCATTCTTCTCTCTTTTCCCCCACCATTTCTGGCAAGTACCTCTTTATTTTTAACAAGCTTGAGGAGGATAACATATGCTTGATTATAAGCTCATCCTTCGACGAGTCCAACCTAGTTTAAATTCGAACCCTAGGAAGGAGTGGTTCGTTCCTGTTTGTAATTGAACAGGTCCTCTACTGTAAAAGTTTAACGAGCCCAGTATAGGAGAAACTCGGCGTTTTTCAATTTTAGAGAGTCTGAAAAAACTAAAGGAGACTCCACGTTGAACTTTTTCGTATATTTGTGTCCCTCAAGCCCGAAAAAGTATAAAATAATACCTGGGGGAACCGCTTGATCTTGCGACCAAGGAGTACTTTCATAATAGTGTCGTTGACCTGAAAAGTAAAAAGCGATCAAGTAAAACTTTCATCTGCAAAATACTTGTCTTCCATTTGACCATCCCTGAGTCAGTCCTTACAGCAACATTTCTTCAACTTGAACAATGATTTTGTGTTGTGGGCTTGCCTGCAACGGGTCGCTTTCTATCGACATCAGCACATTATCTAGAGAGATGACTTAGAAATCGTCAGTACCTTGAAGTCTGCATGCATCAATGGCAGGTTTCTCGCCTTTGACGTCAGTTTACATCATTGACTTTCGATCAAAGGATTCCGTGAAGTGTTCGACATCAAAACATCTATTCACATTTCACGGGTTGTACTTGGTACTTTGAGAACCATTGACATTACTGGTGGTCTCTCTCACGCTTGTTAACAGTTTACATCATCGACTGGTAATCAAGTGGTTTCTAACATGTTCGACATCAAATCATTTAATCACATGGCTAGAATCGTACCAATTCAGGAAGTAGAAGTGAAGACCCTGGATCTAGTTTCTACCATCCAGGCTGCGAGGAGTTTTGTATTCATTATCTATGTAGACTAATCATAAACAGATGGCTGCGTCCATACTGTGTCTACAAAAGTCTATAAAAATGATGTACTGCAAGATCATTCCTGTATCAGAGTAGTTAGTCCATTAGTTAAAGTTTTGAATCTGAGTATGGGAATGCCTACCTCAGTGATGATAGAATCTTATACATGTATTTTGTGTTGAAAATTGCAGGTTCCAACTAGGTCATCCACAAGACAATCCTTGAAATGATAAAGCGCTTCACCCTTCCTAGAATTACAAAACCCTAATCTATTCCAGGCTTCGCACTTTAGGGGGCAATCTGTTACACTAAAAAATGTCACCATGACTATTTACAGTTAGTATGGCTCAATCAACAGTCATGCTACCCTCTTAGGCAAGTCTTATGCCTCTGCTATCCATCTCAAACTCAAAGAAGAGAGAAAGTCTTGTAAAAAAATGTGTTTATCTCTGGGGACGCAGGTTCTCTCAAGCCTTACCTGCGGGGACGCTCACAATGTTCACAAAGGCTGCGTCCTTGGACGCTCTGTATGTTAAGGGACAGGTGCGTCCTTCTGTAAAAGGCAAAATGCACAAGTTTCATCTTAAAAAAGTTACTTGTGGTTACTTCTAGAACTTTCTAGAGGTCGGTTTGATGAAATGGATGCGCCTCCAGTTGGTTCATGTATCCCTATTAAGGAGGAACTTATCCCATCAATAAGGGAGCTATCCCACCCAAAGAGGGGGATTATCCCATTGATGGTGGACCTGAATAACCTCTTTACAGCACTATAAATAAAGGCATTGAGCCAGAAGGAGGAGAGGTTGGAGCTATACATTTTCTTTGGGTAAATGCTGCAGGATTTAGGTCTTCCATTTAGAACCTTTGTGAGGAGAGATTGTCTTTGCTTGATTCTACTTGGAAGTGGGTGAGCTTTGTCAAAGTAGAGGAAAACCCTTGATGGACCCTGGGAGGAACTTGCACAACACCAAGGCCAGGTTGTAAGAGTTTCTTTGTTTCGTTATTAATACAAACTGGTTTATTTTTCTCAATAGCTTGTGTTAATGAGTTATTTCATGTGTTCCTTGGTCTGCATGTTGAATATATGTTTTATTATATGAAATGCAAGTGCTTGGTAATTGTTTGATTGTTTGTGGTTGCAGGAATTGACTTGAAGGAGGAGCTCATCCGGATCGGCAAGGACGGACTACAACAACTGCGTTTTGGAATAAGGTAAGCCTAAACACTTGTAGTTTTCATGTGTTAAAAGATATATTTAGAGAAAGATCACTCCATTTTGTCTTGTTTGTCGCTAGAGAGTTTAGACTCCTAGGGAGGTCAGTTGTGTCCGCACAAACGACTTTTTCCGCCACGACAGTATTAAAAGTGGGTAGCCAACCTAGTAGTGGTGAGGAAGAAGAGTGGAGAAATTAGGCTATGTGTTGATTCTAGGAACCTGAACAAATGCTCTAAGAAAGACAATTATCCTTTGCCAAAGATGGATTTTCAGGGTATAACTAGGTTGTTGTGCATCCAGATGACCAAGAGAAGGCTACCTTCATCACTCCTTGGGGCACTTTTATGTATTCCAAGATGCCCTTTGGACTAATGAATGCTGGAGACACCTTTCAGAGAGCTATGGATATAGCATTTGTAGGAGAGAAGGATAAGTTTGTCCTTGTCTACATGGATGATATAACAGTATACTCCAGCAGTCATCAAGATCATTTGCAACATTTAAAGAAAGTGTTTCTAAAGTGCAGAAGGTTTGGGATATCAATCAATCCTAAAAAGTCATAGTTTTCTTTAGAAGAGGGAAATCTTCTTGGACACGTTGTTTTTGCTGCAGGTGTCAAAATTGACCCAGAAAGAGTGAAAGCAATACAGACCTTGTCTGTCCCAAGATAAAAAACGACATCCAATCCTTTCTAGGCAAAATAAATTCTGCAAGGAGATTCATTCCTAATTTTGCAGAACTGGTAATCACCTCCATGCTGAAAAAGGGATCAGAGATCAAATGGACTGATGCACCAAGAAGATCTTTTGAAGACATCAAAAGGGCTATTATGGAAACTAATGATCCCCAGAAATGGGTAACTATATGGGCTCATTTCTGCCTATTATTTTCATTTAATCCACCATTCTCAATATTTTTGTGCATGTTTTTGAATATATTTATGTCAATAGAGTGAATGGGGATGGTCACTTTGCCATGTAGTCTAATGAGTGTTTATTGCAGATTTTTTGGACAATTTTGGACAAGGACCAGGAATTTATGAGCAAAATGATAGCCAAACTCGAGGAAATAGGGATGAGGACTTATAGGAGGGGTGTCTCCTTCATTAATGACCCCTTCCTCGAATTCTTCATCAACAACTTGGAGTACAAAGGCCCACATTGATGATTCCAAGGGGCAGCCGAGCAAGTCAAGTAGGGCTGCTGTTATCTTCAGTCCTAGGAAGCTGAGTTCCTTAAGTTTAGGGGGACTGTTGGGAGTCCCCAATTGTATAAATAAGAAGGCTTCAAGCCTCAGTAGGTTAGCCATTTCATAGTATATTTTCTCACTTTTGTGTAGCCTTGTACTCAGCTCAATTTTCGAGCTTTTTTTGAAGACATTTTTGTGATGTAACTGCTATTTTTTTTTTTATAAATGAAGATGAACCAAGTATTGAACCAGCACTTATCTTTTCTAGAGGGCTGGAGCTCTTGGGTTAGGGCCCAACCCAAGCTACCCAGCACCTCCTTTGTGTATTTATATGCTTTTTCTTTCATTCATGAGATAATTTCTGTTGTTTAGATTAATGTTGCTTTATTAGATTAGGTTGCTTTTGATGGTTAGAATAGTTGTTTTGCTTCAAAGTTGCTTAAGTAGTTTACTACAGTGACAGAAAAAGATCCAAAAAGGCTACCAGCAGGTCTTGATCTCCTTTCTCCCTCCTTGGGACCATGATTTGAGGTCAAGGCACTACTGCTGCCACCAAAAACACTGTTTTCTCTCTTCCAATGCAACTTCTACTGTGATATTTCGAGTTGGAGAAGTTGATATTAGTTTGGATTCACATGTTTAGATCATTTCTTATTCATTTACCATGGTTTTCTCGCATGCTCCTCTATTCATAAGATACTGTTCAACATTTCTCTGGTTTTAGGTCAGAATTTAGGTTAAAATAGACAAAACTCTATTTTTCAGTTCTTGCTTTGGTTAGTTTTGAGAAGTAAGTGTGAAGATCTCTTGTAAAACATTCCAGGTCATCATCCCTCCATCAAATAGCTGGCACCAACTCACTTCTCCAAGATTTCCCCACTCATTCGCCACATTTCGCCAATCTACCCTAATTTCTACATGTTTTCACAAAGTTGTTTTCTTGCCCTTTGGACAAATCCAACCATCTTCTTCGTTCTTGATCTTCCTTGATAAAGTTCTAGACCCCTCAACGCTTTCATCCAACCTTCATTTCCCTTTTACCATCATTTCCCACCTTCAAACCTCCAAAAACCACTTTTAGCCTCCTCGTGTAGATCCTCCTGTAGAACCTCCTGTAGATTGTTGGAAATAATACTGAGAGGGGGGGGGGGGTGAATCAGTATTATCACATTAAGAAAACTTTTTCATTTCCATAATCAGAATCATATATGCTACTTTCACAACTTCTTATGATTAAGTTAATTGATCTTCAATGAGTGCATTAGAACATTATCAACCATATTATCAGATAACAGATGCCGTAATAGAGAATAGATCATCACACATAAGGCACACACATGAACACCATGATATAAGGTGGAAACCCAATGCGGGAGAAAAACCACCTGCTACAAGTCATCTCAATCTTCTTCTTAATAAGAAAATCCTTTTACAATATTTGTACTGGTGCAGTCTTATACCAATACGGGAGCTACAACCCCCTTTGCTCTTGTACTAACCGATCCATTTACTAGTACGCAGGCTGCTACCTGCTACAATGCTCCAAAGATCTCCCTTAGCTTTTGTACTAGCTTAGATACTAGTACATAGGCGCTGGCCTACAATCTTCTCTCCTCCAGGTACCACGTTTCATCAATTTTCAGACTGGATACACTGAAGCACAACACATAATCTGAAAGGCCACTTTTCATCCAATTTTCATACTGGACCCAACAACAACATTGAAGCTCATAATCAAACAACCTTTTGAATCACCCAATCACCAGATCCATACATATACAATGATATTATGAGAGTTATCAACCAGATCTAGTACATAAAGATAAGTCATTAATCATGCTGTTATCTGAACTCAATACCAGTAACCAAACATCAGTTATGCACCCAAAACCCTGCAGAATAGTCAAAGGCAGTTAAAACAAATTTTAAGCAGGGATCGCAACTTCACTGGTATAGATCTGCGGATATCTGTACTACCTCCGCACCTGCGCCTTCTGTGGCGCCGCGACTACCGCACCTGCACCTTCTGTGGCGCCGCGACCACCGCACCTGCGCCTTCTGTGGCGCCTCCGCACTGCGCCTTCTGTGGCGCCTCCGCACTGCGCCTTCTATGGCGCCTTCGCACTGCGCCTTCTGTGGCGCCTCCACACTACGCCTTCTGTGGCGTCTCCGCACTGCGCCGTCTGTGGCGCCTCTGCACTGCACCTTCTGTGGCGCCTCCGCACTGCGCCTTCTGTGGCGCCTCCGCACTGCGCCTCTGCACTGCGCCTTTTGTGGCGCCTCCGCACTGCGCCTTCTATGGCGCCTCTGTGGCGCCTCCGCACTATGCCTTCTGTGGCGCCTCCGCACTGCGCCTTCTGTGGTGCCTCTGTGGCGTCTCCGGACTGCGCCTTCTGTGGCGCCTCTGTGGCGTCTTCGCACTGCGCCTTCTGTGGCACCTCCGCACTTTGCCTTCTGTGGCGCCTCTGTGGCGTCTCCGCACTGTGCCTTCTGTGGCACCTCTGTGGTGTCTCCGCACTGCGTCTTCTGTGGCGCCTCTGCACTGCGCCTTCTGTGGCGCCTCCGCACTGCGCCTTCTGTGGGGCCTCTGTGGCATCTCCGCACTGCGCCTTCTGTGGCGCCTCCGCACTATGCCTTCTGTGGCGCCTCCGCACTGTGCCTTCTGTGGCGCCTCTGTGGCGTCTCCGCACTGCGCCTTCTGTGACGCCTCCGCACTGCACCTTCTGTGGCGTCTCCGCACTGCGCCTTCTGTGGCGCCTCCACACTGCGCCTTCTGTGGCGCCTCCGCACTTCCGCAGCTGCAGCGCTCGAGAGATCACCCTTCACAGATTCGCTTTCAACTTTCCTTTCATAGATCAAACTTTTAAAACAATAACCCAATATTTCAGATCTTAAGATATTCGATTTGCAATAATGAATTAGCCAAGTGATCTCCTTTGCTTTATATAGGAAAGCTTCTTCCTAAAATCATGGATCAATACCATAGATAACCAATACAAGGGGCCCAAAAACACGGGGCTCAATAATACCAAGGACTAACCACCATGGACCAAAGGTAAGTTCTCCAACATATACACACTTTTGACGAGGTACCATGGTCCAAAACCATAGGTTCAAATACCAAGGACTAACTACCATGGACCAAAGGTAAGTTCTCCAACATGAAAGTGCATGAACTTTTTCTCTACATGAAATAAACTTTTCTCTGCATAAAAGTGCGTGAACTTTTCTCTACATGAAATAAACTTTTCTCTGCATATAAGTGCGTGAACTTTTCTCTACATAGAATAAGCTTTTCTCTGCATATAAGTGCGTGAACTTTTCTGCACTATAATTTATCATCTGAGATGAGTGGGTTGCCATCAAGTACAACATATGTATCATAAAGCCATACCAGAATCATAATGCCAACATAGATCCCCTGCAGCCTTCTGTAGAATTTCCCGTGAGTGATTTTTCGAAGTCTGATCACAATGGAAGTCTCCAGAAGGGTACTAGGGACTTCTTAGGACCTCTCCACACCTTCCTCACCTTTTGAAAAAGCCAACTCCATCTTCCTTTGCCACCAAACCTCTGCACAGTCACAACCAGTCAAATCACAACCATAATAATTCCACATAAAAATACTCAAAAGTACAAAAAGATGATTTCTTCTCGTTTCTCTTCAAAAGTAGCTTGAATAAATGCAATTTACCTTTTCAGTAGTCAATGACACCCACTTCATTAGTTCCCATCTCTTTTCTTTCAAAAATAGGGTTAGTGGGTAAACTAGGGTTGGGTAGGGTTTGCGTTTCATTTCAGTTTTTATTCTCTTTCTGCAAGTAGAATAGCCCCTGTAGAATTAGTTTCCCTTCATCACAGTTAAAGCTTCTTCTGAGAACTCATATAAGTTGGCTTAAGCTCCCAGCGAACTTGCGCCAGCTGATCAAGTGACAACTTGCAATAAGAGCTAGTACTTGTGCATACAACACTGTCACTTCCAAGTTTGTTATGAACTACCGGGTTGATAAAAGTAAAGAAGGAAGCCCAGGAGTTGCAACATTATTGTTGCAATATTGGAGCTCACCACTCTTTTTGGTGCCATTGCCGGGGAAGTGTCAGAGTATTTTGTGATTACTACTTTTCTTCTATTTTTCTACTGCAACATTCTGCTAAGTAGTTCAATTCTGCAAAAGTAGATTTTTCATTTCCTGCTTTCATTTCAATTTTGCAATTTCAATTCCGCACAAGTATATTAGTCATTTCCTGCTTTCATTTCAATTCTGCAATTTCATTTCAGCAAGCGTAGATTATATATTTCCTGCTTTCATTTCAATTCTGCAATTTCATTTCAGCAAAGTAGATTAGTCATCTCTTGCTTTCATTTCAATTCTACAATTTTCATTTCAGCAAGGTTTATTTCAGTTAGTTGCAATTTGTTGTTCAATCCATTTCAGTTTTGCAGGTACAAGTAGAAAAAAAAAAAACAACAAAAATCACCCAAAAAAAGAGATTTCCTTTCATGCCTCGTAGGAACAGAGACAATTCTAGAAAATTCCTACCTAACACCCCCACCACATCACTGAGTCACCCTTCTCTCTTCTTTGGTGGCAATGATCCAAAAAGAACCTTGAAGATCAACTCATCCCTATCCACTTATCAGGAGAAGGAACTGTGTAGCTTATTGAAAAATCACTTGGATTCTTTTGCTTGGAGCTATAAGGAGATGAAGGGAGTCCACCCTTCAGTCTGTACTCATCACATTTACATTAAATAAGATTGTAAACTAGTTAGGCAGCCTCAAAGGAGGATGAATCTAGCCCTTAAGGACATTATCAAAGAAGAACTGCAAAAGTTGCTGGATGCAAGATTCATCTACCCCATCTTTGACAGCGAATGGGTTTCTCCTTTGGTGCTAGTTCCAAAGAAAATTATGCAGTGGATAATCTGTGTAGATTATCGGGAACTAAACAAGGCCACCAAGAAGGACCATTTTCCTTTTCCTTTCATAGATCAAGTGTTAGATGGCCTGGCAGGGAAGAAGTTCTTCTCCTTCCTAGATGGGTTTAGTGGGTACAACCAGATCCAAATCAGCTCGGAAGACCAAGATAAGACCACCTTCACTTGTCCTTGGCATACTTTTGCCTACTGGGTCCTTCCTTTTGGGTTGTGCAGTGCTCCCGCCACTTTCCAGAGAGTTGTACTGAGCATATTTGCTGAACTGGTTCATGATTCAATGGAAATAGAAGTAAAGAGATAAACACAGGTATTTCTACAACAGTCTTGTTTATTAATATGTAGTTCAACCTACAGACTCAAGACTTCCTTGCACACTCAGTTGCAAGAGTCCACGCACTTAGCTGCGTACTCTACTCTAGACCTCTGCACACACAGCTGCAGAGCCTTTCTTCCTACTCTTTTGTGCTAACTCTCTAGACTTCCCCCATAGACAACTTCATTAGTTCTTATTTTTCCATGCCTTAGAATCTCTAAGACACACCTATTTATATAATCCCATGGTCCACAGATCATGGGTAGATATTCAAAATCCTACTCAACTTACATAAAATAAGGTAAAACCCTTTTTGACTCTTTAATTAGCTACGCGCTCTGTGACCACAACTTGCAGAGACTTTACATATTTATACAACAAAACTTGGGATTTTACCCCAAAACTTGGGCGTTTTCCCAAAAATTGACTGTAGGGGATCCCATCCCAACAGTAGTGAAGGTAGTGTTACTTCTATCCTCCAACATGATCTTGATCTGATGGTACCCTGAGAACCCATCAATAAACGAATAAGCTTCCTGACCTCCAACATTTTCCAGTACTTCATTTGTGAATGGCGTAGGAAAGGGATCATGTACACAAGCATCATTCAACTTCCTCAGGTCTACGCATATCCAAATTTCACCCTGTGTTTTATTTTCTTTAACTACCATAGGACTAACCCAGTCTAATTCTTTAATAGGCTCAATGATCCTAGCTGCAAGCATCTTATCCAATTCAGGGCCCACTTTTTCCTTGTACTTAGGATTCAATCGGTAGGGGCATTGCTTCATTGGTTTCACATATGGCTTTAAAGTGATATTCATGATGCCCAGATCCCCTACTATCCCCTTCAAGTCAAAAAATTTGGTGGGAAACAAGTCCTGATACTCCCGTAGTAACTCCGTGAATTTGTCTACTGTATCTTCATCCTAATAATCACTTATGTTTGTAAACTTCAACTACGCTTCCAATCCAATACCCACCTACTTGGTCTTCAAGGGCTATGCGATATCAATAACTTCTACCTTAGGCCCAACAACTTTGTGTTGTACTTCTGACTCAAGAACATTGATGTTCCTAGGATCTTCTTTTCATTCCTCAGTGGTCACATTATAACATTCGAGCGCATGGCACAACTGCGTATTCCAATCTGGTTGCACTCATGAAACAGGTTCGTTAGGCATTCTAAATATTTCAACTTTAATATCATGTAATGCCTCATCAATGCATTCAAATCCATCTTCAAAGCTAAAGGTTAACATGAAAATTTCTTTTAGAACATCCCATTTGGCGGTTCCATGTCACAGCTCTGTTTCTAGATACCAGTTCATCGGAATCATATCCAAAGTGTGGAAAAATATATGAACCCATTCTGGCTGCGGTTCTTCTCCCCATTATTTTGTCCATCAGGCCAGGCCAGATGCTCACATGGATCGTCCTTCCCTATGTATTTATCTGTAATGCAGGTATTGGCATACCCAAATTATAGATTCATCATCTGTCGATATTCCTTCCAGTCTGCAAAGTTGTTCTTATGCGTACCCCACCATCTTGCAGGCGTAGCTCACAATGCAATGTCTAGTTCTTGGAACCCGTGTTCCTCCAGTATATTGCTTTAAAATTTATCCAAAAATAAATTAGCATCTTCTAAACCATCATAATGCAGTAAGTTGTGTACCTTAGTGGATATACATTGTAGTTATTTTGTAAGCCTTTTTCATCGCAACGATGATGCCCCATGAAACCTATTTTTCTAGTGTTCAAGCTCTTCATCTGAATCTAAATTACAGGATCTATCCTTCTCCCACGTAATTTTCCCATCCGCCGTAGGGTTGATCCAATCTTCATCTCGTGCAGTCAGTGTATATATCTACTTGATATCGTCATCCTCTTCATAATCACAAACTGGTTCAGTATATCGCACACTCTCGGCTAGATCCAATGGCACAATAACCCTTAGTTATTTATTTTCAAATGTCACACTACGCTTCTTTAGATTAACGAATGAATTCATATCGAATGCCCAATCAATTACAAGCAACACTGTGTATGGGTTGTTATCATCCACTATTTCAATGACTTCAAAATCAGCAATGGTGCACGCCCCTTCAATATCCACAATCACTCCATGTAGGCACCCCATAGGAATAATCTTCTGTTGATTCGCCACCCTCAATTGGATCGGGGACCACTATAGTGTTGTTCATCCCATTCTTTCCCAAGTTTCCTTTGGCATAACATTTGCATCAGACCCCAAGTCAAGAATTACCTGGTCCATTTCGTATTCTCCAATCTGCGCACTCAATCTCATTTCATGGCTAGTCATTTTCTTACTTTTTCCCACCTTATGTATTATGTGTTGCTCTGGTAGAGGCTTATTCTTTGTAGTGTAGTTATCTATCACTTATTGTAGTCCCTCTACTACCTTCTTATCCCTTAGGAGCTTGATATCGATTTTTAAAAATGATGCTAATAATGATGGATCTTCCTCCTATGCAGTACTAGTGTCTTCAAGCTTCCTCTTACTTTGAGTCCTTGATGTAGAAGCTCCTTCATCCATGAAGATTACTTTTGCTTCCATAAATGTTTCTTTTACCTTATCTACATTAAATCTAGTCTCCTTATTACCAATCTTGTGAACCCATATACTCTCCTTTGGTTGCTTCCCTTTATCTTCCCTGGTAGCTATGCCACTTCATGTGACAATATTAACACTAGGAACCTCTTTGCACAGTTTAGATCTCATCATCTAGATTTTTTGGGTAGGCTGCTGAGTCTGAGTCTTCTTTTCTTACATATTTGCGATTAACACATGCAGCTCTTCTATAATATGATCAAACTGGAAATAATATTGACATGAGGGGTGCGTTGGATTCTAACAATTTTACTCAAAGTGACCTAGTTCTCTATAGTTGTAACAAATGATCTAGCCATGACCTCATCCAGCCCCTCCTCCTCATGCTATTCCTCAACCCTAAAATCCTATGCGCGCTGCAGTTGCATCTTGATCTCGAGGAAGAGCCTCCATATGTACTCTATATGTTGGTGTCTTTTCCATCATCAATTCATAACTTCGACAATTGCATTCATCATGACCCATAGACTTACATAAATTACAAAACAGTTGCTACAGTGTTTGCACAAACTTCTGTAACTTATGACAATTTTCCATCATATGCTTTCTTGTAATTTGACAAAGCACACAACACAAGATGACACCTGTACTTGTTCCAGTGATTCTTAGGATTCAGGGGAATAGGACCTCCCCCTACCAGGTAATTCTGCCACACTAGGAAATGATCCTTATTGTAACCATGGCCTTTACATTTTAAACACTAGACATCTGCGCAGACCTCATTCTGGACTTCTTTTCCCTTCTTGAGGCTCTAAAACTCCATATGCAGTCTACCTAGCTGCGACTGAATTTGCTGCACTCCCAAACTGGTATCCTGAATAGGTGAAGCTTCCAATTTCATAGAAATCTACAATGCCTCAGCCTCATTCCGATCTTTTGCTGTGACAGTGGAAATCTTAAATGGGAAATAATGAAGCAATGTACCAGTCCTTATGTTGGTCATCCATGATCTGCATATTAGTCTTCTGAAGAAAACATTTCAACCTATGATAAAAATCCCATGCAAACTTATTTACCTTCTGCTGGATCTCTTTGACCTCTATCACTGATTAGCCTTGTGACTTATGATTCTTGAATTCATTATTCAACGCTTTCTTCATTTCGTCGAGTGTTGTATTTGGATGAGACTAACAATACTTAATATACCATCTTAGTGCTCTATCTTGTAGTATTGTAACCAGTGGTGCTTTCTTCAAATCATCATCTATAATCTGCAGTGACTTCCATACATCATCAGTTGCAAACCAAAATTGTTGAGGGTCTTCTTTTCCTAGGCCTCTAAATATAGGAATCTTCATAGTGTTGGACATTTTGACTAGTGGAGGTGGAGGTGGAGGCAGAGGTGTAGGTGTAGGTGTGTGAAGTGGAGGTGATGGTGGAGGTGGATTGGATGGATATGGTATCCCTGTGATACCCTGCCTTACCATCTGTAGTGCACCTAGAGGTGTCTTCAGAACATTACTTTCTTCATCATCGTTAGATGCTCCCAACAGAGGACTGTACTTAGCACCTGAATCTAGATCTTACTTGAATGTATTTCCACTTCACATAGCTCCCGTCAAATATCTTCTAAACATTAATTCAATGGCATAACCCTTTTCTCACACAATAGAATTTTAATCCAAGTTTTCAGGGACTTCAAATACTTACCTCTTGGTCCTTTAAAAAACCGACGTTCAGCTTCACTATAACTGACAGATGTATCGATCACGAACTCAGTAATGAAACCGCCCAAAATACTATTGATCCAGTAATCGATAGTCCTCACGATCTTGTTTTTTGAAGCTTCTAGGTCCCTTACCAACTCTAGAGTCAACACAATAGGTTTGTCTAACTTCCATGCACCTTGATTGTTCACTAATTTAGATAACCACTGGTGTAACTCACATGGAAACATGAAGAATAAAATCTCGTGTTCGTCTGCATATAGTTATCTATTCAACCACTATTCCTTCGACAAACACAAATTCCTATTTTCCTGGGCTACAAATTCGTGTAGCTTCTGATCTATCCACTTCTCGATTTCCTTCTTATTTTGGAACCATTTATTCAACATCACATATTCCTCAGATAGATCTCGGTCTTGACAACAGAACCATTTGTTGGCTTAAGGGTGTTTGGACCCAAGTTCAAATTTAGTTGTGCCAACCAACAAAACCCTTCACTGATGGCCCTTTCAGGAACAACCCACGTAGCGCAGCCTGCGGTATCACTCAAAGTAGTATTGGGGGATGACAAAAATAGGTTCCTACATCTAGAGGTCTGTGTGATGGATTTATGTGATTTCTAGGTCTTTATTCTGACCTTCACGAACGCTAACCCTTGAATTGCGGAAACCATGATAACTTACAGATAACAACTTCTATATCTATGCCAATTTCTTTAAACATCCATATCATCAAGTAAACTAATTGATCTACTACTTTCACGTGTTAATTAAGTGTTTCTTAAGACAATTACAGAAAACAAAGAGAATACACAGAAAATTAATAAGTAAACATAAAGTCACAGATACACAAATATGGCTCCAAAATAGTCTTTATTATGATCAATCCTTCTATTACAGACTCTTCCTTCCCTACAGACACAACTGCAGGGGCCCGTGTACTCAGCTACAGACTTACCAAGGTCTCCATGCACACGATTGTAGAAGCCTTCCCCTTCACCTAATTATAAAAAAAAATAAAAAAAAATTGCCTTATATCACTTGCCCATACATAGATCTTCAATGATTGAGATACTTCCTATGACTCACTGTGACTCCTTTATATAACTTCTTTTATTACAATACCATGGTTCATGAACCATGGGTAGGTCACAAAACATCTTAACTTCTAACAAACTAAGGGGCTTTAACCTTCCTAAATCCCCTTTGACTCCTACGACTTGCAAGCTCCACTTCCTCAAAATGTGGAGACTTTACAATGATAACAAAAATTATTACAAAATTGACCCCAGGTGATGCTGTCCCAACAAGAGTGACTTGAGGTTGCAAGGGAATTTCATCCTTGGGAGTAGGTTTCCCCATTCTCTGGCATTGAATACATCGACTGATGTATCTTCTTGCATATTGGTGGAGAGTGGGCCAGTGGTATCCAACTTGCAATACCTTGAAATTTGTCCTCTTGGCTACAAAGTGACCTCCACAAGGCCAATCATGACAGTATATAAGGATGTCAAAGACTTCCTCCTCCCTGACACACCTCCTCATAATTTTATCTGGGCCCATATTGAAGAGATTGGCCCGAATCCAAGTGAATGGTGTGCTCTTCCTTACAATTCTTTTCTTCTCCTTGGATGACATATTTGGAGGGAACTTTGCAACAACTAGATAGTTGGCTATGTCAAAAAACCATGGAGAGAAAACTGAAATAGCAAATAAATTCTCATATAAAAGATGATCATTAACCATTCCTTCCTCACTTGCAGGAAAAGCAAGTCAAGACAAAAAATCTACAACTACATTTTCTCTACTTGTCTTATCAATAATAGTTAAATCAATCTGTTATAATAAAATAAACCATATAATAATTTTAGCATTCACATCAATTTTGTTCATTAAGTGTTTGATGGAAGCATGGACAGTATGCACAAATGTTTGATAACTAGTGATGTAGTGTCTTAATTTGTTTAGGGAGTGGACAACAACTAGGAGTTCCTTTTCAGTCACAATGTTGTTCAATTCAGCCTTGGATGGAGTTTTGCTAATGAAGTAAATGGCATAAGGAAAATTTTCATCTATCTAGCCTAGAGATGCTCCTATAGATTTTTCAGATGCATAATCATGGATGTGGAAAGGAAGAGACCAATTTGGGCCTCTCAGGATGGGTGTCGTAGTCAACTTGTCCTTCAATATTTCTAGAGCCTCTTGACAACTTTATGACCAACAAAATTTAGAGTCCTCAGCCAATATTCCAAAAAATGGTGAGGATACATTGTCGAAGTCCTTGATAAATCTCCTATAGTATCCAACTAAATCCAAGAAACTCCTAACATCCCTCAACTTTTGAGGAGTAGGGACCCTTTTTATGATAGCAATTTTATTTGGGTCCACTTGTAGTCCTTCGTGGGATATTGAGTGACCCAAAACAATCCCTACATCCATCATGAATTCACACTTCTTGGGACTAAGTGATAGGTTCATTTCAATTAACTTATTTAATATTTTCCACAAGTTAGAGAGAGCCTCTAGGAAATCACACCCATAGGGAGTGAAATCATCCATATAGATTTATACAGAGTCATGGACTAGCTCAGCAAAGATGCTCATAACCGCCCTTTGAAAGGTGGCAGGGGCATTATGTAATCCAAAAGGAAGGACCCTATAAAAAAATGTACCTTAAGGAAAAGTGGAGGTGGTTTTATCTTGGTCCTCTAGGTTGATCTGGATCTGATTGTAACCACTGAATCCATCCAAGAAAGAGAAGAACTTCTTCCCTGCAAGACCATCCAAGACTTGATCAATGAAAGGTAGAGGAAAATGGTCTTTCTTAGTGGCTTTGTTTAGCTCTCTGTAATCCACACAGATCCTCCACTTCCCTTTCTTATTTGGGACCAAAACTAGAGGGACACCCACTCACTATCTGAGATGGGGTAAATGAACCTTGCATCCAACAACTTCTACAATTCTTCTTTGACCTTGTCTTTGAGGGATGGGTTCATTCTCCTCTGAGGTTGGCACACTAGTTTTCATCCTTCCTTAATGTAGATGTGGTGAGTACACACCAAAGGATTCACTCCCTTCATTTCCTTATAGCTCCAGGAAAAAGCATCCAATTTCTCTCTCAACATGTTACACAACTTCTCTTCCTGATGGGTTGAGAGAGAGGGATTGATTTTCAATGTTTTAGAAGGACCAAATTCTACCATTTTGATATGAGAAGGACTTGAATCAACTAGGTACAAATCATTCCAAGGCTAATCTTCAGCTTTCTTCACTAGCTCATAAGGAGGCATGGTGCTAGGTGGCTAGTTCTAGAGGATTTAATCAATGAGGTCATATTCATTAGGTTTCCCCCCTCCTAAAATAAAAGCTACGATATAGATTGGGTAGGATGTGGTATGGTATTCTTCATCTTCCTCCTCTTCCAACCATAAGGGTAAGTCATGCTCTAGGTATGGTTGAGAAGGAGGGTACAAGACCAACTGTTTGGATAAATGCCCATTCTTAATGGTCATGTTCCCAGCTCTACAACTTATGTAAGCATCAGTAGTGGCTATCCATGGCCTTCAAAGGATGAGAGTATTACCATTGAATTTGGTCCTGGGATGGAGAACTAAGAAGTCATCAGGGTACTCTCGGGAATCAATAGAGACCATCACATCCTCAACAACTCCCTTGGGAGCTACTTTGGATCTGTCTGCAAGTTCCAATACTAATGTGGTCTTTCTTAAGGACCCTTGGAGATTCAGTTTGAGCATGGTCTCCTTAGTCATCACATTTATAGCAGCCCCAAGATCAATCAAGGTGTGGGGGACAATGATGCCATCAATGTGCACATCTACCATAGGAATTCAAGGGTCTATATACTTTGGGAAAATTACTCTCCCCAACATTAAGCTAGACAATTGTCTAATGAAATTAATGATATGGGGTGTCTTTCTTTCTCCTCCGAGGATGTTTGAAGCATTTCTCCTTGATTATCTTGTTGTATATGGGGACATCCTTGATGGCTTCGAGAAGTGGGATTTTAACACAAAAGTTTTTCAATTCTCCTAGAAGTTCAGTCTCTTTTGGGGTGTGCTGACTAGGATGGATAAATATTTCAAGAAAAGGATATGGCTTGGCTTTAGTAACACTCTCTTCATTTTCCCCTTCAATCTCCTCAAGTTGAGATGGAGATTGGTTATCTGGAAGCACTCTTCCATACTTGAGGTTGATTTCTTGAATTTCCATAGCATAGGTAGGGTAGGATGTCTCTCCACTATAGACTTGTTGTGCTTGTTTGTTGTTCGGGTTCATATTTGGTTGAGAAGGCATCTTGGGTTGCTTAGGTGGAGCAAGATGAAGGAGTTTTGGTTGTGTTGGATTAAGGGGGCCTAACCCAAGTTCAGATTTATTCACACCAACCAACAAAACCCTAACTACTGGCCCTTTTAGAAACAACCCTCATAGTGCAGGCTATAGTCTCACTCGAAGCAGTATTAGGGGATACTAGAACTAGGTTTCTACATCTAGAGATCGTGTGATGTCTATTCCGAAGCCCTTGTAGCTTAGATCTGCCTTCGTGTAGATCTGTATCTTCCCATGGTCCACTACTACAACTCTATCCAAATGGATTCTAGACCTTCACAAATGTCTATGATCAAGCTTAGCAGACCTAAAAGAAGTAGACTCACAACTTTTTCTTAGTAAAAAATAACCCTAGATCTACCTTCACATAGATCTACCCGATTCGAACAGTTACCATAACAAATTTAGTTACTACCTTCGTGAAAATAGTTCATTACCTTCTTCATGCATGAGTATTAAAGATTAACAGATTCACGTAGAAAATACACTTTATTTCACAGAAATTAGATCATTAAGTGATAATCCATAAACTTAAACATAAATAAGAACAAGGAATAGATGCAATAGATTTGATCCAAAACAAGTCTTTATTAGATTCAACATTCAAATTACAGACTCTTCCACCCTACACACTAAGCTGTAGGGGCCAGTGCACTAGGCTGCGGACTTGCCAAGGTCTCCGCGCACTCGGCTGCAGGAGCCTTACCCTTTCGCTTATGTACATGAAATAGAGATTTCCTGCCTTATTCACGGGCCTCTAAATTAGACATAAATTAAGGCCCATGCCTCTAATTTAAAACATAAATTAAGGCTTATGACCATCCTTTAGCACATTAAACCTCTCCTTTTGCATTAGATTATTTATTTTTAACTTTAATATATTCATTAGGAAGGTTTATGAATAATTGAATATTTGTGCCTAATATTGTTTATTTTTGTGGAATATTATGAGAATATTGGGCAGATTATGAAGAGTTGGAGGAGGACATAATTTAGGGACTTGTTCCCTACTACTGGAGGATCAATAATAAATAATATGTCAACAATATATTATGGAATTATGGCACAAATTGTGGAACACCAATGATTGAGAAAATCTAGGAATGTGTTCCACTAATCAAGGGAGCAAATCCACCAATCAAGGGAGCAGATCTACTAATCAAGGGATTTCGGTGGGGAAAGCTTCGTCCATCCATGGGGAATGATTCTTAATCATTTTTTATAAGTACCAAGTCGAGTTTTCCTCTAGGGAAAGATTGAGAAAATCTAGGAATGTGTTCCCTGCCATTTAATGCAAATTCCTAGTATTGGGGACTAGATCCACTAATCAATGGATTTTGGTGGGGAAAGCTTCCTCCATTCATGGGAAATGATTCCTAATCATATTTTATAAGTACCAAGTCAAATTTTCCTCTAGATATAGATTTTAATTAGTGTTATTGTGGAGAGAGCTTGTATTTTTGCAGCTCCATTGTATTTTCTTGCAGGGATGTAATTCTATTGATGAAAATAATGAAGATTGGTGTCATGTTGAGTTTCTAAACCTTGTTCTCTTCCATAGGTATCTAATATTCCTTGGACTTGGCAATCCCAGGAACCTCAGAAACCTTTTGTATCATTTGCACTCCTTCTTTTCATTGCTTATTCACATGCATCTCTAGTTTTTATTTCTTTCTATTTCTGCATTTAGTGTTAATGATTTCTTGTTGTAGGATTGAGTTAAATGGTTTATGTAAGTTATTTGCACGATCAAAAGAAGAATTATTTAATCCTTGGAAAATCTTTGGAATTTCATAATAATCATTGAGTTTCTTGGATTAGTCTTCTTATCCCCAAATCTAGATTGTTGGACCTCCTTTTTAGCGAAGAACAGTAAATTTTTGCTATTTTTTAGAGCATGCTAACGAGTTTCAATCAAATTAATTCCACTTACATCAGATCAAAAAAAAAAAATTATAGTTCATAAAAAAAACTACCCCATTGGATTTTTACTTGATTTGGTTAGGCATTTCTTAGATTTACTAGCTCACTAGTTCTCAAATTTCTAGATTTTCGACTAGTAATGTTTTTTTATTTTACTTTTGCATGGGTTAAAATAGGTATTTTTGAGTGATTCCACTTGGAATAGGGAACTAAGACATCTTAGTTAATAATAAAATTTGTCCCATCCAATTTTTGTTTGATTTTCTTGGCCATTAAACCCTCACCAATTTCATCATTTCACAAGGAAACTTCTCCAAGCTTTTTGAGCGAATCCATCCATATCCCGACTTTGGTTTTGAGTTCTGAGTGATCATAAAAATTTTAGTACTCCATTCCACCCATCACACACCTTTCCTAGGCCACCCATCACCTCCAACACCTCACATTTTTCTCTCAGATATATCCTGTAGGTTTCCTATAATTCCTACAGGATCATCCTGGTTTCTAGTACATCCTGTAGGTTTTCTTGAAACAACCTGTTTTGAGGCCATATTGATGGAAAACCTCTAGGAAGTCACCAAAATCCTCCCAAGGGTCTCCCACACCATCAAACCATCTCATAACCCTTCCATCCAACCTCCAACATCCTTAATTCACCTTCCTCATCACCAAAAGACATTAGTTTGCATACTTGATTTTGCATGAAAAAAACAAAAAGACAAAAACATATTTATTTAAGTCCCTTTACATGCACATTAGTGATGTTTGATGCTTCTTACTTCCATTATTAGATAGTAGCATTTGGTTCATGATAATTTAGCATTATTGCAAAGCATAGTTTCTTGGCAGTTAATTAGGACATGGTGTGATTTAGCATTGAATTTCTGTCTCTTTCCTTGTACTTTCTTTCTTGCAATAGGTTAAGGTTCCATTTCAAACATTTCATTTTCTACAATTTGTTTAGTATTTGAATTCAATACATGCACCCCATTACATCATGACAGCAAAGGAAGGACACATTGTATGCCACACATATAGTGCCGACACCTCTTAAGTTTGTACGAACCCCAAGTTGATAATTAAAGTCAGCAGCCTCGGGAGTTGTAGCATTCTTATTGCAATACCAAGGCTCATCACTTATCACTTTTCCCTTACACTTGTTATTTTCTAAAATTTATTCTTCTATACTCGTTATGACTCAATTATTTATAGATTTCTATCAAAATACCATGGCCCACAGCTCGTGGGTGAGTCTCAAAACCATCTTATCACTTACCCATACAAGGGGCTAAATCCCCTTTGACTCCTACTTAGCTGTGCGTTCCGCTTCCACATTTCACAGGACTTTACATTCTTTACAAAATTATACTCAAAAATTGATTAAACTAACCCACAATTGACCCTAGGGACCCTATCCTAATAGGCCCCCAACACAAATATGGTGATTCGCCCTCGAGTCACTCTGTTGGCTTCTCGACTTTATGGTGGAGCTCACTGAACTACTGCTTCAATGCGTTCATCTCTGCAGTACTTTGTACTACAACCTTCTTCACCTCTTTGACTAGCTTTTCTATAGTTAGTCCCTCTACCACAAACTGGATGGTCCTATGAGTCTTCTGTAGAGCTTTTAGCTTCTCCTGAATGGTATGAAAAATTTGGTTGGCCTCTTATGTCCAAGTTTGAAGCTGAGCCTTTAACACTAATTCTTTTTGTTGCAATTCCTATACTTTTGCTTGTATCAGCTTTCCTTCTAGTAGGCGCGCGAAGCACTGGACTAGCACCAATGTGCACACAGTCACCCTGATCTCATCATATTTATGCTCAGTCTCTCTGATTTCTATACTCAACCTTTGTAGGTTTGGTCCTTCTGCAAAGTGTCCCATAATTCCATGCCATGGTTAAAAATAAAATCACATCCTTTAACTGCAATCTACAGAGTATTCATATGCTCCTCAATGGCTGCATCGTGCTTCTCTCTGACCTCTGCCATAGTAGTCAACTGTAGCTTCAGCTGTAATTATGATATCTTCATATGGAAGTTAAATGTGACTCTTCCGATCTCATCTTTTGATTCACAGCCTGCTGAATCCAATTTCCTGATCTTCCCTGTAGCTGCATCATCTTCTAGAATATGTAACTCTGGGACTAAATTGCACGCATGCGTTATTGTTGTTTCTAGGCTCTAATTTTGTGCTTATAGCTCTTCTTTTAATTTCAGAGCGTGAGCCTTCCCAATGAATCTTTGTTTGTTGTTGAGCTTAACCTCACTAATTACTGCAAGTGCGCTTAAGGAACCATTTGTTGGCTTAAGGGGGCATGACCCAGGTTCAGAGTTATTCATGCCAACCAACAAAACCTTAACTCCTAGCCCTTTCAGCAAAAACCTGCATAACAGAGGCTGCAGTCTCACCCAAAGCAGTGTTGGGGGATGCTAGAACCAGTTTTCTTCATCCATAGATCATGTGATGTGTATTCTTAAGCCCTTGTAGCTCAGATCTACCTTCACATAGATCTATATCTTCCTATGGTCCACTACTTCAACTCTATCGAAATGGCTTCCATACCTTCGCGAACCTCTACAACCAGGCTTATCAGACCCAAAAGAAGTAGACTCACAACTTTCACTTAGTAAATAATAACCCTAGATCTTCCTTCACACAGATGTACTTGATTCGAATAGTAACCATAACAGATTTAGTTACTACCTTCGTGAAAATAGTTCATTACCTTCTTCATGCATGAATACTAAAGATTTAGCAGATTCACTGAGAAAATACACTTTATTTCACAGAAAATAGATCATTAAGTGATAATGCATAAACTTAAATGGAAATAAGAACAAAGCACATATGCAATAGATTTGGTCCAAAACCAGTCTTTATTAGATTCAATGTTCAAATTACAGAGTCTTCCACCCTGCGCACCCAGCTGCAGTGGCCCGCGCACTCAGCTTCGGACTTGCCAAGGTCTCTACGCACTCAGTTACAGGAGCCTTCTCCTTTCACCTAAGTATAGGAAACAGAGCTTTCCTGCCTTAGCACTTTTACCTTACACTTGTTCTTTTCCAAAATTTATTCTTCTATACTCACTATGACTCAATTATTTATAGCTTTTCTATTACAATACCATGGCCCGTGGCCCATGGGTGAGTCTCAAAACCGTCTTATCGCTTACTCATACAAGGGGCTAAAGCGCCTTTGACTCCTACTTAGATGCATTCTCCACGTCCACATTTCACAGAGACTTTACATGCTTTACAAAATTATACTTAAAAATTGATTAAACTAACCCAAAATTGACCCTAGGGACTCTATCCCAACAAGTTGAAATTGAGGTGGAGGTATGTTACAGGGAAAAGTGTCTATGCAGAACTGCTAATCCCACTAAGGTGTGGTAGCTACCTTAGAAACAAACAAAGTAAAGCTACTTTCATTTTCCTTTATGAAATATAGATGAGAGAAGAATAAAGGAGACCAACCTCTGTCTTGCGCTTGGTTCCTAGTTCGATTCCTCTCTCTTCTGATAGTCCTTTGCTACTTGCTTCCTTGCACACCCAGCTTCACAGAGTACCTGTAGAATCAAAGTAGCATAACACTATACAAGAACATGGATCTATTATCATAAACAATCTAGGATCAGATGTAAATTGACCATACAAATGCATGAAACATAAATGACACAAGAGTATGGAGGAAAACTTGAATAGCTTTATTGATAATCAAGAAAGAGCCAAGAGAGTTACAACCAGTTGTTCTGACCCAGCATCATCCTCTCAGCAAGTAAGCCCTTCTTCACCTCATGCAAAGCTTAGATCACCCAACACTATGATGTTGCCTCAAGAAACCAACAACAATTCCTTACAAGATGCAAAATTCCAGCCTCTGGATCTCTGGGATGAGGGATCCATATATAGATATCTGTAAGGGAGATGAGTCAGCTTGTGATTTGATTAGTGTCTTCCCTCTGATAGTTGTTGCTTCCACTTGGAGGTTGATGATCTCTTACTCATCCTTGGTCGAATTCCGAGAGGCAAGTGTCACAGGAGAAGTTTTTGGAAGATTCCATGCCTCTCCACCTCGCGGATTGACACTGCCATTTGTCACTTCTCGCCCATCACACCCCATAGAAGGGATTTTTGAAATGCAATGCACCCACAAAGTGTACTTAGGTGAGATGCAACGCACTTTGCCTATGGAGCAGGTGAAATGATCCTGTTTTGACCAGTTCTGAGTGATTTTTCATGGAGATATTCTGGGAGAAGCTGTAATCAGTTGACCTTGTTCCTTTAGGGGTTAGAACAAGACTTTTAGGGACTTAGGAGCCCTTGGTTTATGGACATTTTATGCTTGGGGTTGTAGTGCCCAAAAATGTCTATAACAGTTGCCCCCTAAAGCATGAGGTCGTTAATCTTTTTTGATGTCGGGTGAAACGCTTTATCATGAGGATCCGAAGTTCTTTCAAGCTGGGAGGAGACCTGTAATAAGATACAATACAATACATAATATTCATAATATTTTCATGATCTAGCTAAGGCGGGCATTCCCATGCTCAGCTTTATAAATTCATTTTCATGTACATATGACAGACAATCGTCTGAGTGTAGACTAATGATTCTGGTAGAGCCATCATCCCTTTGATTGGATGATTATTTGTGCAAAAATGATGTACATTTGATGTCTTTATTTCCCTGAATATATATCGCAGCCTGGATGGATGAAACTAGATCCAGGGTCTTCAATCTCGTTCGATCTTCACTCGAAGTACAAGTCGATCCATGTGAGAGATGTTCTGGAGTCGAACATGGAAAGACATCACCTGATTACCAACCAATGATGTAAGCTGTTAATAGGTGCGAGAGGAATCACCGATAATGATAATGGCCCTCAAGGTACTGCAGTACAATTCACATGGTGTGAATAAAGGACTTGGCATCGAACACCATGCAAAATCTTTCGGGCAAAGGCCATTGATGTAAACCTATCATCGGAAGTGAGAAACTTGCCATTGAGGCATGCAAGCTTCAAAGTACTGAAAGGGGTGTCCCTAGATCGACTTCTTGGATAATGAGCTGATGTCGACAAGAATCGATCCGTCATAGGAGGGCCTTAATGAATCCGACATCAATGACACGGAACGGAGCAAATGATTTTAATGGAGGTGAAAACGATCTGGTGATATAAGGTTCAGGGTGGCGGTCATGAAAGAATGGAGCGTAAATGTATTGCAACGGGTGAGACACAGGTGAATTCTTTGAGTGACTTCTCTTGAACATATCGGCGACACTGACGTGATGGATTGGTAGCATTAACCCCAAATGTGGATGGTGTGATGGGACCATGGTGATGTGACCGGTGAATGAAACAACCCAACCCGACTTGGATGCGGAGTGAAAGTGTCATGTTCAAGAGCGACTTGCTACCAACAAAGTTTCTTCAAGTTTTCTTCCCAATTTTTCCCCAGTCATTACTGACCAGTACCTCTTTATTTTTGTCAAGCTTGAGGAGGATAACATATGCTTGTTCTATAATTTTCCATTCGGGCAAACCCATCGCTATGTTTTAACGAGCCTAGTGATAGTGAAACTCGTTGTTGTCTGCTATGGACAAGTTTGTCGCTATTAGGTTTTAACGAGTTTAACGACAAAGATAACTCGGTCCTTTTCAATTTTAGAGAGTCTGAAAAGGGACGTAAAGGAAACTCAAAAATTCCTTTTTCGTCATCTAATCCCTTAAGTCCGAAAAAGTATAAAACAATACAGAAGGGATGAATTTTTGATACTTTTAACGAGCCGAACAAAACAAGCGCTCGATCTTTTTGTGTAATAATCCCTCAGGTCCAAAAAGATTAAAATCTAAGGGAGGGATAGTACTTTTGGTCGCTTTAACGAGCTGGAGAGCCCAATGGCTCGACAATCTTTTCATATTTTACGAGTCAGTTGAAAAGAGCTTAAAGGAGACTCGTCTTTGAGGAATGAGTCATAAAATTGGGTAGCAGCTGATTCTAGGTAAGGTTTGGAATTTTCCAATCACGGTAGTGTTACAAGGATGGCTAGTGAGATCACTCTTCGCAGCTGTTCCTCAAAAGGGGTAAACAATCAAATGGAGGTGAATGATCGGCCATTACAGAGTGGAGGTGATGATGGGAACACGACCAAGGCTTTAAAGGCTGAAGTACTACATTCACGATGATTATTTATTGAGAATTGGTTCATTTTTTATTGAGCTTAAACGCTGGGGGGAAACATTTGCTCATTGCTTATGTTTATTTTTTAACGAGCATGAAGTCCACGTTAAAACTACTCGATTAATCCAGTCGTATAATAAGAATGTCTCATATATGAAAACGACAATTTTTCAAATCTTTGCCCCACATCCTTTCTTTATGCAAGTTAGGAAACAACCAATCCTACGAGTTTAAAAGGACCTACAAATTTAAAAAATAAATGGTCGCTCTTCGCTTGCACGCCAAAAGGTTTGCATGCCCCCAGGTATAAAATAAAGCTTCAAGGTCATCTTTTATTCTATCGACAAAACATTTGTTTTATCAGGAAAGGTCTACCTCTTTCAGGTTACCAAAGATTGTTCTATTTGGACCGCAAACAAAACACTTCTTCGGCGATGCCTACCGAAATAGACAAAGGCGAGTGGCGCAGACGCCTCCACTCACATAACTTTGATGAGGGAATCTTATTCCAGTCTAACCCCCTTTTTCAATCATGGATGGGAGTATAAACTAGTCATATATCCCTCGTGGAAACCTACCCTATACCCGCAGTTTTCCTGCCGAAGCAGACCAGGGTGCATGCCCCTTGGGTTTCAGTCATGTCCCCCGAATCACTCGCGCTCATCAGGTGGACGGACTGGGGATTGATGAGACATTCCTTGTGTGAAAAGACCATTCATGGATGGTATATGACTATTTGCTATGTGTTATCCAGGAAATGAAAGCTGGTCTACGAGCTTGACCACTCTTCCTTCGTGCGGAAAACAAATTACTCTAAAGAGTGATGAGACAATGGCTCCCATGCAATAAATATAGTCTCGTCCAAGGAGTAGATTATAATCCAGGGGTCCTTGGACTACCATTACGTTCATATGAGCAGTTTTTCCTCTCAATGTTATGGGCACATTGGGAAGGATCCCTAACGGTCGATTGGTTCCTTTGTCAAAGCCTGTCAGATTTCTCATCTCAGGCAAAAGTGATGGTGAACCAAGTGCTTTCCAAGTAGTCGAGGAAAGGATACTCACAGAAGCCCCTTCATCTATGATGGTACTAGCCATAACCATTCTATATATGTGAGCAATGATTCGGAATGGTACACTAGCCGGTAAATGGGGTCTGCCTAGTTGATTCCAGTCAAAGGAAACAACTAGGTTGCTTGGAGGTGGGACCGAATAGAAGGTCGGGTACGACTCTGACGAATTCCTTCCTGTGGTAAAGGAATGGGTAAATTTCCCCATGTTCATCAGAGTCTGTGCTTATGAAAAGAATTTGGACGGTGTCATCCTTGTTCTCTTCGGTGACTGTATCATTTGAAGATGGAACCTCTGAAGACAAGACCAGGTCAACTGCCATCTCGACCTTTTGACTTCTGTCTGGTATGGGTTCAGATGGTTCGTCTTCAATGATAGATGCTTCAGCTGACCACCTGGGCGGGTCAGCCGGATTTTCAACTAGTGACGAAGAATCTCAAAAAGAGATTTTGATAAGGTCTTACGGCAAGAGGTTTTTATATCCAGGAGGAAGTCGTAACGGTGAAACCAGATGATCATCTAAAACTCTTTTAGCCTCGTCTAAGAAGGGACAACGGTGGATGGCATGATCGCCTTCACACAGTTTACAAGGAAATCTATATTTTCCTTTTTTTCATGGGGCTTCACTTTCACTAGTCGACGGTGTGTTTTCAACATGATCATCAGAGGTTGACAACACCGGGTTGTGCAAACGAGGAGACCAGTCCCTTAAGATCCGAGGGATGCAGGGACAATCTCTATGATAGTGGTCTCCTTTGCAAATGACACATGGCGATTTAGGCCTGGTAGGTGCAATGTGTGGATTTTCGCTAGACGACGCTTGGTTACCCCCTTTTGCTTTTGGCTCCTCCTTCTTCTTCTCTTTCTTCTTCTTTTCCTTCTTCTTCTCAGGTACTTGATTTTTGGCTTTACCAGCCCCATCAAGCGAAGAGGAAGGAAGAGAGGAGGAATTGGAGGAAGTAGAAGGTTTGGGGGTAACTCTGGAATCGTCTAGTTGCTAACTCGATTGTTTAGGAATTGCGGTGTTCTGAACAACAGAGGTTGAGAAGAGCCATACGGGCAAGCCGATTGTCAATCCTAGAAGCGACAATGTGGCCATATGGGGTGCACCAACATCTCCCGAAGAGGAGAAGGGACTAGGATTTCCTCAAAGGGGAATTCCTTGGTTGGTGGATTCCATTCTCTCAACCTAAGACCAACGAAGGAAAGGTGATGATTATTCCTTTTAAAATAAATTTTAGATGCTTTGACACAACTTGTTTTTTCAATTTTAAAGAGTCGAGAAAAAACAAAAGATGACTCTAGTCGCCTTCGATTTTTAATGAGCCTGAAGTGACAAGTGCTCAGATGGACCTTTTCCGTTAAGGAGTCTGAAAAGGAACGAAAGGGACTGCTCTGGAAATCTAGGTAGAGGGATTACCAAACCAATCGCAAAACTGCAGAATACTTTTTACGGTATGGCAGTCAATCTTCCCGAATGCTGTGTTCAGTGCATTGCAATCGATAGGGTGGCAGACACGGCTTCCTAAGGATAAAGGATTAAGCCTATTGTGGTCTCCCACTCGACGGTATGTGGGAGCACAAGTCCGTACTGGCACTTATCATTTCAAAGTGGAGGAATCACCCAACCAACAGTGAGAACAACAGTTACCAGGCTTTACGACACCGAAATACGTCTCTAGCCTAGACTTCTAGATGTTGTGCGTTAGGTTCCAAAGCGTTGTTAGATTCATTAAATCTATTTTATAGTTGATCTTGCTTAAGAAATTTGCCTTTCAGGTTCACCGCGTGATGTAGATGTACAATTCCTAAAATGCAATCTAAGATGATAAACAGTCTTTTATCTTCTTTGTACAATGAAAATCCTAGCTACTAAGGAAAGAAAGACAGAATTCTTTCAACAAAGAGCAAAGAGCACACACTATATGCACTGTCCTAAATCAAACCAATCAAGCAGTCTAAATGCAAATGCACATGCATGTATTTGTTTTCAGCCTTCTTAATATGTGAATGATAAAAAGAAAGCTAATGCACAAATCTGAATTATTTTTCAAAACGACAATTACTAACAAGTTTCTTTTCAAAATCAAAATGAAGACAATGACAACACTTTGCGATTTGGAAATGAAAACTTGCTTTCGACACTAGAAAAACTACAAATTCAGATCAAATACAATAGTAACAGGGTAACCGACTATCAAGAGCAATCAGACTCTCTTCTATGACTGAAAACGACACTTGTGACACTTTCAAATCAAGAAACGACAGTACAATTACGTTACTTTTTTGCAAAGGAGAACTGAAAATGACTCAACAAATACACAAAAACATTTACAGTTCTTTGCACAATGGAGGCAGAATATCAGCAAGGAAAGGGGTTTCAAACAAAGGTGTACTGACTACAGGCAACAAAATTCATGAATAGAACTGAAAAGAATGAACATAGAAACCAAAATTCAGGAACAATGCCTAGTCTGATCAGCGCACCTACTACACTCAGGAAGTGCGCTGAATTTCAGATTCACAGAACAGAGACTGCGCTGGGCCAGAGATGAGACTTTGCTTGGGTTCTGGGTCACAGTTTGCAGTTCAGTTCAGGGATTTTGGCCGAGCAAGTGGTAATCAATAAATCAACAACTGGGGTAGATCTAAGGAGGTTACTAGAGCCACCACAAGGGCAATTAGAGAGTTTGTAAATCAATTGTTTAATTTATAAACAAAACCCAGAGATTGACTGAAGCGGCATTTATCTACCTTCATTTGCATAGAAAATGCAGTTCGAAAGCTACCTGGCTCGACTTCAAGCTCTGTCTGTAAGTTTATAAAGTAAACAAAAATGTAGATAAACAAACAACCAAGTCGCTCCCCAGCGGAGTCGCCATTTTGTTATAGGGAAAAGTGTCTATGTAGAACTGCTAATCCCACTAAGGTGTGGTAGCTAACTTAGAAACAAACAAAGTAAATCTACTTTCATTTTCCTTTATGAAATATAGATGAGAGAAGAATAAAGGAGACCAACCTCTATCTTGCGCTTGGTTCCTAGTTCGATTCCTCTCTCTTCTAATATTCCTTTGCTACTTGCTTCCTTGTACACCCAGCTTCACAGAGTACCTGTAGAATCAAAGTAGCATAACACTATACAAGAACATGGATCTATTATCATAAACAATCTAGGATTAGATGTAAATTGACCATACAAATGCATGAAACATAAATGACACAAGAGTATGGAGGAAAACTTGAATAGCGTTATTGATAATCAAGAAAGAGCCAAGAGAGTTACAACCGGTTGTTCTGACCCAGCATCATCCTCTCAGCAAGTAAGCCCTTCTTCACCTCATGCAAAGCTTAGATCACCCAACACTATGATGTTGCCTCAAGAAACCAACAACAATTCCTTACAAGATGCAAAATTCTAGCCTTTGGATCTCTGGGATGAGGGATCCATATATAGATATCTGTAAGGGAGATGAGTCAGCTTGTGATTTGATTAGTGTCTTCCCTCTGATAGTTCTTGCTTCCACTTGGAGATTGATGATCTCTTACTCATCCTTGGTCGAATTCAGAGAGGCAAATGTTATAGGAGAAGTTTATGGAAGATTCCATGCCTCTCCACCTCGCGGATTGACACTGCCATTTGTCACTTCTCGCCCATCACACCCCATAGAAGGGCTTTTTGAAATGCAACGCACCCACAGAGTGTACTTAAGTGAGATGCAATGCACTTTGCCTATGGAGCAGGTGAAATGATCCTGTTTTGACTAGTTCTGAGTGATTTTTCATGGAGAACTTCTAGGAGAAGCTGTAATCAGTTGACCTTGTTCCTTTAGGGGTTAGAACAAGACTTTTAGGGACTTAGGAGCCCTTGGTTTATGGACATTTTATGCTTGGGGTTGCAGTGCCCAAAAATTTCTATAACAAGGTAGTAAGGCCGGAGGTTGGTTGAATGGAGGCCTCCAACCTTATGATGGGGTATTCCACTAAGGATGTGGGGGAGCATATTGCCGAAATAACTTATTGGTAGGTTGGGAAGGGTATTGAGGTGCATAAGACCAAGGAGAAGGTGTGGACCATGAAGGATAAGTAGGAGGACACCAAAGGGGAAGTGATGCATTCGTATTGGGATTTTAGAAGGAGTAGGATGCCCCTTGCATGCCCTGTTGGTATGGTCGAGGTCCTTGAGGCCTCCTTTGATTGATATAACATAGTTGTTTAGACCACCTTTAGCCCCTTGGTATATAACCTTCAATATAGGTAGAGAAGGGAACTTATCTATGGAATGGATTTCCTCATAGACCAAGCAGACCTCTATAACATTCTATGGACATTCATTTTTGGGGTTCCTCCTAGTGCATCTAGGGAATGATAGCACTATTTATGAAAAAAGGTACTCCTTGACTGAAATGGTCAAGCGGTTCTCTTAAGTATCATTTTCTACCTTCTCGAGCTCAAAAGACACAAATTTATGAAAAGGGACCATGTGGAGTTTTCTTTTCCATGTCTTTTTCAAACTCTCTAAACATGAAAAAGATATCGAGTTATACTTTTTTCAGACTCATTAAAATATTAAACAACATCGGATTCGTCATCATGACGAAAATGAGCTTCTCCTTCCTAGGGCTCGTTAAACTTACTAGGTCAAATTCATCTGAAGGATGAAGTTACAGTGCAAGCATATGCTATCCCCTTCAAGCTTGTGATTAAAAATAATTTGGGTACTTGCTAGAAATGGTGGGGGGAATTTGGAAATCTATTAGTTGTGTCAGCAACTCATTCTTGAACATGACACTTTCTACTTCGTGTTGGGTTGGGATATCCTCCTTTGTATCGTTGACCTTCCTAGGCTTGGGCCGTTCATTTTTGCCTTCCATTTGATCTCTTCCATGTCATCATGACCACTGATCCCATGGATCCAAAAGCTTCTAAACTACCAGTTGTGTCGCCTATATGTTCAAGAGTTGTCCTTCTGTAGTTACACTTACCTCTGATTCTCTATATCATCCACAATCATTTTGCATCCTTTCGTCTCATGTCAATGATGTGGGAAATATTATGGACCTCCTTCAACACGGTCATTTCCCGTCGACTTTAGCTCATTATCCGGGAAGTCGACCGAGAGACTCCCTTCCAGTACCTTAGAGCTAGCATGCCCTAAAGGCAAGTTCTTCACACTCGACGACAAGTTCACATCATTGGCTTTCGATTTAGTGATTTCACCAGTGTTCGATTTCAGTTCCTCTGTTCACATTCCGTGAATTGCGTTGATAGTAACTTGAGGACCATTGTCCTTATTGGTGGTTTCTCTCATGCTTGTTAACAGTTTACATCATTGACTGGTAATCAAGTGACTTTCTAGCATGTTCGATGTCAACACATCTATTCGCATGTTAGAATTTGTACTTTGATCAAGTCGTGTTGGAGCATAGGACCCTGGACTCAGATCACAAAAGTCCAGGCTGTGAAGTGATGTGACATGGTTATGTTGATATGCATGTCTCTTTCATATGGATGGTTGTGACCATACCTTGGTTTCATTATGATCCTCTTTGATGGATGGCTACACCCATACCTGGATCTAGTTACATGATCATTCTATGGATGGTTTCATCTGTTAGCTCTGCTACATGTTCCTGATGTTGAAAGAGTGGAAGTAAGCTCGGTCTTTGGTTTCTTGCTCAGAAATGGTCCACACTGGTTATCCTCGCCTTCTCCTTCACCCCGCTTACTTCCTTTCAATCCGTTGCTTGCTTTCTTTCCCCCAAAACCCGGCGTAAATCCCTGTTCCTAAATGCCTAAGTGCTAAGTTTTAAACCCCATAAGACCGATTCCACACGACCCCGCGCTTCCACAACCCATCATCGTCCTTTGGTCGCAGCCGTTGATCATTTTGATCTAATGGTCCCTGCTGAAAATAACCTGCCCTCTTGTCTCCTGTCGTCCGATCATCTCCACCGTGATCAGACGACGATCACTTCCCCCACTGCCATAACTTAACCACGCGTTCACTCGCGATCAATGCAGTTTTCGCCATGTCCCATCCACCACATGTCACACGTTGAATGGTATCGCAAGCCCATGTATGATTACCACCCACCTTCGAAAAGAGGTGTGGGGAATACCGCTTACCGCCTGTCCGCTCGTTCCCGCCAGTTAACCTCCGCACATCTTTCCCGCCCAATGACCGTCAGATCTGCCACGTCCAGATCCAATGGTTCATGATCGTCTACTCCCGTTTCTCCCGATATCTCCCGCTAAGCCATATCTGTTGTCCATCTGTGCGATCCACTTGCTGATATCTATCCTCCGCCTGCTCATACATCCTCCATGAAGTCAACACACCCTGGTCACGCCGTGCACCTAAAGGATGACAACAATCATATACCAAGTACCTGGCACATTTCATCTCCAACAACTGCATTCAAGAAACAAAATGGCCAAGCAGAAAGAGGACCAGCCTCGAGCAGATAAAAGCATTGATCAGGAACTTCTTCTGTACAACACTCCATCTGCTCAAGAAGGACAACAGAATATTAGAAAAGATCAAATTCATTTATTAAAGCAAGCAGATTGTAGCAGAGACCCATATTAGGTAGTTAAAGTGGTTGGTGGTCCATTATGACCCCTCCACGCATAGAATAGCAGAGCATTTTTGTAATCAACCTCTATATATATCCAGAAGACAGATGTAATCAAGGTTGATGGTTGTTGTTTTGATGTAAGGTTCAACTTCTGGAGACTATAAGTACTTTGATACTTGCAGCGTCTGGTCTTCATTTTCAGCTAATACAAGCTTCTTTTGTTGTTAATTGCTCACTTTCCAATTCTACTCTATTCTAGGCTGTGCCTGTTATGCATTTGTTCATGTGCTCTTGATATTTAGCATTTGAGGGGCCGTCATCCCGCCTCTATGTTGAAGTCTAGTATGTATCATTGAATGTGTTATGCAGGTTTCTATTTACTTAATGCCAGAGAGCTGTAATCCTGTCTGTGCATTAGGAAATAGATTTGTAGACCTCTTTACTGGTTGTAGTCAGCCATCACATGGTCTTGTGCATGTGCTGGTATGGTCAGTATTCTCCATATTCACCTATTCCTCAAACTGTGAGTAATTGGTGGTCTAAATCCTTGTAGTCTGGGGGTATTCACCCATGTCTAGAGTTAAGCATAGTAGAAGTGGTTATCTGGCTTGGACAAGCATCATTCCTTCCATTCATCCATCTCCAACATCTTGTTGAGTTTGTAATGTTCCCGAGCATCTCCGAGATAAAACCTAGGAGAGTTTCTTGGGGTGATAACATTAATTAGCGTCCTTGCCAGGGAGAGGAGATTGTAGCTCAGCTTCCTTGGGAAAACGACATAGTTCCAGATTTTGATGATAGACAAAGTCTGGGCACATTTTTGGTTGTAATCATCTATCTGGCGACTCCACTAGAGGAAGACCAACCTTTGGCGACTCCACATTACAGTCTTGGCCCAGTTTGTGAGACATGCTTGAAGAAATCCTTAGACATACCAGCTGAACCAGTGCCTAACCTTGAGAAGATCGTTAAGCAGAAGAAAACTTTGCAGAAAGTAGCATCAGGATCAGGTAAGCCTAAAAAATCCCATGTATCTCTGCTAGTGAAGAAATACATTCAGAGATTCATAGAGCTCCTTGTTCAATAAGTCCCCCATATATTCCATCAGTGCCCTCTTGCTCTGTTGTTTGTTTCTCGGCCTTCTATCATCCAAACGACCAGTACCCTTCCACCTTTCCCAGTCATGGCAGGCCAGCAAGCACCTACAAAGATAGAAAGAATCGTTGCTGCTAGGTATGGACCCTTTGTCTTGCCTATTCCTTTAAATTCCATGCCTGCAGGAGATTATAAGAAGTATATGCCTAAGTTTACTGGTGCAGAGGGAGTATCAGCTAAAGAACATCTAGGGTCCTTTTATAGCTATGCTGATAATATGGATATTAATGAAGATGATGTATGGATGAGGGTTTTTGTCCAAATCCTAGATGGGGAAGCTAGGAAATGGTTCATAGAATTAGCCCCTAGGTCTATAGCAGACATTGAGGCCTTAGATGATGTGTTCCTAAAGCACTGGGGGATAATAAAGATCTGATCTACTATCATACCGAATTTGGGAACTTGCAGAGGGAGAGTGGTGAGCTACTGTCTAATTTCAACATCAGATTCAACCATATGTACAATAGAATGCTAGCTGAAGTAAAACCTACCCCTACTTCTGCTATGCTTACTTATGTCGACACCTTCGATTCTCATTTCTGTTTTCTACTCAGGGAAAGAAGACGTGCTTCTTTGGCTGATATGCAAGATGCAGCCTTTGAAGTAGAATCAAACATCATGGCCGCAGAAAGACTTGAAGGAGATGCTGAAAGGAGAAGACAGGGGGGTGAGTCCTCATCATCCTCAGATCTTAAGATTGATAAAATAACTAGGATGATAGAGCTATTAGCCTCTAGAGTTTCCAGATTAACATTTGAGCAGCGTTCTGAGGAAGCAGGAGCTCTTTGTGACTTTTCTCTTCCAACTCCAAATCCATATAGAGGAGCACAGGACTAGTTGCAGATTGTGCAAAGAAGCAAAAATGTTAACAAAGACAGAAGGGTGAAGACCCTTTTTCAGAGTATAGTCATGGAGGAAGAGTGTTTTGAAGAAGAGGATGAGGTCCATGGTTTGGAAGATGTGGGCACTGCCCCTTTCTTAACTCGAGTTGCCTTTGAAAATTCAGTATCCGGAGGCACTACTCATGAGTTTGTTATACCTGCAGAACAACAAGCTTATCAGCAGCAACAACTAGCAGCAGACCTCACCATCCTTAAAGAGCCTAAAGCTAGCCCATCTTCCAATGACTATGCAGATCTGCAGATTAGCCAACCTGATTTTGTCCCCAGTCTAGTGATCAATAAGGGAGAAGAAAACTCCCTATCATCTTATGTTTCTATGTCTGCTCAAAAGAGAATCCCTCATAATTTCCCCCTAGGCACTGAGGCAGGTCAAAGCTCCATTCCCAAGGCTGATACTGATCACCTCAGTCTTGATATTCTGAAACCTGCCCAGTTGGCCTCCACACAGCTTGAAGGGGCAGTTTATCAGATCACAGAGGAAGAGGGTACACAGAGATGGGACACCTCCTGGATGTGGACTTCTCTAAGAAAGATGTAGGAGCAGATGAATTCTTTGTGTCCTCCACACAAGAATACCATGGTTCACCATTCATACTAATTGTGCAAGCCACAAAGGACACAGAGAAGTACACAGTAACCATGGTTATTCAAAAAATGTACAAAATCTCCCATGAAGAACATCCAAGGAGGAGAGCATACAGAGAGGGGATGAAGTTTGGATCATCTCTACCTGACAAGGTCAAATGTCCTAAACTGTTTGAGGTAGATGATCAAATAAATCCAATTTTGCAGATCTTTTATGAACTGGCTCATAAGCCAGCCGAGAGGAGGAGAAATAGTTTTGATGGTCTAGTATAGGGCTAGCTTTTGGAGATTTATGTTGTTTAAGGTTTTCAAGCCTTAATTATTGTAAGCATGTTCTTTTACAGGTTTTAGCATAGACTTAATTAGACTCCATGCCCAATGGAATACTAGGCAATGTTTTTAAGCTTGTTTTGTATGAAGGCATTGTTTTTCAGTTCTTGAGACCTCATAGGGAGGATCTCATCCCCAGAAGGAGCCAGTGTTAGCTCTGCTACATGTTGTTGATTTTCAAAGAGTGGAAGTAAGCTCGGTCTTTGGTTTCTTTCTCAGAAATGGTCCACACTGGTTATCCTCACCTTCTCCTTCACCCCGCTTACTTCCTTTCAACCTGCTGCCTCCTTTCTTTCCCCCAAAACCTGGCGTAAATCCATGTTCCTAAAGGCCTAAGTGCTAATTTTTAAACCCCATAAGACCGCTTCCACATGACCCCGCGCTTCTGCAACCCATCTTCGTCCTTTGGTCGCAGCTGTTGATTGTTCCGATCCAACAGTCCTCACCGCAAATAACCTACCCGCTTGTCTCTTGCCGTCCGATCATCTCCGTCACCCACCTCCGAAAAGCGGTGCGGGGAATACCGCTTGTTGCTTGTCTGCTCATCCCCGTCGGTTAACCTCCGCACATCTTTCCCGCTCGATGACCGTTGGATCCGCCGCATCCAGATCCAATGATTCACGATCGTCTACTTTCGTTTCTCCCGATATCTCCTGCTGAGCCATATCTGCCATCCATCTGTGCGATCCAACGGCCGATATCTATCCTCCGACCGCTCGTACATCCTCCATGAAGTCAACATACCCTGGTCATGCCGTGCACCTGAATGACGACAGTGATCATCTACCAAGTACCTGACGCATTTCATCTCCAACAACTGCATTCAAGAAACGAAATGGCTGAGCGAAAAAAGGACCAGCCTCGAGCAGATAAAAACATTGATCAGTTATGGAACTTCTTCTATACAACACTCCATCTGCTCAAGAAGGACAACAGAATATTAGAAAAGATCAAATTCATTTATTAAAGCAAGCAGATTGCAGCAGAGACCCATATTAGGTGGTTAAAGTGGTTGGTGTTCCATTATGACCCCTCCATGCATAGAATAGCAGAGCATTTTTGTAATCAACCTCTATATATATCCAGAAGACAGATGTAATCAAGGTTGATGGTTCTTGTTTTGATGCAAGGTTCAACTTCTGGAGACTGTAACTACTTTGATACTTGTAGCATCTGGTCTTCATTTTCAGCTAATACAAGCTTCTTTTTCTATTAATTGCTCACTTTTCATTTCTACTATGTTCTAGGTTGTGCCTGTTATGCATTTGTTCATGTGCTCTTGATATTTAGCATTTGAAGGCTGTCATCCCGCCTCTGTGTTGAAGTCTAGTATGTATCATTGAATGTGTTATGCAGGTTTCTGTTTACTTAATGCCAGAGAGCTATCATCCTGTCTGTGCATTTGGAAATAGAATTGCAGACCTCTTTACTGGTTGCAGCCGGCCATCACATGGTCTTGTGCATCTACTGGTGTGGTCAGTATTCTCCATATTCACCTATTCCTCAAACTGAGTAATTGGTGGTCTAAAGCCTTGTAGTCTAGGGGTGTTCACCCATGTTTGGAGTTAAGCATAGTAGAAGTGGTTATTTGGCTTGGACAAGCATCATTCCTTCCATTCATCCATCTCCAACATTTTTTTGAGTTTTTAATGTTCCCGAGCATCTCCAAGATACAACGTAGGAGAGTTTCTTGGGGTGATAACAGCATCCATGCCACGATTCATGTATCATTTGATAGAGTTCTCAGTTATGTATATGTATATGTACTTGCTTGTAGGTTTTCCGATGGCAGACTACGGTTCCATGCACTGATTCATAAAGCATTTCATCCCTCACTCTAGCTCGGCCTTCACACTTTAGGGGGCATCTGTTGCAAAGCATTTTGTCACTGTCCCTATACCTCCTGTTCCTTGATCCTAGAGGACCTATATAGTGAACCCCACATGCTTTTCCTTCATGAATAAACTCCCATTGTGTCCCTCTTCATGAGCAGATCAATTCCCTTTTGCACCATTTCCCCTGAAACTTCTGTTTTGCCTTGTTTACAAGACTGGTACTAATGACCTTTGTCTCCCCCACACCACTGTGAAGAGATTAGCACTATCCCTAGTGCCAACTAGAGTGAATGATCAGGTGTTCTAGTTGCACTGGTCCTGTTATGGAAATTTTTTTAAATTAAGAGCTGAAGCTTCCAACTCTAGAAGCTTCGTAACAGAAGTCTAGTAAATGGATTGGCCAGATGGGGTCAAGGATGTCAGTTTGGGATCCTTTCCCCTATAATGATGGAACTACCTCAAAGGATAATACCTTCTCCCATGAGAAGAGGATCCATCTCCCATTAATTCATCCTATATAAGCCTCCCTTCTTCCCAAGCACAAGCTAGTGTTAATGTTGGTGTGCTAGTGCTATTTTGGTTTGGAGTAAACAACAAGATATTCATAGTTGTAACTATCTAGTTGTGTGAGGGAGAAGTGTGTTTTGGTTTGGAGTGAAGCCTAAAGGGAAGAGCCTTAAAACTATTTTTGATTGAGGCCATCATGGAATGCTAGCATAAGTGTGTGGGAACCTGGTCTTGTCAAAGGAGAACGCAACGTCAAGACAATGGTTGTAATCTCTTCTTGATATCAATATATATGAAACTATCGATTGATTTCCTACATGTTTTGTCATCTTACATATTCATGGCTTAATGTTTCTTGACTTGGTAAGTAGGTTGAATTACAATTTGTCTATTATCACGGTTGTTGTTTTTTGTTATTTACTTGTTTTAGGTGCTTGAAGAAGGAAGTGAGAGATAGCTGGAGCAAGAAAGCAAGGACATCATCAAACGAGATAAGAGTACTAAGAGGTAGGCCCTCTTAATTGGTTCTAACCTAAGAAAATCTTCCATAGAATGTATCTGTTGCGGCTAGATCCATTATCGAGCTCGAGGAATTTGTTTGTGTCTGCACTTATAATTTTACTTCACCACATTAATCCATGGAGGTGGGGAAGGGTAGAGGGGCTTATGTTTTTCATCCTAGCATCTCCATTAGTCTCTCTAATGGGAAAAGCACCCTCATTTCTATTTTCAATCTCATTTCTATTTTTAGCCATGGCGTAAGTCTGTCAAATGGTTTCTTCTTCTTATTCCCAATAGGCTCTTCAAAGATCTCTAGTTGGTCCTCTACTTCCCTCGTAGTAAGATAGGGATGATAATAGTCACTGAAGAAGAGAGAAGGTTGACTGTTTTATGGTGTGGGGAAATTGGCAAGAATTTCCCTAAATTGTCTCTACCCCTACGAAGCATGAAAGAAAATTTTTCATTTTATGTGTTTTTTAGAATCAACTGCAAAACATAGAGGAAAGCAGAATAACATCTACCTACTAAAAGCAAATTAGAAAGAAAAGAAGAAATTACATCTACATAGACACCTCCTCGACAATGGCACCAAGAAGTGATGAGCCTCAATATTGCAACAAGGATTCTACAAATCCTAACTCTACCAACTTTACTTTATCAACCTGGGGTTTCATACAAACTTGGAGGTGACAGTGCTATATACACAGTAGATGCATCATTCTACTCATGTCACTTCTCAACTAGGGCAATTGACCATTAGGGTTCCAAACCAATCCTTTATTGACTAAAGGGAGTTTGACTACTAACAGTGAAGGTAAAGCTAGTTCTAAGGAAGGAAAGTAAATTCTTGTCTATTTAGGAAATAAAAGCTGCCAAATTGTAAATTCTATGTAATTCCATAAATCATCGAGCTATGGAATGACACACATCACTTTGTAGAAATGAAATTATGCTAATCTTTCAATTGATCATCTAACTATTAGGACTGCTTAGAAATGGAAAGTTACTCTATCATCTCATAATTCACACATGCATGCATTAACTATCTCATTTACATTTGCAAAGAAGAAGAGTCTTTAAGTGCTAACTTCAGAAATATAAATGCCAATGTTATATGTTCTTGTAGGAGGGAAAGGAATCAGAAGGCTGTTATAGGTGGCACTCATGGGCATGGAATTAAAGTTGAGGGGTTAACATACTCCTATACTAGGCTAACCTATCATTTATAGTAAAAGAAAAGGCAAAACAGGGTCAAAACACATTGCTACAAGAGATCTTGTAGTTGCTACAAGAAATTGCTACACGATGTCCTGAACTAATACAAGAAGTTAGCTTAAGGGTTTTGGAGGGAAAGACTAGTGAGATGAGGTGTTGGAGGTGTGTATGATAGTTGTAGAAGGTCTAGGTAAGGTGCACATTGCCCAAGGCTAAGCCCAACACTCCAAAGAGCTTGGATTTGCTTAAGGTGGCTGCTCATGGTGGCTGGAAAACAGAGGTTTGGACTAAGGGATAGTATGCCTTGGCAGAAGGTGGAGAAGACATAGGTGGAGCTGGTTGGATGAGTGCCTTCCTATAGATCAACAATCCTTGCAACTGTTGGATTGTTGGGGCTTGACCCAAGTTCAAAAGTGATTTAGCGAAACAAATCTCGAAACTACCGGCCCTTTCGATTAGAGTCCATGGTGCGTGCACTAAGGTCTCACCCGAGGTAGTATGGGAGGGTGCTAGAACCAGGTTTCTGCACCCTAGGGATGTCTTAATGAAGTCTGGGAAGTTTGCGAACCGATCCTGCACACTCACACTACTCCGCGCAGCTATCTAACCTTTGCGTAGCTTTGTAAAGAGCGTGAAGAGGCACAGTCTAGATCCTTTATCCTTACTGCTTTATTATTATAGATCTTAACTTAATTTTGTCAGCCCAATATTCTTATCAATCATTCAACATTCATAAAGAGTGCACGCAATCATAAACTATAAGGAGATGCATAAACATATAACATAAGCATAAACATACAGATCTATGAATAGACGCACAATATTTCAGAATCAACTTAGCTTTATTAAACTTTTGTTCCGTTAAAATCCCAACTCCGCCCTGCACACTCAGCTGCAGGGGTCTGCACACACAGCTGCGAACTATACCAGGCCTCTGTGCACACATCTGCATAGTCTCTTCCTATTCCTACCACCCAAGACTCAAACTTACAGACTCAGAGCGAATATCACATTCAAAAACCCATATCCATTAAGATCAAGACTAACCAAAAAACTGACTTCTGCACTTAGAGCCTCACTCTATTTATACATTCCCATGGTCCACAGACCATGGGTAGGCCGACACATTCTATATTAAATTACACTATTTTAGGGTGGACAACCCTAGACTCTCGCACTCCGCGCCAGCATTTCGTGGGGTCTTACATTATTTTTGACCAAAATTCGAGCTACAAGCCCCAAAACTCCGCTATGGGGGGATCCGCTGCCCAACAGTGACAAAACCTATTTCTCTTTTCATTTATGCATCACTACATGTCCACATGGAAAAGATGAATTGAATTTGAGGAAGCTCATCTATCTATTGTTAAAAACTAGATCTATGAGATGGACTACTTTTTAAGCTACAAAAAACTTAAGAAAAAAAGATAACAACTACAAGTTCTTCCATGAAATCATAAACAATGGTCTAGCTAAGAATGAAACTTAACCTAAGCAATGATCAAAAGACAACTTTATTTTTGGGGCTGTGAGAGTGGGGTTGCGTAGTCATTATCCCATGAGGGAGATAATGTAGGGGCCACTGTCACCATATTTTCTAGTATAATTTGTCCACTAAACTACAACACTAATCTACCTCTTCAAACTAAGGAAAACAAGGTTGAAAAAAAATTTAAGTACTTGTTAAGCTAATCAGAAAAAAATATAAACAAACTTCAGTAGCTAACTATCATTCGAAGATAAGAATACAACTACAAAAGGAGGAAATTCTTCTACTAGGGTTGGGCCCTAACCCAAGAGCTTCAACCCTCAGAGTCAACTCAGTGCTGGATCAAAACAAAATTTCTCATCATAAAAATGTCCAGTACATCATAACAATAACAATCGAAATATTTTAGCTCAAAATGACCTATTGGCTACAAACAATATTTGAATCTTAATGAGTCTGGTGGCTCTCTTATTTATACAAAACTGGAGCTACCAAAAACTCCCTAGAAAATAAGGATACCTGGCTCCCTGAATCAAGAATAACTTTTCCTTGACTGTCACTGGATTAGCTACCAATGAACTCGGTTTGCTTGGCTGCTAGTGACACCGAGCTAATTAGATATAGTGGAGGAATCTTCGAATGATTTGAGAAGTTAAGGAGGGTGACCAACTCCTAAAATATCTCTTGCTTGCTCACTCTAATTGCCTACACTTAAGTCAACCCAAAACTGCTCCAATTCCTACATTTAACACACATTAGGCCACATGACATAGTAACTCACATTTACTCTTCTCACTAAGAAAAATATAACAAAATATGTAAATAAATGTGAAAAAAGTCAATTTAATAAGCTGGAGAGTGGCATTGTGATCGATATATTTTACCTATTGAGGAGCCTCATCAATAATTTCCCTCTTGACACATGGTTATTAAACTAATATGATATTACTGTCAGCCGAATAAATCATTCTTGCGGACAAGACCGATCTCCCTAGTATCTACAGATATCTAGCGACAAGAAAGACAAGCAAATTCTACCTTTCTCCAAATATATTGATTTATAAATAAAAGCTAAGAGGTGTTTTAGACCCTACCTTAAGTCCAACGCTAGTTTGTGGCAGCGACACTTCGACCGTCCGAATGAGCTTCCTTTTGAGAACCTGCAAATACAAACAAGCACACATCAAATAACACCTGCATAGCCAATATAATAAATCATATTCATCATGGTGATCAAGGAATCCATGAAACAAACCATAAGAGACAACTTATTAAGAAGAATAAAATTGATTGTATTAACTTTAAACAAAGAGGAACTTTACAACCTTGGTGCCTTGATGTTGTACAAGCTCCTTCCAGGGTCCAAGCAAGAATCTCCTCTATTTTGACAAGCTTTCCACTCTTCCCAATGAGATCAAAAGGTATGTAGTCTCTCCTCTCAAGCTCAATTAGGAAGTCTAAATTCCAACAGCATTTACCCTAAAAAATATTCAGCTTTCAACCTCCTTACTAACCAGCCCAATGCCTCATTTTATAGTGCAGAGGAAGGAAGTTACCAGGTCCACCTATGAAGGGATAAAGTCCTCCTTCAAAGGGATAAGCTCCTCACATCAAGGGGTTAGCTCCTTTAGTTATGGGATGCATGAACCACCAAGGAGAAAACTTGCCACCTTAAGATTTCTCTAGAAGCTTCCAAAAATAACCCAAAGTGAGTTTTTAAGAATGTACTTGCACCTTTTTGACTTTTACATGGGTCTGCACCCTTTCCTTTAGAGACAGAGCGGGCAGGTCCATAGGGGACATGACCAGGAAGTGCGGGACCACAGGTAATGCTAAGAGAAAGTGCGGAACCAGAGTTTTAGTGATTTTCAAGAACTTTCTCTCGTTTTTCAAGGCTTGACATGAAGAGATGAGGTTTAAGACTTGCATAGGAGGAAAGTATGAGTGGTGATAGGCTCACACTGATTACAGAATGTCATGGTGACAATATTTTGTGCAACAAATTGTCCCCTAAAGTATGAAGTCTGTAATAGATAGTATTTGTCATCTAAGAAGAGTGAAGTACTTTATCATTTCGAGGATCATCCTGTGGAGAGCCTGGTTGGAACCTGTAACAACATTCAATACAATATATATATATGAGATCATATCATCGCTGAGGTAGGAATTCTCATACTTAGATCAAAACTGACTAGAAAACTAACTAAACTGCTCTGATATAGGAATGATCTTGTAATACATCACAAGTATAGACATATGTAGACACAGTATGGGCGCAACCATCTGTTTATGAATAGTCCGTTGTATAATGAATAACAAAATTCCTCGTAGCCTGGATGGTGGAAACTAGATCTAGGGTCTTGATTTCTACTTCCCAAAATAGTACGATTCTATCCATGTGAATGCATGTGTCGAAGTCGAACCTGGTAGAAACCACTTGATTATCAGTCAATGATGTAAACTATTAACAAGTGTGAGAGAGACCACCAGTAATGTCAATGGCTCTCAAAGTACTCAGTATAATCCATGAAATGTGAATAGATGAGTTGATGGTGAACATGACACGGAATCCTTTGATAGAAGGTCAATGATGCAACCTATCGTTGAAGGCGAGAAACTTGCCATTGAGGCATGCAGATTCCAAGGTACTGACGATTTCTAGATCATCTTTCTAGATAATGAGCTGAAGTCGATAGAAAGTGATCCGTCGTAGGCAAGCCCACAACATGAAATCATAGATCAAGGTTGAAGAAATATGTTTGTAAGGAATGACTCAGGGATGGTCAAGATGGATGACAGATATTTTGCAGATGAATGGTTTATTTGCAGTGACCTCTTGTACACATAATGACACTGTAGATGGTTTGGTGACAATTGACCCAAAGCTAATACCCAGAAACCAGCTGAATACTTTCAATATGGTTTGATTAACTGTTAGGCAAAGGATTTCCCAACCCAGGTGAACAAAAAGTGTCGTGTTCAAGAGTGGTTAAATGTTTTTCTGAGACACAAAATATAACAAACAGGTTCATTTTTCTCTCTTTCCCCCACCATTTCTGGCAAGTAACTCTTTATTTTTTAACAAGCTTGAGGAGGATAACATTTGCTTGGTTATAAGCTCATCCTTCAGATGAGTGCAACTTAGTTTAAATTCGAACCCTAAGAAGGAGTGGTCCGTTCCTGTTTGTAATTAAACAGGTCCTTTACTGTTAAATTTTAACGAATCCAGTATAGGAGAAACTCGGAGTTTTTCAATTTTAGGGAGTCAGAAGAAAAACTTAAGAAAACTCCATGGTTGTCCTTTTTCATAAATTTGTGTCTCCCAAGCCCGAAAAAGTATAAAATAATACTTGAGAGAATCGCTTGACCATTACGATCAAGGAGTACTTTTCATAATTACTGTCTCTGATATGAAAAACTAAAAAAGTGATCAATGACACGTCGTTTTATAACCAATATCAAATTTGAAACGACAAAAATTCGGCAATCTTTTCATGTTTATGTGGTCAGAAAAGAGCTGTAAGTGGACCGTCTTTTCAATTCCGTTTTAACGAGCTTAAAAAGAAAAACTCGACAATCTTTTCATATTTTAGGAGTCAGAAAAGAGCTTAAAGACGACTCTAATGTTTTTGTTGAAAATGATCAATTTTGCCTGAAAAATCCGATATTCTGCACAAAGATCAAACATTACTCATACCTGTTTAAAAATAAATAAAAATGCATAAAAAATTTACCTCTTTAAAGTGAAAAATAAACAAATTAAAAATTCATTTATTCAAAAAAACTTATAAAAAGGGCTTTTGTAAATTCATTTTTATCGTTTGACTTCAGAGTGAGAAAGAGAGCTTTTGGGTAAGAAACTTCCCGTGAAGATTGCAGAAAATCCGTCCGTTGGAATCACTTTAATCTTGTATTTCAATCGATTGAATTTTGTTTTTAGGTTTCTATTTTGATTTTTAGGAAAAATTTAGTTTTAAAGACCGCTCGTGGGGGTCCGCAGGCACAGCATGCGAAACCTGTGGACCCCGACTTTTTCCTACACAGGAAAGAGCCAGGGGACCACACCTGCTGTTTGGGCAGAGTGCGGACCTATGCACTATCCTTAACTGGAGAGTGCGGTCCCCGCGACATAGGTTTTACAATTTCAAATTCTTCAATTTCTGCCCAAAAACTTTGATTTAAAATGTTCTAATCTGCCTTTTCTTCCAATGTAGGATATACACTATGCTTAGTTGGTGGGAACAAGAGCACGAAGATGTGGACCTTGCCGCAATTAATCATCAACCTTCAATAGATGCATTGAAGGCATGCGGGTTATTTAAATTCTAGGCCATACCTGACATGAGGGCCCAAGTAGACTTTTTGCAATGGCTGGTAGACAGATGGAATATACAGGACCAGTGTTTCATTATTGGTGGCCACTAGCTTGAAATGGAGCTAGAGGAAATTTAATTTTTGACTGGTTTTCCTAGGAGAGGTGAACATTTGACTCTTTTTGGGACTAGGCCAGGTGGCCAGTCTGTGGATAGTCTTCGGCTAGAGTTTTGTAACGACCAAACCAAGGACAAAGGGATTGATATCAAAACCATCTCCCGTCCTGAACTCAAATTGATTGCATTTACTGTCACCAAACTCTGCGGAAGTGCAGCACTGTATATGGCCACTGGATCCCAAATGCGGATGGCAGTAGATTGTTATCGAGGCACCGTCTTCAACTGGTGCGAAGCTGTGTTGGCTAATGTAAAAGGCCAACCGACTAGAGCAAAGAACGGACAACTAAAAAACTTTGGATATGGTTTCTTAGTTGTGAGCTTTGGTCTAGAGAGAGTCCCGATGTTGGTCCCACAACATCTTTCCGTTGGAGCTGGACTTCCCTGAGAGCCCAAACTGATGCATTGGGTTGCAGTTATGGCCCGTCATCCTGAGGAGGGTTCAGAGGTTGTTCGATTTCCTCCTAAGTATTTTCATTGGTTGGAGAACCAAGTTTTCACGATTTAGGATTTTTCTTATGCTGGGATGGATTATCATGGTGACCTAGACATGGTTCTTCCACCAGGAGAGCAATGGGATGACTCAGGTAAAATCATTTTCAACATTTTCTAATTTAAATATTTTTTTTTGTTTTTAAATCGTCCCAAAACTGATAGTAAAAAGTTTCAAATGTAGATGTGGGTCCATGGTGACCAGCCACTCTCCGACCCTATGAGAGGAAACACCCAGCTGCAGCAGTACCAGCCCCATGGGATGAATCTACAGAGACCCTGGCCGAATTGGAAAACCATCTAGAGCATTTGACAACAGACATTCCAGAGACTAGCATAGATGACATTCCTTTTAGGTTACAGCGCTATGTGATTGGGGTCCCAGGACCTATCAGGAGGTTCCTTTGTAAGGTGGCCCGAGTAGTGGTTTCTTATCATGATCATCACCAGTGATAGGATGATCGCCTTTTGTAGACTCATATGACATTTTTGCTTTTTGTACTATCGTTTTTGCCGATCATAAGGTGTTTTTCAACCTATGATAGAAAACGATGTATATTTGACACACTTCTATGCTATGCTATATCACTGTTACTGGCTATCTTGTAAAACATGTTATGGGATGTTTTTAAATTTACTGTTTGATTATTTCAAATGTCTACTTAACATTCGAGAAGAAATTGCATCTGCTAATGTATTTAAATATCTTGGAATATGCTGATATTCAATGTAGTCAAATTCACGTTCCAAGAGACGAACTCTCAAAAATAATCTTAATAACACTGGATTTCTAATGGCATAAACTCTATTAAGCTGCAATACAACGAGTTCAGAATCTAACCTCACAATCAAACTCTGAATCCCAAATTAGATGGATTCAGATAATAACTCAATCACTGCACTATACTCTGCAATGTTGTTCGTTGTTTGACCGAGGCTTACCCCATGCATAGATACCAACTCATCAGAGGGTGAATAGATAACCCAAGCTTTAGAAGAAATGTTCCGTGTATTACGACAAGCACCATCAGCAAAACCAATGTATGTTTGAAGAGTCGTCGACATCTGCAATATCAAGAGTAAAATCAAGATAAGCAAGAATAATGACAAAAACACTCTCTAAACTAAGCACACTTTTTTAATCTAAAACACACCAGCTAGAAAGAAAACTAATCTAACTAAAATCTCCACACTTAGATTTAAGCATAATATCTCTTCAGGTAAAGACCATTTCTGGGCTTACCTAAAGAGACACCGTCAAAATCTACCAATTCATAGGCCCCTTTTGCCAGCTTTCGCTTAACAACATAAGGACCGTGCCACATAGGTACGAATTTTCCTTCCCTAGCTTATCGTTTTCTTGATCGTATAGTAAGACTAGGTCTCCTTCCGAAAAATTACAAGGTCTAACATTTCGATCATACTGAGCTTTAATACGTTTGGCATGAGTTTCGATTGCTAGTGCAACATCACGTCGATTTTCATCTAGCTGAGCCAAGTACAACAAACATTTCTCCTCTTCGGAAGTGGCTGGAAGTAACTCTATGGCTATTTGCAATGATGGGATTTCGCATTCAATGGGTAACACAGCTTCCAAACCGTAAACTAGTTGGAAAGGAGTGAAACCAGTTGATGTTTTTACTGAGGTTTGATATGCCCAAAGCGTTGAAAATAACATGATATGCCAATTCGACCTATGAATCCCAATGATTCGTCGGATCATAATGACTAGAAATTTGTTGATGGCTTCAACCAGACCATTAGCCTGTGGGTAATATGGAGTAGAACTATCGTGACGCAGGCCAAGCTGATCTGTTAGTTTAGTCATCATGATGTTTCGAAAATTATGCCCATGATCAGTGATAATCGCTTGTGGAACACCGAATCTAGTAATTATATGATTGAAAACAAAAATCGCAGCAGTTTTGCCGTCTGCCGAAAATGTAGGCATCGCCTTGGCCCACTTGGTAAAATAATCTACCGCAAGGATGATATACACATGCCCCCCGGCCGAGTGAGGGTTACATGTAATAAAGTCGATACCCCACTTTACAAAAGGACCGACAACAATTATAGGGTGGAGAGGAGCAGGTGGAGCATGCATCTTTTGATCGAAAATTTGACAATTGTGGCATTTTCGGACCGCGTCAATACAATCTTTAAACAATGACGGACATAAATAGCTAGCGCACAATATCTTTTGGGTTGTGGTATACCCAGACATATGATCACCATACGCTCCAGAGTGACAGTCATTTAAAACCTTTTCAGCTTCTTCATGCGTTAAACAACGTTGGAAAACAGAGTCCGCCCCATGACGATAGAGTGTATCTCCAATGATATTGTATTGTTGGGATTGGAAACGTATTTTCTGTCGCTGAGATCATGAAATTTCAGGCCGAAAAGATTCGGTTTGGAGATAAACTATGATATCTCCATATCATGATTCAAGAGTGCTGATAAGAAACAAGGATTCATCACTATCTTGGAGAGTTAATTACTCCCTACTCCAAGATACTAGCCTAAGCTATGTTGGTGATAAAGAGCCCTAGAAATAAAAAGATTGCTAGATAAATTTTACTTTAAGAGTTATTTTTATTGTTTGTTTTTTAAGTCAAAAGGTGTGGAGATGAAACTTTATGGTGTGAAGACTCGACTCCAAAACACTAAAAATGCACCTAAGATGATAAACAATCCTTTTTCTTCAATGAATTTCTAGCTAAAGAAAGAGTTGAGAGTGCAATTGCTTGAAAAACAAATATTTCCTTAACAAATAAATGAAAAGAAAAACTTTTTCGTATTTTTCAATAAACTCAAAATGAGACTACTAATTATGCTCACGAAAAATATCCCTTTCTTTTCAACACTCAAACACTACAAAAACAAATTCTTTTCAAAAGAGATTTTTTAAAATTTCTAGTAAACACTCAAAACTATGAAAAATCTAATCTTGAGATCTACAATTTCTAAAAACCTAATTGAAGTAAAAGCTTACAAAATTTCTTTTCGAGGATGTTTTACTTAGTTATTAAGCAAACTAAGGAATAATTCATTTAGAATAAAAAAATAATCAAAAAACACCCATCTTATGTTTTCTTTTTTAAAAATGAAATTCAAAACTCAAACAAGTTCTTTCAAATTTTTGCAAAGAGAAAAGGAGATGTACTCCTCACCAAAGGCAGATTTTGCAAATTGATCAGACTCACAAAGAAGACTAGCAAAAACTAGGGTAATCTGAGGTTTCTTAGGCTTCTAAACTCTGAGTTACTACAAACACCAAACGAAAATCAAGCCAGGCACACAAAACTTCTAGAAAATCACCTAAAACCTAAATGCCAATGGAACTCACCTACAAGAAGTTTCTGACAAGACACATGCAGATTTGGGCAGAGGCTAAAAAACATAAACAAATCCTAAGCTTAACTAGATGAAAATATTTTAGGTTTTTTCAAAAATTTGACAAGGTCTGCAGGCATCCTGTATAACCAGGTGCGGTATCGCTCTGTGTAATAAAGCAACAGTGCGGGGATGTTCGCACTGTGTTACAAATAGAACGTGTGGTCCTCTTCCAAAAGCGTGAAAAAACAAAAAACAATTCAGGATCTAAAAACTACCCAATCCCACACACGTCAAGCAAAAACCAGAAACAGAGAAAAAGTTTCTCAAGTCAAAGTAAAAGTAAAGGCAAAAAATCCAAAATTCAAGTCCCCAGTGGAGTCACCATTTTGTCAACCAGATAAATCGTTCTTGTAGATAAGACCGATCTCCCTAGTATCTACATATATGTAGCGACAAGCAAGACAAGAAAATTCTACCTTTCTCTAAATATTGCGATTTATAAATAAAAGCTAAGAGGTGTTTTAGACCCTACCTTAAGTCCAACGCTAGTTTGTGGCAGCCACACTTTGACCGTCTGAATGAGCTTCCTTTTGAGAACCTGCAAACACAAACAAGCACACATCAAATAACACCTGCATAGCCAATATAATAAATCATATTCATCATGGTGATCAAGGAATCCATGAAATAAACCATAAGAGACAACTTATTGAGAAAAATAAACTTGATTGTATTAACTTTAAACAAAGAAGAACTTTACAACCTTGGTGCCTTGATGTTGTACAAGCTCCTCCCAAGATCCAAGCAAGAATCTCCTATACTTTGACAAGCTTCACACTCTTCCCAATGAGATCAAAAGGTATGTAATCTCTCCTCTCAAGCTCAATTAGGAAGTCTAAATTCCAACAGCATTTACCCTCAAAAATATTCAGCTTTCAACCTCCTTAGTAACCAGCCCAATGCCTCAATTTATAGTGCAGAGGAAGGAAGTTACCAAGTCCACCTATGAAGGGATAAAGTCCTCCTTCAAAGGGATAAGCTCCTCACATCAAGGGGTTAGCTCCTCTAGTTATGGGATGCATGAACCACCAAGGAGCAAACTTGCCACCTCAAGATTCCCTCTAGAAGCTTCCAGAAATAACCCAAAGTGAGTTTTTAAGAATGTACTTGCGCCTTTTTGACTTTTACAGGGGTCTGCACCCTTTCCTTTAGAGACAGAGTGGGCAGGTCCGTAGGGGACATGACCAGGAAGTGCAGGACCGCAGGTAATGCTAAGAGAAAGTGCGGAACCAGAGTTTTAGTGATTTTCAAGAACTTTCTCTCATTTTTCAAGGCTTGACATGAAGAGCTGAGGTTTAAGACTTGCATAAGAGGAATGTATGAGTGGTGATAGACTCACACTGATTACAGAATGTCATGGTGACAATATTTTGTGCAACAATTACAATAGATAAATAGACCATAAATTAATTAGTTTCTAAAAAATAATGAGGTGTATGACTATGAAATCCAAATTTGGAATATCAATTATAAAGAAATACCATTACACATTCAAGATACATGCACTTTGTCTTCCCCTTTAGATTTCATAAGAAAATAAATAACATGTTGAATTCTATCACAACCATAAAGCCAAATTCTTATGCAGATCGATGTTTAGCTTCTATTTTATAGTCAATTATAATCAGGTAAACAATAGAATCAAAACTATAAATTCCCTATAAATAGTTCTTGTACAATTTGACTTCTATCAAGTGTTCTTCACAACCACGTGGTATGGCACAATTTAAATTCCTTCAAGTTTGTGTTGAATTTGTTTTAAAGTAACTATTAATTTGAGAGTCGTTTGGGATCAAGGTTGGGGGAAAAACACCATTGCATTGACTATTTTTCTAGACTACATTTCTATTGATTTTGAGTGGGATCATTCATAACCATTAGGTTTGACATAAAAGTTCGAAAAATAAAATATGGATGAGAATGGAGAAGCAAACTTTACCCATTTTAAAGAAGAAATTAAGAATTCCTTTAATTCAATCCTTTGTGTTATTATTTTATCAACTTGTCCATGGACAACCTCTACCCAAAGTTATTACATAAATGAAAGAAATGAATGAGATATGGAAAATAGGAGACCAATACCTCTTAGAGGAAAACACAATGATCATATTTTATGGTTTCGAGGAGAAGCCATACTTTCTTCCAAGCTTCCTCAATCCTAGAATATTCACATTGGAATTTATCAGATATATATTTATTAGTGATTGGTTAAATGTTGCATCAAGGAAGGCAACAATCACATTTCATTTGCCTTAGGAAATTTGGCATTTCATAGAAAAAATTAGGGAATCCTAGGAGAAAGTGTAGATGATGTTGGAAGAATTTCATTTTGCATGAGGAGCATAATGAATATATGATTCCTTAGATTTCATTTATAATCAGAGAAAATATAGGGACAAAGAGACACATATACACCAATCAAATCCCATCCTAAAGCAAGCATCTAATAAACTAGCCTTCAAACAAGTCAAGGAAATAATCCTTCCAACATATGCACAAACTTCTAAGTCATCTAGCACCAAAAGAACCAAGGTTGATGACATGAAGATAGACCAAGAGGGAGAGTATATCTAAAAAAGGCTTAGAATAGAAGAAATAGAAGAAGAAGAAGATGATGATGATGATGAAGGGTTGGACAAATTCCTAGCACTAATTACAGGCACTACAATAGGCCCACCAAGTAAGCCCATGATATCAAAAGGCCCATTAATCCTAGTGTAGTAGACATCAATGGCCATAAAATCTTTAGAGGCCATATACACATATGATATTCAAATTGGAAGAGAACTATTCTACCTCATTTCAAAATTCAAAGGCACAACAAAAACATCTAAGTAGGAGATGAAGAGATAATTTTGTCTTAAAAGGATAGGAAATATGGTATACAATCGATTGCTTGGTGTCTTGGATTATAAAGGGGATAAATTGAGTTTAGCATTCTTGAAATCCAACGGCAAGGAAGTCAATTCTATTGGAGATTATGAAGCCACTAATATCACTTTGGACCTATCACAAATACCTTTTCCTGACACATATAGTTTGTCCAAAGCCTTAAATGATGTTATATAAAATGAGGCTGAAAAGGATTACTCATTACTCAAAAGATTGAGGGAGTACTAAAACAAATCTTAGAAAAATCCAAAAAAGGAGAAAGTTGAAATCAAGGCAAGGATGTTGAAAATCGAAGCCTTGGAAAAGGTAATTATGAAAATGGTTGTCTCTGAAAACTAGTTCCAATATTTTAAGAAGATACCAGATGAGAAGAACAAATAAATCAAGCTACTAAGAAGGAAATAAAAATCGGAGGCATATCCACTGAAATTAATGGAGTTAATGGAAATGGAAAAATAGAAGGAAGAGCTAGTCAAAAAGCTATATAGAGATACCCAAGAGGCCGAATAGTACAAAGACAAAGTTATATTCCTAAAGTCAAAAGTGGTTAATTTGAATGTCAAGAGTGGAAGAGACATTTTCATAATACATACTCCAACAAAGAACCTAGCCACAATAGTATAAAGTATGTCAATGAATGATGAAGTAAACATGATCAGAAGACCCTGTTAGCTGACAGGGATGATAATTTGCATAAAAAGTAAAAGGAAATTGAAGAATTAGACAAAGGGGCTAAAGAGTGAGAGAAGTCATATGATTAAGTCCAATGAGTGTTGAACACTATTTGAAATAAGAATGCCTCCATAGCCAATCTAAATGTGACTTATCACAGTATTTGGGATAAGATCATCAATGATATCCTCAATGAGGAGTACTAGGAACAAATTCAGTTATTACAAGAAAAATAGGAACTGGTTGTAGAGGCCAAAAATCAAGAAGAAATCTTACAATTTCAGCTAGAAGCAAAACCAAAAAATTGTAGGTTATTAATGCAATTATACAAATGAGAACAATGTTGGGACGAGGTCCCCCAGGGGCAAGTTTTGCTAAGTCTTAAGTCAAAATTTGATAAGATATTGTAAATTCTCTGCATTTTGAGGAGCAGAGTGTGAGTAGAGCAGGTTGTGAAGAGTTAAAGGGGCTTTTAGGCAAATCAAAGCCGCTTATTTTGTAAAGGGATGAGTTATATAAGTTCTACCCATGGTTCATGGACAATGGTAATGTAATGTAAGCATTATAAAACAGAGTCATTGAGGGATCATTAGGCAGTGAAGGGAAGTAAGTTCAATGTCATGATTGATGCTTGGAGTCTGAATTATCTTTTCTTTATTCAGGAGTAGGGGAAGGCTTCCGATGTTGTGTGCGCGGAGACCTTGGTAAGTCTGCAGCTGAGTGCGCGGGACCCTACAACTGTGTCCGTAGGGTCTGAAAAGCATATGTATTGAAGATATGGAATAATAAAGAGTATTTGAATAAATTTTGTGTCCAAACTGTATACTTATGTGTTTTATGTATTTATGCTCAGTTGAATGCCATTTATCTGTAAGATTGTTTTAATTACACTGCAAAGATCTGGATCTACTGTGATATCTTATTTTATGCATGATTAGACCCTTAGGCAAAGCTCATAACTCTGTTTAATTGTAAATTCCTTTAAGTTTCATGGTTTTGAGGATAAGGGTTTGCAAATGTGAGATGAATCCTTAGACTAAAGAAACACCTTACCCCCACATCACAGTCTTATGGACGCAGAAGCCTAGTTTTAGCATCCCCCAATGCTGCCTCGAGTGAGACTGCATCCTGCACTAAGTGGGTTTTTTTCGAAAGGGCCGATAGTGTAGGGTTTTATTGGTTAGCACAAATAACTTTGAAGTTGGGTCCAAGCCCCGTCAAGCCAAAAAATGGTTCCATTACTAGGATCCCGATCTATTTGAGGGATCTGTGATGTGGCGTCCATGGAGATCAACTAAGAAAGAAATCGAGAGGTGGATAGATCAGAAGTTGCACGAGTTTGTAGCTCAAGAGAATCAGAATCTATGTTTGTCAAAAGAAAAGTGGTTACAGAGATATCTCTACACAGAAGTGCACGAGGCTTTCTTTTCAACGTTCCCTTGCGAATTACATGAATGGCTATCCAAATTAGTGGATAGCGAACCTACTTGGAAGAATGACGATCCTATTGTGTGGACTCCAAAATTAATCAAACATCGTGAAGGATCTGATTATAAGGTGACAATGGATGTTGATTACTAGATTGATAGTATCTTGGGGAGTTTCATCATTGAATTTGCAATTGATACATATGTGTCTTATAGAGAAGCTAAATGCCTATTCTTCAAAGGTTCGAGAGGTAAGCACCTGAAATCGCTAAAGACTTGGATTAAAATGTTGGTGTGCAAAAAAGGGGTTATGCCTTTACTTTAATGTTTAAGAGAGGTTAGACTAGATCTACGTAGAGTGGAAAGTGATTCAGAGTAGATCTAGATGAATTCATCAGGAGTGAATACAATGCTTTTGTTGGAAACCTAATCCTCAATGGGTTAGTGTGGAAGCTGAATAGACAAAGTAGTCCAAGAGACCTTGGGATGTGAAAACCAAGAGTCACATAATGTACTATAAATGTATATCTCTTGTTAATAAAAATTGTACTCTCCTGATTATTTTCATATTGTCCTTGCTGTCCATGTGTGTTTAACATGGTATCAGAGCGGGCGATTGCTGGTCCTGCTCCAATTTGAGCCACTTGTTTTGTGGTCTCTATATATATGTCAGTTTTGTGTTACCTGACCTCTGCGTCTACCTTATTCCCCTCAGACCTGAAATAACCTACCTCTGCCTTATTCTCCTCAGACCTGAAATAACCCACCTCTGCCAGCACTGCACATCTGTCCATATCATATTAACGCTGTCCCATAACAGTTGAATGCATTTGAATATTAATGCTGTGCGTTGAACTGGCCTGACATGCTGATAATTGAACGCTGGTATGAGAGCTGTTTGAACGCTGCTATATATTAAATCATAGCACTGTCTTTTCCAGTTTTAGTGCTGAGGCTGACACACCACCATCGATGAAGGTCCAGCTTCTGGTATGCGTTGTTGAATGGTATGCGTATGATTCAAGTTTGAATGCGTTATGGTTCGAAGTTGAATGCGTTTGGTAACGCTGTCTAGTGGTAACGCTGTGAGTGGTATCGACGTTTGGTTTATTGAATGAGTTTGTATCAGAATCTGTATATGCGTTCATTCCATATGCCTATGCGTTTGAATGGATTGAATATTAACGTTTGAATCATTTGAACGCTGTGGGTTTATACATATGCCCATCCGAGTTTGTCTTTGCATTGAACTACAGTGGTATTGCGTGGGGTATACACAAAGACCCAGCTGTGTGGGAACACCCCCGACAATTCGAGCCGGAAAGGTTTATCAACAGTTCGGTAGACGTGAATGGGCATGATTTCAAATATATACCGTTTCGTTATGGGAGAAGGGCATGTGGGTAGCCATGCGAATGCTTCTGCTTACTGTGGGAAGACTGTTGCAGAGTTTCGATTGGAGCATTCCGGAAGAAATTGAAGGAGTTGATATGAACGAGGGTCGTGCTCTTTCGCTGCATAGAGCTGTGCCGTTGGAGGCGGCCATCAGGCCCCATCTTCCTCACCATCTATATTGAGTCATTGCCCTCTGATCTGATCTGTGATGTTAATGAATTGAGAAACAGAGGTACGCTGTTCTCACATCACTAAATTTGATATTTGGGGTTAGCTACCATTTCGGCTGACCATCCAGACTCGTATTATTAGTGTAGGAGCCGTCCTTTCCCAAACCGTCCGATTTGGCTGCGGACCTATGTTTTGTCGATTCTCTATCTCAGACCTTCACATTTGATTTTTTCAATCCTCCTTGCTGGCTCTCCCTCTGAAGGTTGGTCTAATCTGCCTGGACACATTTATTATCTTGTGCATTGAGGGTGGTATATTGGCTCGACGTTGAACAATTTAGAACTGTGCGTTGAATGTATGATGTGTTGGTTGTATGTTCAACTAAATGCCGTGTATAAATACCTACTATTATGCATTGAATGAAAACTTCTTGTTGTGCAAGTTGTAGTGAGTTCAACTCCTGATTGCGTTAGTCCCTTGCAGACTGACAATGTCGAAATTCCACAGTCACACAAGGGAAAGAGCTTGAGCCTTGAATGGCGCTCGGGCTTTGCTTTCTTTGCATCAAAATCAAGAGTATATTTGAAGGTTGCGCTGGAAGATGGAATTTTTGAAATTCTGCTGAGAACCGTGGTGAAACTGCCGTGAATAACGTGGAATGCTACCTAGATTGAACGCTGTGAAGACCGTGGTGAACGTTGCCTAAATTTAATGTTGTGAAGACTGTGGTGAACGCTACGAGATAACATTGATGTCATTAAAACAACGTTGTTCCATTTGATGAGTTCATTGATGCACTAAGAGCTGAACAAGAAACAATCAAGAGAAAATGGGCGTTGATGAGTAATAGTCTCAATAACGTCGCTATATTTTGAAGGAGTCAAAAACACTATTGGGCAGAAGTCTGGTTGGGAGATCCTTCACTGTGCATTCAAATCCTACTTTAATTTATGGTGATGTGTTAATTGATTTCCATGTAAAATGCATTAAAATAATTTTGTTGTGCATTCTCTTTTGGAGGTTGAGCGTTGGAGTCACTGATCATAATATATGTGCATCTATTGAATATTGTGCATACACATTCGATGCAATGAAATTATATGTAATATGGAATATAGTTAGTGCAGCTTTATGAGTTGTGATGGGTATGCGTTGATATTAAATGCCCATGACATGGTGTTCTGATAGCCATCATTTTTGAAGGAGTACTTGAAGGATCCAAGCAAGTTTGCAGTTGCTGCTGCCCCAATTGTGGCATTATCCATTATAGTTTCTGTCTACATATATATGCATTGACTCCCTGATTCATTTTCTGCACATTTATACAAGATATTGCTGTGTACTGTGAGTGGATATTACTTTTCTGCATTAAGTAATAATTGTGATCAGTTTTTAAGGTGTAAATCTGACATTGAAGAAAAATGGCCAGAATCAGTGAAGTATTAGAGTTCATGAAAACTCTTATACAATCTACTGTTGATGACACATTACAAATCAGCAAAGGATCTCTCTTAGAAATTCAGACATGTCTACAAAATGTACAGGAAAAGATAGATTTTTTACAGCTTGAATCACAACTACAGCAAGAAGAGCTACATCAAAATAGACATCATTCTGAACCTGTTTTTGTTCAGAACATTGAGACAACCACCCATCAGCAGCAAGTCAATAATGTTACAGTTGATTCAGATTTAGTACCCAATAAAGCAACAGTTGTAAATGCAGATGCAGAAACTCAGTCTGCACTTCCCAAGCCCTTCATCAGACCTTGGGAACAACTTGTCCACAACAAGCACAGAACTGGTCTTGGATATGACAAGGACTTGTCCTTTCATATTCCAGACTACTCAAAGCCTATTCAGTTTCAGAGTGCTGGATTTATTCATGACAGTTCACTTGCTCCTCATGACAGTTCACCTCCAGCTGTTCCAGACTCTGCCTCTCTTCCACAGCAACAACAACAACAACAGATTATGAAATGCCAACACTATGACCGAGTTGGCCATTTGAAATATCACTGTTTTGATCTTCATCCATGTAAGCACTGTCATAAAACCAATCATTCTTCACACAGATGCTTCAGCAACAAACACCCTACAAGAACAAAGATTCATCTTGGATGGATCGCTTCTTGGCAATGGGCATCAACAGCCAAGAAGATATTCCAAACACATGTTAGAACTTGTTCCAGAGTATTGAACAGTCTTGCAGTTGAGTTTTCTCCATCATCTCACCTTGTATCTGATAGGGGGGGAAATGATGGTCATCTACAAGCTTCAAAGCCACATCAAGCGAGCCTGAGCCACAACCTGCCACACCAGTTTCAGAGTTGTAGCCAGAGACAAAGATGCCCGTGAACATGCCTTCAGTTGGTAATCTGGGACACTTCCTCTAGCAGAAGACTTCAGCTTCTTGCTAGTTTTGGAAGAATTCTAGGAGCAAAATTAAGAACACTTCCTCTAGCAGAAGACTCCAGCTTCTTGCTAGTTTTGGAAGAGTTCCAGGAATTGCATTAAGCATTCTAGAGTTGTTGGTTATCCTTAAACCATCACAGGTTGAGACTACCCTTTTCAGGTTGAAGTTCTCCCTTTTATGCGGGTGAGACCTCCCTTTATTGGTTGAAGGTTTCCCTCTTTAAAACAATAGGAGCACTTCCTCTAGCAGAAGACTTCAGTTTCTTACCAGTTTTGGAAGAGTTCCGGGAACTGCACTAAGCGTTCCAGCGTTGGTGGTCATCCTTAAACCACCGCCCTTTATACCAACATTTCATAGAGCACATTCAACCTAGTTCTTCCATGCATTTTTGCACATTTTGTATTACAGCTCTCTTCTTGGACTCATACATAACCCTTCGGATTAAGGGGGGGAATGTTGGACACCTAATCCTCAATGGGTTAGTGTGGAAGTTGAATAGACAAAGTAGTCCAAGAGACCTTGGGATGTGAAACCCAAGAGTCACATAATGTACTGTAAATGTATATCTCTTGTTAATAAAAATTGTACTCTCCTGATTATCTTTCATATTGTCCTTGTTGTCCATGTGTGTTTAACAACTTTATTGGGAGAGTCTAAAGTGAAGAAGAAATAAGTAGGCCTAGTACACTAAGAGGTGTGACGCAGTCAGTAGATCAAGATACTTCAAAAATTCCACATCCATCCACTCCACCTTGACCTTGACCTCCACCTCATACACCTATGCCTCCACCTCCACTTCCACCTCCACCTTTGTTATTCAGTATGGTGAATATAGTGAAAATGCTTGTATTCAAGGGTCAGGGATCAGAGGATCCTGATTAGTTTTGGTTCGTCGCAGAAGCTGTGTGGAAGTTACAATAGGTCAATGACAATAACATGAAGAAAGCACAACTAGTTACAACTCTACAGGACAAAGTGCTTACCTAGTACATCAGATATAAATCAGTGATTGAAGTGTTTACTGAGCCAAGCTAATATTTAGATTTTAGATGAACAACACATAGAATGGTACATAGCTACGTTATTAACGCACTTAATATTATCGTTATCTCAGCAGAAGATTGGGTCTCAAGCTGAAGCATTGGAGATCTCAATGAAGCTAGAAGCTTTGCCAATGAAAGACACGAATATAGGAGTTCAACAGATCTAGTCACAGTTAGCAAGCCTGCATATGGAGTTGCATGATCTAAAGAAGGGAAAGGAGGTTAAATTAGAAACAAATTCTGAAGTTTGGTGCACGAAGTGTAGGAATAAATGTCATCATAAAGATCAATGCCTGGTATTCTAGGATTATATAGTTGCAAGGGGTCCCAACTCGTTGAACCCAGAATCTCCAGCTGGATCCTACACCAGTGCAAGTGCCTAGTGTAGCATCTTCCAAGTGTCAGCACAACATTCGACAAATAATTGTTCTCTATTACATAAGTTTGTACAATATCCAAAGAAACTCTTTTGTAACTTATGTAAATCGGTTGGTCATGATGAAAGGAATTGTCAAAGCTATGGATTGATGATGGAGAAGACTCTGATGTATAGAATGCAGGCTAAAAACCACATGTAGAATGATCAAGGCTCACCTGTGGCTTGCCAAGGATTCCAAGGATGGGGAAGAGGATGAGGAGGAGCAGCTGGAAGATGTTAGGGCCATATCATTTGCTACAAATGTGGAGAACCAAGACACATTGAATATGACTACCAGAATCTAACTCACCCTTCTTGTCAATACTGTCGACAATTTGATCATGTTATAGAATATTTCCTAGTATTAATAGCGAATATATAGGAGAAGAAGAAAAAAAAATCGACATATAATATTCATATGATGATATCTGAGCTGTGCGAAGATGATCCCAATATCAATATAGTCACGTGAAGTGGTATAGCCACTAGTGAAGACAAGGTCGAAGGAAAACAACCAATATCGGATCTATGGTTTCGAAGAGCCGGTGAGAAGAATGTTGGGTTTGATTTACATAGAGAAAAAGAGATGTTCATGGAGGTAAGAATTTTTTTATGGATCTAGGTGCTTCTACATCTAATAATTAGATGTCGCTAGTCCCACTAAAGGAGAAAATTGAAGAAGTTTATGCAACGCAGGAGTCATATACCATAGTGTTAAAATCATTTCGTCAAACCTACATGAAGTTATTATGGGATCAAAAGGTAGTTAATGGAATACAAGAGATGATAGATAATTGTGCCAACAAGGATTAGCCATTACCAGAAAAACATACAGTCAATAAGGTAAACTGAAGCAAGAAGAGAACTGGTGGGAGATGTGGTTGACAATGTAGATTGGCGATTTCGAAATGGACCAGGTAATCCTAGACTTGGGCTCTGATGCGAATGTTATGCCAAACAAAACTCGGGAATGTATGGGGAAGCCTATGTTACAATGATCACCAATTCAGCTGCACATGGTGAACCAGCAAAAGATAATTCCAATGGGTCACCTACATGGAGTAACTATAGATATTGAAGGCACAAGTGCAATGACAAATTTTGAAGTCATTTAGATAGTAGATGACAATAATCCATACCCAGCGTTGCTCGAGATTGATTGGGCCTTTGAAATGAAAGAAATCATTAATTTAAAGAAGCGAAGCATGGTATTTGAAAAGAATGATATTCGAGTGATTGTTCTGTTGGATCCAATAGAGGTGCATGATACATAGAACCAGTCTGTGATTATTATGAAGACGAAGACATTGAGAACATATATAAGATAACTTCGTGAAATGAAGATTTGATAAATCCCACCGCAGATGGAAGGATCAGCTGGGAGAAGGACAGTTCTGACCAATTAGATTCAGATGAAGAGCTAAAAAACTAGCAGAATCAGTTGCATGAGGTCTCTATGCAGTGATATAATCGACTTACAAAGTCTCTACATTGTATATATACAGAGATATGTAAGTTTCATTATTATGATGGCTTCGATGATTTCAATATGTTTCTTGACCATTTTGAAAGGGACGTACCAAAGGAGCATCGGTTCCAGGCCTTAGATCTAGCATTGAGAGCTACGCCTACAAGATGGTGGGGTACACACAAGGATAATTTTGTCGACTGGAAGGAATATCGTAGAATGATGTGATTAAGATTTGGTTACACAAACACTCGACTCACTGAAAAGTACACAGGAAAGGATGATACACACAAACATTTGGCTCGATGGACTAAGGCATGGGGTGAGGTACCTCAACCAAAGTGGCTGCATATCTTATTCATACCTTGGATTTTGTCCCAAGGAATTGGTAACTAGAGATGGATTTGCGACATAAGACTCCTAGTTGGGATGAAATGAAGGAGAATTTATTGCTAACATTTAGTTTTGAAGATGGGTTTGAATGCATTGATGAATCGATTTGGGATATTAAAGCAACAATCTTCTAAACACCCGTAAAGACTATCACTTGGATACAGCCTAACTGGAGTACACAACTACAACATGCCTTGGAATGTTACAATGTTACTATGGAAGAAGGTGATGAGGATCCGTGGAATATTAATATCCCTGAGTCAGAGGGACAATGCGAAGTTGTTAGACCTGATGTGGAGATCCTTGATATATCACAACCAGTGAGCACAAAATAGGTAAATATTAGCTCAGAAGTAGAACCAAAATTCGTGAACATTGACAACTATTGGGATGAAGAAATGGTGGATAAGGTCGCTGAATTATTACACAAATATCAATATTTATTTTTGTTATGAAACCAACTCAAAAAAATATAGAAAAGATAGATCAACAACTTCAGAACCAACCTCTTCAAGGGGGAAAACTCCTTTACATTACACAAATGAACAATTCTTGGATTCTACAAATGAAAATACCTCATTTCTATATATAGGAGTCTAAGTGGTCCCAATATAATTATGTCATACATAACAAAAATATTGTAGGGGCATAACAATAACAACAATGGGCTTCTATGGGGCACAATAATAACAACATGGGGACTACATGGGCACAAAAATACCATAAGGGGGTTGCACTACTAACAATAAGGGGCTACACTAGTAGTATAGGGACCTAACATGCCCTTATCCTTCAAAAAGTGATGTCCTTAATGCTTGAATGGTTCTTCTGTATAAAATTCTCATCCTCCCATGTGGAATCTTTAGTGGGTAATTTCTTCCACTTGATGAGATACTCTAAAATTGATCGATTATGTAGTTGTTGATTTCTTGTTTTTGTCAATGCTTCTGGTTGCAATATGATTTTTCCTTCCTCGTCAAGTTCTTGAAATATTGTTTAAACTTGGATCTTCTCACCTATAGCCTTCTTTAAGCATGAAACATGGAAAATTGGGTGCACTCGAGAAGATGTAGGAAGCTCCAATTGGTATTCCATAGTACCAATATTTTGTAACACCTTGTACAAACCACAATAATTTGGTGATAATTTATTATCCTTCTTAGCTTTCTCGAGGGACATTTGTTTGTATGGTTGTAGTCGTAGAAATACCCAGTCGCGTACATCACAACTTCTTTCGCTGCGATATTGATCTACCTGTTGTTTCATTTGATTCTGCTCCAAAGTGAGGTTATCCATTAAAAGTTGGAGAACTTGTTGTTGATGCTCGATGTGATCTTTCACTACTTGAACCCTTTTCTTCTTGATATGTCCTTCTAGCTTGAGAGTTCGAGGAGTGGTAATTCCTGCCAATGCATTACAAGATATGGTCAGATTCATTTCTTTTTTCTTTGGGGTTGGTTCCTGGTGAGTATCCTTTTCTTTTGACGTTTCTTGATCCTTTTCTTCCTGATATTCCATTGCTTAAACCTTCCTGTTCTTGATATGTCCTTCTATCTTGAGAGTTTGAAGAGTGATAATTCCTGCCAATGCAATACAAGATATGGCCGGACTCATTTCTTCTTTCTCTAGGGTTGGTTCCTGGTATATATCATCTTCTTTTGACATTTCTTGATCCTTTTGTTCCTCCTCTTCACAATCTATGTAAAATAATTTCTTCTTAGCACACTTATGACCTTTAATGTATTTTCTATCACAACTATAACAAAGCCCTTTTGCTATTTTTTCTTCCAATTTTTGTCATGTCAACCTTGTAGGTTATGGAAGGCTAGGAGAAACAACACTTCCATTTTTATAGTTGTGAGTGATAGACTTCATTATTGCCATAATTTTGCTTTCCACTTTTCTTGCCAACATGTATGCCTTCTCCAATGGATCAGGTTCCCAAAGGTGAACCTCCTATTGGATGTTATCTTTTAAAGTCCCTCTGAAGACATCAATCCTCTACTTCTCTAGAATATCATTTAATATTATATTCAATTTTTGGAATTCCTCAATTTGCTCTGCCATTGAACCCTTTTGTCTGATATTTATCAATTGGCTAAAGAAGGTGTTTCTCTTTGTCTCCTCATAATGTGCTATCATTTCCTCCGCGAAAATTGACCAGGTGACAAGTGCTTTATGAGAACAAAGCCCTCTATACCATACAAACTGATTCAATTTTAAATATAAATATGCAATATGTACCTTTTGTAACAGTTGCAAATCATGTAGATCAAAATATTTCTCCATCTACAGTATCCATGTTATCGAATCCTTGCCATCAAAACTTATATCTATTTTTCTTTCTTTTAGGAGCTTGATCTTGAAATGAATGTAAATATGTAGTTTCAAATCTCCAAATTCTGAAATTGCGACTTGTGGTAGCCCTCTGCATCCTCTTTCCAATTCCACCCATCTAATCAAAATTGGATTCTCCAACAAAGAGTTATACACAATCTCCCAATATGACATGATTATATACGTTTTCATTAGGGCGAACTTGTAAGAAGTTCCACATGTCACTATTTCGACCTTCAGACCTGAAAATGATACATAGTGATGTACAGTACATCCTCTTTTTGTAACTTCTTACTAAATTTCAATGTAATACTCAAAGAGAATGTTAAGACGATATTCCCAAGGTCACCTTTTTGGGATGTAATTCGGGACCTTGCAAAAACCTAAATGGCTTGGACCATATCTCAGAAAATATAGTGAAAAAATATCTAAAATTCGGGCCTGAGCTTCACCAATATTTCAGCTCAAATGGGTTTTAATTACAGAGTCTTAAACTTCGTAGAAACAAAACTATACCGAAACTTCCACGATGACTTGTTTGAGATGGAATTCTGGAGCTTGTAAAAACCCTAACTTCCTCAAACCCTTTCTTCGAAAATGTAGTGAGATAGGATCTAAAATTTGGAGTTGAGGTTCAGAACGCTTTCGGCTCAAATGGGTTTGTTTTTTAGCGTTTGAAACTTCATATACAAAAAGTTATAGCAAAAATGCCACGATGACCTGTTTGGAGCAGTGAAACCCTAGAATCCAAAGCTCTGATACCAAATGTTATGAAATGAGCTCACAAAAAGATAGAAAAGATAGATGAACAATTCTTGGATTATGCAAATTATAATACCTCCTTTCTATATATAGGATTCAAAGTCGTCCCAACATAATCAGAGCCTACATAACAATAATAATTTAAGGGCACAACAATAACAATAGTGGGATTCTATGGGGCATAATAATAACAACATGGGGACTACATGGGCATAAGAATACCATAAGGGGGTTACACTAATAACAATAAGGGGCTACACTAGTAGTATAGGGACCTAATAATTCCCAACTAAGTTCTCTGACTTCAAGGGGATAATAGGAGATTTGGGTATGATGAAGGTCAATTGAAAAGCAATTGTGAAGCCAGTTAAGCAGCGCCCATATCAGTTAAATCCCAAATACAAGGAAAAGGTAATAGAGGAACTTGATGAGATGCTCGCCGCAGGAATAATTGAGCCCATAGAAGAATCAAAATGGGTCAGTCCTATGGTGGTCCAAGAGAAGAAAACGAAGGGTGATATCAGGATCTGCATTGATCTGTGGAAGTTAAATGATGCATGTGTACATGATCCATTTCCTACACCTTTTACAGATGAATTTCTAGAAAATGTTGGTGGGCAAGAAGCTTATTTATTCACAAATGGATTTTCAGGATATCACCATATTAAGATTGCACCGGGGGACAGAAGCAAGACTACCTTCGCTACAGAATTGGGATCTTTCCAATATAAAATCATGCCTTTTGGACTAAAAGATTTTCCTATGATCTTCTCAAGAGTGGTAGTTGCAATGTTCAAGGAATTCATTCATAAATTTTTGGAAGTCTACTTCGATGATTGGATAGTGTTTGGGCTAGTCAAGAAGCATGTCTCTAGTCTGCACCTGATGGTGGATACATGTAAAAAGTATTAGATTTCCTTGAATTTGAAGAAACACATTTTTTGTGTACCTTATGGAATACTTTTGGGAGATGTTATCTTTAAGTAGGGATTGATGGTAGAACCTATTAATATTGTTGTAATTATCAATTTGGAGCCCCCTAAGAATGTAAATTAGCTACGCACGACTTTGGGTCATACAAAATACTACAATAAGTTTATTAAATGGTACGTGTAGATCACTATGCCCATGGAGAAACTGTTAAAGAAGGATTTTACATTCTGCCGAGATGATGATTATCATAAGAACATGGGTATTCTTAAGGAAAAGATGGTTACAACACCAATCCTAGTATTCCTAGATTGGAAGAAGGAATTTCATGTGCATGTGGATGCATCTTGTATAACATTGGATCTGTCTTAACTAAATCGGGGTAGGAGATATTGGTCACCCGAATTACTTCACTAGTCAAAAAATCTAAGACTGAAAAGTACTATTCAACCACAAAGCGAGAAGGATTGGCCATGGTTTACGCACTACAAAAATTCAGGCATTACCTTCCATGTAGAGTACAACAAAACGTGAAGCCTTGATGTCAGAATTTAGCGGCCTCAAAGGACGCATCAAGGACATACCAGTAGAGTGACTCAAGATTAGTCCCATATTTGTGTTGGGCGCTTCTTGGGACGAAGTCTCCTAGGGTTAAGTTTTTCTAAGTCTTAAGTCAAATTTTGATAAGATATTGTAAATTCTCCACATTTTGAGGAGTGGAGTGTGAGTAGCACAGGTTGTTAAGAGTCAAAGGGGCTTTTAGACACGTCAAAGCCCCTTATTTTGTAAAGGGATGAGTTGTATTAAGCTCCTCCCATGGTTTCATAGACCATGGTAATGTATTGTAAACACTATAAAAAGGGACTCATTCAGGAGTCATTAGGTAGTGAAGGGAAGTAAGTTCATGGTCACGATTGATGCTTAAAGTCTGAATTATCTTTTCTATATTTGGGTGAAGGGGAAGGCTTCTGCTACTATGTGTGTGAAGACCTTGGTAAGTCTGTAGATGAGTGCGCAGACCCCTGCAGCTGTGTGTGCAGGGTCTGAAACGTATGTGTATTGAATAACTGGAATAATAAAGAGTATTTGAAACAATTCTGTGTCTGAACTATATAATTATGTGTTTTCGATATTTATGCTCAGTTGAATGCCATTTATCTATAATATTGTCTTAATTACACCGTGAAGATCTCAATCTACTGTTATATGTTATTTTATGCATGATTTGACCCTTAGGAGAATATCATAACTCTGTTTAATTGGGAATTGTTTTAAGTTTTCGTGATTTTGAGAATAAAGGTTCGTGAAGGTTAGATCAAGCCTAAGAATGAAGAAACGCCTTACCCCCACATCACATAGCCTTTTGGATGCAGAAACCTGGTTCTAGCATCCCCCAATACTGCCTCGGGTGATACTGTAGCCTGTGCTAAGCAGGATGTTTCCGAAAGGGCCAATAGTGTAGGTTTTTTTTGGTTAGTGCAACTAACTTTGAACCTAGGTCCAATCCCCCTCAAGCCATCAAACAAGGAAGGACCTGCCACTTGGTGACAGAGCTTTTATTTTCTAGAAATGAAACATGGTATTTGAAAATGTGAAATTATAAAAGTAATGGATAGGAAGGAAAATAAATGTTAGGTATATTGATGGAGATATTGGAAGATTTTGAGCCTTTTCTTAAGAAGGGCCTAACTAGGTTTACTAACATGAGTGGAATAAACATGAGAAAGGAAGACTACCAAGTTGTGTTGGAATCGGTGAGAAATGACCCCATAGTGTTAAAAAAAGTAATAGATACAATGGTATCCAAAGGAAATCATCAAACACTTGTAGCCCTCCTTTTACATAATTTTCAAAATAAAATAGATCTTTAAAGACTTGAATCTAGTGCAATATGAGTCCATCACTAATTTGGTAGATTCCATCAAAACAACCAAAGACTGCAGAAGTCCCTTGACCAAGGAATAGAGGCTAATATCATAGTATATCACAAGAGAAAAGAAATGGTATCAAAGGGAACTAATGAAGAATTCTACTCTGATAACATCCACCTCCACTCAACAGAAACCGTCCACTTCAGAAACAAGATCACAACACACACTTCAATAGTAAACGTGATTATCTGTAGACTCACCCTCACACATTAAGTCTGAAAAAATTTCCACGCAACAAGAAGAGGAGTGACTTAAAAAGAGGGCCCACCTTGACAGTTGCAAGTTTCTAGAAGTTGTTAGTTACACACTGCTAGTTTTCAATTGTAAACAACCTAGTGGTTTCTTAATACAAATAGTAGTTTAGGGTTGAGGTCCTAACATGTTTGTCCTATATATAGAGACTATTTTGATGGGAAAAGGGAGGGAAATGTTTTGTACACAAATTTTGCCAAAATTTTGAAAAAAGGTTGTTGGGTTTTGTAATCTAAATTTGTCATGAAGGATAGAATTCTAAAGTACATGATGTCCTGTCAATGTTCTTCTTATATCACTATGTAAATCTTTACCTCCTATGTGATGTGAATTTCCAATTTTAGGCTAATACAAATATAGTTGTTTCATGATACTTCTTGATGGCACATCTAGTTGTTTGAATGGAATAATGGTATGTTGTCTACAATAAGAATGATTAGATAAGTCTCATTATTAATATTGTTCTTGTGATATGAATTGAGATTATATGAAATATTCTAATTTATCTTGATTAAATGTCAATAATTTTAGAATTTTAAACGAAAATTCATTTTATGTATGTACTAAATGGCATGATTCCTAAGTTCCATGTCATTATTATTATCATGTCTTTTCATTCTACGAGTTTCCTCATTACCCATAAATTGTATGTCTAACCTAAAGAGTATGAATGCTTGAGTTTGAAAATAGGTGAGAGAATCAAACCCTAGAAGTTTTTCCTAGAAGGATTATTAGTTCCTTGCATAATTTTCTAAAAGGGTAGAAGAATTTACCCTAAAATTAAGAAATCCTATATGTTTCTAGGCTCTTTATTGTAACACAACACAATGTGATCTTGGGTCCCAATAGGTTCCTTGGTTCTTGGATCCTTCCTTGCACTTTTCCTCAACCACCATATCATAATGAATTTTAACAATCAATTCTATTCTAACTTCAAACATTTGGGGGCATTTATTATCAACTGATTTATCACACTTAAGGTTGGAAAAGAACTTAGCTTTAGCTCATACTAGTTAAGGGTTGATTTTACTCTCCTATATCCTTGGAAAACTTCACTTTCAAGCACCATCAATCCTTATCCTCAACAAACTAGTATTGCATCATTACCTACTAGTTACAATGGAGTGATGCAATGCATCCCATAACCAATTGTATTTAGAAAAGGGGTGATGAAGCGTTGAATATTCTCAAATTTATTTTCCAAAGATGATCAACTAAAACTATGATAATATGAGCTAGAAATGGGTAAATAATTGAAGCCTTATGCTAACTTATCTTGGTCCGAGGTGTCCAGATTCAGCATCCCAAATCTATGGAAAGCCTACAAAATGATACCTTTCCATGGGGAGGGAAATAAAAAAACATGGATAGTATTACCCTTATGCTGGTAGAATTCTCGGGACCACTTCCATGTATTGTTATGGTGTGCCCAATCATTACAAGTTAAGGAGGATAAGGAGCAAAGCAATATAGGAAGGAATTGTACAACACCAAGGTTCATGTAAACCATTTATTTTTAATCACAACGTTATGAATACTTCCCTGCAATTCTTACTTCATGTTATATGATTTAGTATTGGATTTATTTATGTTTTTTTATTATATATATCTCTAACACTAACAAATCTTTGCTTTGAAAGAAAACTTTGCTTGTCTTGTTTATGATGTGTGTAGGTTACTCAAGTTGGCAATGAACATAGGATATCTAAGAGTTAGAGATTTAATTTTTGAAGTTGGTGTAGCCATATCTCACATTAGCAAGTGAAGGACCAAATTTATCCACACTTCATCTCTTTTACTTTTATGTAATGTATCTTGTGTGGTATATCTAGGAGAATCTTACGTTTTTCTTACTCCACTTTCTAATATATCTAATGCAAATATATATGGAATGAAATCTCCTTTTCCAAAAGGAAAATTTTGGGAAAACAATTGAAAATTATGTAATATATAACCAAATAAGCTCTTTGACTTCGATGTTTTTCCTCATAAGGTTCAAAATCAATGTGTGGTTATAGATGTACTTAGTTATGTTTTTTTCTTATTTCACACAATTCTTCACCCAATCAATTTTTTTAATATCTAGAAGCATGAGGAAAAAACAATGGAATACACATGGATTCCACCAAATGGTGGGGAATTTTCCTCCAACACGCTTCCTAATACAACTTAATTGACAGAATTGTTTATGAATACCTATATAAAATTCTCCACCCCACCTCCACAATCACCTCATCCAAATGATGAAAATAATAATTGTGCATCATTAACCTAATCAAATGCATCCATATATTTAGAGAACATATCTCCTTTTGGTAAGTAGTTAGGAAATTAAGAATGGTGTGGTATCTTCCATTAGTCCACCCACTAGACATTATTTTCAACCCGATTTTACTCCATGACTCCTTGAAATTTGTGACACATTCATCTATTATTGAAGCCTAATTTTGTATAAGTTCCCACCTAATATATTGAATATGAACCTATAGTGTCTACATATATTGATAATATTTATAATTAATATTATTCAAAGGCATGTCACATCATATCACCATCTAGCAACTCATTCCCAAGTGGTCTTCTTTCCAATATTCTTCTATTTATTATCCAAGGTGGGATGCGTAGTAAGGGTCATTTAGGGTACAAAAAGGGAGCCAAGGGAAATATATTACTTCTTAAAATGGGATAACCTAAGGATCTGTTGGACAATTGGCACTATTAGAATGGCAGATGTCATCATGTGTGTTGGAATTGATGTCAAACTAGCCAGATTGATGTTAAAAGGGAAAGGAAAGTAGATGCATGATGTGTTCAGGTTAGGAAGAGTACTATGGTTGCTTCAATATTTAGTAGAGAACCATCATAGTAGTAGGATATGCAAAGAAGCTATAAAATCTTAAAGTTATGATAGATGGATGGTCCAGGATTTGAGAGAATTTCTTCCTCTGGAGACCAAATTAGATGTATCTCAAAAACACATAATTGGATAACACTCTGAAAGATATTTCTAATGGTATGAAAAATTCTAGAAAAGGCCTTTTAGGTCAAGAGTTATAGCAGGACAGAGTTTACATATTAAAAGGTCAATAGGCAGGGTTTCACAGATCAAGGTTCCACTTCTCCCTTATGTTTTGTTTGGAATTTATTTCATTCAGGACCAATTGCTCTTATTCAATCAATTTGTCCATGCCCCAATCTATATCCCTAGCCTAACTGATCATATAAATTCACTGACCTTAATTAACTTAGGTGATTTAGGCCCTAGTCGAAGGTCATTCCATGCAAAAAAATTTCAAAAGGGAAATCCTTCTTGACCGCTGACATGTGTGGGACAAACTCATAGTTGGGCCCGTGCCCTAGTCAATAGTTAGCCAAGTCGATAGGTTACAAAAAGAGCTCATAGGATTGACTCTGACCTCTAACCTATGTGGAACATGGTGTAGCAAAACAATGGGCAAGATGAAATGGAGCATAGGTGGCTTCCAAGGTAGAAAGATGATGTCAGCATAGGGTGATGTGACACTCCATGTATGCGACACTTGGCATGTGCTTTTGCCAATTTCAGGTGGCCAAGTTGGCCAAATATGAGTGACACATGGAACCACATAGGCATGGATAATGTCATCATGATAAAGGCATGTTGGCTTGTTGGGGCCTGACCTAGGTTCAAATTTATTTAGCCAAACAAATTCCTATACTACTGGCCTTTTCGGCAACAGTCCACGGAGCACAAATTGAGGTCTCACCTGAAGTTGTATGGGGGGGTGCTAGAACCAGGTTTCTACACCCTTGAGACATATGAGAGGTTGAATCGGTCCAACTTTGCGTAGGTTACTTCGCGCACTTCCCTACCCTTCGCGCCTTGATATACTCACCTTCGCACATCCCTAACCAGGGGCTGTGGGGCTTCCGCACTGCTGGAGTAGTGCTCTGCGCTATTCCCCTAAGTTACACCCAAGATATTTACTTATCTTCTTACACTAGTTAGTTATCTTCGTGTAAATGGAAGCCTTATGTTATATTTATTTATACAACACATTCCTATAAGTTAGCGCAACAAATAAATAATAAACTTGCAACTCATACCCAATAATACATAAAACAGGAAAAGATACACAAAAGTATGATATAACTTCTCTTTATTGATGCTTCCAATGGTTACAGACTCAACCCATCCTGCGCACTCAGCTGCAAGGGTCCGCGCACTCAGCTGCAGACTATTAGGCCTCTACGCACTCAGTTGCAGAACCTTCTCCTACTCTATGACCCATAGACACAACTTACACTTCGACTCAATCAATTCCTTAGACTCATCATGTTGACATTATATTACAAAAACAAGGGCGGACAACCTTGTGACTCTATTATGACTTCGTGCTCTGCGCCCACAAATCATGGAGTCTTTACAATGGACTTGGTCAAAACTTGGGCTATAAACCCCAAAACATGCATTGGGGGTGGATTCCACGCCCAACAGGCCCCCAAAACAAACATCGTGACTCGCCCTCGAGTCACTCTGTCAGTGAGGAGATCTTCGTGCAGAGTCCCTCCAACTCTGCTCGAACCACTGCAAGGTCGGCAGTGCACTAAGTGGCTGCCCACTGAATGTTCTGTACCCACTGTTCCGAGACCACGGTGTCGAAACTGCTTCCCTGGATCTGTTCCTGTGTCCCTTGTATTTGCTTATAGTCTCACACCTTTTTCTGCTACTTGGAGCACGAAGACTGTGCTTTTGTCGATTATTCAGATAACTAGGCCACCCGTGTATGGCTTCAATCGACTGCCATTCACTTTTCCTCAGAAAGGTTCTCCATTTAGCTTGACCAGCTACACCACACCTCCATCTGTGACTTCCCTAACAACGTAAGGGCCCAGCCAATGCATCTGGAATTTCCCTGGGAATTTATCAAACTTACTATCATATAGTAACACTAAATTGTTTACTTTGAAGGTGCACAACCTAATATGTCGATCGTGCCAGGCCTTTTTGTGCTTCTTTCGTACCTACTGATGAAGTTAGCTAGAAACCGTTCCTCTTCCAGTTCTTCCAACTGCGTGAGCCTCTCTTCCAGGGCTCTGTGGTCCATCATACCTGTGAGCATTGCGATGCACAGACTAGGCACAATATACTCCATTGGCATGACAACTTCCACACCATAGACCAACCGGAAAGGTGTTTTTCTCGTCACTTTCTTGTAAGTTGTCCTATAAGCCCATAATACTACAGGAATGCGCTGGTCCCAATCACTTTGTTGCACGTTGTGTACCTTGTTCAGTGTTTCACATACTTCGTTAAAGGATTCTACGTGAATAACCTTTTGGGCACTTGGTCTTTCCATACTCTTTGGTTCCGATCGGATGGGTCGTTCACCCCATTGCCTTGCCCACACCTACTTACTGACCGTGTCTCCTAATGCGAAGGCTATGTGCATCCATGCAGGTTTCATACCATAGGCCTGTATCCATTTGGACAGGTGGGCGCACAGACCATTTCATCTGGCAATCTTGTCTGTTAATCGCATCTCAGGCTTCCCAAACCGTATGCGCATCATCCTCCTGCATTCGCGCCAGTCTCGAAGCTTCCTTGGTGCATACCCCACCACCTCGTGGGCATAGCGTGTAGTACCCATTTCAAAGCTTTGAAACATTGCTATTCTTTCAAATCTATTTAGGAAGTAATCTACCTCGCTTAACCCATCATATGTAGCTAGATCCCTTACCTTCGTTGATACGCAACGCAATGATCTCGTCATCATGTAACATCTCAACGTGGTTACCTCGTGTAATGGTTCTCCCATCATTCTATCTCCTCATCAGAATCCGATGTGCAGGAGCTTTCGTGCTCCCAAGAGATTCGTCCATCTGCGGTTGGATTTACCCAGTCTTGTTCTCGCACAATTATTTTGTAGATGCAGTCCAAGTCATCGCCACTTTCATAGTCATGCACTAGCTCTGTGTAGCGTGATCCTTCTGTAGGGTCCAAAGGTACAGCTACGCGCAGAGACTTTTTCCCAAAAATCATCTTCCGCTTCTTCAGATTTATCACCCCATTCATGTCAGTGGCCCAATCTATTCCTAATAGCACAATGTAGGGATTGTTGTCATCAACAATTTCTATCACTTCGAAGTCTTCTAGTGCACTTGCTCCTTCGATATCCACTATGATTCCCTGCAATCTTCCCATAGGTAGGATCTCTTGCTGGTTCGCCATTCACAGTTGGATAGGAGACCATTACAGTGTAGGCCTTCCCATGTGCTCCCATGTTTGCTTCAATAGAACGTTTGCATCCGATCCTAGATCCAGAATCACTTGGTCCATATCATATTCCCCAATCTACGCAGTCAATCTCATCTCCCTTCCTGTCCTCGTTGCATGCTTTTCGATCTTCTAGACTACGCGCGGTTCTCTTGGCACGGTCCCAACACATCTATTTATGAGTTCCTGCAGCCCCTTTACAGCCTTGCTGTCGCGCAGTAGCTTCATGCATGTTTCCAGGAACATCATGAGCATTGATGGGTCCATTTCCAGCTCTGGTCTGTCTGTTCTTCCTGAAGTGGAGGCATCAGTGAAGCTCTTCCTAGCTTCCATGAATGTTTCCTTAGCGCACTCCAATCAAACTCTGGTTCTTTTGTTGGAGCCTTGTGAACCCAAGTACTCTCTTCAGGTTGCTTGCCTTTGTCATCCACTATTGTAATTCCACTTCAGAGCACAATATTCACATTAGGGTCTTCCTTGCATGGCTCAGACCTCATAATTTGCAGGTTATTAGTCATGGGAGGTTGGAGTGCTTCTTTATTGCACAGCCTCACTATTAGTGTGGGACAATCCTCCATCTCATGATCAAACAATGTACGATACAAGAATGATAGATGCGTTCGATTCATACAATCACATGCATAATGTCCTGGCCCTCTACAATTGTAACATATCAGCTATCTGCAACCTCTTCCCAGTCCTCCTCCACCCCGGGCTCGTTCGCGCCCCTGAAATCGGTCCACGCCATCCCCACGTTCTGGTCAAGGGTTCGTGTCTCTACCTGAACTCTATAGGTAGGAGCCCTATCCATCATCAGCTCATAAATTTTTTAGGTTCACTCATCATGTCCCACTGACCTGTAGAAATTACAGAGCAACTGCTGTGAATTCTATGTGTATTTTCTGGAACAGATGGTAGTTATCCGTAGCATGCTTCCCTCCTATTTAACAGATTGCATACCATAATGCAGGTGTTGCGCTAGGTCCTGCCTGTGCCTCTGGTCTCAATGGAATTGGTCCTCCTCCCGTGAGATAATTCATGAACACCGGGCAGTGGTCCTTGTGATGTCCTTGACCCTTGCACTTTATGCACCATACCTCGTCGCACACTTCTGGGCGAGTTGTCCTGTCTTGTCTCAGACTCTGCATCTCAAGGTAAAAGTTTTTCAACTGCACATGAATCTGCTAAACTCCTAGGTTGGGATCCTGTATTGGGGTCTCGTGTAGTCTCATCGCGATCTCCAAGGCCTCAGACTAAATTGTTAGCATTTGTTGTGACAACGCGTTCCTAAAATGCGGTGTTAACGATGCTATAAACCATTCGTGGTGTTGTCCATTTGTCAACTTCATGTTAGCTTCACGAATTGTGCACTTCAGTCTCTGATCCAACTCCTAATGGGTCTCGTCTGGTAGCATTGTGATTTCCTTGAACCCAATGATTGATTGTGCCTCTGACTTCGGCTTGCTAAATTCCATGTTCAACACAGTTTGAATGTCTGCGATCCCCGCATTTGGATTGTCATTGCAATGCTTAATGTACCAGGTTAGCGCACGATCCTGCAGAGCACTGACCAATGTTGCCTTCTTTATATTGTCATCCATGACTCCCTGCGCTTCCCATACATCTTTTATCACGAACCAAAATTGGTATGGATCTTCATTTCCTACTCCCTTGAACACTAGCAACTTTATCACGTTTGCCATATTGACTCAGGGTGGTGGCGGAGGTCGTATGGGCAAAGATGGGGGTGAAGATGATGAAGCTAGCAATGGTGTCGGTGGGTGGGGTATGCGCAGAATCTTCTACCTTATCAAATTCATCACACTTCTTGGTGAGACCTTCGCGAGCTCTTCCCCATCCCCTAGCGGAGGTGAAATCAAGGGGCTAGTTTCTAGTTCTGCACTACCTTCATTTCTACAGATTCTCCCACTTCGCGTAGCCCCAAACATCAACTTATTCACATAACCTACTTTTGACATAGTAGAATCTTAATCCAAGTGTTCAAAGGCTTAACGTACTTACCTCGCAGTCCTTTGAGGAAGTGTCACTCTGCCTCGTTATAACTAACTGAAATATCTACTGTGGACTCAGTGATGATTCCTCCTATAATTTGATCGAGCCAGTGATCTTATGCTCTGATGCTTCCAATCTGTGCACCAATTCTGGGGTCCACACAATAGATCTGTCGAGCTTGCACCTTCCTTGTCTATCAGCTAGCTTCGCGATCCACTCGTATAGCTCAGTAGGGAAAGATGTGAAGAAAATTTCATGGATCTCTATGTATAAGTAGCAGTCTAACCACTCTTCTTTTGATAGTCGAAGATTCCTATTCTCCTGCGCTGCGAAATCATGAATCTTCCTATCCAACCAATCTTCAATTCCTTTCTTTGTTGGATTCCAATGATACGACATCAGACATCATTATGCAGATCCTAGTCCTGACAACAAAACCATTTGTTGGCTTGTTGGGGCCTGACCCAGGTTCAGAGCTATTTAGCCAAACAAATCCCAGTACTACCGGCCCTTTCAACAACAGTCCGCAGGGCATGGACTAAGGTCTCACCTGAAGTAGTATGGGGGGGTGCTGGAACCAAGTTTCCGCACCCTTGATATGTCTGAGAGGTTAAATCGGTCCAACTTCGTGCAGGTTACTTCGTGCACTTCCCTGGCCTTCGTGCCCTAATATACTCACCTTCCCATAGCCCTAACCAGGGGTTGTGGGGCTTTCACGCTGCTGGAGCAATGCTCTGCACTATTCCCCTAAGTTACACCCAATATATTTACTTATATTCTTACACCACTTAGTTATCTTCGCCTAAATGGAAGCCTTATGCTATATTTATTTATACAACACATTCCTATAAGTTTGCGCAGAAAATAAATAGTAAACTTGCAACCCATATTCAATAATACATAAAACAAGAAAAGATACACAAAAATATGATATAACTTCTCTTTATTGATGCTTCTAATGGCTACAGACTCGACCTGCCCTGCACACTTAGCTGCAGGGGTCTGTGCACTCAGCTGCGGACTACTAGGCCTCTGCGCACTCAGTTGCAAAGCCTTCTCCTACTCTATGACCCAAAGACACAACTTACACTTCGACTCAATCAATTCCTTAGACTCATCATGCTTCTCTCTTCTTAGCTGTTTTCTACACTTAGAGCCTCACTCTATTTATACAATCCCATGGTCTGCGGACCCTGGGTAGATCTTCCAAGCCAACATTATATTACAAAAACAAGGGCGGACAACCTTGTGTCTCTATTATGACTTCACGCTCTGCGCCCACAAATCGTGGAGTCTTTACAATGGACTTGGCCAAAACTTGGGCTTTAAGCCCCAAAATATGCCTTTGGGGCGGGGGGGGGGGGGATTCCATGCCCAAAAAAGCATGAAATATATAGGATAATGTGGTAGGACCTCGAAACTCATGCCAAATGGTTGGATTTGTAAAGTTTTCCAATGTACTTTTTTTTGGAAAATTGAGAAGAAAAAGACCTAGGTGAGGCCTACAGAAAAGTCAAAACTTTGAGATTGTTTTGTCTATGGGAATGTCTAGGGACAAGGTGAATAAAAATTCATAAGGAAGTAGAGTAGGTCAAGCCACGATCTTTGACCTCTTGACCAACATTGAAAAGTGTGCTCGTGAGTCACTTTTGCAATGTTTTGGTGTTAAAGAATTGTCAGGTTGTCGATATTTTGGGGAAGTGTTGTTTGTACAATAAAGACATGGGGCTGACCCCTGATTCCCAACCTTTATTCATGAGTTAATCATTATTTCCAATTAGCATGTGGTTCTAGCTCCCTGGGCATATGACAATGGATCCTAAAGGGTGTATGGGTTTTGGCATGCAAGAAAGTTACGCACCGATCTTATATTCCCATGGTCTTGACACTTGGTCATATGCACTAAATGGATGAAGATTAAAAGGGTCTAGCATAGTCTTACAATGGAATATTTGTGCTTAATAGAGTCAATGATAAAAGCATAGGATGGACATTGTTAGGACCATTATTTGCAGCGAATTAATGGATTTTGGTTCAAACAAAATTAGGCATACCTGAGTGTTCCTCATGCCATGAAGAATTTAGTAGAAAAGGGAATTGGGTATTGAATATCAGAACAAGATCATAGAAGCCATACTAAAGTACATATTGAGCCCTATGAGCCTTAAAGAGAAGAAATGGAGTGTCAATCTCATGTTCAGATACTTTATCAAGTAGAATTCAATTAGCAGTACTTGTTGAGTCTGCAAGTAGAATGCGATTTAATTCTTATAATGGAAAACACTCAAAAGCCCATTCTTTGATTATTGTTGTTGCAATGACTGAGACACGTTATGTGTCAGAAAAATGGTTAGCTATGCTGAAAGGACTCCTTTGGTTAGAGTCATGAGTTGACACAACCAACATTGTTCCTTGTGTAACAGAGGAACAAAACCAAATGTTGTAGGAATTTCAAGTGGGAAGGTAGCATTGTTGTGAGTGTGTGCGCAAATGAGATAGGTCAAGAGAGCCTATGTGTGGGTGTAGTTGAGAGAGGTAGAGAGAGCTATGCATGGGTGCAACTAAGAGAGGATGAGATAGCCTATGTGTGGACTTAGTTGAGAGAGGTCGAGAGAGACTCTGTGTGTGTGTGTTTTGTTGTGTAAATATGAGAGTGCCTATGATACAACTAGGGGCCAAGAGTGAGCATGACGAATGAATGAGGGCCGAGAGTAGAGAATATAGTGTTTTTGTAGAGTCAAAAAAGTGAGGAGAAGGATGAGTGTATGTTATTGAGAACAAAGGTCCAAGTTGATGAATGCAGAGTTGAAATCAGGCACAGTGGGTGCCAAGAACATTGAGCAGTGATTTCCTTATTGAGTCTGGGCTAGGGCCTACAAAATAGAGAGTTTGATCTTCCATCTATGTCAATATTTGAAGATATATTAGGGTTTGGTGCCTCCAAAAATTTAGTGCTTGCTACAAATCCATGAAGCTATAAGTTGGTGCTTGCAACAAATCCAAGAAGTTGGTTCTTCTATTGGTGCTTCTGGTAAGTTGGTCAAGGATCTACAGAAGAAGGGAGTTAGGACTTCTTGATAGTGGGTGATAGCAAATAATATAAGGTCATTGGTACTTCTAGTGAGTGTTGGCTCACAAAATAATTGATTTAATAGAGTAGGATCTCATATTTACATCATAAAACAAAGATTGGTGGGTTTTCTCTTTTGGGTTTTCGCATTAAATCCTTCGCATTCTATGTGTTTGTTTCTCTCACTTTTGGTTTATGTGTAAACGTGAGTTGATTTAATTTACTGCACATGATATGATGGTGGTTTCACACATAATGGTTTCCAAGTTTTAGTGTGAAAATAAGAATTGGCATTAAAAGTTGAAGTTAGCCTTAATATTATCTCAGCCCCCCTCTCAGTATTAAACATTGTTTCCAACAATTGGTATCAGAGCAAGGTTCCTTAAGGCACAACTTAAATGCTTGAAGGAAAATCAAAAGGAAACATGGCTAATCAAGTTTGGATAACACTAAAAGGAGTTCCTTTCTTAAATGGAGTAGAACATTCTCTCTAGAAAGTAAGAATGGAAGCCTATTTAATGGTGCAAGATTTTGGTATATGGTCATATGTAGTGAATGAAGTAAAGAATGAGTCTGATAGTGAAGTAAGGAAGATTATATTTAAGGGAATATAAGATTTATACTCCAATAAAGTGAGTCATTTAAATGTTTCCAAAGAAATGCTAAATAGGTTACATTGTATATATGGATGAGACAATCATGAAGCTCAATAGAAGGTTGAAGAACCTTGTTTAAAAGGTAGTAAATCATGGCATCTTACTGGAAATGATAAAGAGAATAAGAGAAGGAAGAGAAAGAAGAAATAATCCCAGAAAGAAAATGCTCAGAGGACTGAAGATCTTCCTCCAATTGCACAAGCTTTTGATCTTCACTCTAAAGGTGAAGAAGAATACTTGGATGAGAGACCATGCTACTCAAAAGGTAAGTTATTAATTATTGATAAATGCAAATAAATGGGTCAATCATTATCTAGATGTTCATGTGAATCATTTGATGATAGACCTACATTTTTAGCAATAATAGATGATGGTACATCTCAAGAAGAGGGAAGAACATCTCATGTAGAGATTGAAGAGAGATCCAATGATTGTTCATCTACATGTGAAAATGAATGCATTCCTTGTAGTGATGAAGAAGGAAGACTCCTAGGACACATGGAGGACTCCAAAGACTCAAAAAGAGATCTAGATCTCTGCGATGATTTTTTCAACACATTTGATAGTGAAGAGAAGGATCTGAATGAAAGGATATATTTTAAGAATAAGCTCATATATTCTCTAAAAGAGATCAAAGAGATTGCAAAGGAAAACCAAAATAAAAATGAGCAGCTGCAAGAATATGAGTTTGAGAATGAAATGTTGAGTAGAAGAATTTTTAATCTAAATGCTCAATAAGGAGAGGTCAATAGTTTTAATGAGATGCTAAATAACCAGTTGAATGAAATATAGGCTTTCTCTGAGAGAGTACAAGCTAAAGTTGTCTCATTGAGACATGACCTATAAAGGGAAAATAAAGAGTTGTCTCAATATTAGAAGCTTGAGGAGAGCATAAAGGTCTTGGGTGAGATTATCGTTAAGTAGAATTTCAAAAAGAGAGGAAAAGAGAGTAATATATAGAAGAGGAAACAACAAAAAATAATATATCAAGGAAACAATTTAGATGACCACGGAGAGAAAATGAAGAACCAATGAAGGTCCTTTCCCCTTGTAGGAGAAAGATCTCAAAGAAAGGTATTTTCAGTTATCAAAAACATTTTCATGGTTATTGTTTTTCTTGCAATAATTTTGGGCATAGATCCAAAGATTGTAGATGGCATGAAAGGAAAAAATATAGGTTTGGTAATAGAGACCCAGGAATTTACAAGATGCCAAAGAGAAAGCCTGTTGGATACAATAGAATTTTTGATAAGAATGCTATCAAGTATAGCAATTTTTCCTGCATTCCTATATCATATCAAATGTTACAACTATGGCAATTTTGGGCACAAGGTAGTAAGCTGCAAATATGAGAACACAAGGCATGCTTCTCAAAATATGCATGAAAATGTGGCATATTGGCCTTTGAAGACAAACAAAAATATAGTTGTAGAGGAGTATGAGTTTGTCTTTAGTGTTCTATGTGAAGACAACATGCTAAAAAGAAGAGAAAGAAATTAGAAGAGGTTTGATTTTTCAGTTATGAAAAATCAAAAGAAAATAAAGAAGTATGATCCTCTTATTTTTGTAGAAAACTTCTATGATACTATTAGCTGCAAAAGGAAAAAGATTCAAGCATGCAAGAACAATGACAAATTTTCTCTATATAAGTAGCAAAAGAGAAACAAGAAAATTTGGGTGAAGAAAAAAGAGTTGGAGAATAAGTGCATTTCAGATCTGCATAGCCAAGATGAGAACCAAGGAAGACTAAGAAATAAATTAAAAGGTAATTCTACTATCAGGACTTAGCAAAAGAATTTTTGGAAGAAAAAGAAGGATAATCTACTCAGAGGGAGTAGATCCTCTGTTTCTCTTCATTAAAAGAAGAGGATGGCTTCAAATGAAGCCAAATAACCTAGATGCAAGCATAAAAAAGACTTATACAAATGGTGCATCTGATGATGGAGGTAAGAGTGGGTTCCCTTGCCGATTTAAATAGTGAATTGGTTTATTCCAAATATCTCATCATCATAGGAGTAAGAAGGATGAAAATGCAACCAACATTGTTGCATAGGGAGTACAAAACACTTTGTGTTGTAAGTAGAAGATGAGTTGCAACAAAAGTATGGAGTGACAAGAGGCTTAATGTATAATCAGGTCCAAAAGATCAGTCCCTAAGCATAAGCAAGAAACAAGATGCAAGAGATCATAGAGCATTGGCTCAAAGGGATTTTCTTTTATAGCAGTATCAGGAAACATTCCTTATTCTCACAAAGAGTTGATTTCTCATGAAATGAGAGTTTTTCATCTTGGGTGAAATAGTGTTATTTCATTCAAGTTATGAATTTGATTATGCCTAGAAATATTGTCTTTGTAAACATATTTGGTACAAGATTTACATGTTCCTTAATTTTCAATTGGTATTTCTATTTTAATTAGTGGTATTTGGTTCATGTGGAGTAACCTATTTTGTAAATGGACATTTATTTTTGAGAAATAATCTTGGACGTATGCCTGGTGCATTGTCCAATGTGTATCAATCATTGGTATAATTGGTGTGTTATTTTTAGCTGTAGTCCCTAGTTGTGGATGTATGATATTAGGGGGAGATAATTTTATGGTTTATTTGCTCAAGAAAAGTGAACTCAGACTCTAAAGGAGAAACAACAGTAAAGAGTAAGCCAAAATGCATCTCTATTGGTTAGTATTTGCAACATCAACAATAACATGTGTTGATTTATGGGTATATAGATGCATTGGAAAAAGAGAGGGCCAATAGGCATAAGGTGTCCAAAACTAGATGGACATTCAAAAATGAGGGAGTGTATGTTTAGGGGGAGCATATCATATATGTCTAGTTCCTGGAACAATAACATCTACAAGAAATACACAAGGACATGTTTGATTAATGTTTGATTTTTGCAAGTGTCTTTGTTTACGATGTTCATAGCTGATTTTTAATGGAAGAATTAAAATATCACATCAAAGGGATACCAACCCTTAAGAAGATAAGACTACAAAGAATAATTCATAGTAGAATCTCAACCCTCTAACATTATTTGAAAGGCAGATAGAAATTATTTTGTAGCCCTTTTCCATTGATGTTAAAGGGGGAGAGAAAGCTATTGGTAGCTCAGGCATGGAAGAAAGAACTTGATGGGAGAATTTAGAGGGTGAAATTGTGTTTGATGGAAATAACATGAGGAGTGGTCATCAATGTGGTGTAATGATGTGTTTCCATCAATTCCAAAGGGGGATATTGTTGGGCAATTGGCATTTTTAGGATGGAAGGTGGCACCATGTGTGTTGGCATTGATGTCAAACCAACTAGCTTGATGTTAAAATGGAAAGGGAAGTAGATGCATGATGTGTTTAGATCAGGGGGAGTCTTATGGTTGATACATTCTTTAGTAGAGAACCATCATAGTATCAGGATATGAAACAAATCTATAAATGCTTATAACTATGATGGGTGGATGTCCCAAGGTTTGAGAGCATTTATACCTCAAGAGACCAACTCAAATGTATATCGAAATGACAGTTGGATAATGCTCTGAAAGGAATTTCCAATGGTATGCTAAAGTTTGGAAAAAGGCCTTATAGATTAGGAGTTATGGTAGGACAAATTTTATAGATTAAACGGTCAATAGGTAGGGTTCCATGACTCAAGGTTTTGCTTCTCCCATGTGTATTGTTCAAAAGTTTTTTCATTCAAGACTTTGGTAGATTTAGGAATAAGGTCAAGACTTAGGTGATTTAGGCCTAGTCAAGGGTCTTGACTATAGAAAAAGTTCAAAAGGGAAATCCTCCCCAACCCTCGACCAATGTGGGGCCGGCTCCAAGTCGGACATGTGGACTAGTCATTAGTTAGCCAAGTCAGGCGGTTATGACAAGAGCTCATAAGACTGACTCTGACCTTCGACTTATGTGGAACCTAGTGCATACAAACAATGGGTAAAGATGACATGAAGCACATATGGCTTCTAGGGAAACATGATGATGTCATCATAGAGTGATGTGACACTCTAGGCATGTGACATGTGGCATGTGCTTTTAGAATCTTAAGGTGGAAAAGTGGTCCAAATCCAAGTGACATGTGGCCCCATGTAGGAATGGATAATTTCATCATGATACATGCATGACGTATATAGGATGATGTGGCAAGACCTTGAGATTCATGTTAGAGGGTCAAATTGGTAAATTTTTCCCTTGTACTTGGGTTTTGGGAAATTGAGAAGAAAATGACCTAAGTTAGGCCTATAAGAAGGTTAAACCTTTGAAATAGTCGGGCCTATGGGAAATTTGGGGGTCAAGGTAAATACAGGTACATAAGCAAGCAGAGTAGGCCGACCCATGATCTCCAACCTCTCGACCAACACTGAAAGGCGTGCTAAGGAGTCAGTTTTGTGGTGTTTTCTAGTGTTAAAGAATTGTCAGGTTGTGAATATTTTGGGGCAGTTATTGTTTTTTACAATAAATAACTGGTTCTTACCCCCGAATCCCGAGCTATATTGACGCGTTAAGCATCCTTTCTAGTTAACATGTGGTTCTAGATCCTTGGGCATATTATAGTGGGTCCTAAAGTGTGTAGGAGTTTTGGCAAGAAAGAAAGTTAAGTTACACTGTTGTATTCTTGTGGTCTCCACACTTGTTCATTTACACTAAATGAATGAATATTAAAGGATTCAACATATTCTAAACATGGAAAATTTGTGATAAATAGAGTCATTGAGAAAAACATAGGAAGGAGGTTGTGAGGACCACGATTTGTAGTGAATTAATGGATCTTGGTTCAACGCGAATTAACCATATTGGAGTGTTCCTCATGTCATCAAGAATTCAATAGAAAATAATGCTAGGTATTGAAGACCATACCAAGCTCAAAGAAGCCATGCTAAAGTACATCTCGAGCCCTGTGGGCCTTAAAGAGTAGCATTATATTTTCAGTCTGATGTTTAGAGACTTTATCAGGTAGAATTCAATTCATTGGTACTTGTTTAGTTTACAGGTAGTATGAGATTTAATTCTTAGTATAGGAAACACTCAAAATATCATTCTTTGATTAATGTTGTTGCGATGATTGAAGCACATGATGTGTCAATAGAATTCTCATCTACTCTGAAAGTACTCCTTTTGGCATAGTGATGAGTTGATAGAGCCATAATTATTCCTTGTGTGGCAGAGGAACAAAAACAAATATTGTAGGAATGCCAAGTGGGGAGGTAGCAATTTTGTGAGTGTGTGCGAAGCTGAGCAAGGTCAAGAGAGCTTATGTGTGGGCACAAATGAGAGAGGTTGATTGATCGTGTGTGTGGTCACAACTAAGAGATACTGAGAGAGATTGTGTGTGGGCAGAGTTAAGAGAGGCTGAGAGAGCCTCTATGTGTGCACTATTATGTAAGGCTGAGAGTTCCTGCGAGATAGTCAGGGTCCAAGAGCAAGCATGGTGAATGCATGAGGGCCAAGAACAGAGAAAAATTGTTGTTGTAGGGTGGATAGAATGAGGATAAGGCTAAGTGGATGTTGTTGATAATATAGGGCTAATTTGATGAATGCAAAGCTGAAATCAGGCAGAGTGGGTGTCAAGAACAGTGAGGAGTGTTTTCCTTATTCAGTGTGGGCTAGAGCCTACAAAACAGGGAGTTAGAGCTTCCATCTGGGTGGATATCTTAAGAGATAATAGGGGTTGGTGCCTCCAACAAGTTGGTGGTTGCTAAAAATCCATGAAGGTGCAAGTTGGTGCTTACAACAAATCCAAGAAGTTGGTGCTTCTAGTAAGTTGGCCAGGGGTCTATAGAAGAAGGAAGTTGGGGTTTCCTGCTAGTGGGTGCTAGCAAAAAATCTAAGGGATTTGGTGCTTCCAGTGAGTGGTATCTCACAAAAAAATTGATGTAATAGAGTAGGTGCTTATATTTACATCATAAAACAAAAATTGGTGGTTTTTACCTTTTGGGTTTCCATGTTAAATCCTTTGTGTTCTATGTGTTCATTGCTCATTATTTTGGTGTGTGTGTACGTGTGAGTTGATTAAATATGTTGTACATGATATGATGGTGGTTGAACACATAATGGTTTCCAAGTTTTAGTGTAAAAAACAATAATTGTAATTAGAAGTTAAAGTTAGCCTTAATACTGATTCACCCCCACTTTCAGTATAAAACATTATTTCCAACAGGATCGAAACAAATTCTTCTCTAGGGTTCAAGTAAAAAACTAGAGGATTCTTCAAAACTAACATTTGATATTTAGCTTCATACTCATCATCAATTAAACCTAAACTAATCTCTACATCTTTTTAATCCTTTTTTCCTTGATTTTCTCTACTTAGCAGGATCCAATATAGACTATCATATCCACTTTAAATTATAAGATACTTTTTTGAAAGGTTTTACCTTCCCTCTTTTATGTGCTAAGTGTCATTTCAACCTATGGATACTCCCACCACCAACTCCATTTTTTTAAATACTTACATACCATTTTCTCTCAACATACAATCAACAATGATCTCATGTTGGATATCTCTTCTCTTAAGGATCCATGGAAATTTTTATATGAATAGAAAAAATTTCAAATAAAACCTTATGAATTATTAACTTAGGTGAAAAAACAACAATCGTAAAAACAAGAAGAGAAGCCTTGACATACCTTCACAAGAATTCCAAATTTAAAGAAAAAGAGTAGATCCAAGAGTCTAAAACAACTCCTAATATTAGAAAAAACAAGTCTATAGTAGTCCAAAAAATTATATAATAAATAAATGAACCTTGAATCAGCTTGAATGTATTCAAGTGTTAACGTGTCCCTTCAATCAACTCCTCAAAACATCCCAAGAAATGCTTCAAAACAACCCTTCAATCCAATCTTCAAATTAACCCATGAAACTTAGCTCAAAATGTCCAAACAACTTAAATTATTTGTTTGAGTGAAATGGAGGTGGTTGTGGCGAGGTGCGTGGGGGCGAGGAATGGGAGTTGTGGGAGAGGCAACTCTTAAAATATCTAGGATCAATTTTTGTGCATTCATTTCTATTAAATATTATCATTATTTAAATTTGGTTCCTATCTATGGTCACATGATGCTATATGGAACCAATTGGCCTGGCTATTTATGAATGGTTCTAAAATAAATTTAAATGGTTTAGTACAAGACTAACTATTTCTAGTTCAAAACATTAATCCAAAATGGTATGACCTTGGAACTATTTGTATCAATTGATTCTTTCATTTCCAATGTGGTTATGATAACATTGGTTACAATAATTCATGCAAAGAAATTGAGGCTTGGGAAAGAGCTTATTTTTATGCCAGTGGTTGGCGAATAACAATAGGCATTAGTTATTTCTTCAAAAAAATTGTTATTTCTTTCTGGTAATGACTATTATCATGGCTTAAATATGATGTGTTTTTGAACCCTCAATGCATATGAAATATTAGCACATTTGTGCATATTATCAACATAAGCACACTAACAAGAAAAACATTTGTTGGAATCTCTAGCCACCAAATTTTTCAGTTATAGTGAATACCTATTAAAATATTTTCTACTAATAAGAGAGGTTTATTTGATAATTTTATTTAATCTTGTAACACTAAAATCCTTTGTAAAAACCTTTTCTAAGTTGTTCTTTCCTTGTAGCGTCTGTCCAATCTATTATCCATTCTAAATAATTTTCTAGATCTATCTCAAAAGAGAGCAATACATACATCCTATAATACTTATAATTTCACTATCCATCATTCACCCAATAGATTTATACTTTTCCTTCTACAAATATCTTCTTTTCCATCTAATTCGTGTCTACTATCCAATAATTATTGGATATCCTGTCAATTGTCTGAGAAGAAATTGTACGGGATGCTTGTTGTTAATAAAACCTAATATTTTTATCTCTATTTGTCATTCTCCCATTTCACTTTTTCATACTATATATGAATATATTCCTATTGTGCGATCTAAACACATCCAATGTTAGTTTCATCTATATCCACTATCAAGCTTCTTACCCATGATCATTTGTTTATCTCACATTTGTATGTACCCTTGCACTAAACATTTCCCATCCCTCTTATACTCAAATAATCCAACTTCAAGGCAACTTGCTCATTCATTGTTTAAACCCTACCCACTAAGTTTGAAGAAAATTTACCTTACAATGTCACATCCCAATTGGGATTATTTACAGCAAACATAGTAGACATGCTTTTAATAATTAAATGTGTAACAATTAACAAAAGTTATCTACAATATCAAACACTAGCTATAAGAAATTAATATAATATCTAGCACATCTTAACTCACTAACATTCTCCACACAAATAGTCATATCCATTTCTCTAACTAAACCAATAATCTTAGTATATATCCATAAAATGTAACCAAACTTAACAAAAACATGATGGAAGCACATGTCAATCCAAATAAGAAATGAAATTAAGTGAAGACCCGAGATATAGGAGAAAAATCTAATCTAAATTGGTAACTACATCATTGTATGTCTCAACATGTTCACTCAAACATATGTCCTTCTCTATAGTTGTAACTGTTTTGCATTAAATGTGTTCATTCATACATAAGATAATGACCCACCTCATACTTTTAAATTGGTAATTACTTCATTGTATGTCCCAACATGTTCATTCAAACATATGTCCTTATCCATAGTTGTAACCATTGTGCACTAAACATGTTCATTTTTACACAAAATAATTATCCACCTCATAACTATCTGGCATAAACCAAACCTTTCTTCATTCAACCATAAATATGATTCAAATTAGTTATTATCCAAAACATTAATAAAATCATTAAAATTGATTAAATATATATTAAATCAGTCAACAACTTAATTACTTTTATCATTAAACAACTGATAAATGATCTTTTACATCATATCATATCACCACACATAAAACTTATTCATTAAAATCATACCTTAAGAAACATACTCATGTGGGATTTACCACATCAGGAATTCTTCTACCCATCACTCCATTAAACACCTCTTTCACTATTGAAAATATTTACCCTCAACAATTTTGTAGAAGTCAACTAGGGATTCATCGAATGTTCTAATGCCCTTTTCTACTTATGAAGGATAAGGTGGCTCCTTCAACGTTTTGATTACATGGTCTAATGGCATTTTTGTATGGCCTTTTCTATTTATGAAGGACATGGTGGCTCCTTTAACATTTTGATTACATGGTCTAATGGCCTTTTCTAGTTATGAAAGAGGGTGATTTCTTTAATACAACATTTAATTGCTCCTCCACTTAAGAAAGTTAACTGTCACATAAATAAGTCGGTGTAAGGGGTTGAATTATTGACACCCGTGATTTGTAAAGCATCCCCTCAATGGAAGATGGTACTATCCTTGTTAAGTGCCACATAAACGAGTCGGTGTAAAGGGTTGAATTATTGGCACCCGTGATTTGTAAAGCATCCTCTCAATGGAGAATGGTACTACTCTTGTATTGGGCAAGAATCAATGCCACGTTGTATTGGGTACTACTCTATGCTCATTAACTAAATGCATTATGGATTAAAAAAGAAAAACCATTCATCAACTGAAGAGGATCTTTAATAATTATCTTAAAAGAATGAATTGTAATGCAATCGAATAGTGTAGTGCTATATTGGTACGAATGTCCCATTTGAGACAAAGCAATATTGATATGTGACATGGCTATGATTATTCATCAATGAGTAAAAAATCAAACTATTTGAGAGGACCATAAACTATTTTATAGTGTATACCACAAGGACACATACCAAGGTTCTAATAAAGTACATGATCATGTACAAGAATCCCATAAAGAAAAAGATTCAAAAGTATGGAACACTCATTAAAAGAAATTCCCATAAAATATTTGAAGTACTTGAGCATACAAGAGACGTGGATAGAAGTGGTAGTATACATGCATCACTCATTAAAAGAAATTCCCATAAAATATTTGAAGTACTTGAGCATACCAGAGACGTGGATAGCAGTGGTTGTATGCATGCATGCCTTGTGGTGAAAAAGACAAGTTAAGGTTGGAAAGAGACAACCCATCCTTATTGCCCAATGATGTACTACCTTTTCAGGTTGTGGTGCCTATGCATTTTATTTATCCAGTCACTTAACCATCTAACTCCTAGCAATAAATGAAACATAGTCTCTTTCTCTAGCATGGTGTTGCAGATGTGAGAAATATATGAGTGGATGCCAATCATCCATGCCCCACTTTATGACACGATCATATGATAGGAAAGGAATTTAATCATTTAGGATGGTACAACGGTATATTGATCAAAGCTTAAGTTCGATTCTCAAACGCATTTTTCATTGCTTTAGCGGGTGTAGAAAGCTATATTCTAGAATGTCCAAAATGGCAATCTCAAAGTTTAATAATCCTTAGTTTAAAAAAAAAATCACCTCATTAAATTTAAGTTAAAATTAAAAAAAGAAAAGAAAAAGAAAAGAAAAAGAAAAAAAAAGAAAAAGAAAAAGAAAAAGAAAAAGAAAAAGAAATAGAAATAGAAATAGAAATGTAATTTAAAAGAAAAGTAAAATAAAAAGAGAATTTGAAAAATTTTGATTTTTTTTTCTATATTAATATTCGTTTAAATTGTGTGGATTAGCTTAATTGTTGTGAGATAGAAATAGTTTATAAAGCAATTTTAGGTTGAAATATGTTTCAATATAAAAATTAGTTTTGATGTATATGTTTTTGAGTTATTGCAATAACATTCTCTCTCACTTCAATAATAATATTCTTGGTGCCTTGAATGTTGTGTTTTATGTATCATTCGCAGTGGTTATGCATGTTATGTTACATGTGTATCTTGTTACAACGACATATTATTATATTAGGATTTTACTCCACATTAATGTCGATCTTTTAGAGTGCATGTTTAAGCATCCTTATTAAGTATGTGTGTTTTATGTAATCATGCATAGATAACAATTGTGGTATAAATATGGTTTATTAGGCATTGCTTGCACCAAAATATTTGACATTTTGAATTTTGGGTTTAGGATTCAAGTTCTTAAGTTGATTTGATAGCATCCTCCCTCTCTCTGGCACTAACATTGTTAATGATTTTGGTCTTTTGCGGCTTTTGGGTTTTCCTTGGATTGTGATTGTTGTCTATGTGATGATAAAAAAATATTAGAAGCTTTCAATAGAAAATTATAGAATACACCCTTCTACAATATTTTCTACCCAAAAATCGATACCGTAAGTATTTTGGTGTTCTAGTCATTGTAATACAATGAGTTATGGAATGGTCCACTAAATGGTTGTTTTTTTTTTATCAATTCTTATATTTTAAATCTTCTGCTAGCCTCTCCATCTAGTTTTATAACCTCATGGGAAAATCAACCCAAAAAACCTTATATTGATCATTAGAAGGGTCGTCATACATCTAAACATGTGGCACATCCAAGTGTCCCATTCCCATAGCTTGACATATTGTGCTATAAAATCTTCAATTGTTCTCTCCCACCAATTCTGGATCACATACTTTTAATATATGATGCTCATCCTGAAAATATAACCATCTAAAGAATGGTACTAACGAAGGAACCATTCATTGGTTTTTGACAAAGACCATGTTGCTTGTGAAATACCAACGAAGTCTCAATTGTAGTCTACATGCATTAATATTTTCAATGTTTCCAATGAGAATAAGGTCACACCCAAAGTGAAACTAGAGTTTAAAGATATACATAGATACAATAGAACTTACATGGCCCCATTTAGATTGATTTACCAACATTCACTCATTAAATGTGCCAAAATCTAAGATTAAATATTAGAATAAAAAGGTAAACCATCATAATATATACTAAGCATGCAATATATACGATTTATGAATAGATAAAGGAAGCAACATAACTCCTTTCACCACAAATTTTTGAAACTATATCACAAATGATTCTTTGTTCATTCATTTCACAAGCCTTACAATGGAGTTCCATAACAATTACTAACCAACCATCAACTCTCAACTATCAACCAAGGATCAATAGCCGTTTCACACTAGCCCCAAAGGATTTTTGCACAAAGATAGTGGCTAAAGATTACCATGTCAATTTTGTTACAATATGGATAAGGATGATTGTCAATCCATTACCCATATTAGTTAATGATTATGTTCCTTAGCTTATAGCCATTCGTAACTAGCCTTCGTTATGTTCCTTTATACTTTACCATGTTTTCTGCAATACTATTGATAGTAGGTTATGGAAAATTCTAATTCTTCCATCCTTTCCAATCTCTGTGAAAAATAAGAGGCCAATAATATTTAAGCCTATTTTACATCATTTTGCCTTCATTTTCTTTGATGACATCTTGGTCTATAATAAAAACTAGGTGGCACATGTGGAACATGTAGATTAGGTTTTACAACTCCTCCATAATGAGAAATTCTTCCTCAAGTGTTTTGAATTTGTTTTTGGTGCTTTAGAAGAGGAAAAATTATTAGTGGGGTGGGCATGCATGTTGATTACAAGAAAAATGAGGAAATGAAAGGTTGGCCTCATCTTAGGACCCTTAAATTTTTGTATGACTTTCTTTTTGTCACAATTTATTGTAGGAATTTTTTGATGATGCTAGATGTCACCAACAATCAAAGGGTCTCCTTGATATGAATTCCCAACTAGAGCTCACAACATTTGGAGTAGGAGCCCCATCTAGGAAATAGGTATGGCTACCATGTTCTTAATGATTTTCCTTGGATGCATTAAATGACACAAGAGAAAACACATATACTTTCAAGATGAACGAGTAAGTTATTCTTGTGATGTATTCAATTGAAAAGTGTATAATGGTTATTTCATAAAAGGGAAAAGAAAGTGAACCTTAAAGAGGAAAGTAACAATACCATCCTAGTAAAGACACACACATATCTGAAAGAATCGTTAGTGATCTTGCAAAATAGTTCACAAAGAAATAATGATTGTGAAAACAAGAGACACATAATTCAAAGTTGCATACTAAAGCCAACAAAATAGTTCATTTTCATTAGTATGTGGAAGCATAAACATATATTGCAAACAATGAAAAAAAGTCTTACAATCATTCATGACATATGCATGAAAGTGTGTCGGATCAAGGAGCTTCGAATTATAAAGAGAAAGTTGTTGGACAATTGGTAGTGTATGGGTGGTTGTGTTAGTGTTGCCATTGATGTCAACAAGGGTCAGCATGATGATTGGTTGTTTGGGAGGAATCCCATGGTTGTTGGAGTGCTTTTTAGAAAATCTCATAGTAGCAGGTTTACTGGAAAAGTCATAAGATGATGACTATAGTGATGGACCAAATGGAATTCCATGGTAGCTTCAGGATTTATGTAGAGAATCATCACAGTAGCAAGCTTACTAGAGAAGCCATAAAATCATGACTATGGTGGTTGGGAGTTCAACATTCCAAGCACAAGAAGAAGTGTCAAGGAGAAAAGTGTAGCATAAATTTTGCAGCCATCTCAGAGGTAGCAGACGAACTCAAAGCCTACATCAGACCCTATCAAATGAAAATTTCTCTAGAAGAGTTTTCTAACAATATGCAGAAGTCAAAAACGGACTCCTCGATCAAAATATTTGGCCTGCTGAAGTCCAGGGATTTGAAGCTTTAAGAAGGATGAGATATCAGAGAAGACAACATATCTAATATCGGAACCCCGAAGATCAGCACATCGGAACATCGGGACATTGACATATCAGATATTAGAACCCTGAAGATAAGAACATCGGAATATCAAAACTTCTTAAAAGAGGAACCTTTAGAAGTTAAGATATCCGATAGTACTAAAAAGTGTCGAGGAATGCCAAAGAAAACCAACAAAGGATTCTGTTGCAAAACCAAGGTTTGACGAGCCCTCTTCTCTCTCCTCTAGTAGGACACATGGTGACATAAGATTGGCTTCGAGAAGCTGCGGTGGCATATGACGTGAGCATGACGTGGCATATGACAGGTCATGTGGCAGGCAATTTCAACATTGTTGGGTGGCCTAATGGGCCAAATCACGGTGACACGTGCCACCACTAAGGAGTCGCCATGTGGAATTATGACATCATATCAGAGGTTGTCATATCAGAGGATGAAGACCTCATGACTTCAGTACAGATGGTTTTTGGAAAAGCTACAACGCAAGGGGCTTTCAATATTGGGTTGGAACTTGGTCATGATAATCCAAAGAACCTATGGCGCAGAGTAGTTAACAAAGGAAGATTGGCCCTCGACAGGAAGAAAAGGCCTTAGCACTTAAAAGCTAAGCTGTTGGTTACAGCGCCAAACTCCATGGAGGAAAAATAGGAAAGCATCAAGAGAAAGGAACTCGGAGCCTCACGACCTCTTAAAATTAATTAAATAAACGTTACAACATATGGTGGCTTCGATACTGTAGCATCCAAGAGATATACCACCAGTCACAACTCTCGGTCCCATGGAGGAGAAATGATAAGGAGCTAAGTGCCAAGGGGCTAAAGGCCAATCGGAAGCTTGCGATTTCATAAGGTCTGTTAATAAAAGTTACGATGTGGAGTTTTGTTGATGAAGTACTACAACAAGTTAAAGAATGTATGGGTCGACAGCTTGAAAATTGAATGCAATAATGAAAAAGTTGGATGTTGAAATTAACTAGACCTGCAGAAGACTCTGTAACAAGGAATCAAGGGCGACATCTTTTGGCAGAGATAATTTTGGGTGCATTAAGGAAGAAATCGAATGTTTTTCCTACACGACTGGCTGTGTTAAACGAGAATTAGAGTGGTCATCTCGGTGAATTGTCAAGCTCTCTGGAGTGATAAATGAGAATGGGGCTATCAGAGGAGTGTTAAGGTCTCCTGAGATTTAATTTCTCAGCACGGAACTCTAAGTAGTCAGATGATAGAGAACTGCAAGGCCCATCTTTGATTTGGTAATGTGAAAGGAAAATACCAGAAGATGAAACATCAGTGAGGGAAGCCATGGCGAAGTAAATTTGGGCAGTTAGAGTACAGACAATAGAAGTCACCTTGCACAAAGTGCCTCAATGAAACAAGACCATCACCTGCAATTGAGGAGATTGGTGTATTGAGAAGATTGCTGAAGCACTAAGGAGTGGAAGGTGTGCATAGTGATAGAGAATTCCAAGCACTAGGTATAACATTGTGTGATACATCAACAAGTGCAGTAGGAGTGCTGAGTGGAGAAGAGTGAGGGTAGTGTTGAAGAGTAGTCAGTAGAGATCCCTTGATAGAGGAGAACAATTTATGAGGAGATGTTTTTGTGAGCAACAAGTGAAGATCCGCTGCATGAGAGAACAAAAGACAGAGTGCGAAAGTTGAATATGCAAACAACCATTTTTTTTATTTTACTTGTAATTTGCATTCCTCTGTTTTTAGTTTGAAAATTGTATGAAATAGTATAACAGTGGCAAGAGAAGGTTGGTGCCTCTTGGAAATTTGGTGCTTGCTTACCAAAGGGGGTTGGTGACACTTGTGAGAGGGTGCTCACAAAAAACATATTTAATTAAGTGGGTGCTTAATTTACATCATAAACAAACAACAAATTTGCTGGTTTTTTCCCTCAGGATTTCCACGTGAAAAACATTGTTCAAATGGGTGTGTGTTTCTCATGTGATTTTTGTATGAACATGTATGTTTCAAATTGTTGATTCAATGCTTTTGTGAATGAATTATCTCACAAGTAAAACAATATAAGAAGGGACTGTAAGCATAATAGAAAATGAAAAGAGTCTCATAATTACTGATTCACCCCCCCCCCCCCATCAGGAATTCCTTATTTCAACAATTGGTATCAAAGCCAAATTCCTTTAGGAACAATCTAATCACTAGAAGGTAGATCTATAAGGAATTATGTCTAGGAAAGAGAGTCAAGAGGCTTACTCAAGTAGAATACCAGTCTTTGATGGGACAAACTATGCCTTTTGGAAAGTAAGAATGGAAGCGTATCTTATGTCCCTAGGAGTAGATGTTTGGACTTCAATACTAGTAGACTACAATGTCCCTAATATTCCTCCCACTAATGCAAATGGTAAAAAATTATATGGGAACAATGATAAAGCCAAGAATGCCATTCTCTTTGGCATTGGTTAACTTGTAAAACTTATGCTTTGTAATTCTACTAAGGAAGTGTGGGTAAATCTTAATCAGAGTCATGAAGGAGATGACAAAGTCAAGCATGAGAAACTTCAGACTTTCAGAATGAGGTTTGAGAGATTGAGAATGAGTGAAAATGAAAGCATAGCATAATACTTCCTCAAAGTTTATGAAGTGACTAATATGATTAGAGGACTTAGTGAGGAGGTCAAGGAAGAGATGATTGTTCAGAAAATATTAAGATCTCTACCCATGAGATTTAATGCCAAAGTCTCAACTATTGAAGAAATGGCTAATTTAAAGGATCTCAAGATGGACCAGCTGCATGGTACTCTCATAGCCTATGAGATGAGAGTAGGAATAGAAAAGTATGAACCTAAGGAATCAACATTCAAAGTATCGAGGAAGGAAAATGAGCATAAATATCATCAAGACTTTTGCCGGTGTGAATCTGATCAAGAGTTATCTGACCTAGCCAGAAAACTGAAGCGTGGCTTAGGAAAATATAAAGGAAATTTTTCCTTTAAGTTTTTTTACTGTGGAAGAGTTGGAAATTTCTTTTCCAAATTCCCTTAAAAAGAAGAGGATGAAAAGGAAGAGGATATCAAATTTGGAAACAAGTTTCAGACACATCAGAAGAAAAATATCTATAAGAAAAAGGGGTTCTACTCCAAAGAGGATAGCTCACCACCAGAGTCAGTCAGTGAAAACTCGTTGGAGAATGATTTAGATAAGTATCTTCTTATGGATTTCGAAAAATACTCCAAGAAACGAGGTATTATGGAATCTGAAGAGGAAGAAGAAGAAGTAGTACTGGACCTTGAAGGAGAACTCATCAGTGCCCTTGATGAGTTAAAGAAAGCAAGGAAAAATAATAAGCAATTGAAGGAAAAGTTACAATGCGCATAGGAATGTATGTATAACTCTGACAATGAGGAGTTTTCCTATCAAAAAGAAAAGCTTGAGGAAGCTATGAAAGAAAAGGTATTCTAGTCCTTCTACTGGAAGAAAAACAAGGAACCTGTGAGAGACTAGAAGAAGAGAACAAGCATTTGAAATAGGAGCTGCTCAAGTTATAAAGGGAAACGATCCCATAGACATGCAAAGATGATACTCTATCTTTGAAATTTAAATAGGAGGAGGCTAAATGAAAAGAAGAGGTTCTTCAAGATATGATTCAAGAATGGGAAGAGAATTGTCAGATTCTTGAAGTAGAGGTTGTCTATCTCAGAACGTATCTTGAGAGAACAAAGACCAAGAAGGGTTTAAATGAAAAATTTGTTGAAGGGACAAGGAGACTAGATCAGATCTTGAGTAGTCAAAGGCCTTTAGGAATAAAAACCAGTCTGGGATACTCTAAGGCACAAGAATATTCTACGAGGAAGATAAACTTTAGGTCTACAAGATTCTAAGAACCACAAAGCACTGGGAAGAAGCATCATGAAAGAATTAATGAAGACCAAAAAGTAGCATGGAAATGAGGAGACCATCAAGGGAGGATGAATCAATCAACCAGATGACCAAGGTATTTTCCCGCACAATCTCATAATACGTCCAACAATAAGCATGCCTATTTATTTTATCGTCACTGTTATAAGTGTCATACCTTTGGACATAAAGCTATTGACTGTAGAAGGATCAAAGTTGAAAGACATGAAAATCCCAGATATAATACGTATTAGATTTATAAATCTCAAAATTCTTCTCTCAAAAATCAGAATGTCTTCTCTCCCTTGTTAAGTGAAGTAGAATGCTTCAAATATAATAATTTTTGGCATGCCAAATCTAGTGAGTGTAGATGCAGGTTTGAAAACCTATCAAAGTCCCAAAATATTATACAATTAGCTATCCAAAAGGACAAGGGGAGCTTGAGACAAAAGACTAAAAATGTATGCAGTGTGGAATCACTTTATAAGCTCATAATTAAGAAAACAAATGGTATGTGGATAATGTTTGTTCCAAACATATGACTGGGGACAAGAGAAAATTTATGTCGTTGAAAGAAAAGGATAGAGGAAACAATGTCACTTTTGGAAACAATGCTCCATCTAGAATCAAGGGTAAATTGTCAGTCTTGATAAAAAAATAGAAGCACAAAATGTGTTGTATGTGGAAGGTCTCAAGCACAATCTTCTTAGTTTTGGCTGTTGGGCGCAACCCAACTTGGTCCAAATTTTGGTCAAAGACTTTGCATTTTGAGGGAGTGGAGTGCGCAGAGCTGGCGAAGTTCTATTCATTGCGCAGTGCTTAGGGACTTTCAAGTGGGTCAAAAGCCCCTTATTTTGTAACTGGTTTCAGGTATTAGTCCATTGTTTTGTTGGATCCATGGTATGTGGACTGTTGGGTGTAGGAATTGCACTTAAGCAAACTCCTCAACACTTAATTTTCAACCCAGGGGTTTCGTAAACTTAGAGACGAAGCACAGGAAATGCCAGAAGTGGTATGAATTTTTCCTATCACTACTCCTACTTCTTAAATGAAATGTTGTAGAATCAGACATAAAACAATCTCAAAGACAAGCGACACCAAAGCAATTCTAGTGCTGGAATGTAAAAGAATAATTTGTGAGGAAATCAAGTAAAGGAACTTTCGCACAACTGGAATCAATCTTAAATGTTGAAATGAAATATTACGTTTATCTTCAGTATAGATGGCTAGCAGTTTAACAAGTGGGCCCTTGCAAAGATATGTTTTCCAATTGATCTTCCATCTACACCAAGCAACTTGTTCTTGTATTATTGCAATCTGCTTGCACTAGTGCAGGTACAATACTTATGTGAAAAAGCATATTTTGCCTTCTTTACTGAAGACTTATGTCTTTATGGAGGTGCTCTAAGCCTCAAGGCTTAGAGCACTCTGTTCCTGTGACAAGAGACCAACCCTTACACCGAGACAAAGCTTCCTTCACCAAAGTTTCTAATTTACTTTCGAAAGAATTAAAAGACATGTTGAAAATAATTGCAATTTCAAGCTAGATTATGAGATAAATTACATGTGAAAAAGAATGCTTTAATTAACTGAACTTTTCAATGAGAGTAAAATTCATAAAGCAAAAACAATTCGAAATAATCAAGCAGCAGTCAAAGTAATTTGCATGCATCAACTAACTTTCGACAATTCACTTATAACCATTATGTTCCTTTTTCTTAAGTCATAAACTGCAAGTATAAAGTATGGTGTTTGTAATAACGTTCTTTCTTAATTCATGTAAAGATCCTTCAGAAGTATGTGTTAGTGTCGGTATCTTCATCCCTCCGTCAATGATCAAATTCTCTTGTTGCATTTCATGTTAGGTGTCTCACCCGATCAATTGCATTCCATTAGGATCATGGATCATTTGACAGTAGTGGCTTATTATGCATTTTCCCTCATGTGCTGGCTTGTTTTCATTCATCTAGATCATCTGCAGTCAATTTTTGTCTTTAAATCTGAAAAGTTATTTTTTTTAGGGTTTTAGGTCTCATTAGGTTTAGGGTTTTCGTCAATAAGGTCTCAAAATGCTCAGTGATGGTCAGTAGGCACATGGGGAGGTCAAATAAATTTCCAGCAACAATAATTTCCATAACCACTCACTCAGTGATTGATCAGGGTTTTGAGGAAAAATAGAGTATTTTATGTTTTTATGTATAAATTTGATGTAATTTCAGTTCTTTCATATGTAAATAACTTCAGTGGAAACCCTGGTCATCTTGTCAAGCTTCAGCAACACCATCCCCTGCAAGGCAAACAAAAATTCAAATCATTCAGTTCATCAAAGGAAAAAATGAAGTAAATTGCCCAAAAACAGAGTTTAAAAAGTAAGTCACAATGAAAACATTATAAAAGTGGGTTTTATGAGTAAAAAATCAAAATCTCTTGTATATAAATCATTTTTCATGTTTAAAGAGCTCATTTGCATTCAAAGAAGAAAGATTGAGCAAGAGAAAGGCTGTGTTGGAGAAAATAGCAAGATTGCATCAAAACTGTGCAAGTTCAGGGGCGTGGCGCATTGGGTCGTGGGCGCGGCACATAGGGCTAGCGCAGCGCATTGGGCCGCCCTCCACAGTGCAAAAAATACATTGGAGCAATGCATAGAGCTGCAAGCCTGATTTCACCCATAAACTTATTCAAATCGCCAAATTTGCTCAAATTTCTGCTTGCTCAAGTAAGTCAAGCCTTCTTCCCTTGCTAAGTGAATGAGTTTCTCTTAAAATTTATGGTGGTTTAATGAGATAAAACTCAAAGCCTACCTCCTTGCAATTTTTTCTTAAAAAAGAATTGCTTAGGGTTTGCATTTGTGTTTTGGCTGCCAAGTCCACTCCATCACTCCTTCACTCTTTCACTCCATTTATTTTCTAGTTTCATCCACTCATTCCCTAATTCCCATATCCCTAAATTCACTAAACCCATATCCCTAACTCCCACTATCCCAAACCCTAGTTACAAATTCCTAAACCCTAATTGTTGTCCCTAACCCTACAAACTATTCCCTAAACCCCCTATTTCCTAAAAAACTTGTCAACAAACATTTCCAAACCCCTCATACCCTCTCCCTCTACAGTCCCTCATATATTCTTATCCTTGGTAGCAGAAAAGTAAAAATACCATAAATCTCTTCATACTCATCAAGAAAACTCACACATTGGCAAACATGGAATCTGATACTTCCTAATACTGAGATGAGGAGACACACAATGATTCTCCTAGAGAAATACATGCACCAAGAAGACCTCACAAGGGTGGAAAACATATATGAGAGGAGCCTACTTCACTTGCCAAGTTGTAGGCCTGTCCTCTTGCGGTCACATGTTTTCAACACCAATCCTGTTATCAGTTCTGTGAGATGGTAGAGAGAGTCTAGTACCATCATGAGTTGGCTAGGTTGTTTGTGCTCCATCTTCAAAATCGCCAAGTCACTCTAGTAGGTGTGACATTCACCTTGACACCAGGGTCTATTTCTCTAGCAACTAGCATTCCCAATGTCGGTGAGCAGTGGAATAAAAGCAGCAGATTGATAGAGAATATTATGAGCCTTACATCAAGGCTGGTTATTTGAGACATCTCAGCAGAGTTTTTCCCTTTTGGTATTTGAAAGACTCATATGCTCCCTTGATGAAACTCATAATTAAGTATTTCAGCTGTGAGGGCCGGTTTTCTCGCCTGTATGCCTACCATATTAGATTGTTGATGCACTTCACTAGGGTGAGAATGATGAATCTCCCCTACTTTATTTGCCAGAACATTGAGAAGATGACCACCTTAGTGCACAAGAAGACTCCTCAACAACAGTATAACAACATATATCATTTTGCACTAATCAAGATTGTGGTCATGCATCAACTTGGTTTACAGAACATCTCATGGGAGGATTTCATTTCACATGAGGTCTTCACCACTCCTCAAGTACCTCCAACAACTTTTCATGAGACAGGTGGACCTTCACATCAGCAGGAGCTTCCCGAGACACATATCACTAGTGTGCCAGTGTTTGTCACCTACCAAAAGGGCACTAGAAGGTTGTTTGCAGTAGCAAAGCAAGTATTATCTCCACCCGGAGTAGAAGGGGTCTCGCTTCCTCCATCAGCAGAGCAGGTACAGGACAAGGGAAAGTGGCCATTACAAGACGAGGGGCCTTCAAGAGGGCAGGAGACAGATTTTATTCTTATTCAGGATGATGACACTGATTTGGGCTCCCAAAGCTCAAAGCTTAGAGAGATCATCCAAGAGCAACAAGAGGACATTCAACATTTGTCTCTCAACCTAGAAAGAGCCAAGTGGATAGTCAAATATATGGAGCAAAGAAACAAATAGCTAGGGGATCAGCAAACCATAATGGAGCTACGAAACATACGAGAAAATCACCAAGCTGCCAAAAGGAGGAAGTCAAGTTCACAATACTTGAACAAGAAATCAACGCTGATCGTGAATCTTGGTTGGAGAGGACAAATATCCACTTAGAGAGGATGCTAGAGAAGGCCATCAATGAGAAAAATATGTTGAGAAACATGGCATACCACTACTTGTCAAGAAATATGGTGTGCCAAGCAAGAATCAAGAGCTTGAAGGCCAAGTTGAAGAAGGCATCAAGGAGGAAAAAAGAGCAAGATAGACTTCAGATCTTGGTTGAGGCTTCTGTTATCGGGAAAACTAGTGTCTATACAGAGCTGCTAGTCCCACTAAGGCTGGTAGCTACCTTAGAAACAAACAAACTAAAAACTAATTTCATTTTCCTTTATGAGAAATAGATAAGAGGGGAATAAGGAGACCAACCTTTGTCTTGCGCTTGGTTCCTTGCTCGATTCCTCTCCCTTCTGATAGGTCTTCGCCGCTCGCTTCCTCGTCTGCCTAGCTTCAAAGAGCACCTATAGAATCAAAGTAGCATAACACTATCCAAGAACATAGATCTATTATCATAAACAATATAGGACCAGATATATATTGACCACACAAATGCATATACCGTCAATCATACAAGAATGTGGAGGAAAACTTGAATATCTTTATTGATAATCAAGAAAGAGCAAAGAAGATTACAACCAATTGTTCTGACCCAGCATCATCCTCTCAGCAAGAAATCCCTTCTTCACCTCATGAAAAGCTTAGATCACCCAACACTATGATGTTGCACCAAGAAACCAACAACACTTCCTTACAAGATACAAAATTCCAGCCTCTGGATCTCTGGGATGAGGGATCCATATATAGATGTTTGCAAGGGAGGTGAGTCAGCTTCTGAGATTTGATTAGTGTCCTCTCTCTGATAGTTCTTGATTCCACTTGGAGATTGATGATCTCTTACTCATCCCTGGGCAAATGCAGAGAGGCAAGTGTCACAGGAGAAGTTTCTGGAAGATTCCATGCTCCTCCACCTTGCAAATTGACCCTGCCATTTGTCCACTCTCGCCCATCGCACCCCATAGAAGGGTTTTTCAACATGCATCGCACCTACTGTGTGTATTTAGGTGGGATGCAACGCACTTTGACCATGGAGCAGGTGAAATGGTCCAGTTTTGACTAGTTCTAAGTAGTTTTTCATGGAGAACTTCTGGGAGATGCTGTAATCAGTTGACCTTGTTATTTTAGGGGTTGGAACAACACCTTTAGGGACTTAGGAGCCCTTGGTTTATGGACATTTATGCTTGGGGTTGTAGTGCCCAAAAATGTCTATAACAGTTGCCCCCTAAAGCATGAGGTCGTTAATCTTTTGATGTCGGGTGAAATGCTTTATCATGAGGATATGAAGTTTTTTCAAGCTGGAAGGCGACCTGTAATAAGATGCAATACAATACATTATCTTCATAATATTTTCATGATCTAGCTGAGGCGGGCATTCCCATGCTCAGCTTCATAAATTCATTTTCATGTACATGAGACAAACAATCGTCTGAGTGTAGACTGATGATTCTGGTAGAGCCATCATCCCTTAGATTCGATGATTATCTGTGCAACAGTGATGTACATTTGATGTTTTTATTTTTCTGAATATATATCGCAGCCCGGATGGATGAAACTAGATTCGGGGTCTTCAATCTCGTTCGATCTTCACTCAAAGTACAAGTTGATCCATGTGAGATATGTTCTGGAGTCGAACATGGAAAGACATCGCCTGATTACCAACCAATAACGTAAGCTGTTAACAGGCGTGAGAGGAATCATCGATAATGATGATGACCCTCAAGGTACTACAGTACAATTCACGTGGTGTGAATAAGGGACTTGGCATCGAACACCACGCAAAATATTTTGGTCGAAGGCCATTGGTGTAAATCTGTTGCCAGAAGTGAGAAACTTGCCATTGAGGCATGCAAGCTTCAAAGTACTGAAAGGGTTGTTCCTAGATCGACTTCTTGGATAATGAGTTGATGTCGACAAGAAGTGATCCGTCATAGGAGGGCCTTAGTGAATCCCACATCAATGACACGGAATGGAGCAAATTATTTTAATGGAGGTGAAAACGATCTGGTGATATAAGGTTCAGGGTGGCGGTCATGAAAGAATGGAGTGTAAATGTATTGCAGTGGGTGAGACACGGGTGAATTCTCTGAGCGACTTCTCTTGAACATATCGGCGACACTGACATGATGGATTGGTAGCATTAACCCCAAATATGGATGGTGTGACAGAACCATGGTGATGTGACCAGTGAATGGAACAACCCAACCCGACTTGGATGCGGAGTGAAAGTGTCATGTTCAAGAGCGACTTGTTACCAACAAAGTTTCTTCAAGTTTTCTTCCCAATTTTTCCCCAGTCATTGCTGACCAGTACCTCTTTATTTTTGTCAAGCTTGAGGAGGATAACATATGATTGTTCTATAATTTTCCCTTCGGGTAAACCCATCGCTATGTTTTAACGAGCCTAGCAATAGTGAAACTCGTTCTTGTCTGTTATGGACAAGTTTGTCGCTATTCGGTTTTAACGAGTTTAACGACAAAGATAACTCGGTCCTTTTCAATTTTAGAGAGTCTGAAAAGGGACATAAAGGAAACTCCAAAAATCCCTTTTTCGTCATCTAATCCCTTAAGTCCGAAAAAGTATAAAATAATACAAAAGGGATGAATTTTCGGTAATTTTAACGAGCCGAACAAAACAAGCGCTTGATCTTTTTGTGTAATAATCCCTCAAGTCCAAAAAGATTAATCTAAAGGATGGATAGCACTTCTGGTCACTTTAACGAGCTGGAGAGGCCAATGGCTCGGCAATCTTTTCATATTTTACGAGTCAGTTGAAAAGAGCTTAAAGGAGACTCGTTTTTTGAGGAATGAGTGATAGAATCGGGTAGCAGCTGATTCCAGGTAAGGTTTGGAATTTTCCAATCACGACAGTGTCACAAGGATGGCTAATAGGATCACTCTTCACAGTTGTTCCTCAAAAGGGGTAAACAATCAAGTGGAGGTGAATGATCGGCCAATACAGAGTGGAGGTGATGATGAGAACACGACCAAGGCTTCAAAGGCTGAAGTAATACATTCACAATGGTTATTTACCGGAAATTGGTTCATTTTTTAATGAGCTTAAACATTGGGGGAACACTTGCTCATTGCTTATGTTTATTTTTTAACGAGCTTGAATTCCGCGTTAAAACTGCTCGATATAATGGTCATTGATTTTCTTGATTTTACCATTAATAACTTTGTTCCCTCAAAGGTTGTACTGCCTACTCAATTGCTTCATCAAACTAGTTAGAAATGGACAATATATGTTTGAAAAATGAGTTAAGACACTAATATTTTACTTGAATTACGTAAAAAGTAATTTAAAAGTGCTTTTACCTCTCATTTTACCATTTCATTTGAACTTTGGTTTGTTGGAGCTTCAGAGGTGCTTTCCCCCTTGATTTTCACTAGCTGATTCCGGGAGATTCTGTGGACGATTCTTGGCGCTGTCTGGACTAGGTAGGAGCTAAACCTGAGCTCTTTCATTTCATCCTTTCCATTTTTTATTCTGAGCATGTTTTCTAGCTTTTTTGAGCCTCTGGGGTTTGAAAAACTCGCCCTGGCTCCATCGCACCCTTTCTATATCGAAAGGTGCTTTGCATGTTGGCCTGATCATTGACCAGTTAGCATGCAACGCACCCAAAACACTGTTGCAAGGATGGAAATTTGTGCACAGTTTTCCATGGAAAATTTTCCCTGTTTTTCACCAAATCAGGATCTAACTCTTCTCTTGTTTGTTTTCAAAGATTCATTGGAGAAAAATGCCTGTTACATGGCGAGAACGTGAGCATGAAGAAGAGGACATGCTTGCTTTACATGATCCAGTTACGGTAAATGCACTGCGGAACTGTGGCTTGTTCAAGTTTTTCTACATCTCTAGCATGAGGCAACAAATCAACTTGTTGTAGTATTTGCTCGATGCCTGGGATCCTACCAGCTAGTTGTTTCAGATTAAGGGAAAATCTATCCCCTTGACTGTCGTGGACATCTATTTTTTGACCAGATTATCGAGGCGGGGTTCCCCTATCTCATTATCAGGTTCGGCCCGTGGGGGTGAATCTGTGAGAGATTACATTCGCAGGTATTGCAGAGAGGGATCTCAACCGAGTAAGGACGGCAAGATCAATATCCGAGATGTCACTGACAGGCCCTTGAGGACCATTCTGTTCACTTTTGCTAGAATGGCTGGTAGTGCGGCTCTTCATGTGGCCAACCGGTCTTATATGCAGTATGCCTTAGAATGCCTTGAACCAAAGGTGTTCAACTGGTGTGACGCAGTACTCTTTGTGATGAAAGAACAATTGACCAAGGTGAAAAATGGAAGATTGAAGAACTTTGGATATGGTTCTATTTTGACCGCTTTTGCCTTGGAAAAGATCCCACTGATGCAGCCGCAATATATTTCACTTGGTTTACCTCCATCGACTGAGCCACGAATGCAGAGATGGGTCGACCATATGTCCAGACATGCTGGTCAGTCTCAGGTTTCCTTTTCTGATACCTTCTTTGGGTGGTTCGATCGTCAGGAGATGGTTTTTTCCGAGTATCCATATGCTGGCATGGATTTCCGAGGTGACCCGGATTTGGTACTGCCGGTTGGCGAGCAGTGGGGCGCTATTGGTAAAATTTTTGACCATATCTCTGTTCATTGTTTTTCTTTATAATGTTCTTGTGCTTTATTCTATCAAGACTAATCAGAACTCATGTGCTCATGCAGATGTTGGACCAGTTCAGCCAGTAGTACGCCTGAGAGTACCAGCTGCCGCTCCAGCAGGAGAGGCTGTGGGAAGGGCTATCCTTCGCGACCTCGATGTGGCCGAGACTCTTTCAGCATTACAGGATCAGGTCAAGGGCCTCACTCTCGGTATTCCAGATGTGAGGACTGACGAGCTGCCTCTGAGGTTGCAGCGACATACTACTGGTGTGCCAAGTCGATGGACTAGGCTTTTACGCATGATTGCACAGGTGGTGACTTGTTATCACCAGCATCATTAGACTAGGGTGCCCCCTAGAATTTTGAGTTTTGGGTCATTTGACCAATTTTGTCTTGGTTACAGAACATTATGTGTAAACCATAAATAGTTATATATATATTTTTGATTTTCGGAGTTTTATTTTGGTTAAGTTACATGATCCTGATGCAAATATTGATGAAATGCTTCTTTTTATAAATGTTGCAAATGTCTATCTAACACATAATTTGCCAATGAGTTTGTTAATGTGTTTAAGTTTCTGGAAATATGCTGATATTGAATAAAATCAAATTGCCTTTCCAAAATCTTGACCCTTAGGAACATGCGATAGATAGCTGGATTTCGGACGGAGTAGATACCAGTGAGTTGTAGTATGACGAGCTGTGAGTCTAGCGTGATGACAAATCGGCGTATGCCATGTGTGATGGCATTAGAGAGAATTTATATCAACGCGCTATATTCAGTGATGTTATTTGTTGATCAACCAATACATACCCCTCTGAAACTTACTAACTCGCCGCTTGGATCAAAAATGGCCCAGGGCGCAAAAGATAGGTTCCGCGAACTACGACTCGCTCCGTCGGCATATCCAACAAATGATTCCAATAGGTTCGACATCTGCAACAAATGTAAAAAGTGGATTACTTGACTAAAACGATTACTCTTATCGAAAACAAAAATGTAACAAAAGCATAGGGGTTACTACACTGCATTATGCGTAGTAATGCTTAAGGTACAACCCGTTACGGGGTTGCGCCAGCGGAATCCCATCATAATCCATTAACTCGTAGGCTCCTTTTGCTAATACATGTTTAACAATATAGGGGCCCATCCATAAAGACTTGAATTTACCTGCTCCCAATTTATCGGATTCCTGGTCATAAAGTAAGACCAAGTCACCTTCTGAGAAGACACGGGGTTTGACATTCTTGTCGAACTGCGCCTTGATTCGTTTCTTATGGGCTTCGTTAGCCAAAGCGGCATCACAACAGGTTTCATCCAATTGGATTAGTTCCAAGAAATGAGCCTCCTCTTCTGAATTTCCGGGGAGAAGGTCGATTGCGAGTTTGAGGGATGAGATTTCACACTGAAATGGTAAGATTGCTTCTAGGCCATACACCAGTTGGAAGGGTGTAAACCTGGTTGCATTCCTTACCGATGTTTGGTATGCCCACAAGGCCGAGTACAGGATCAGGTGCCAACTACTTTTGTGGACTCCAATCATCCTTTGCAGCATGCGCTTCAGGACCTTGTTGATTGCTTCAACTTGTCCGTTGGCCTGCGGGTAATATGGAGTAGAGCTGTCGTGAGACAACCCTAATTTGGCAGCGAATTCGGCCATCATGTGATTGCGAAAATGCAATCCATGATCTGTGACTATAGCTTGTGGAACGCCGAATCTGGCGACTACATGATTGAAAAAGAAAAGGGCAACTATTTCACCAGTGTTATCTAATGTAGGCATCGCCTCGGCCCATTTGGTAAAATAGTCCACTGCGACTATGATATACCCATGCCCCCCAGTTGAGGTGGGGTTACATGTCATGAAATCAATGCCCCATTTGGCGAATGGCCCAACAACAACTATTGGCTGCAGAGGTGCGGGTGGTCTTCTAGTTTTGCTATCAAAAATTTGACAGGCATGGCAACTTCTGACTGCGGTTATGCAATCTTTGAACATTGTTGGCCAGAAGTATCCTGCTCATAAAAATTTTTGCGCTGTAGCGTAACCAGATTGATGCCCCCCACACGTGCCTAAATGGCAATCATTCAGGACTTTTTCGGCCTCCTCATGGGTGAGGCACCTCCTCAGAACTGTATCGACACCACGACGGTAAAGCGTATCACCGACGATCATGTAGTCTTTTGATTGGTATCGAATACATTTTTGTTATGAGCAGGAGGTATTAGGCCTATATTTTTGGGTTTGGAGATATATGATTATATCTCTATACCACGAATTACTTGAAGATATCAGAAACAAAGATTCATCCACGATTTTTTCTTCTGATGTTTCATCGTTGGACGACGATGGGAGATCACATAGTAATTCCGCGAAAACCAGGGATTTCTTTGACTTGGATTTTACAAATTCCAGATCAAACTCTTGAAGAATCGCTATCAATTTTGAATATTTGCCCCCCAGCAACTGTCGCGACAATATATAAGTCATGGGGTTGCAATCTGACAGAATGGTATTTTTTCGAAAGAGGACATAGTGTCGAAATCTCTGTATCGCTTGAATAGCTGCGAGTGCCAGCTTTTCAACATAGGAATATTTTCTTTCTGTATCATTTAAGTTCCTACTTAAATAATATATGGGATGTTCAATTCCGTTGTCTTCTTGAACTAAAACCATTGCGATGGTTCTATCCGTTGCAGCCAGATACAGGTTAAAGTCTTTTTGATAATTAGGAGCGTATATTAATGGTGCTTTCATTATGGATTCTTTTAAAGCATCAAAGGAAGCTTGCGCGACCTGATCCCAGACGAAGGGCACTTCCTTTTTCAATAAACGTGTATAACCTTTAGCAAGTTTGGCGTAATTTGGAATGAACCTCCTCAGAAAGTTTGCTTTCCCTTGGAGTTTCTGAATCTGAAGCAAATTTGAAGGTGGAGGCAAATTTATGATTGCCTGAACCTTACATGGGTCGAGACGAATCCCGTCCTTTGAGACTACAAAGCCAAGCAAACGACTAGAACTGACACAGAACACACATTTGTGTGGATTGAGTCGTATCTTGTAGTGTCGGCAATGTAGAAATATCGCTCTCAAATGATGCGGATGATCTGTCCGCATTCGCGAATGAACCGGAAGGTCGTCGAGATATGGTTGAATGATGTTTTTGATGTCATGGAAGGAATAATTCATTGCCCTCTGAAATGTTGCCCCTGCGTTCTTTAAACCAAAGGGTAATTTGCGATATGCAAATGTACCCCACGGACAAATAAATGCAGTCTTTGACTGGTCCTGTGGCCGGATATTTATTTGATTATACCTGGAGAATCCATCCATGAATGAAAAGATTTCACATCCGGCGCATTCATCAATTATCTGGTCAATAAAGGGTGTAGGATAGTTGTCTTTTGGACAAGCTTGATTTACATCCCTATAATCGACGCACACTCTAATCGTTCCTTGTTTTTTCATCATAGGAACAATGTTCGATACCCAATCGGTTAGAGGAACTGGGTAAATGAAACCAGCATGGAGAAGCTTTTCAACTTTTGCTTTGATGGCAGTGGCTTTCTTGGGGTGCACCTACCGTAGCCACTGTCATACTGATTTGACATCTGGATACATCTTGATTTCGTGTTCAACTATACTCGAGTCAATGCCTGGCATTTCATCATATGACCAAGCAAAGACATCTCTGAATTCGCGAAAAAGAGCGTTATATATTTCCAGACCTGAAGGAGAACAACATTTGCCAACATAAATATTCTCTACAACATCTGTTTTGGTCGAGATATTTATGGCGATAGTCTCTTCAATATTGGACAAGTTTCGCTCGGAATCCACCGTGTTTACAGTATTTGATAGGAAATCAAAAACTGAAGGATGATGAAGGTCATCAGGAGCATCTTCTTGACAATTCGGAAGATGGGAATGATGGTGGTAATATTCCCATGGTGGCCTTTCAATTACCATTGATTGAACAATTCCTTCGTTAGTGTAATGCACTTGCGACCAAGGATCTGAAGGGGTGCCATATTCCTTAGACCTATCTATCTAAACGCTTGATGAGCGTTGATTCGGGTCTGCCTCCCATGCCGAAAACATTGATTGCTACAATATTTCTATTGGGCTTGGAGGCAATACCTGCGGATGATCCATGTTTATATCGTTTTCTGAGATCTTTTGAATCGAAGATATCATATTGCAGTTTCCTACCATCGCCACTTCCGCCAAATTGATTGGAGGTGCGAGGGAAAAAGTCCCCATTAATATAGGGTCTTTTAGTAGGCCTACTCCGATATTTTTAAGCATATGGGGGCTTCCATGGATCATCGGAATGCTTCCCGTAACTTGGGAACTATTGGGGAGAAATGTTTGTTGGTCGACGATTGTAATTCCTCCTTGAAAAGGAAATGCAATCTTCCTAAAGTAGGTCGACACAACCGTAGCCATAGCATATATCCATGGTCTTCCCAGTGTTAGAGTCAGTCTAGTAGCCCTCCACCAGAGATAAAAACTATTTGCATTTCATAATTAGGTGTCTCATCAGTGTGATCATGTTGCATCCCGTTAGGCATGCCATAACCCTGGTGGAGAAGCTTATGTTTTTTATTCCCCTCTTGTTTGGCATTGCTGGATCATCTTTTCTTGAGTAAATAAAATCTTCACAAGGTCATTTCCAAGGTCTTAGGTCTAGGGTTGAGTCAAGCTTTGTCTTGAGATGTCATAAAGGACCAGCAGGCCAGAGGGATGTCCGTCATAAAGCATCATTTTAATAACTCTTATCATTGTACAACTAATTTTTACCTTGTTTTCAAAAACCCTGTTTTTGAAGACAAAGGTCATTATCTCATTTTTGTAAAAATTTGTAAAAAGTTCAAATTCTCTGAAAGTTGGCATGCAGCCTTGGTCTCCTTTGCCAAGACATCTCAGAAGCTATCCCTGCAAAAATTTTCAGAAGAAATCATCATTTCAACCAATTTATTTTGAAAAAGGAAACCAGAAGTCAGCAGCAATTAATTCAAAAAAGTGTCATTTCAAAAACATTATAAAGTGGGTTTTGGGAAAATTAAATTCAAAAGTGAGCCTATAAAAGCCCCTCCCTCCTCATTGGTAACTCATTTTCCTCTCAACACTTCAAGAGAATTCTTGTCAAGTCTATTTCAAAGTTCATTGGGCGAATTGGGCAATTACAGCGGCGCGCTACGCATTAGAGGAGGCGCGCTACGCGTTGGGGGCGCGCTACGCATCAGCGCACATTTTCCAGTGCAAATTAACTCAGGCGCTATGCGTTGGAGGCGCGCTACACATCAGGCTGGGCGCGCTACGCGCGGGGTTTCTTGCTCAGGAAATCGCCAGCAAGCCACCAAAACTACTTCTCTCTCAAAATCTTTTCAGGTAGGCCTCTAATCCATGGTGATTTTGGTTTGGCTAAGATGAGTGAGCAATGAACATGCAAAAAATGCCATGCTAATATGGAGTAAAAACCCTACCTTACTGTGTCAAAATTTAAAAATGTAAATGTGCTAGGGTTTCATTGAAATTTGCTGCCCAAGGTTACCCATTTTCCATTCCTCTTTCCCCATATTTTCATCACCATTTCCCTTGACATTTTTCCATGCAATCATATAATTTCCCTATTAAAAATCATTAAAATCCCTAAACCCTACTAATTCCTAAAACCCTATGTAAATTTCCTAAACCCTACTTCCCATTAAAATCCCACAAATTATGATTGTATATGTTCCATGTTCCTTTCCTAAAATTTCCTTTCACATTTGTTTTCCTTAATCCCCTCAATGTTCCCTTTTCCCTAACATTTCCCATGTGTGTTTGTCCCCTTGGTAACAACATTTAAACAAGTCAAAACAGCAGTTCATTGGGTCCACAGTTAGCATTATTTTTCAGTCACTTGCCTCCAAAACCATGTCAGAAACCGAAACAGATTATGAGCAAAGTGATGACTGTGAATCAACACCAGAGGTAGAGGTGCCAAGGAGGCATCACAGGGGTGGTAAAGGTGGTCAGCATGTCAGGGAGGAGCCCACCTCTTTGGCTTATCTACAAGCTTGTCCACCTGCAGTGACATGTTTCCGATACCAATCATGTTATGAATATTGCGAGAGAATCTCCCAAATTCAACACCACAGGGAATTGGTCCGCTTGTTTGTCCTACATTTGCACAATGGGCATGTGAATCTTGTAGGAGTGGACTTCACATTGTCACCCGAGATTGTTGCTCAAGCAACAGGGATACCCAATATTGGAGAAGAGTGGAACAAGCGCCAGCAGTTGGACAGATTTCATTATGAGCCATATATCAAACCTGTATATATGAGGCACCTAACTGCTGTTTTTCCCTTCAGATTCTTAAGAGACGAGTATGCACCTTTGATGAGGATCATCATTCGCTATTTCACTTGCGAGGGTAGATTTTCACGTTTATATTCGTACCATATCCGTTTGTTGATGCATTTCACACGGGTACGAATGATGAACATTCCATTCTTCATGTGCCGAAATATAGAGAGGATGGTGCCCTTGGTGCAAAGAAAGAGCCCAGCACAGCAACACAAGAGCATCTATCATTATGCACTGATCAAGATTGTGGTCATGCATCAGTTGGCACAACAGGGTATTCCATGGGAGGATTTCATTTCTCGTGACTTGTTCACAGTGCCATAGCCACCTCCTAAGGTTGTCCGTGATGAGGGAGGGCCTTCACATCAGTTTGACATTCCAGAGCCTAAGCATGTCAGCACTCCTCCTTATGTTACATATCAGAGAGGCCACAGGGTCTTATTTGCATCTGCACGACGAGTATTATCTCCACATCAGGTGGAAGGGGTCTCGCCTTCTTCATCAGCACAGTGAGTGTTATCTCCACATCAGGTGGAAGGGGCCTCCCTTTCGACAGTAGCACAGGTACCAGAGAGAGGCAAGCAGCTCAAGATTGATGAGGGGCCATCAGGTGTTCCAGGCATAGATGTTGTTGACCTTGATATCATTTCTCCTAGCCTAGAGTCAAAGGAGATCATCTAGCAACTAAGGGCTGAAAATGACTTGTTGCAGCAAAAGTTGGAGATGGAAAATTGGACAATTAATTATTTAGAGCAGCGCAACAAGCAATTAGAGGATGAACACTCTCTTGATGAGTTGCGGAGGATCCGAGAAGACCGGAACTTGGCTCGCAAGAGACCCGGTGATTTGACACCTAAGGAGCAAAGATCTATGCTCGTTCAGGTGAACACACATTTAGAGAGGTTAATAGCAAAGGAAAACAGGGACAAAGACATGCTCCGCCACATGAAGAACCATTATTGTGCTCGAATGCATGTGTGTAAAGGAAGAATGAAGGTACTCAAAGGACGGTTGGCCAAGGCACTAAAACGGAGAAAAAGGCCCGATCCCCTTCATATTTTGGCTGCGACTTCCTTGAAGGAGAATGGTACTAAATGACACACCTTTAGCTCAAATTTCAGAGAATTTGGAGGAATTTTCGTCATTTTTGAATTTTTTTGGTCAAAAAATAGGTTTTTGCCCTCAACGCGTAGCGCGCCGCGAGCTACCCTGAAGATGGCAGGTCCATTTCTCAAAAACTCAGCATTTTTGGATTTGTCATGACAAATTACACTTTCTCAGAAATTGCCAAGACATTTCATCATGTTTTGAGCTCTCAGAAGGTCAAAAAACATGCAAAAAATGACTTTCTGCCACTTTTTGGACACACAGGAAGTAGTCTTGGGAGATTGCAATTCTGGAGGGGCAAATGGACACCAAATTGAGAAATTCCACTTGGGTTGGAAAGTAGACATCCATACCTTCCCAAAAAGCCTACTTTTGCCTCATTTGAATGCTGGGAAGTGCCTAAAAATTTGTCTCAAAGGTGCGCTACGCGTAGAGAATTGGGGCACTACGCATTAGGGAAATTTGCGAGATTTTCACCTACAGCTCAGCAAAACGCAGATTTGACTAGTTTTGACTATTTGGAGTGATTTTTCATCCTCCTTGATATAATTGATGTAATTTTATGATGTCATGGCACTTATTTATCTCTTCTAGAAGATTCATTCATAAAAAGTCAAAAATTTAATGAATGAATTGGTTTCCTAGCTTATAGAGGCAAGTTGTTTTGACTACCTAGATTTTAGTGCTTAGTTTAGAATTGGTTGAAACAGCTCCTAGAAGGATGAGCTCGACCCCTAGAGGAAAGGAAAGGTGTTAGCTTGCCTATATTATGTATTTTCTTAGTCATTTTCATGGTTGGACTCTTGAGGGATAAGCTTAGACTGTTTTATACTTTGTATCTCTGCAATTTTGGCAAAGGAAAGACCAGGGTTTTGCAGCACTATTTGGGATTCCTGTGGTTATTTGTGTTGATGGTGTGCTTCTCTCATGTACTTGTAAGTGTGTTATGTGTATCATTTTCCAACTTCTCTTTTCTGCACATTAAGTAAATGAAGTGTTAAGGTAGAATTCATAATTTATATGCTCTGCCTTTAAGTTAGCTTAATATCTATGTTTTCCTCTGTCTAAAGAGAACACTAGAAAGTTTCTTGCTCTCTTTAGCTCCTCACCGGTCATTTCTATCCATTCACTTAATTCAAAGGCATCAAGACAATCTCCTACCTTGCCCCAAAAAGACCTCTGCAAAAACTGTGTCTCATCCCCGCACCCAAAATTGCTGTGCTCAGTTTTCCACCAAAACTCTAAAAATTTAAAATCAAACTTTCCCTATCAGTTTACTAGCCTAAAATCAGTGTTCTTAATTGGTCATCTCCTCCCTTTGAAGACCTTTCACCGAGATAGACCCAGAGAGAGCCCTCTCCTGCCCCGTAGGGCTAGCTACGAGGCTAAGTGGTTTGATGTTGCCTTGGATTTTGTCTTTTTCAGCCTGAGGCCAAATTCAAGCGCTAACATATTGTCGACCATACTGGGGAGAACAAACTTTTTTGTGGATTGATGTGTTTGTTTCATAAGTCTTAGATGGAGCCTGAAGTTATGCCAGGTAGCCTTCGAAACGCTTTTTCTTTGCATAAGCGGAAGTAGATAAACGCTGCTTCAGTCAATCTCCATGAGCTTGTGAATACGGCCACTTCGATTGCATTTTACCCCAGTTCATTTGTAAACTCTGAACTTTTGGATGATTAGTTGAGAGTTTTCACAGGCTGATTGGTTATTTGTTCCTCGATATCCAAACTGGCTTCAGATTCTAATCACATATTCAAATCTCATTCATGTCCAGCTGTTTTTGAGTATCTTGAAGACATTGATTTTGACGAGAGTTTTGAGTTGTCCTTGTTCAAAACCAAATCTGAAAGTGCACTTGATTCTCTAGTTCCCAACCCTGATTTTGCTGCTGCTCTTGAAATTGAGAGACATAATAAATTGGTTGAAAATTTCATCCTAAGACATCTTTAGATAGATATCCAAGTCACTAATCTTGCTGATTTCCTAGAAACTATATCTAGCAATATTGGATCTACTATCACAGCTTCAGTTCTGCACGAACAGACCAAGCCTCCTTTTATTTCTATATCCCCTATAGTCACACATCCTGAATCAGCAATCAATTCTCCTTCCTCGTCACATACCGCTTCTCCTCTGCCTACACCTCCCTATACCCCTCATACTACAGCTACACCTACTCCACCTGCTACTCCTAGACCCAATCTACCTAAAGCAATGGCTGCCTGGTTTGCCCCACTTGCTCTTCCTCAAAATCTGCATGATATGCCAGCTGATTATCAGAGTAAAATTTCCATGTTTGATGGCACTCCTCAAAGTGTTTCCGCTCAGCAACATATAGACAAAATGAAAACTTTCTTTGATCTATATGAGATAGATGAAGAAGATGTCACTATGTGGTTGTTTGTGCAAACATTCGGAGGAGAAGTAAGAAAATGGTTCAGAGGTTTGACAGCTAGGAGCATACCCACCTTGGAGGAACTTCAGAAGCAGTTTCTAGATCGATGGGAAATCAGAAAGGATCCACTTCAGATCAATGCTGAGTACAACAATCTCAAACATAATCATGGTGAGTCGGTTCAAGATTATATTATCAGATTTAATATAGTTTATAATGTTATTCCAGATGATTTAAGGCCATCTAGAAAATCAGCACTTCTCAAATTCCCGGATGGCTTTGATCCGGAGATGGCTTATTCATTGCGAGATAGAGATCCACCTACCTTGGAGGATATGCAGAAAATTGCTGTTAGTGTTGAAGCGAATTTGAATGATAAGAGAGCGAGGATGAAAGCCGAAAAGCGAGTGTCAAAGAAGCTTCTACATCAGATGAGCTCCTTCGCAAGGTAGAAAGGTTGCTTGAAAATACTCATCTCAGCAAGCCGGAACCGCAGATCCATAATCCTAATTTCCGAGGTCCACAGCAGCCACAATACAGAATCAAGCAGCGTGAAACAAGGGCACAAGAAACAACAGTTCAGCAACAAGTAAAACCTCCGATTCAGCAAAATTTTGTTAGCCAAGAATCCGAGGATGAAGGTGATACTATAGGAGAGGAAAATCATTTTTTTACTCTTGATGATCTGCCTACCTATATTACAGAAGAAGAAGAATTTGTGAGAAATTCCATCATACGTCAAGATGAGAATTATATCCTATCGAATGAGGCAGCACTTGAGGAAGAATCGGAGGAGTACCAAAGAGGATATCTCAATGCTTTGTCCGCTCAGCAGAGACAATTAAGAAACCGAGCTGTTCCCATAAATCCCATTCAGAAAAAGAAAGATACTTCAGCAAAAAATGATTCAGCTTCCCCACAAACAAAAGGAAAAGATATAATTGATCCCCCAGCAAGTCAATCATCTTCAGCGGATAAGGTAAATTAGCCACCAAGCATAATGAAGGATAAAGTCGAAAGAAGAGAAGTTCCGGCCAAAGAAGGTGAAAAAGTTTCAGCATTTAGTTTGGAGAATGAAATTTCAAAGATGAAAGTGTCTATTCCATTGACTGAAATCATGAAAAACACCACCTACCGAGGTCAAATTTCCAAAATTCTGAATATTGATCCAATGCTTCACACGGTAAATGTAGAAGATGATTAGCCAGAATTAATTTTTGGGCCTGCTTTGAATGGTGAGTCTCCTGAAAATGATGTTCCTCCCTTCTATATCAGTTTGAGGTTGCACGAGTATATTTTTCATAATTCTATGTTTGACTCGGGTGCTTCGCACAATTTGATGCCGAAAGCAATCATGGAAAGGCTGGGATTGGACATCATAAGAAGATATCATGATTTGTATTCATTTGATTCCAGTCGGGTAAAGTGTATCGGAGTGATCAAGGACTTGGTGGTAAGCTTAGATCAAATTCCAGCCAAGAATGTCTTGATGGATGTGGTTGTGGTAGATATTCCTCCGTGTTTTGGTATGTTTCTTTCGAGATCTTGGGGAGAAAAGTTAAAAGGTACACTTCAGCTAGATTTTTCTTATGCTACAATTCTGGTCTTCGGTCAAATGAGAAAGTTATATCGGGAGCAAAAGATGAAATACATGATAACTAGTAAAGAAAAGCCAGTAAATCATCCTGTAAATTATGTACATACAGATTTGGAGTCGTTTGTTTTGTTTGCTGATAATTTTAATGAGATAGATAGTCAGTTAGTTCAAGAAGAAGATATACCAGAGATTACTGAAAATTTTCGAGAAGTTTTGCAAAAGGAAAGAGAAGAAAAGTCAGCTGCCATGAGGCAAACAGCTGAAGCTAAGGGGCAACAAACAGAAAAAACAGAGGCAACACAGTTTCAGCAGTTGGAGGAAGATGAAGATGGTCTTTGGACCATGGATTTTGACGGCGCTGTGGGCAGCGATGGTGCTGGTATTGGTGTGTGGATTCGAAGTCCCTTTTCTGTCCAAGACAAAGTTCCAAGCAAGGTGAGAGTATGTTCTTATAAGCTAGCATTCGATTGTTCAAATAATGAGGCGGAATATGAGGCTCTCATTGCTGGCCTTAAAATTCTTCAAAAGCTGAAAGAAAAGAAGATTGCAGTCTATGGCGACTCCGAGTTGGTAATAAAGCAAGTGAAAGGTGAGTTTCAGGCCAAGCATCCTTGTATGAGAGCATATCGGAATGTTGTCCTAGATATTTTGAAACTGTTTTCTGAACATACTTTGACATGTGTGCCCCGCATACAAAATGGTGTTGCTGATGCATTGGCTAAGGCAGCAAGTAACTTAAAAATTCCCATGAATTCCAGCAACAAATTTGTGATTTATGTGAAGCACCGTCCTACAGTTCTGGACAATCAAAGATGTTGGCAAGTCTTCCAAGATGATGAAGAAATTAAAGATTTTCTGCAAGTTGAAGGTGAGTTTAAAGACATCTCCATAGATACAGAACCTGATGAAGTAAACCAAATGGATGTGCTGCAACTTAAAGATAATTTTATTCCTAAAGGATTAATTCCTTTGGAGGAGCTGTTTGATCAAGATGATGTGGCCCGCAAACCGACATTGAGACCAACGGAAGAAGGTGTTGAAGTAGTGAAGATTGGAGCAGCTGAGAATCCAAAGATGGTAAAGCTATCGAAGTCATTGTCGCCAAAGGTAAAGAAAGAATATATCAGATTGTTATCCTCGTTTTCTAATGTTTTTGCATGGGATTATTCAGATCTGAAAACATATGACACTAGTATCATCCAGCATACTATTCCTATAAAACCAAATAAGAAGCCTTTCCGTCAAAAGTTGAGGAGAATCAATCCTAAATTGCTGCCATTGATAGAAAAAGAAGTGAATAGGTTGTACAAGTCTGGAATCATAGTACCTATCAGATTCTCCAATTGGATATCAAATTTGGTACCCGTAAGAAAGAAGACCGGTGAGATCCGTTTATGCATTGACTTCAGAAATTTGAATAAGGTATCTTTAAAGGACAATTATCCGCTGCCCAAAATGGATCATATATTGTAGCGAGTAGTTAGAGCATCAAGGATGTCGCTACTCAATGGCTATTCCGGGTACAATCAGATTTTGGTGCATGAGGATGATCGTGACAAAACTGCATTCACTACTCCATGGGGGACATTTCATTATGCAAAAATGTCGTTTGGTTTGAAAAATGCAGGTGCCACTTTTCAGCGTGCGATGGACATGGCTTTTGCCAACGAGAAAGATGTCTTTTTAGTTGTTTACCTTGATGATTTGACTGTATTTTCAAAATCTGATGAAGAACATTTATATCACTTGCAAATTGTTTTTCAAAAGTGCAAAAAATATGGTATTACGCTGAATCCAAAGAAGAGTCTTTTCGCCATGAGTGAAGGCAAGCTCTTGGGCCACATCATTTCCAAAGATGGCATCCGTATAGATCCTGCATGTGTTGAAGCTATTCAGCAACTTGAGCAGTCTCGGAACAAAAAAGAAATACAGTCCTTTAATGGTAAGCTGAATTTTCTGCGTCGCTTCATTTCGAATCTTGCCGAGCACCTTAGAGAAATCACAAACATGCTGAAAAAGGACAGCCAACTAAAGTGGACCGAAGAGGCGGTAAAATCTTTCAATTTGGTAAAGTTGGTTTTATCTTCAACCCCTACTCTAATCAGTCCGGATTACACACAAGATTTTATTTTGTTTTCATTTGCTTCTGAGCACACATTGGCAGCTGTATTAATGCAAAAAAGAGATGGAGTTGAGAAGCCCATTGCTTTTTTCAGCCGTATTATCAGAGATGGAGCATTAAAGTATAACATCATTGAAAAACAAGCACTTCCACTTGTGAAGGCCCTGAAGGATTTCCGTATGTATGTATTGCATTCCCATATTATAGCTTATGTTCCTAACGCGGCAGTAAAGGATGTGTTGGTACAGACAGAACCGGAAGGAAGGCGGGGAAAGTGGATTGCTGCATTATTAGAGTATGATGTGGAAATTAAACCCACTAAGTTGATCAAAGGGCAAGGTCTTGCCAAATTGATGGCTGAAACAAATCTACATGTCCTAGACATCAATTTGATAGCTGCCATGTCCGATGAAGATGAGGAGAATTCAGCACAACAGGTATCTGACATCTTTATTTCTTCTCCTTGGTATGCTGATATTGTATATGTACTTCAAAATTTGTCTTCACCTCCCGGGATGCCTCGAAATAAAAGTAGGACATTGAAGTTAAAAGCAGCCAAGTTTTGCATCCTCAAATCTGCATTATATTGGAAAGACCCTGGTGGAATATTGCTGAATTGTTTGGTCGAGGAGGAAGCCAAGAGAGTTGTGGAAGATTTTCATAAAGGTGACTGTGGGGGTCATATTTTTTGGAAGACTACAGCAAACAAGATCCTAAGAGCAGGTTTTTATAGGCCTTCATTGTTTTTAGATGTATATAAAGCTGTTAAGAGTTGTCATGAGTGCCAAATTTTTCAAGGGAAACAGAAATTGCAGCCATTTCCTCTCAAACCAATTGAAGTCAGCGCACCATTTCAGCAGTGGGGCTTGGATTTTATCGGTGAGATTCATCCGGCATCGTCAGGACAGCATAGATGGATATTGACAGCCACAGATTACTTCACGAAATGGATTGAAGCCATTCCCACCCGACAGGCCAGAGATGCGGTAATTATTTCTTTCCTTGAAAATAATATACTGTCACGTTTTGGCTGTCCAAGTAAGTTAATTACAGATAATGCAGCAACATTTAAATCAAAGAGAATGGTTGATTTTTGCTACAAGTATAATATCAGCTTGGGGCATTCTACCGCCTACCATCCGTAAGGAAATGGGTTGGTGGAATCTTCAAATAAGTCCTTGGTAAATATCATTAAAAAGTTGCTGGAAATCAATAATAAGAGCTGGCATAAAAAGTTAGTGAATGCACTGTGGGCTGATAGGGTAAGTCATAAAAAGTCAATTGGCATGTCTCCTTTTGAGCTGGTGTACGGGGCAGATGCAGTGTTTCCTACTTCGCTTACTATTCCGATGGTCAAATTGCTTCAAGAAATTGATAGTGAGGAAGATCCCATGCAGAGGCGGATTAATCAAATGATTCATTTACAGTAGACACAGGAGGAGGTTCTTCACAATACTCTCAAGTTGCAAGAGCGCATAAAGAGGATTTATGACAGGAAAGCAAAATCAGATGACTTTCAAATAGACGATGTGGTTTTGAAGTGGGATGCTCCGAATGAAGAGAAAGGGAAGCACGGAAAATTTGATAATTTATGGAAGGGTCCCTATAAGATCGCAACATATCGTGGCCAAAATGCTTTTCTTCTCAAGGAAATGAACGGAGATGATTATCCCGGTGGGTCTATCAATGGTTGACTGTTGAAGAGGTACCATGTCTGAGCATTTTTGTTCTTCTCACCATCATTGTATATACCGTTTTACTTCTGTTTTATCGCATGTGTGTGTTGATCTTTCATCCTCAGTCTGGGGCCTGCAGTGAAGGCTATAATTCTGAAGATGAAGATTAGTTGGTGTGAGGTTTGTCATGTTGTTTTTATCAGTCCATTTTCTGTCTAAAGTTGAGTTAGTTTGGGTCAAAGTTGTGTCCAATTTGTAGTCAGATGTCCAGTCATTAAAGCTGTCCAAGCTTAGGTCAAATATGTAAATAATGACTCCATTGCCCAATGGTTGGAAAACACTGGTCTGCTCTCCCAGAGGTCTAAGGTTCTTGGCATCTCCAAGGAGCTACCATCCCCATTGGAGACAATGTTAGAGTCGGTCTAGTAGCCCTCCACCAGAGATAAAAACTCTTTGCATTTCATAATTAGGTGTCTCATTAGTGTGATCATGTTGCATCCCGTTAGGCATGCCATAACCCTGGTGGAGAAGCTTATGTCTTTTATTCCCCTCTTGTTTGGCACTGCTGGATCATGTTTTCTTAAGTAAATAAAATCTTCACAAGGTGATTTCCCTGTTTTAAATGTCAAGGTCTTAGGTCTAGAGTTGAGTCAAGCTTTGTCTTGAGATGTCATAAAGGACCAGCAGGCCAGAGGGATGTCCGTCATAAAGCATCATTTTAATAACTCTTATCATTGTACAACTAATTTTTACCTTGTTTTCAAAAACCCTGTTTTTGAAGACAAAGGTCATTATCTCATTTTTGTAAAAATTTGTAAAAAGTTCAAATTCTCTGAAAGTTGGCATGCAACCTTGGTCTCCTTTGCCAAGACATCTCAGAAGCTATCCCTGCAAAACTTTTCAGAAGAAATCATCATTTCAACCAATTTATTTTGAAAAAGGAAACCAGAAGTCAGCAACAATTAATTCAAAAAAGTGTCATTTGAAAAACATTATAAAGTGGGTTTTGGGAAAATTAAATTCAAAAGTGAGCCTATAAAAGCCCCTCCCTCCTCATTGGTAACTCATTTGCCTCTCAACACTTCAAGAGAATACTTGTCAAGTCGATTTCAAAGTTCATAGGGCGAATTGGGCAATTACAGCAGCGCGCTACGCATCAGAGGAGGCGCGCTACGCATTGGGGCCGCGCTACGCATCAGTGCGCATTTTCCAGTGCAAATTAACTCAGGCGCTATGCGTTGGAGGCACGCTATGCATCAGGTTGGGCACGCTACGCGTAGGGTTTCTTGCTCAAGAAATCGCCGGCAAGCCACCAAAACTACTTCTCTCTCAAAATCTTTTCAGGTAGGCCTCTAATCCATGGTGATTTTGGTTTGGCTAAGATGAATGAGCAATGAACATGCAAAAAATGCCATGCTAATATGGATTAAAAACCCTACCTTATTGTGTCAAAATTTAAAAATGTAAATGTGCTAGGGTTTCATTGAAATTTGCTGCCCAAGGTTACCCATTTTCCATTCCTCTTTCCCCATATTTTCATCACCATTTTCCTTGACATTTTTCCATGCAATCATATAATTTCCCTATTAAAAATCATTAAAATCCCTAAACCCTACTAATTCCTAAAACCCTATGTAAATTTCCTAAACCCTATTTCCCATTAAAATCCCACAAATTATGATTGTATATGTTCCATGTTCCTTTCCTAAAATTTCCTTTCACATTTGTTTTCCTTAATCCCCTCAATGTTCCCTTTTCCCTAACATTTCCCATGTGTGTTTGTCCCCTTGGTAACAACATTTAAACAAGTCAAAACAACAGTTCATTGGGTGCACAGTCAGCATTATTTTTCAGTCACTTGCCTCCAAAACCATGTCAGAAACCGAAACAGATTATGAGCAAAGTGATGACCGTGAATCAACACCCGAGGTAGAGGTGCCAAGGAGGCATCACAGGGGTGGTAAAGGTGGTCAGCATGTCAGGGAGGAGCCCACCTCTTTGGCTTATCTACAAGCTTGTCCACTTGCAGTGACATGTTTCCGATACCAATCATGTTATGAATATTGCGAGAGAATCTCCCAAATTCAACACCACAGGGAATTGGTCCGCTTGTTTGTCCTACATTTGCACAATGGGCATGTGAATCTTGTAGGAGTGGACTTCACATTGTCACCCGAGATTGTTGCTCAAGCAACAGGGATACCCAATATTGGAGAAGAGTGGAACAAGCGCCAGCAGTTGGACAGATTTCATTATGAGCCATATATCAAACCTGTATATATGAGGCACCTAACTGCTGTTTTTTCCTTCAGATTCTTAAGAGACGAGTATGCACCTTTGATGAGGATCATCATTCGCTAATTCACTTGCGAGGGCAGATTTCCACGTTTATATTCGTACCATATCCGTTTGTTGATGCATTTCACACGGGTACGAATGATGAACATTCCATTCTTCATGTGCCGAAATATAGAGAGGATGGTGCCCTTGGTGCAAAGAAAGAGCCCAGCACAGCAACACAAGAGCATCTATCATTATGCACTGATCAAGATTGTGGTCATGCATCAGTTGGCACAACAGGGTATTCCATGGGAGGATTTCATTTCTCATGACTTGTTCACAGTGCCACAGCCACCTCCTGAGGTTGTCCGTGATGAGGGAGGGCCTTCACATCAGTTTGACATTCCAGAGCCCGAGCATGTCAGAACTCCTCCTTATGTTACATATCAGAGAGGCCACAGGGTCTTATTTGCATCTGCACGGCGAGTATTATCTCCACATCAGGTGGAAGGGGTCTCGCCTTCTTCATCAGCACAGTGAGTGTTATCTCCACATCAGGTGGAAGGGGCCTCCCTTTCGACAGCAGCACAGGTACCAGAGAGAGGCAAGCAGCCCAAGATTGATGAGGGGCCATCAGGTGTTCCAGGCATAGATGTTGTTGACCTTGATATCATTTCTCCTAGCCTAGAGTCAAAGGAGATCATCCAGCAACTAAGGGCTGAAAATGACTTGTTGCAGCAAAAGTTGGAGATGGCAAATTGGACAATTACTTATTTAGAGGAGCGCAACAAGCAATTAGAGGATGAACACTCTCTTGATGAGTTGCGGAGGATCCGAGAAGACCGGAACTTGGCTCGCAAGAGACCTGGTGATTTGACACCTAAGGAGAAAAGCTCTATGCTCCTTCAGGTGAACACACATTTAGAGAGGTTAATAGCAAAGGAAAACAGGGACAAAGACATGCTCCGCCACATGAAGAACCATTATTGGGCTCGAATGCATGTGTGTAAAGCAAGAATGAAGGTACTCAAAGGACGGTTGGCCAAGGTACTAAAATGGAGAAAAAGGCCCGATCCCCTTCATATTTTGGCTGAGGCTTCCTTGAAGGAGCATGGAACTAAATGACACACCTTCAGCTCAAATTTCAGAGAATTTGGAGGAATTTTGGTCATTTTTGAATTTTTTTGGTCAAAAAACAGGTTTTTGCCCTCAACGCGTAGCGCGCCGCGCGCTACCCTGAAGATGGGCAGGTCCATTTCTCAAAAACTCAGCAATTTTTTATTTTTCATGACAAATTACACTTTCTCAACAATTTCCAAGACATTTCATCAGGTTTTGAGCTCTCAGAAGGTCAAAAAAACATGCAAAAAATGACTTTCTGCCACTTTTTGGACACACAAGAAGCAGTCTTGGGAGATTGCAATTTTGGAGGGGAAAATGGACACCAAATTGAGAAATTCCACTTGGGTTGGAAAGTAGACATCCAGAAATTTCCAACAAGCCTACTTTTGCCTCATTTGGATGCCAGGAGGTGCCTCAAAAGTTTGTTCAAAGGCGCACTATGCGTAGAGAATTGGGGCGCTACGCATCAGGGAAATTTGCCAGATTTTCACCTACAGCTCAGCAAAACGCAGATTTGACTAGTTTTGACTTTTTGGAGTGATTTTTCATCCTCCTTGATATAATTGATGTAATTTTATGATGTCATGGCACTTATTTATCTCTTCTAGAAGATTCATTCATAAAAAGTCAAAAATTTAATGAATGAATTGGTTTCCTAGCTTATAGAGGCAAGTTGTTTTGACTGCCTAGATTTTAGTGCTCAGTTTAGAATTGATTGAAACAGCTCCTAGAAGGATGAGCTCGACCCCTAGAGGCAAGGAAAGGTGTTAGATTGCCTATATTATGTATTTTCTTAGTCATTTTCATGGTTGGACTCTTGAGGGATAAGCTTAGACTGTTTTATACTTTGTATCTCTGCAATTTTGGCAAAGAAAAGACCAGGGTTTTGCAGCACTATTTAGGATTCCTGTGGTTATTTGTGTTGATGGTGTGCTTCTCTCATGTACTTGTAAGTGTGTTATGTGTATCATTTTCCAACTTCTCTTTTCTGCACATTAAGTAAATGAAGTGTTAAGGTAGAATTCATAATTTATATGCTCTGCCTTTAAGTTTGCTTAATATCTATGTTTTCCTCTGTCTAAAGAGAACACTCGAAAGTTTCTTGCTCTCTTTAGCTCCTCACCGGTCATTTCTATCCATTCACTTAATTCAAAGGCATCAAGACAATCTCCTACCTTGCCCCAAAAAGACCTCTGCAAAAATTGTGTCTCATCCCCGCACCCAAAATTGCTGTGCTCAGTTTTCCGCCAAAACTCTAAAAATTTAAAATCAAACTTTCCCTATCAGTTTACTAGCCTAAAATCAGTGTTCTTAATTGGTCATCTCCTCCCTTTGAAGACCTTTCGCCGAGATAGACCCGGAGAGATCCCTCTCCTGCCCCGTAGGGCTAGCTACGAGGCTAAGTGGTTTGACGTTGCCTTGGATTTTGTCTTTTTCAGCCTGAGGCCAAATTCAACCGCTAACACCCAGTAGGATGTTGTAATCGAGGTTTCCGTCGATTACTTCGACATCTATTTCTACTGTTTTCCCTCCTAGTTCAACTTGCAAGTTACTTAGAATACCATATGGGGTATACGTTCGTCCGTCAAATGCTTTTAATGTTGTCGAAGATCACGACAAGGTTGGAGATCCTAAAGTTTTCCAGCAACTCATCGACATAATACATGTAGATGCCCCCTCATCAATAATTGTTCGATGAACAGTTTTGTTGAGGGCTTTCACTTGAATGAGGAAAGCTAGTTGAGCTGGTAACTGAGGATCGTATCCTTTGTGATTAAAGGACACAAGATTAGAATCCTTTGGGTCTATCCCACCTATAGCTGATAATAAAGCCTGCTTTTGGGATGGGCAATTTTGCAGTACCTCAAGTGTCGACATAGTGGATGGCGATTGGGCTAGATCTTCCACTATATTATAATGCTGTGCTGCTCTGGCACGAGGATTAAATGTCGACTTGTGTACTACTCCCTTTGGCGGTTTTATTGTTAGCTCTCGAATGATGGGTGGCGCAACTTCTGTCGAAGTTGTTGTTGAACTACTAGGTTGATCTTTATCCTTGTTGTTCGACAGCTGTGGACTCCCATAATCTTTATTCCTTGTCGATATCAAAGCATCATTTTGTTGTTTCAAAACTGACAACATCAGTACTTGGGACGGGGAAACGGATCAGTCAATACTGCCGAGGTGTTTGAATTCCTGAAGAATCTTTTAAGCTTAGCTTTATGTGGACAATTTTTTGTCCAATGATCCTCATCACATATTAAGCATGGATTTTTTGGTTTCCTATCTCCAGGAGGGTTTGCAGAAGAATTTTCAGGTGATGATTCCTCCTGTTTCTTCTTCTTCCCTTTGTTTTTCGTCTTGCCTCCTGGTTGCTTGGTTTCTTTGCCTTTATCAGTCGAGACGACATTTACTTCCGAGGCGAGAAGTTCTTCTTTTTCATTTTGACTGGAAATCTTACAGGCCTTTTTAGACGTAGCCTTTGTCGATTTCGTGTCTGTCGTACCAATCAGGCAATCGCCAGCATGAGAGTCATTGTTTCATTTAGGAGGAGGAGGGACGGAAAATTCCAGTCTGGGAGCGTCAAGGATTTTATCGTAGAGCGTGCCAGACTGAGTATAAATCAAGTCTAAATATTGTGCATGAGTAATTACTTGCTCTTCAGTGACGACTTCTCCTTTTGCCACATCTTCTGTAATGGAAGGTAATAATGACTTAATAAACCATTAAGCTAAAAGCTGATCAGGAACATACGTTTTTACCATTCTACGACGACGACGCCACTCATGAATATGATCGGATATGTGAGTGGCTATTGTTTGCTTGAAATTGGTAAGAAGTTCTGTTCCCGTTTTGTACCTTATGGGTAACTGAAAATGGGTTAAAAAGGTTGTGGCTAGAGTACTAAAGTTTTCAAACAAAGCTCTGGGTAACTCAATATACCATTTTACTGCTAGACCAGTTAACATCCTCTGAAAAAGGCGAAGCCTAATCAAATCATCGTTTAGGGTGTTTGATGAACATCACAGATGAAATGTCATCACATGATTCGATAGGTCTTCGCCCGGATTTCCATTAAATTTAGGAATATCTGACGGAAGTTTATGCGGAATCGTTGATCGCCAAGGGGAGTAAGCAATTGGATCATTCATTAACCGATTTAGATCTGGTAACTCCAAATTTGCCACGAAGGGTAACTGTTGATTCAGGTTTGGCGAAGCATACCTAGGATAAGATGGGATTGCCTGAGCAGTTGGTATTTGCATACCAGCATAATGCATTTGATGCTGGTAACTTTGGTAAGGTTGATGGGCATAACCATTGTAGAATGGTTGATTTTGACTGTTTTGAATATACGGCTGCCCACTATTTGCAAAGATTTATTGCTCAGATCATTGGTATACTTGTTGGAATTGCGGTTGTTGGTATTGCACTAGCCATGGTTGCGAAGCCATGTGCTATTGTCCAATACTGACCGTTTGACCAGGATGAGGGGTAATTGTACCCGTTTGGGCCTGTGTCATTCCACTAGTTGGCGATTTTGGTTGAGTCGCAGGGACAATAGGGTGTTGCATTATAACCTGAGAAACCTAAGGTTGGCATACAACAGGCAACGCTTGTACTTGCGAAACTGTCACAATAGCCGGCGTGGTTGGTATATTTGACATAGGTAAACATTGTTGCATCGAATATACAACTCTTGGTTGTTGAGGCAATATCGGCACCCAACCGCTAGATGTAATTCCAGCATAACCTGAATTTGGTTGTGAACTCTCGTATGGTTGTCCTCCCGGAGGAGACAATGAAAGGGTATACTGCCCCCCATACGGCGGTAATCCAGTACTTAAAGGAATTGTTTGCCCTTGAGGACCGGACTGCCCAAATTGACACCTTGAAGGATCAATTTGCTGAGACTCAACATAGGAGTTCCCGGATACTATCCCGGATGAACAAACAGGAACAGACCATATTGTCGTAATACCCCCTGAGTGGGCCTTGTCTAGCGATTGAGAGCTAGTTGGGACAGATGGTATGCCGGTGAACATTGTTGGAGTGGCAACACGAAGTTTTGCCGTCGCTGTGTCGGATGACATAGTCCTAGATGTCGACGGTTGTTCAGACATTTCTAGTCTATCCAAAAGATTGCCTAGCGATTCTACAGGAGCTTCCGATGGTGTTAGACTAATTTCTGACGAAGAAGGATATAGAGTGATCCCGACTCCAAATTGTGATGGAGTACTAGATGGAGGATCCTCCACAATCTCTTCTATAGCAATCAGACCAGGTGGAAGAGGTAGATTGTCAGGTCCGTAAAATATTTCTGGTGCCGAAGAAGGTATAGAATCTGCAGCGACAGATGTTTGGGGAATAACACCTTCCGAATCAGCTGTAGATGGAGCTGGCTCAGTAACACAAGTGTTTACCTTCACACTAGGATCAGTTCTACTGTCCTTTGGTGGCTGCTGAACTTCTTTTGTAAAGGCAGGGATACCAGAAATGTTTGGAGTAACCGGAGTCTCCGATGGTGTTGGAACACTTGTTCTAACTTTACCAGGGGATTTGGAACTGGTTAAACGAGTTCGCTTTGTCCGTAACAGTTTCGACTCTGGAGACAAAGACGGTTGACTCGTAAGCCTCTGCGAACGACAAGGTTTCAATTGACTTTCTTCCACGATTGTGGATTACTCGATCAACTAAAAATCAAGGGGAAGTATGTTTCCGAATTAGATGAATTTTAGACGCTTTGACACAACTTGTTTTTTCAATTTTTAAGAGTCGAGAAAAAACAAAAGATGACTCTAGTCGCCTTCGATTTTTAATGAGCTTGAAGTGACAAGTGCTCAAATGGACCTTTTCCTTTAAGGAGTCTGAAAAGGAACGAAAGGGACTGCTCTGGAAATCTAGACAGAGGGATTACCAAACCAATCGCAAAACTACAGAATACTTTTTACGGTACGGCAGTCAATCTTCCCAAATGCTGTGTTCAGTGCATTGCGATCGATAGGGTGGCAAACATGGCTTCCTATGGATAAAGGATAAAGCCTATTGTGGTATCCCAAAATATACTCGACGGTACGTGGGAGCACAAGTCCGTACTGGCACTTGTCATCTCAAAGTGGAGGAATCACCCAACCAACAGTGAAAACAATAGTTATTAGGCTTTACGACGCCGGAATACGTCTCTAGCCTAGACTTCTAGATGTTGTGCGTTAGGTTCCAAAGCGTTTTTAGATTCATTAAATTTATTTTATAGTTGATCTTGCTTAAGAAATTTGCCTTTCAGTTTCACCGCGTGATGTAGATGTACAATTCCTAAAATGTAATCTAAGATGATAAACAGTCGTTTAATCTTCTTTTTGAAATGAAAATCCTAGCTACTAAGGAAAGAGAGATGGCGTTCTTTCAACAAAGAGCAGAGAGTACACACTATATGCACTTGTCCTAAATCAAACCAACAAACAGTCTAAATGCAAATGCACATGCATGTATTTGTTTTCAGCCTTCTTAATGTGTGAATGATAAAAAGAAAGCTAAGCGCAAATCTGAATTATTTTTCAAAGCGGCAATTACTAACAAGCTTCTTTTCAAATCAAAATGAGGACAAAGACGACACTTTGTTATTTGGAATTGAAAACTTGCTTTCGACACTTGAAAAACTACCAATTCAAATCAAATACAAGAGTAACAGTGTAATCGACTATCAAGAACAATCAGATTCTCTTCTATGACTGAAAACGACACTTGTGACACTTTCAAATCAAGAAACGACAGTACAATTACGCTACTTCTTTGTAAAGGAGAACTGAAAATGACTCAAAAATACATAAAAACATTTACAGTTCTTTGCACAATGGAGGCGGAATAATGGCAAGAAAGGGGGTTTCAACAGAGGTGTACTGACTACAGGCAGCAAAACTCCTACATAGAGCTGAAAAGTATGAACACAGAAGCCAAAAGCTAAGAGCAGAGGAGGTCTGATCAGCGCACCTGTAGCACAAGGAAACTGAAATGCAATGCACCTACTACACTCGGGAAGTGTGATGCATTCAGGTTTCAAAGAAGACACAGTGCGATGGACCAGGGACGAGACTTTAGCTGGGTTCCAGATCACAGTTTGCAGCTCAGTTCAGGGATTTAGGCCGAGCAAGCGGTAATTAGTAAATCAATCACAGGGTTAGATCTTATGATGTTACTAGAGCCACCACAAGGGCAATTAGACAGCTTGTAAATCAATCGTTTAATTCATAAACAAAACCCGGAGATAGACTGAAGCAGCATTGATCTACTTTGCACTTGCATAGAAAATGCAGTTCGAAGGCTAGCTAGCTTGACTTCAGGCTCCGTCTATAAGTTTATAAAGTAAACAAATGTAGATAAACAAACAATCTATTCGTTCCCCAATGGAGTCCCCATTTTGTTATCGGGAAAACTAGTGTCTATGTAGAGCTGCTAGTCCCACTAAGGCTGGTAGCTACCTTAGAAACAAACAAACTAAAAACTACTTTCATTTTCCTTTATGAGAAATAGATAAGAGGGGAATAAGGAGACCAACCTCTATCTTGCGCTTGGTTCCTTGCTTGATTCCTCTCCCTTCTGATAGGTCTTCGCCGCTCGCTTCCTCGTCTGCCCAGCTTCAAAGAGCACCTGTAGAATCAAAGCAGCATAACACTATCCAAGAACATAGATCTATTATCATAAACAATATAGGGCCAGATATATATTGACCACACAAATGCATATAACATCAATCATACAAGAATGTGGAGGAAAACTTGAATAGCTTTATTGATAATCAAGAAAGAGAAAAGAGGATTACAACCAATTGTTCTGACCCAGCATCATCCTCTCAGCAAGAAAGCCCTTCTTCACCTCATGAAAAGCTTAGATCACCCAACACTATGATGTTGCACCAAGAAACCAACAACACTGTCTTACAAGATACAAAATTCCAACCTCTGGATCTCTGGGATGAGGGATCCATATATAGATGTTTGCAAGGGAGGTGAGTCAGCTTCTGAGATTTGATTAGTGTCCTCTCTCTGATAGTTCTTGATTCCAGTTGGAGATTGATGATCTCTTACTCATCCCTAGGCGAATGCAAAGAGGCAAGTGTCACAGGAGAAGTTTCTGGAAGATTCCATGCTCCTCCACCTTGCGGATTGACCCTGCCATTTGTCCACTCTCGCCCATTGCATCCCATAGAAGGGTTTTTCAACATGCATCACACCTACTGTGTGTATTTAGGTGGGATGCAACGCACTTTGACCATGGAGCAGGTGAAATGGTCCAGTTTTGACCAGTTCTGAGTAGTTTTTCATGGAGAACTTCTGGGAGATGCTGTAATCAGTTGACCTTGTTCTTTTAGGGGTTGGAACAACACCTTTGGGACTTAGGAGCCCTTGGTTTATGGACATTTATGCTTGGGGTTGTAGTGCCCAAAAATGTCTATAACAGCTTCCTTGGCCCATCACAACACTTAATGGAGGACACTCAACCCAAATTTCAAAAAATTTGGGACACCTTTTGCAATTTTGGAATTTTTGCCTTAGAAAACAGGCTTTTCTGCCCAATGCACCGCGCACCCGACGCTCACTTTTGATGGGGACCTCCTTTTGAGGAAAACGCAACATATTTGGATTTTTCATGAAAACATATGTATTCTCACGAATGGCCAAGAAATTTTGACAGGTTTTAGGCTTCCAAAAAGGTCAAAAACACCTCAAAAAAGACCTTTCTGCCCCTTTTTTGACACACGGGAGGAAGTCTTGGGAGAACTCAGTTTTGGAGGGGTAAATGGAGGCCAAATTCAAAAATTCCACTTGTGATGGAAATTAGACAGGTATACCATTCCAACAAGCCCACGTGGAGCAAATTTGGACACCAGGAAGGCCTCCAAAATCAGCTGCAAAAAGGTGCTACGCATAGGGAAATCAGCACGGCGCATTGGAGGAATTTTGCTCATTTTTGGTCAAAAACTCTGTTTTTCGCCTAGTTTTTTCACAGTTTGACTTTTTCCTTCTAATTGTCAAAATCATGATGTAATTTAATGTGACATGATGGATTTTGATGTAATTATGCTAAATTTTCACTCATAGGGGTAGATTCATCCATCAAAATGTAGTTTGCAACTGAATGAATCAGTTTCCTAGTTTTTAGAGGCAAGTTGTTCCACTACCTACTTTTTAGTTCTCAGTTTAGATTTTGTTGGAACAGCTCCTAATCTTATGAGCTCGACCCCTAGAGGCTAGGATGAGTTGTTGGTTGCCTATATCTTGTAATTTTTCAGTCATTAGCATGGTTGGACTTTTGGGAAAGCTTGGAGCTTATTGTATACTCATTTCAGTAGTTTGGCTAAGGAATAGACTAGTGGTTTGCAGCACTTTATGGGATTCATGTGGCATCTTGCTTTGGTATTGTGTTTTCTTCTGTACTTGTAATTTTATGTGTGTTTTATGTATGCCATTGTCCTCTCTTTACTTCATCTTAACTAAATCAAACAAGGATAAAGGTAGAATACATTGAAAGTGCAATGCTCTACCTAGGGTTTGCTTAGTTATCTATGTTTTTAGCTATTTGAAAAGGATCCATGAGTTTTTCATGCCCTTTTCAACTCCTCATCTATCTAAAACCTCTCCATCTCACTCAAATTGAAGTACCAAATCACTTTCCTACCTTGCCCCATAGATATCTCTGCAAAACTGAGCCTCATTCCCCAGACCCAAATCTGCCTTTCACATTTGAGCCAACAAAACATCATCAAATTTAATCAAACACCTTTGTACACATACCTAGCCTAAAATCAGTCATTACATCAGTCATCTCAAGCTTTCATTGGCCATCTTTTCTGAGATTGACAAGGAGAGAGCCCTCTCCCGACCTAGTAGGGCTAGCTACTAGGTTAAGCGTGGTTTGATGTTACCCTAGATCCTACCTTTCTCAGCCTGAGGTAGATTTAGGCCCTAACATAGTGGTGACTCAAATGGGGAATAATATTGTTTGCTTGTTAGTGTTATTTGTTCTATAAACTACATACGGAACCTAAAGTTATGCCAGGTAGCCTTCGAACTGCACATTGCTTTGTGAGTGCATAAGTAGATAAAAACTGCTTCAGTCAATCTCTGGTCTAGTCTTATAAACGAAACATCTGACTTGCAAATTGCCCCAGTACATCAGATAGTTCTAGACTTTTGGATGATGAGTTTAGAATTTGATAGGCTGAAGAAGTTGATCTTGTCCATTTAATTTTTGGGAATAATTCAACACACTGGCTTCCAGACGACACACCAGAGCAAATCCTGATCCTGATCCACCTCCTGTGTATGAAAATCAAAATCTTATTCCGAGAATCCTTCGTCGAGAAAGTTATGTGATTCCTATGTTCAAATCTCGTTCATGTCCTGTTGTTTTTGAGTATATTGAAGATCTTGAGGTTGACGAATAGTTTGAGCTGTCGTTGTTTGAGACCAAGTCCGAAAGCGCTATTGGTTCTACTACCCTAAATCCAGAGTTTGTCAAAGATCTTGAAACTGAAAAGGCCAATAGATGAAGTGATGATTATATTTTGAGACTTCAAATTGCCATTGTGGCTATAAACATTCTTGAATTCTTATAGTCTACATCCGCAACTCTTGGGTCATCTGCTATCGCGTTTAGTTCAAAAATTCCTACCGAACCTCCTTTGATTCCCACCATTCCCATGCAGCCTTCCATCTCCAATAAAAAATTTGCAGTGTTGTCACCTCCATCCACTCCTTCTACCCCTCAAACATCAAAAATTTCTTCACCTCCATCTACACCTCATACACCTCATACATCAGCTGCTCCAACTCCTCCTACATCCCCAAGACTAGTCGTAAATCCACCTAGAGCAATGGTTGCCTGATATGCACCCCTTGTGTTGCCTCAAAACTTGGATGACATACCCGCTGATTATCAAAGCAAAATTCCATTGTTTGACAGTACTCCTCAAGGTATCACAGCTCAGCAACATGTGGATAGGATGGCATATTTCTTTGATCTCCATGAGATTGATGCAGAAAATGTAACAATGAGATTGTTTGTGCAAACTTTTGGAGGAGAGGTCAGAAAATGGTTTAGAGCATTGTCGGCTAGAACAATCAACTCATTGGAGGCACTTCAAAGACAGTTTTTGGATCACTGGGAGGTAAAGAAGAACCCTCTTCAAATTCTTTCCGAATATGAAAACATCAAGAGGAATGTTGGGGAGAGTGTCCAAGATTATTGTGTTAGATTCAATATTGTTTACAATGCAATTCTTGTTGATATAAAGCCACCTATGGGGCTAGCTTTGATTAAGTTTCCAGATGGTTTCGATCCTGATATGGCCTATCAATTAAGAGAAAGAGATCCGACCACTTTGGAAGACATGCAGAAAATTGCAGTCAGCGTTGAAGCAAATTTTCTTGCCAAGAGAGCTAGAACAAAGGCTGAAAAGAAGGTAACGATAAAAGAAGAGACTTCCACTTTAGATCAAGTGCTCTGTAAGCTTGAGAAGATGTTTGATAGGCTCACAATTGTTGATAAGCCTGAAACACAAGTCAGAAATCCTAACTTTCATGGCCAGCAACAACCTCAATTCAGAATCAAGCAACGAGAGCAACGAGCACAAGACCAAGCAGCACAGCAGTAGGTAAAGACACCCTTACAACAGAATTTTGTACATGGTCCGGAATCAGATGATGAGGAGAACATAATTGGAGAGGAGAATCATTTCTTTACACCTAATGATATGCCAATTTTTATCACTGAAGATGAGGAGTATTCAGAGAGCCCAGTTGTACAAAGGGATGAAAATTTCATCTTGGCAAATGAAACAGCTCTTGAAGAAGAGTCTGATGAGTATCGGAGGGGTTACATGAATGCTTTGACAACCCAAAAACGAAAATATTCACTTAGGAGCAGAGATGTACCCATTAATCCAATTCAGAAAAGAAAGGAGGTGACAACACCAAAGAATGATCCACCCGTTGTACAAAAAAAGGGAAAAGAGATAGCTGATCCTACCACCAGCAAAACACCATCAACAAATGAAAGATCAAATCAGCCAAATATATCAAAGGAGAAAACTGAAAAGAAGGATGTTTTAGCTAAAGAGGTAGAGAAAACGTCAGTTTTTAACTTAGAAAATGAAATTGCTAAGTTAAAAGTATCTATTCCTTTGACTGGATTAATGAAGAATAGTAGCTATAAAGGTCAGGTGTCTAAAATTTTGAATTTAGATCCATTATCTGATATGGTAAATGAGTTGATCTTTGGTCCAGCATTGGAGGGTCAATCTCAAGATAGTGATGTAGCTCCTTTTTACATCAGCCTTAGGGTGCATGACTATGTGTTACACGACACTATGTTTGATTCTGGAGCCTCTCATAATCTCATGCCTAAGGCAATCATGGAGAAATTGGGTTTGGATATCACTAGAAAATATCATGATCTTTATTCTTTTGATTCTAGTAGAGTCAGATGCATTGGTCTTATTAAAGATTTGGTGGTCAGTTTGGATCAGATTCCAGCGAAAAATGTTTTGATGGATGTGGTTGTGGCAGATATTCCTCCTAGATTTGGCATGCTTCTTTCCAGATCTTGCGGAGCAAAAATTAAAGGGACATTGCAGCCTGATTTCTCCTATGCTACTATTCCTGTGTTCGGTCAGATGAGGAAATTATACCGAGAGAAAAATATGAAGTACATGATCACTAGCAAGGAGAAACCGGTAAATCATCCAATCAATTATGTACATACTGATTTAGAATCATTTGTTCTATATTCTGACAACTTTAATGATGTAGATAGCCAAGTAGTTGAAGTAGAAGACATTCTAGAGATTACTGAAAATTTCAGAGAAGTCTTAAAGCAAGAATGACAAAGGCTTGATAGTTCCACTGAGCAATCAGCCTTCCGACAGCAGCAAAATAATGATGGACAGCAGGGAAAAGTAAAAGAGCAAATAGAATTTCAACATTTGGAAGAGGACGAAGCTGGTTTGTGGAGCATGGATTTTGATGGCGCAGTAGGAAGGGAAGGTGCTGGAATTGGCATTTGGATATGCAACCCTCTTTTCTCCCCAAACAAAGTGCCAAGCAATGTAAGGGTCTGTTCGTATAAATTGGCTTTTGACTGTTCAAATAATGAGGCTGAATATGAGGCTTTAATTGCTAGTTTGAAAATCCTTAGAAAGTTAAATGCTAAACGAATTTCAGTCTATGGTGACTCCGAGTTAGTTATCAAGCAAGTGAAAGGGGAATACCAAGCTAAGCATCCTTGAATGTGGGCCTACCGTAATGCGGTATTAGACATCTTGAGATTTTTTTCAGATTACACTTTGACATGTGTCCGTCATGTTCAAAATGTCATTGTAGATTCAATTGCAACAATAGAAAGTAATTTGAAAATTTTGATGAATTCAAACAACAAGTTTGAGATTCATGTGAAACATCGCCCGACTGTCCCTGATAATCAAAGGTATTGGCAGGTGTTTCAAGATGATAAAGAGATCGATGAATTTATGCAAAATGAAGGTAAATTCAAAGACACTTCTATCAATGGGGAGCATGATGATGGTGAAGTAGACATAGAAGTCAATCAGATGGAAGTTTTGCAGCTCAAAGACAATGTCATTCCTAAAGGTCTAATACCTTTAGAGGAGTTGTTCGATCAAGATGATGTAGCTCGAAAACCGAGCTTGCTGCCAACTGAGAAAGGAGTTGAGGATGTGAACATTGGATCAACAGAAAATCCTAGAATGGTCAAGTTATCAAAGGCATTGCCTCCACAGGTAAAAGCGAAGTATATCAGTTTATTATCTTCATTTACTGATGTATTTGCATGGGACTATTCAGATTTGAAGGCATATGATACGAGCATAATTCATCATATAATTCCAATCAAGCCAAATCAAAATCCCTTTCGACAGAAGTTAGAGAAGGAAGTGAATCGATTGTACAAAGTTGGTATAATCATCACCATAATATTTTCAGATTGGATTTCGAATTTGGTGCCAGTGCGCAAGAAAACAGGTGAGATTCAATTATGTATATATTTTAGAAATCTAAATAAAGTATCTTTGAAAGATAACTATCCATTGCCCAAGATGGATCACATACTTCAGCAAGTAGTTGGAGCATCCCGTATGTCGCTACTCGATGGTTATTCTGGTTATAACCAAATTTTGGTCCATGAGGATGATAGAGATAAAACAACGTTCACTACTCCGTGGGGAACGTTCCATTATGCCAAGATGCCTTTTGGATTGAAGAATGCTGGTGCGACCTTTCATCGGACCATGGATATTGCATTTGCTAATGAAAAAGATGTATTTCTAGTTGTTTATCTTGATGAATTGACAGTTTTTTCTAATTCAGATGAAGAGCGCCTTTATCATTTGAAGATTGTATTTCAACGGTGTAGAAAATATGGTATATCTCTCAATCCAAAGAAGAGTCTGTTTTCCATGGATGAAGGCAAGCTTCTTGGTCATATTATATCAAAGGAGGGCATCCGCATTGATCCAGCTCGAGTGGAAGCCATTCAGAAAATTGATTTTCCCCGAAGTAAAAAGGAGATCCAATCATTCAACGGTAAGATGAATTTTTTACGTCGCTTTGTGCCCAATCTTGCAGAACATTTAAGGGAGATCACAAACATGCTTAAGAAAGATAGTGTAGTGAAGTGGACCGAGGAAGCAATAAAGTCTTTCAATTTAGTGAAATTGGCCCTTTCTCTAGCTCTGGTTTTGATAAGCCCGGACTATACTCAAGATTTAATTTTGTTTTCATTTGCCTCGGATCATAGTATGGCAGCGGTCTTGATGCAGAAAAGGGACCAGCTCGAGAAACCAATTTCTTTTTTTAGCAGAACGATAAGAGATGCAGCTTTAAAGTATAATATTATTGAAAAGCAAGCTCTTGCTTTGGTAAAGGCATTGAAATATTTTTGAGTTTATATTTTGCATTCCCACATCCTTGCTTATGTCCCTAATGCTGCGGTTAAAGATATCTTGGTTCAAACAGATCTAGAAGGGAGAAGAGGCAAATGGATTGCTGCGTTGTTGGAATATGACGTGGAGATCAAACCAACAAAGCTCATCAAAGCACAGGGGCTAGCCAAACTAATGGCTGAGTAAAATTTGCATGCCTTGGACATTAATCTCATTGTTGCTATGTCTGAGGAAGATGAAGAAAGTTCTCCTGCTCAGGTATCGGAATTTTTTCTTCTTTCTCCTTGGTATTCAGACATTGTGTATGTGCTCCAAAATCTGTCACACCACCTGGAATGGCTAAGAATAAAAGTAGGACCCTGAAATTAAAGGTTGCCAAGTTTTGTATCATGAACAATGCACTCTATTGGAAAGATCCTGATGGTATCTTGCTCAATTGTTTAGTTGAAGAAGAGGCAAAAAAGGTTATGGAGGACTTTCACAGGGGAGATTATGGAGGTCATCTTTTCTGGAAGACAATAGCCAACAAAATTTTGAGAGCAGGATATTATTGGCAAACTCTCTTTGCTGATGTATACAAAACTGTTACAAGCTGCCACGAAAGTCCGATTTTTCAAGGTAGGAGAAAATTGTAGCCTTTACCGCTCAAGCCGATTGAAGTAAGTGCTCCTTTTCAGTCGTGGGGTTTGGACTTCATTGGCGAGATTCATCCTACTTCTTCAACACAGCATAAGTGGATCCTCACAGTGACAAACTATTTTACCAAATGGATTGAGGTGATTCCCACTAGGCAGGCCACTGATTCGGTAATCATTTCATTTCTTGAAAACAATATTTTGTCTCGTTTTGGCTGTCCAAACAAGCTAATCACTGATAATGCAGCAACTTTCAAATAAAAAAGAATGATTGATTTTTGTAATCAATATCAAATTACTTTGGGGCACTCAACTGCATATTATCCACAAGGAAATGGATTGGTGGAATCCTCAAATAAATCCTTGGTCAATATTATCAAAAAGCTGCTGGAAACGAACAAAAAGAATTGGCACAAAAAGCTGGTTAATGCACTTTGGGCAGACAGAGTAAGTCAAAAGAAATCTATAGGCATGTCCCCTTTCAAGCTCGTGTATGGTGTTGACACTGTATTCCCGACCTCTCTCGCAGTCCCGGTGGTTAAACTTCTGCAGGAAGCTGGCAGCGAGGATGATCATTTGCAACGAAGAATCAATCAAATGATCCATTTACAGCAGACTAGAGAGGAGGTTTTCCAGAACACTTTCAAGCTGCAAGAGAGAATCAAGAAGATATATGACCAAAAGGCAAAGGCAGACAAGTTTCAAATAGAAGATGTAGTGCTGAAATGGGATGCAAGAAACGAAGATAAAGGTAAGCATGGAAAGTTTGAGAATCTTTGGAAAGGACCTTTCAGAATTGCTGCATATCGGGGCCAAAATGCTTTCCTTCTGAAAGAAATGAATGGAGAAGATTGTCCAGGTGGGCCGGTCAACGGTCGGCTACTCAAACGGTACTATTTTTGAAATGTTTTCTGCTATCATATGTATCACTGTACATACCAGTTTGTTTAATTTCATTGCAAGTGTGTGCTGTCATCATTCTTTCAGTTTGGGGCCCGAGGTGAAGGCTATAAAACTAAGGTTTGATTTCAGTTTTGGTTTGGTTTGTTTGAGTCAAGTCTTTCAGTCGATTTCAGTCTTGAAATTGAGTCAGTTTTGAGTCAAATTTCAGTCCTGAAATTGAGTCAAGAGTTTGGTTTTGGTTTGTCAAAGTTATTGAATCCATACCCCAATGGTCGAAGGCACTGCGTGCTTCACCAGAGATCTGTAGTTCTTGGCACCTCCAAGGAGCTACCATCGCCATTGGAGCCAATGTTAGTGTCGGTATCTTCATCCCTCTATCAGTGATAAAATTCTCTTTTTGCATTTCATGTTAGATGTCTCACCCGATCAACTGCATTCCATTAGGATCATGGATCATCTGACGGTAGTGGCTTATTATACATTTTCCCTCATGTGCTGGCCTGTTTTCATTCATCTAGATCATCTGTAGTCAATTTTTTTCTTTAAATCTGTAAAAGTTATTTTTTAGGGTTTTAGGTCTCATTAGGTTTAGGGTTTTCGTCAATAAGGTCTCAAAATGCTCAGTGATGGTCAATAGGTACATGGGGAGGTCAAACAAAGTTCCAACAACAATAATTTCCATAACCACTCACTCAGTGATTGATTTTTCCTTAAAACCCTGTTTTGAGGAAAAACAGAGTATTTTATGTATAAATTTGATGTAATCTTAGTTCTTTCATATGTAAATAACTTCAATGGCAACCCTGGTCACCTTGTCAAGCTTTAGCAACTCCATCCCCTGCAAGGCAAACAAAAGTCAAATCATTCAGTTCATCAAAGGCAAAAATGAAGTAAACTGCCCAAAAACAGAGTTTAAAAAGTAAGTCACAATGCAAACATTATAAAAGTGGGTTTTATGAGTAAAAAATCAAAATCTCTTGTATATAAATCACTTTTAATGTTCAAAGAGCTCATTTGCATTCAAAGAAGAAAGATTGAGCAAGAGAAAGGTCGTGTTGGAGAAAATAGCAAGATTACAGCAAAACTGTGCAAGTTCAAGGGTGCAGCGCATTGGGTCGTGGGCGCGACGCATTGGGCGACCCTCCATAGTGCAAAAAATAGACTGGCGCGACGCATAGAGAAGGCACGACACATAGAGCTGCAAGCCCGATTTCACCCATAAACTTATTCAAATCACCAAATTTGCTCAAATTTCCGCTTTCTCAAGTAAGTCAAGCCTTCTTCCCTTGCTAAGTGAATGAGTTTCTCTTAAAATTTATGGTTGTTTAATGAGATAAAACTCAAACCCTACCTCCTTGCAATTTTTTCTTAAAAAACAATTGCTTAGGGTTTGCATTTGTGTTTTGGCTGCCAAGTCCACTCCATCACTCCTTCACTCTTTCACTCATCCATTTATTTTCCAGTTTCATCCACTCATTCCCTAATTCCCATATCCCTAAATTCACTAAACCCATATCCCTAACTCCCACTATCCCAAACCCTAGTTACAAATTCCTAAACCCTAATTGTTGACCCTAAGCCTACAAACTATTCCCTAAACCCCTTATTTCCAAAAAAACTTGTCAACAACATTTCCAAACCCCTCATATCCTCTCCCTCCACAGTCCCTCATATATTCTTATCCTTGGTAGCAGAAAACTAAAAACACCATAAATCTCTTCATACTCATCAAGAAAACTCACACATTGGCAAACATGGAATCTGATCCTTCCTATGACCGATATGAGAAGACACAAAGTGATTTCCCTAGAGAAATACATGCACCAAGAAGACCTCACAAGGGTGGCAAACATATACGGGAGGAGCCTACTTCACTTGCCGAGTTGCAGGCCTGTCCTCTTACTGTCACATGTTTTCAACACCAATCCTGTTATCAGTTCTGTGAGATGGTAGAGAGAGTACAGTACCATCATGAGTTGGCCAGGTTGTTTGTGCTCCATCTTCAAAATGGCCAAGTCACTCTAGCAGGTGTGACATTCACCTTGACACCGGAGTCTCTTTCTCTAGCAACTGGCATTCCCAATGTCGGTGAGCAGTGGAATAAAAGGCAGTGATCCGAATGGAAAATGGCATCAACCCATGGTACTCATCCACCCATATTATTCATTGACCCATGGAATTTACCCATGGTATTGTAAATGGCATCCGCTCGTGGTATTGTAAAATCCACCCATGGTATTCATTCACCCATGGAATTGACCCATGGTATTGTAACTAAAAAATACTATAAGTAACAAGTCACATTTTGTAAAAGGACAGATTTTCTGCCACAATGTAGCCTTTACGGTTTAAAGGCATGTAGCTGACACATCTCTTCTCAGAGATAAGCTACCATCACCCTAGCTGGTTTATTTCCATTTCTGGTTGTAAGCATATTTCAGTATTTTCCATTAATGAAATGAAGTATTATTTCCGCTGCATAACTATCTTTATGGTTACCTCTGTATTTTTTTTGCATTCATGTTTAAATCCAGATCAGTGGGTTTTCATAAAAAGTTTCTTTGTGGTTTTGTTTATTGGGCATTCTCCTATTTTTCTTCTAGCAATGCAAGTGGTATCAAAGCAAGTTATGATTCCATGGGAATGAGGGTTTGATGCATATTTCAGTTTCAAATTTTGTAGCAATATTGAACAAACTTCAGGCATGTGCTATAACCTCCACAGAGCACTTTATTGGGTCAAGCAGGAAGAATTTTTCTTTTTTCATTTTTTTGCAGGAATTTTTTTGGGCAGCGACTTTGCAGATCAGATCTGAAACATTTGGTACACAATTTACAAAAAAGAAAATACCAGATATGGATTTCTCTCAAAAAATCACCCAATTTAAAAAAAAAAATGGGTCGAATCAGAGTTCGGATGTGGGAGATATCGCTGATTTAAAATCAGCTATTTTATCAGAATTTTTGTGACGACGGAACTGTTGCAGCACGAATATGAGATCTCAGAGTGTCCAGATAAGGATTTCCAACTCATGGGAAGATGCAAAATGATCCTTCTGCTTCTAAAAACAGGTTATAATAAATATTCTGAGTTATATTGGCCGAGTTATGTCCATTTTAATTTTGGAGCAGCATTCGGAGTGGGTTCCCATTGGAGACGTGCCCTCCCACCCCACTTTAGTAGGCACCTGCTTCACATTCATCAGTTTCAGCATAGCAGCATTCGGCTTGGGTTATTTGGAGATGTGTCCTCCCACCCCAGGCTATGTAGGCACCTGCTACTTCATCAACAACCAACATCACGGTTATGGGTCAACCGCACAAAATCCTTGTCATCAAAGTCCATTTGCTAGGCCGCACACTGTTAGCATCACAGTTGGTCACAAGAATTACAAGGTATCTCTATCCTCGGATATTTGTTTATCAGGGTTTTGGGTTAACCACATAAAACCCTTATCTTCAGTGGCTCTTCATATTCAACAAAGGCTTTGCAGGAGGGAACTTTACGCAATGGGGACCATTGCTTCTTAAGGAGGGAGGAATGATCCGAATGGAAAATGGCATCAACCCATGGTACTCATCCACCCATATTATTCATTGACCCATGGAATTTACCCATGGTATTGTAAATGGCATCCGCTCGTGGTATTGTAAAATCCACCCATGGTATTCATTCACCCATGGAATTGACCCATGGTATTGTAACTGAAAAATACTATAAGTAACAAGTCACATTTTGTAAAAGGACAGATTGTCTGCCACAATGTAGCCTTTACAGTTTAAAGGCATGTAGCCGCCACATCTCTTCTCAGAGATAAGCTACCATCGCCCTAGCTGGTTTATTTCCATTTCTGGTTGTAAGCATATTTCAGTATTTTCCATTAATGAAATGAAGTATTATTTCCGCTGCATAACTATCTTTATGGTTACCTCTGTATTTTTTTTGCATTCATGTTTAAATCCAGATCAGTGGGTTTTCATAAAAAGTTTCTTTGTGGTTTTGTTTATTGGGCATTCTCCTATTTTTCTTCTGGCAATGCAAGTTTTCAGATCTTGGGGGCCTCTCCTCCCAAGATCCATTTCAATCTCTTCTCAGAGATAAGCTACCATCGCCCTAGCTGGTTTATTTCCATGGGTGAATGAATACCATGGGTGGATTTTACAATACCACGAGCGGATGCCATTTACAATACCATGGGTAAATTCCATGGGTCAATGAATAATATGGGTGGATGAGTACCATGGGTTGATGCCATTTTCCATTCGGATCAGGCAGCAGATTGACAGAGAACGTTATGAGCCTTACATCAAGGCTAGTTATTTGAGACATCTCAGCAAAGTCTTTCCCTTCCGGTATCTGAAAGACTCATATTCTCCCTTGATGAAACTCATAATTAAGTATTTCAGCTGTGAGGGCCAGTTTTCTTCCCTGTATGCCTACCATTTCAGATTGTTGATGCACTTCACTAGTTTGAGAATGATGAATCTCCCCTACTTTATTTGCCGGAACATTGAGAAGATTACCACCTTAGTGCACAAGAAGACTCCTCAACAGCAGTATAACAACATATATCATTTTGCACTAATCATGATTGTGGTCATGCATCAGCTTGGTTTACAGAACATCTCATGGGAGGATTTCATTTCACATGAGGTATTCACTGCTCCTCAAGTACCTCCAATAGCTTTTCATGAGATAGGTGGACCTTCACATCAGTAGGAGCTTCATGAGACACAAACCACTAGTGTGTCAGTGTTTGTCACCTACCAAAAGGGCACTAGAAGGTTGTTTGCAGCAGCAAAGCGAGTATTATCTGCACTCGGGGTAGAAGAGGTCTCACTTCCTCCATCAGCAGAGTAGGTACAGGACAAGGGCAAGCAGCCATTACAATATGAGGGGCCTTCAGGAGGGTAGGAGACAAATTTTATTCTTATTCAGGATGATGACACCGATTTGGGCTCACAAAGCTCAAAGCTTAGAGAGATCATCCAGGAGCAACAAGCAAACATTCAGCATTTGTCTCTCAACCTAGAAAGAGCCAAGTGGATAGTCAAATATTTGGAGCAAAGAAACAAATAGCTAGAGGATCATCAAACCATAATGGAGCTACGAAATATACGAGAAAATCGCCAAGCTGCCAAAAGGAGGAAAGTCATGTTCACAACACTTGAACAAGAAATCAATGCTGATCGTGAATCTTGGTTGGAGAGGACAAATATCCACTTGGAGAGGATGTTGGAGAAGGCCATCAATGAGAAAAATATGTTGAGAAACATGGCATACCACTACTTGTCAAGAAATATGGTGTGCCAAGCAAGAATCAGGAGCTTGAAGGCCAAGTTGAAGAAGGCATCAAGGAGGCAAAAAGAGCAAGATAGAATTCAGATCTTCACTGAAGCTTCCTTGGCCCAACAAAACACCTGATGGAGGACACTCAACCCAAATTTCAAAAAATTTGGGACACTTTTTGCAATTTTGGAATTTTTGCCTTAGAAAACAGGCTTTTCTGCCCAATGCGCTGTGCCACCCGGCGCTCGCTTTTCATGGGGACCTCCTTTTGAGGAAAACTCAACATATTTGGATTTTTCATGAAAAAATATGCATGCTCGCAAATGGCCAAGAAATTTGGACAGGTTTTGGGCTTCCAAAAAGGTCAAAAACACCTCAAAAATGACCTTTCTGCCCCTTTTTTGACACACAGGAAGCAGTCTCGGGAGAACTTAGTTTTGGAGGGGCAAATGGAGACCAAATTCAAAAATTCCACTTGTGAGGGAAAGTAAACAGGTAGACATTTCCAACAAGCCCACTTGGAGCAAATTTGGACACCGGGAAGGCCTCCAAAATCAGCTTCAAAAAGGCACTACGCATAGGGAAATCGACACGGTGCATTGGAGGAATTTTGCTCATTTTTGGTCAAAAACTCTGTTTTTCGACTAGTTTTTTTCACAGTTTGACTTTTTCCTTCTAATTGTAAAACTCATGATGTAATTTAATGTGACATGATGGATTTTGATGTAATTATGCAAATTTTTCACTCATAGAGGTAGATTCATCCATCAAAAGGTAGTTTGCAACTGAATGAATCAGTGTCCTAGTTTTTAGAGGCAAGCTATTCCACTGCCTACTTTTTAGTTCTCAGTTTAGATTTTGTTGGAACAGCTCATAATCTTATGAGCTCGACCCCTAGAGGCTATGATGAGTTGTTGGTTGCCTATATCTTGTAATTTTTCAGTCATAGCATGGTTGGACTCCTGGGAAAGCTTGGAGCTTATTCTATACTGATTTCAGCAGTTTGGCTAAGGAATAGACCAGTGGTTTGCAACACTTTATGGGATTCATGTGGCATCTTTCTTTGGTATTGTGTTTTCTTTTGTACTTGTAAGTTTATATGTGTTTTATGTATGCCATTATCTTCTCTTTACTTCATCTTAACTAAATCAAACAAGGATAAAGGTAGAATACGTTGAAAGTGTAGTGCTCTACCTAGGGTTTGCTTAATTATCTATGTTTTCAGCTATTTGAAAAGGATCCCTGAGTTTTTCATGCCCTTTTTAACTCATCATCTGTCTAAAACCTCTCCATATAAATCAATTTGAAGTACCAAATCACTTGCCTACCTTGCCCCATAGAGATCTCTGCAAAACTGAGCCTCATTCCCCGGACCCAAATCTACCTTTCACATTTGAGCCAACAAAACATCATCAAATTCAATCAAACACCTCTGTACACATACCTAGCCTAAAATAATTCATTACATCAGTCATCTCAAGCTTTCATTGACCATCTTTTCTGAGATTGACAAGGAGAGAGCCCTCTCCTGACCTGGTAGGGCTAGCTACCAAGTTAAGTGTGGTTTGATGTTACCCTAGATCCTACCTTTCTCACCCTGAGGTAGATTTAGGCCCTAACAGTATGATTCTTAACATTGAGAATGATTACTTGAATTGAAAATACATTTGCTTGTAGGAATAGATGAAATGATAAGCAGGAAAAGGAATGTAACACTTGCTGTAAAGTAAAACGAAGTGTAGGAAACTACATGAACCGGTACAGGAAGAATCTTCCTGCACGACCTGATTAGAAGAAAACTAACACAAAAATTGCAGGAAAAGAATTGCAAGAAAGTAATTTGCAGGAGAGAAATTGCAAGAAAGAAATAAACTTAATTAAACTTCCAAACTATGGATCCGTTCACGCTTGACTACGAAATGAATTTAACTCAAAACTCTGAAATAAACGTAAGAGCAATCAAAGCCATGCAATTGCAAATGAATAAATGTTCACACAAAATTTTTTAAATGGTGAAAGCATAAAGGTAAACAAGCTGGGTTGGATGGGCCCTAGACAACCAGCTCGTTTCCCATTTAGGAAACGAAACGGTTCAGCACTTAATCACGCATGAAATAGAAATTAAACACAGCGTGAAGAAAACATGGCGCATTCCTTGTATTAACTTGATCAACAAATATACATGATAGTGTGAGTCCAGCCCAGAACTGAGGGTGATACAAAATTACAAAGTAAACAAAATTACAACTCAGAGATCGCTAGCTTGGCTCTACCTATAGTCTACATTATATACAGTCTCTCGGCCTTAGCCATATTCTGCTAATTATAGTCATTTCCTATTCAAGCCTTTCGGCCGAATGAACTAACAAACAACATTGCAAAACTGGCTGATGGTTATAATAAGGCATGAACTTTGCTGGCCGTAGACCATATTCTTGGCAAGAATCCCTGACTATACGCCACCAATTTCCATCCTCAGATAGTTCGCAACCGAACTAGGAGTCGTGGATCAAAAACGCCCATGTGGAATATCATGGAGATCACGGAGCAACTCGTTGGCGGTGCAGGAATCTGCCTGCATTGATCATGCTAAATAATGATTAACACTTAGTTCTTCAATTACTTTTAGGAAAGTTAAACATAAGTTACAAGAGATACATGGACCGTGGTCTTGTAGTAAGGAATCCTATATAAATAAGATGTAATACGTTTTTGAATATAACTTAGATAAGCATACAAAGAATTCATAATTGATCATATTTTATGAGGCTCTGTTTTGGGGGAGGATCCACAACTGAGTGCGCAGAGGCATTGAAGAGTCTGCAACTGAGTTTGCAGACCACTTACAACTAGGTGCGCAAGTAAGAGAAGTATATGTATTGAAGATCCTTATTAATAAAGAAGAATTTTTGGCGAAGTATTGAGTAACTTTCTATCTCCATTATTTGTTGTTATATATATATATATATATCATCATCATGCATGCTTTTTACTGAATTATGTGAAAGAATACATGTTATACTGTTCTTTGCTATGCTTGTGTATTAAGTACCAATCTGTGAAGTTGATAATCAATGCGAAGTTATTCATGTATGTGAACTTTTATTTAGATATAAGATATAAGTGAACACATGGGCACCATAGCGCTGATATCGGGCCTTTGGCTGTAGAAACCTGGTTTTGCAACCTCCCATAACCACTCCGGGTGAGACTACGATCTTCTTGCAGGTTGTTGCTGAAAGGGCTAGTGGTTGAGGTTTTTGTTGGTGCACAGTACACTTTGAACAAGGGTCAAGTCCCCTTAGACCAACATTAGCCAAATGTGTGATAATGGATATGATGTAACCTTTCGATCTAAAGACTATAAGATATGCAACATGAAGAATGGAAAGCTGGTAGGAAAAGCAATTAGAACCCACAATAACGTACATGTATTTGATGATTCAAGGGTTAAATGTTGTTTAAGAAAAATGAATGAAGCACAATTGTGGCACAAAAAGCTTGATCATATGAATTTTGACAATTTGATAAAGGTTAGTAAGATGGGAGTAGTGAGAGCATTACCAAGACTGTCAAGGCCTGATACCTCAAACTACAAGTTATGTCAGTTTGGCAAGAAGACTAGGAATCATTTTAAGTGAAAAGATTTCTCCTCAGCTACACCTCTGGATCTCATTCACACAGAAATTTGTGGCCTAACTAGAGCAAAATCCTCAAAAGGAGAAAGGTATTTCATGCTGCTCATTGATGATTTCATCAGGGCCACTTGGATTGTTCTCTTAAAAGAAAAATTAGAAGCATTCAAGCATTTCAAGAAGTTTAAAGCTCAAGTAGAAAATGAGAAATACTTAAAGATAAAATGCTTAAGATCAGACAGAGGAGGAGAGTACACCTCAAGAGAATTTGAGGAATTCTGTGAAGAGCACAACATCAGGAGGCAATACTCAGTGGCTAGAACTCCACAACAAAATGGAGTAGTAGAGAGGAAGAACAAAACAATCTAGGAAATGGCTAGAGAAATGTTGGATGAAGCAGGAGTGTCTCACAACTTCTGGGGAGAAGCAGCCCAGGAAACAATATATCTGTAAAACAAAACTCAACTTAAGCCTAATAGTGATAAAACCCCCTATGAGTTGTGGAAGGGAAGCTGCATTAGTTAAACACCACAAGGTGTTTTGAAGGAAGTGCTTCATCAAAACGAATGATAAGAATCCTAGAAAATTTGATTCATGTGCTGACAAAGGGATATTTCTCAGGTACTTTAATCAAAGCAAAGGATATAAGTGTTACAAGTGGGAAAAGAAGATTGAGGATTGCAGTGACGTGATAACAGATGAAGTAGGTTCAAAAATTGAGTCCTCTAAAAGAAATATGAACTCATATGATGAAGAAAGTTTAGATTTGAGGTCCATAGATTTGGAGGAAACTTATTTAGACATTGAAAGTGAGGAAGCAGGCATGATTTCAAGGCGAAAGACACCCTCCAGTATGTACAAAAGGAACATCCTAAGATTCAGATACTTGGAGATCAAAGACATGGTGTCCAAACCAGGAGGAAACTTATTGGCAGTACAAGTTATGTGAATCTGGATCTATTATCGCAGATAGAACCCAAGAACCTCTATCAAGCAAGTGAAGACAAGTTCTGGGTGAAAGCTATGATTGAAGAACTTGATCAAATTGAAAAGAATGACACTTAGGAGCTTGTTCCAAGTCTTAGAGAGAAAAATGTTATTGGAACTAAATGGGTTTTCAAAAATAAGATAAATGAACATGGTCAAGTAATCAAGAACAAATCTCAATTGGTCTACAAAGGGTATGTGTTGGCTTAGCCGGTCCTGACCTAGGTTCAGAGTTAGTTGCACCAAACAAATCCATACACTATTGGCCCCTTCGGCATCAATCTGCGTAGCGTGGACTGAAGTCTCACCCGAACCATAGGGGGGATGCTGGAACCAAGTAGTGTGATATCTTTTTATAACCTAGATCTACCTTCACGCAGATATCTAAGCCCTTAAGGATTAGTGCTGTAATTTCCCTCAATCAGCCTCCAGACCTCCACGAAGATCTACAATTGGCTTTTGCAGACCCTAACATTAATTACATTTAGATAATAAGAGGGATAAAGTAAATTCGCACATCAATACATCATTATCTTATAAAGACATCATTTCATCACAACATATATCGTAATCATACTGAACAAAAGTAAAGCGATAACACATGGGAATTTATGCGACAATATTCTTTATTGATTTTCAGTATAGATTTACAAATTTACAGATTGTATAGATTTACACTCTGCATCCATAATTTAAGGAGACTTTACATCTTTTTTTACATCAAAATTTGGGCCTTTTCCCCAAACCTGACCCAGGGGACCACATCCCAATAGGCCCCTAACACAAAGGTCATGACTCGCTGTTGAGTCACTTGGTTGGAGGTGTGGTCTTGCTATGAAGGTCCCCCAGCTCCACCTGCACAACTGCTACTTTAGTCGTGCTCTGCGTGGCTGCCTGCTTCACCTATTCGACCAGCTGCTCTGTAGCTAGTCCTTCGCTGGCTCGCTTGATCTTATGCTGAGTGAGCTACAAGTTCATCAGTTTTTCCTAGATGTTGGATGAGACTTGGTAGGATTTGTCCAACCAAGGACCCAACTGTGCCTTAAGCACTGCCTCTTTTTCTGCACTGCTTCTACTTGTGCAAGGAGATGCTTTGCTTCCTATAGCTTCGCGAGGCGTTGCGCTATAGCAATGGTGTGTGTCATCGCCCTTACTTCATCATACTACTACTGGAGCTCACAAATCTCAGTATTCAATATCTACGTGGTGGGATCTTCCCACAGGCTCATCACCACCTCCATGGCCTGTTGAAACAAAGTTGTATGGTCAGAAACCACGACATCCACAGTAGCTATCCCTTCCTTGATGGCATCATCGTGATGTTCCTTGACTTCGGGTGGAGTGGAAGGCTATGACTTGAGTTCCATCTTTGTGATTTTCATATTGAGTTGAAACTGAACTCTTGCTACCTCTGCCTTCACCTCGTGGATGCCTGCAGCTAGCTTCCAGATCTTGGCCTCGAGTGATGCCTCCTCATATGTGCAACTCTGGCACTGTCCTGCATACCTCTACAACCGCGGCTGCAAGGTAGGCGCTCTATGCCTAGATTGTATCCCTCTCCTTCAAGGCCTCCCTCTTCTCAGCAAACATTCATTCATTATTCACCCTGTACTCATTGATTAAACTGAGAGTTAGATTCTCCCGTGCTCGCAATTCCACTATCATAGCTGTCTGCAGCGCATGAAGATATTCATTCGGGAGTGCTACAATGTTGAGGTTGATGTTCTTTAAGGTGCTGACAATGATCTTATCATTGGCCAACTCTATGCTCAGGGATCCTTCTGGCAACATGATTGTCTTGAGATCCACTCTCCTGACCAACTTTGCATCTTGACTTGTCCCTGGTGCCAGGCTCGTCTGTGCGGCACTGAATTGTCCTGCACCTACCTGAATTCTATGGTCTAGACCTGGAGTTCATGCATATCCATCTGAATATTTCCTAAGGACTACAAGTGCTGTTGCTCAAACTGTTGCAATAGTTCAACTATGGTGTCATGCACTTTGTCCCCGATGTCGTTGAGTTCACCCTCTATCAGCGTAATGGGATCCTACGGTGGCTTAGTGTTATAGACATTTTTGTGCCTTACAACATTGAGCATGAAATGTCCATAATCTAAGGGATCCAAAGTCCCTAAACATGTTGTTCCTACCCCTAGAGGAACAAGGCTAACAAACCACAGCAATTCACAGAAGCTCTCCACCAAAAAACTGCTCAAAACAAGTCAATTCAGGATCATTTCAGTGGCTACACTAGCTGTTTGCGCTGAATGTCAAAGCCAACACTGGCTACCTGCGTTGAATGTCAACTGGAACAAAGACTACCTGCGCTGAACGAGAGTGGACAAGTGGCAGGCTCATTTCTCAAGGTGTCAAAACCCAGGAAGCTTCCAAAATGACACTTGCCTCAGGGAATTCGATTAGTGATGAGTAAGAGGTTCCAAATCTCCAAGTGGAAGCAAGAACCTCCAAGTGGACTCAAGAACTGACAGAGGGAGAGGACACTAGTCAGATCTCAAGCTGACTCATCCTCTCTCCAAACATCTATATATGGATCTCTCCTCCATGAGATCTAGAGGCTGGAATTTTGTTATTGCAAAGAATTGCTGTTGGTTTGAGACTGGAATCATTGGGTGCTTAATGCTTTGAAGGGGCTGAAGATAGGAATTCCATTTGCTGGGAAGGAGATGCTGGATTGGAGCCCTATGGGTTGTATCTCTTCCTGAACCTTGTTATTCATCAATAAAGCTATCTTGGTTTCTCCTTTATGCTGATGTATTTTGATGTATGAATGTATTAGTGTATTTGGTTTATTTCTAATCCTAAACTAGTTATGAATGTGAACATCTGTCTTTGTGGAGTGTTCTTCTCTTGTCTCAAGTAGCTGTTCTCTTGTCGCAAGTAGCTGTTCTCTTGTGATCTTGCAGGAAGTTGTAGCTGGATAAGCAAGAAGGCGAGTAGCTGTGAACACCCAACGAGAAGGGAGATTGGATCGAGGGACAAACAGAAGACACCGGTAAGTCTATTGATCTCTCTTCTTTCACATTTCATAAAGGAAGAAACCAGTATAGCTGTACTCGTTTGTTGCTAAGGCACTGTCACACCTTAGGTGGATAGGATCGTCCTGCATAGGAATTTTTCCCCACAACAAATTGGCGACTCCGCTGGGGAGATTTGTTTAGTCATTTTATTTGTGTTTCTATCATTGTTTCTTTCATAGACTTGACAGCAACAATCGAACTGCATCTTTCCCGGATGCAAAGTAGAAAGTTGCTGCTTTGATCCAATTGCTGGACTTGTCTATGATCTAAACAATGGATTCACAAATGATTTGATGATCCTTGTGATAGATCTTAGTAGCCCTTCAAAGCAACCCTTTGATTACACCTTGCTTGTTGCTTTTATTTGGCCTGAAACAGTTGATTAAGTAGCAAACTGTGACCCAGAACCTGAGGGAAACGAGAGTTTCTCCTTCAGCGCAGACCCAGTGAAGGGATTCTGCATTTCAACGTAGGTCCCGTGAAGGCTACCTATGCTGAATGTCAAAACCCCTGTGTTGAGGTTGCGCTGAACCAGTTTGTCCTTGTGCAGCTGGGGTTCTCTGCTCTGTTTTGCCTTGTTTTGATCTCTGATTTTTGTGGCCTGTAACCAGCATAGGTACCAGTCTAAAAACTCCTTTTCTCTGCTTACATTCCACCTCCTTTTGTAAAAAAAGACGGTGAGTATTTTTATGTGTTTGTGGCATCATTTACAGTCTTCCTTTGCATGAGTGAAATAGTCATCCTGTAGCCCTTGATTCAGATCTGTTGGTTGTGATCTTAGAAGAGAGTTCATTGGCTGTTTGCAGATTGATTATACATTTGCTTTTGCTTATTGGTTTGAGTTTGTCTCTTTTAAGTGTTAAAATAAGTATTCATTTCGAAAATCGTTAAGTGTTGTAATCTCTTCTATCTTCTTTGATTTCGAAAAAGTAAACTTGTTTGTATTGATCATTTAAAAGCAAGTTCAAAGTTGTACAAAAAGCTTTCTTTGTAGGCATCAATACTAAGAAAGTGGAAAACAAACACCTGCAATGTGCATTTGCATTTGATAGTTTGCATGTTGGATTTAGGAAAAGTGCATTAGAGTGTGCTGATTGCTCTTTGAGAAAAGATGGTGTCTTTCTTTTCCCTTAGTAGCTAGCATTTCCAAAGTTGAAAAGATATAAAGCTTGCTTATCATCTTTAGACTGCATTTAGGAATTTGTATCATACATCTCGTGGTGAACCTTGAAAGGAAAACTTTAAAAAGATCAACCTAAAATAAATTGAATGAACTTAACAACGCTTTGTAACATAACGCACAACATAGAGGTCTAGGCTAGAGACGTGTTCCGGCGTCGTTAAGCCTGGTGACTGTCGATCTCGTAGAAGGTGGGTGATTCCTCCTGAGGGACGATAGCGCCAGTACGGATTGTGCTCCCACATACCGTCGCGTATATATTGGGAGACCCCTATAGGCATAAAACCTTTATCCTTAGGAAGCCGTGTCGACTGCCCTACTGATTGCAATGCACTGAACACAGCATTCAGGAAGATCGACCGCCCGTACCCTAAAAAGTATTCTGCAGTTTTGCGAAAAGTTTGGCACACCCTCTGCCTAAAACTCCAGAGCAGTTCCTTTTGGCCTTTTTCAGACTCTATAACGGAAAAAGTCCATCCGAGCATTTGTCACATCGGGCTCGTTAAAACATCGAAGGAGACTAGAGTCATCTTTAGCTTTTTCTCGACTCTTTAAAATTGAAAAAGCAAGTTGTGTCTAAAGCGTCGTTAAAATTTATTTTAAACGGAACAATCACCCTTTAATTCCTATGTTGATCTTTAGGTTGAAAAAATGGAGCACACCAACCAAGGAATTCCCCTTGGTGGAAATCCTAGTCCCTTCTCCTCTTGGGGAGATGTTGGTGCGCCCCACATGGCCACATTGTCGCTTCCAGGACTGACAATTGGCCTGCCAGTCTGGCTCTTTTCAACCAATGTCGTTCAGAACACCACCATTCCTTAACAGTCGAGTCAACAGTTAGACCAGACTAGAGTTGCCCACCAGCCTTCTACTTCATTTTCCTCTCCTCCTTCCTCTTCGCTTGACAGAATTGGTAAAGCCAAAAACTGAGTTCCTAAGGAGAAGAAGGAAAAGAAGAAGAAAGAAAAGAAGAAGAAAGAAAAGAAGAAGAAGGAGCCAAAGGCGACTGGGGGCAAACGAGTGTCGTCTGACAAAAATCCACACACAGCACTGACCAGGCCTAAATCGCCATGCGTCATATGCAAGGGAGACCACTTCCATAGAGATTGTCCCTGTATCCCTCGAATACTAAGGGACTGGTCTCCTCGTTTGCACAATTCGGTAGCATCAACCTCTGATAGCCATGTTGACTGCTCACCGTCGACTAGTGAAAGTGAAGTCCCAGGATAGAGAGGGAAAGCTAGATTTCCCTGTAGACTGTGTGAAGGTGATCACGCCATCCACCGTTGTCCCTTCTTAGACGAGGCTAAAAGAGTTCTGGAAGATCGCCCGATTTTACGAGCGCAACTTCCTCCTGGATATCAAAAACTCCTGCCAAGTCCTTCACTAGTTGAGAACCCGACTGATTCGCCCAGGTGGTCAGCCGAAGCACCTATCATTGAAGATGAACCATCTGGATCCATGCCTGACGAAAGTCAAAAGGTTGATACGGCAGTTGACCCGGTTTTTCCTTCAGAGGCTCTATCTTCGAATGATACCATCACAGAGGAGAATAAAGACGACACTGTCCAAATTCTCTTCATCAACACTGACTCTGATGAACAAGGGGGCAATGCCCCCATTCCTTTATCGCAGGAAGGAAGTTCGTCAGAGCGATATCCGGCTGTTTATTCGGTCCCACCACCAAGCAACCTAGTTGTGTCCTTTGACTGGAACCAACTAGGCAGAGCCCGGTTACCAGCAAGTATACCATTCAGAATTATCGTTCAAATATACAGAATGGTAATGGCTGGCACTATCATTGATGAGGGGGCATCTGTGAGTATCCTTTCCTCTATTGCTTGGAAAGCGCTTGGTTCACCAGCGCTTTTGCCTGAAATGAGAAATCTATCAGGCTTTGATAAAGGAACCAGTCGACCTTTAGGGATCCTCCCCAATGTGCCCATAACATTGAAAGGGAAGACCGTTCAAATGAACGTGATGGTCGTTCAAGGACCCTTGGATTATAACCTACTCCTTGGACGAGACTATATATATTGCATGGGAGCTATAGTCTCCTCACTCTTTAGAGTAATGTGTTTTTCGCATGAAGGAAGAGTGGTCAAGCTCGTGGACGAACTTTCATTTCCCAGATCACGCATCGCAAATAGTCATGTACCATCCCTAAATGGTCTATTCACGCAAGAAGTGTCTCAACCCACGGTCCGTCCTCCTGATGAGCGCGAGTAATCCGGGAGGATATGACTGGAACCCAGGGGGCATGCGTCCTGGTCTGCTTCGGCAGGGAAACTTCGGGTATAGAGTAGGTTTCCGCGAGAGAATATGACTAGTCTGTACCCCGTCCGTAGAGGAAGAGGGGTTATTCTAGAATAAGATTCTCTTGTCAAAGTTACGTAAGTTGACAAGAATCGTCACTCACCTTTGTCTATTTCGGTAGACATTGCCGAGGAAGTGTTTTGTTTGAAAGATTAACGAGACAATATTTGGGTAACTTGAAAGAGGTAAGCCTCTCTCGTTAAAAAAATGTTTTGGCGGAAGAGAAGTAGAGGTAACCTTGAAACTCTGTTTTATACCTGGGGGCATGCAAACCTTTTGGAGTGAAAGCAAAGAGCGGTTATTTATCTATTTTTTGGGTTAGCCGTTTCCTAACTTGCATAAAGAAAGGATGCGGAGCAAAGCTTAGTGAGATGAAGCTCCATAAAAAATAGAATCCTGATGAGACACTCTTATTATATGACTGGGTATTCGAGCAGTTTTAGCACAAAGTTCATGCTCGTTAAAAAATAAACGCAAGATCCGAGCAGTTTTAACGTGGACTTCATGCTCGTTAAAAAATAAACATAAGCAATGAGCAAGTGTTTCCACCAGCGTTTAAGCTCATTTTAAAATAAAAAATGAACCTACCTGGTAAATAACCACTGTGAATGTAATATCATCAGCCATTAAAACCTTGGTCGTGTTTGCACCGTCACCTCCACTTTTCATTTGGCCGATCGTTCACCTCCATATGATTGTTTACCCATTTTGAGGAACAGCTGCGAAGAGTGATTTCACCTAGCCATCCTTGTGACACTGTCGTGATTGGAAAATTCCAACCTGTACCTGGAATCAGCTGCTAACCCTGTTTATCACTCGTTCCTCAAAAGACGAGTCTTCTTTAAGCTCTTTTCAATTGACTCGTAAAATATGAAAAGGTTGCCGAGTTTTGGCCTTCCAGCTCATTAAAGAGACTGGAAGAGCTATCCCTCCTCTAGATTTTAATCTTTTTGGACCTGAGGGATTATTGCACAAAAAGATCGAGCGCTTGTTTTGTTTGGCTCGTTAAAACTATCGAAAACTCATCCCTTCTGTATTGTTTTATACTTTTTCGGACTTAAGGGATTAGATGACGAAAAAGGAATTTTGGAGTTGACTTTATGTATCTTTTCAGACTCTCTAAAAATGAAAAGAACCGAGTTATCCTTGTCGTTAGACTCGTTAAAATCATTAAATAGCGACAAACTTGTCTTTAGACGAGAACGAGTTTCACTATCGCTAAGCTCGTTAAAACATAGCGATGGGCTTGCCCGAAGGGCAGGTTATAGAACAAGCATATGTTATCCTCCTCAAGCTTGACAAAAATAAAGAGGTACTGGTCAGCAATGACTGGGGAAAAATTGGGAGAAACTAAAGAAAACTTTGATGGTAGCAAGTCGCTCTTGAACATGACACTTTTCCTCCGTACCACAATCGGGTTGGGTTGTTTCATTCACCGGTCACATCCATGGTCTCGCCATACCATCCATATTTGGGGTAATGCTACCGATCCATCGTATCAGTGTCGCCATATGTTCAAGAGAAGTTGTTCAGAAAGAGTCAACCGTGTCCCATCCACTACCATACATTATCCTTCATCCATTCATGACCGCCACCCTGAATCATATGTCACAGGTCGTTTTCACCTCCATTAAAATCATTAGCTCCGTTCCGTGTCACTAATGTGGGATTCATTAAGGCCCTCCTGTGACGGATTGCTTCTTGTCGACATCAGCTCATTATCCAGGAAGTTGATCTAGGAACAACCCCTTCAGTACTTTGAAGCTTGCATGCCACAATGGCAAGTTTCTCACTTCCGGCGACAGGTATACATCAATGACCTTTGACCGAAAGATTTTGCGTGGTGTTCGACGCCAAGTCCTTTATTCACACCACGTGAATTGTACTGCAGTACCTTGAGGGTCATTATCATTATCGGTGATTCCTCTCGCGCTTGTTAACGGTTTACATCATTGACCGGCAATCAATCGATGTCTTTCCATGTTCGACTTCAGAACAATTCTCACATGGATCGACTTGTACTTAGAGTGAAGATCGAACGAGTTTGAAGACCCCGGATCTAGTTTCATCCATCCGGGCTGCGATATATATTCAGGAAAGATAAAGACATTGACATGTACATCATTGCAGTCGATGATCATCCTACTCAAAGGATGATAATTTCATCAAAATTATCAGTCTACCATCAGACGATTGTCTGTTCTATGTACAGAAAAATGTATTTATAAAGCTGAGCATGGGAATGCCCGCCTCAACTAGATCATGAAAGCAGTATAAAAGATAATGTATTGTATTGTATCTTATTACAGGTCTCCTCCCAGCATTGGATGAACTTCGGATCCCCCTGATAAAGCATTTCGCCCGATAAACAACCTCATACTTTAGGGGGCAACTGTTATAGACATTTTTGTGTCTTTCAGCATTGAGCATGAAATGTCCATAATCTAAGGGATCCAAAGTCCCTAAACATGTTGTTCCTACCCCTAGGGGAACAAGGCTAACAAACCACAGCAATTCACAGAAGTTCTCCACCAAAAAACTGCTCAAAACAAGTCAATTCAGGATCATTTCAGTGGCTACACTAGCTGTTTGCGCTGAATTTCAAAGCCAACACTGGCTACCTGTGTTGAATGTCAACTGGAACAAAGGCTACCTGCGCTGAACGAGAGTGGACAAGTGGCAGGCTCATTTCTCAAGGTGTCAAAACCCAGGAAGCTTCCAAAATGACACTTGCCTCAGGGAATTCGACTGGTGATGAGTAAGAGGTTCCAAATCTCCAAGTGGAAGCAAGAACCTCCAAGTGGACTCAAGAACTGACAGAGGGAGAGGACACTAGTCAGATCTCAAGCTGACTCATCCTCTCTCCAAACATCTATATATGGATCTCTCCTCCATGAGATCTAGAGGCTGGAATTTTGTTATTGCAAAGAATTGCTGTTGGTTTGAGACTGGAATCATTGGGTGCTTAATGCTTTGAAGGGGCTGAAGATAGGAATTCCATTTGCTGGGAAGGAGATGCTGGATTGGAGCCCTCTGGGTTGTATCTCTTCCTGAACCTTGTTATTCATCAATAAAGCTATCTTGGTTTCTCCTATATGCTGATGTATTTTGATGTATGAATGTATTAGTGTATTTGGTTTATTTCTAATCCTAAACTAGTTATGAATGTGAACATCTGTCTTTGTGGAGTGTTCTTCTCTTGTCTCAAGTAGCTGTTCTCTTGTCGCAAGTAGCTGTTCTCTTGTGATCTTGCAGGAAGTTGTAGCTGGATAAGCAAGAAGGCGAGTAGCTGTGAACACCCAAAGAGAAGGGAGATTGGATCGAGGGACAAATGGAAGACACCGGTAAGTCTATTGATCTCTCTTCTTTCACATTTCATAAAGGAAGAAACCAGTATAGCTGTACTCGTTTGTTGCTAAGGCACTGTCACACCTTAGGTGGATAGGATCGTCCTGCATACGCATTTTTCCCCACAACACTTAGTCACCTTTGTGTTCTTCTCAGACCCCTCATTCTATTGTTCTCTATACCTCTTTACCTGGAATGGAGTGCTCTATCCCTCATCACCTCCACCATCCTATGTCGACTAATCATCCTCTTCGATTTCAGGTGAAGGGGATTTACCATTTTGCTTGGAGTTGAGTTGCTCCTGTTCAACCTGTTGTTTTGCAGCTCGTTCCTTTTCTAGTCAAGCCTTCTCCTCGACCTCCTTCCTTCGCTCCGCGGCCAACTTCTATGCCACCTACTTCGCTACATCCTTCCTCTTTTTCTCTGCTGAACTCGCCGCGCCTTTGCTTGTACCCGCATCCAAGTCAGAGGGAGAGTGCCAGTTTGCTGGCCAATGCTTAATTACTCCCTAAATCGCATCATCTGTGGCGAGATATGGCAGATCAAACCACTTCTACTCCGGATCCTTCCATGTCTGGATATAAACTTGGTGCAAGTTTGCCTTGAATTCCACATAATCTAACAACTGTTCATACATGGTTGGGGACAATTGTGAGTGCTGATTGATGGCGATGGGGATGATCGCTTCCATCAAACCCCAGAAAATAGTCATTTATGTGACCCGCGTGCGGTTCTTTGTGGCCCAAAGCGAGGAAAACTGTGTAGCCTCTGGCAAACTTGCTGCTAATGGAGGAAATTGATTGTCCTCTGGTAACCAGCACAATGGAGAGCAACAACCATGCATAGTGGAAGGTCGTGCTCTCATATTGAGCCTCGCAACAATTCACAAGGAACTCACACATAAATAGCATGACTAGTTGAACTGCACACCCTCCGCGCATTGTGCAGCTAACAAGATCAGGGGCGTTGGAACCTCATCCGTGAGGCACTTCCTCATGACCTTGTCAGCTAGTATCTGGGTGGAGATTTTCACCGCGAGGTTGTTTATGGATTTTATGGAGTACCCACGCGGCTTCTTAAGAATGTCAAATTTCTTCTTCATCTTCTCTACCAAGTCCCGCTCGCTTATCCTTCTGCCAAACTCCTTGGACAAATTTAAGCCTTCATGTGGTAGGAGCATGATCCTCTGGACGAGCATGCCTGTGATGGGGATAGGCACGACAAGCCACAAGCACCCATCGTGCACCAGAGTCAGTAGTTGTTGTATACAGGTGGTATTACTGTTAGAGTGGTGGTAGTGAGGCACCCACAATAGGTTCAATAACCTGGACTGATGTACTCCACACATCCACTGAACTATCTCCAATGTAGTGACACCAGAGTCTTTGTAATATAATCGCTTCATATAATTCTCCATCGTGAGGTGGGGGAACCTCCATGCATAGTGGAAGGTCGTGCTCTCATATTGAGCCTCGTGACAATTCACAAGGAAATCACACATAAATAGCATGACCAGTTGAACTGCACACCCTTCACGCATTGTGCAGCTAACAAGATCAGGGGTGTCGAAACCTCATCCGTGAGGCACTTCCTCATGACCTTATTTGATAGTATCTGGGTGGAGATTTTCACTGCGAGGTTGTTTATGGATTTTATGGAGTACCCACGCGGCTTCTTGAGAATCTCAAATTTCTTCTTCATCTTCTCTACCAAGTCCCGCTCTCTTATCCTTCTGCCAAACTCCTTGGACGAATTTAAGCCTTCATGTGGCAGGAGCGTGATCCTCTAGACAAGCATGTTTGTGATGGGGATAGGCATGCCAAGCCACAAGCACCCATCATGCACCAGATTCAGTAGTTGTTGTATACAGGTGGTATTACTATTAGAGCGGTGGTAGTGAGGCACCCACAACAGGTTCAATAACCTAGACTGATGTACTCCACACATCCACTGAACTATCTCCAACGTAGTGACACCAGAGTCTTTGTAATATACTCGCTTCATATAATTCTCCATCGTGAGGTGGGGGAACCTCTCATGGTCATCCAAGTCCCAATCCTCCATCTATAAAAGGGGAACTCACGCCAGGCACGGACCTTTGAAGGTTATCGTTTCTGGCAGTAGGGGTGTATGAATGACGAATTTGTCCACGTCGGGGTCCTTGGTGACCTTCACCTTCCCTTTACACAGAGGGATATACTTTGGAAACTTGGATATGGGCTTTGTTTCCTCAGCATCTATATCTTCAATGCTCTCTTCAGCCTCCAATTGTACAATCTTCTCAGGTTTCCTGTCCTTCTTTTGTGTCTCAGTAGCAGTGCTATCTAGGCGACTCGCGCACTGGCACCAACCTTTTCCGCTTGTCTTTCTTCGGCTTGTGGGTCTCGTGCACTGGTGTAGGCTTTGGCCTAGGCGACCTTGGTGCTGTAGGCATAGGATCCAGAGCCTCCATGCTCACAACTTCTGGAGTCGCACCTTCGGAGGCATCAGTTCCTCTGGTGCTTGCAGTTTCACTTGTCTTGACATAGTGTTGCAAATGAATTACCAGTTTCCTCCGGTAGATTATCAAACACAAATCTTGTGACCAAATTCTTGAAAAACTTATGATTCATAAGTGACAAACAACACAACTCAAAAATTCTAAGGGTGAAAATCAATCTTTGCTGGACTGGCATGCGTAATTTATAAGAGAGCTCGAATTCAAATCCAACTGTTCCCCCCAAAATCAGTCCACTAATGGTGATTTGGTGACAAATCTCCAAAGATTTCAGCCTTAAATGTACCCACCCACTCCTATTAACCATCTCTTGGCTGTCAAATCATGAACAGTGACTATAACGGTCATTTTTTGGTTGTTCTATGTGCTATCTCCCTTCATAGCGCAAGTCCCTTCATGTGGCTACCAGTACTATGACATCACCCTGTTTCGTTCAACCCCCCTATCGTGTAGTCCCCAAAACCGGGCAGTGTAGTTTATAGTCTCATGGTCCCTTACAGCTCCCTGGAGCACTAAGAATTTTCGATCGCCATATAGTCATTGAGCCGGATCTCCTGCATATTGCTTCAACCAGCTTCCATTCACCTTTCTTGGAAAAGGTTCTCTGTTTAGCTTTGCAAGCTGAACTGTGCCCCCATCTGTGATTTCTTTGATGATATATAGCCCCAACCAGTGCATCTTAAACATTCCTGGAAACTTATCAAACTTACTATCATATAATAATATGAAATCATTTACCTTGAATGTGTTTATCTTGATGTGTCGATCGTGCCATGCTTTTTCACATTCCTTTTGTACTTGTTGATGAAATCCAGCCAAGAATCTGTCCTCTTCGAGCTCCATCAATTGCACGAGCCATTCTTCCAAGGCTTCGCAGTTCGTCATCCCCGTGAAAGCTGTTATGCATAGACTAGGGATGATATATTCCATCAGCATCACAAATTATACATCATAGACCAACCGGAAAGGTGTTTGACTTGCTAGTTTCTTGCAAGTAGTCCTGTATTCCCACAATACTGCTGGTATGCACGCATCTCAATCATTCCACTATGCATTACAAATATTTGTTAGTGCATTCTCCAATATCTGATTGAAGGCCTCCACTGTTCCATTAGCCTAAGGATGATATGGTGTACTCTTATGATGATACACCTGAAACTCTTCTGCCAACCCGTTGTTTGTTTCATTGAGGAAGTGCGTACTACGATCACTCATTAACACTTTTGGGCATCCAAATATGGTTAACACGTACTCAAATAAGAATTTAGCTATTGTGACCCCTGTACAATCCTTCACAAGCTATGCCTCTACCCATCTGGTTAGATATTCTGTCACAGTGATGATATAGCGTGCACCTATTTTCTTCCCTGGGGGTTGAATTGGTCCTACAAAGTCAATAGCCCATTTCTCAAATGGGTGTAGCGACACCTGAGGATTCAGTGGCAGCTCATCCCTTAGCAATGGCCTATCCATTATTTGACATGCATCATATTCCCTACAATATGCTTTGGTATCCTTATGTAATGTAGGCCACCACAAACCCACATAGAAAATCTTCTGTGTCATTTCCTTTCCCACATAATGCCCTCCTGTAACCCCTTCATGAGCCTCCACAAGGATGTTGTTTCTTTCGAAAGTGGGCACATATCAATGGAGTATCTCATCTGAACCCATCTTATATAAATGTCCTACAATTACCGAGAAATTAGCCAGGCATACTACCAACTCTTTCTTTTGTTGAATCGTGTAGCCTTCTGGAACTATCCATGTGGTTAAAAAGTGGATAATATATGCAAAGTGGTCGTCCTCTACGTGCACCATGAAGAGCTGCACGTCGGGCAACCCTTCCTCCAAATTAGTAGGCTCCTCCCGCATTTCAATTCATGACAAATGGTTAGGTCCTGCATTCAACCTTCCTGTCTTCAAAATTACCTCAAATTCATATTCTTGAAACAATAGCAACCATTTGCATATCTTCCCCCCCCCAACACAAGCTTATTGACTAGGTACTTCAAGGTGGAGTGGTCTGTGTACATCTTGAAATGTCTGCCCAATATATAGTGTCTGAATTTTTGGAGCGCATACAAAATAGCCAATTCCTCGCACTCTGTCGTGGAGTAGTTCTTCTCAGCCTTTGATAGTTTCTTACTCACAAAGGCTATAGGGTGATCCATCTCTCCTTTGCCATCCTGTGTCAGTACTGCTCCCAATGCAATACACGAGGCATAAATGTGCACATGGAATTCCTTCTTCTAATCCGAGAAGACCAAGATTGATGTAGTGACCATCTTTTATTTCAATACATCCAAACTGTGCTTACATTCTTCATCCCAACAGAATGTAGCGTCCTTCTTTAATATATTCTCAATAGGCGCAGTAATCTGAGCATAAGATTTAATGAAATTCCGATAGTACCTAGTATGGCCTAGCATTGCGCACAACTATTTGGGACTCCTTGGGGCCTCCAAATTGAATATTACTGCGATCTTGGCAAGATCCACCATTATTCTTTGCTTGCATACCACATGGCACATAAAAATGCCAAAGGGGACGCAAAATAAACACTTCTTTAGGTTTAGTTTGATCTGATATCTTCAGCAAGTATCCAACATTAAGCATAGACTAGCTACATGGCCCTTCACTAACCCAAACACCATCCAGTCATCAAAATATACCTCCAATAATTTGTGAATAAACTCTTTGAACGTCACGATGACTAGAGAGAGAATATCGTCGGTGCATTCTTAAGGTCGAATGGCATCACCGTGTATTGAAAACATCCCCATTCTATCGTGAAGGTTGTTTTGCCCTTGTCTTCCGGTGCGATCTTAATCTAATGGTACCTAGAGAACCCATCAATGAATGAGTAGTCCTCCTTCCCTCAAACATTGTCTAGTACCTCATTAGTAAACAACATTGGGAAAGGATCATGGATGTCGACACGTTAAGCTTTCTTAGATCTACGCAAATCCTTATCTCTCCCTTCTACTTCTTTCCCTGAACTACCATTGGGCTCACCCAATCAGATTCATCCACTGGCTCAATAATGCCTGCTTCAAGCATGTTGTCCAAGTCCAAACAGACCTTTTCCTTGTATTTGGGAGTAAGGTGATATGGCCTTTGCTTGATGGGCTTCACGTCTGGTTTCAAAGTTATTTTCATCACACCCAAATCGCCTATGATATCTTCCAAGTCCAAAAATTTTGTAGGAAAAAGATCATGGTACTCGCGGAGTAACTCAGCAACAATATCCACTGTGGCATCATCCCAATAATCTTCGATCTTAGCAAATTTTGGTTCTGCTTCAGTACCAATGTTTACTTGCCTAGTTTTCAACGATGTGGTGATATCTGGGTTCTCTATTTGTAGACCTTCAACCTCGTAGTGACCTCCCATTTCTGGGATATTGATATTCATTGGAACCTCATCCTCCCCTTTAGCAGTCACATTATATCATTCCAGCGCATGGTGTAGCTGGGTTCTCCAATCCGGTTGAACAAATTCCAAAGGATCCTGCAGAATTCTGAAGATCATTGCCTTAACCTCCTGTAGCACCTCATCAATGCTTTTGAACCCATCTTCAAAACTAAAAGTAATTAAGAACCTTTCCCTTAATATATCCCAGTATGCGGTGCCATGGTAGAGCTCCATTTCCAGATACCAATTCATAGGGATTATATCTAGAGTGTGACAGAATAAATGCACCCATTCTGGCTGCAGCTCCATTCCATACACTTTAGTCCATTTTTCCAAATGATCGCGTAGATCATTCCTCCCATCATATTTCTTGGCTAATCGCACTTTAGGATGACCAAATCGCATCCTCATCATCCTCCTGTAATCATGCCATTCATCAAACTTGTCTTTGTGCATACCCCACCACTGAGCGAGCGTAGCACGCAGTGCCAAATCCATTGCCTGAAAACAATGATCCTCTGGGAATTCTCTTTCAAAAGCATCCAAAAACTTATCTACATCAGTTAAACCATCGTAATAAGGTAAATTTCATACCTCCGACGACACACAATGCAGTGATTTGGTCATCATGTTGTAGCATAGTGTAGATTCTTTGTGCAACTTGTTTTTCCAATGTTCCAACTCTTCATCTGAATTCGAGGTACAAGAGCTTTCACGGTCCCATGCAATCCATCCATTAGCTATTGGATTAATCCAATCTTGGTATTGCACCATGATTTTGTAGATTTGATCCAAATCATCATCACTTTCCTCATAGTCACAGACTGGTTCAGTATAGTGCGTCCCATCTCCAGGGTCGAATGGTACTACAACGTGGAGTGATTTCCTTTCAAACAACATTGTCCGCTTCTTCAAATTCATGACCCCATTCATGTTAATATCCCAATCAATATCAAGGAGTGCGAGGTATGGATTATTTTCATGAGCAATCTCTATCACTTCAAAATCAACCAGTGTGCTTGCACCTTCTATATCTATGGTCACTCCATGTAATCATCCTATAGGGATAATCTTCTACTGGTTCACCATTCTCAACTGAATCAGAGACCACCGCATTGTAGGCATCCCCATTCTCTCCCATGTCTGTTTAGGCAAGACATTTGCATCAGATACCAAATCCAAAATAACCTGGTCCATCTCATAGTCTCTTATTTGCGTAGTGAGCCTCATCTCGCGCCCTGTCCTTGTCTTATGTTTTCCAATATTTCTGACTACGCGGTGTCCTTCAGGAGCATTTTCCTTCCCAATGCACTTATTTATCAATTCTTGTAGTCCTTTCATAGCCTTTCTATCACGCAGTAGTTTCATACAAGTCTCCAAGAAGGTGGTAAACACAAAGGGGTCAACCTCTGTAGGTGCGCCAATTGTTGGTAGTTTATCCTGACTCCTTGGGGTAGAGGCATCAGCAAAGCTTTTCTTCACTTCCATAAAAGTTTCCTTCGCACACTCCAGAACAAACCGAACCTCCTTTTCTTGGCCTTGTGGACCCACCCACTTTCTTCAGGTTGTTTTCCTTTATCATCACCAGTCGTTATCCTGCTTCGTAGCACGATATTCACATTTGGATCTTCCTTGTGGGGCTCGACCCTCATCATCTGTAAGTTCTAGGTAGGATGTTGAGGTTGTGCCTTCTTCTCCTGCATCTTAGCTATCAACACAAGGAATTCTTCTATTGTGTGGTCAAACTGAGTGCAGTATTGACATGATGTGCATGTCTGACTCGTACACTCCTGTACGTAGTGCCCTGCTATTCCACAATTATAACAAATGACCTATCCACGACCTCTACCAGGTCCTTCTCCTCCTTGGCCTCGTCCGTGCCCCTAATATCCTCTGCGCGCTCCCCTAATGCCTTGATCTGCAGGCTGAGATTTTGCTTGCATTTGATACGTAGGAATCCTCTCCATTATTAGTTCATAGCTACGATAGTGGCGCTCATCGTGGCCCACTGATTTGCAGAAATTGCAAAACAATTGTTGTGGTGTCTGCACAAATTTTTGTAGCAAATGACAGTTATCCATTACATGTTTTCTAGCCACCTGACAAATAGCACACCATAGTGTGGGCCCCATACTTGGTCCTACTAGAGCTTCCTGCCTCAAGGGCATCAGCCTCCCCCTGAGATATAATTCGCGAAGACAGTGTAATGATCCTTATCATGCCCCTGGCTCTTACAATTGAGGCACCAGAATTCTTCACGCACCTCTGTTCTAGCCTCCTTTTCTTTTTTCAAGCTCTGCAATTCCAAACAGAGGTTCTGCAACTATGAGTGAATTTGTTGGACACCCAAAGACGCGTCTTGAATAGGTGTTTCATACAATCTCATCGCAATTTCCAGAGTTTCCACCTAAGTTACTATATTTTGTTGTGATAAAGCAATCCTTAGGTGGGGCAGGAGTGTGACTATAAAACAATCGCGGTGCTAACTATCTGTGAGATTCATATTAGCTTTGCAGATCCAACACTTGAATCTTTGATCTAGCTCCTAGGTCATTTCACTAGGCCTCATCGTGATTTCCTTAAATCTAATTACTAATTGCGAGGCAGACTTAGGCTTACCGAATTCTTTGTTCAAAGCAGTTTGAGTATATGATAATGACGCCAACGGATTATCAGTGTAGTACTTAACGTACCATGTTAGCACGTGATCCTGAAAAGCGGTAACCAACTGCGACTTCTTTATATTATCATCCATGATCTGTTGTGTTGTCCACACAACCTTCACAACAAACCAAAACTGATCTAGATCTTCACTTCCTAAGCCCTTGAAAACTGGAAACTTCATGGTATTCGACATGTTGAACAACGGTTGTGGTGGACGTGGAGTGGGCAAAGGTGTAGGTTGTGGAGGTGAAGGTGGAGGTGGCATCGAAGGATGATGTATCCGTAGAAAACCCTATCTTATCAACTAGACAGTGCATCTCAACAAGGCCTGCACCGCTCCTTCGTTGTCACTTGAAGGAGGTCCAATCAATGGGATGTATTTAGGTACTGCTTTTTCTTAGTTTTTAAAGCTCCGTCCACTTTGCGTAGATCCAAACATAAAGGCAATGGCATAACCCATTTTTCACACAAGATAATCTTTATCCAGGTATTCAAAGACCTCAAAAACTTACCTCGTGGTCCTTTGAAGAAACGTCGCTCTGCTTCACTGTAACTGACCGAGGTGTCAACCGCAAACTTTGTAACAAATCCTCCTATAACCCGATCAAGCCCATGGTCAACAACACACACGATCTTATCTTCATAGGCTTCCAACCTCTGCACTAGCTCCAGAGTCCACACTATTGGATGGTCAAGCTTCCACCTTCCTTGGCCATCTGCCAATTTAGCTATCCACTCATATAGTTCAATTAGGAAGGTGCAAAAGAAAATTTCATGTATTTCTGTGTACAAATGTCTTTCCAACCATTATTCTTTTGTCGGGTTCAGATTCATGTTTTCCTGTGCCACAAATTCGTGGATCTTTATATCCAACCACTTCTCAATTTCCTTCTTGGTCGAATTCCAGTGTTGCGACATCACACATCCCTTTATGCAGATCCCGGTCCCAACAACGGAACCATTTGTTGGCTTAAGGGGTCCTGACCTAGGTTCAGAGTTAGTTGCGCTAAACAAATCCTTGCACTACTGGCCCCTTTGGCATCAATCTACGTAGCGCGGACCGAAGTTTCACCTGAAGCAGTATGGGGGGATGCTGGAATGAAGTTTTTGCATCGATAGATTAGTGTGATGTCTTTTTATAACCTATATCTGCCTTCGTGTAGATCTCTAAGCCCTTAAGGCTTAGCATTGTAATTTCCCTCAATCGGCCTCTAGACCTCCGCAAATGTCTATGACTGGATTTTACAGACCCTAACATTAATTGCATTCAGATAGTAAGACGGATCAAGTAAATTCGTGCATCAATGCATCATTATCTTATAAAGACATAATTTCATCACAACACATATCGTAATCATACAGAATAGAAGTAAAGAGATAAAACACAGGAATTTCTGCAACGGACTTCTTTATTGATATTCAATATAGATTTATAGACTAGATACTTCCTTTCACACTCAGCTACAGGGGTCTGCGCACTCAGTTGCAGACACTACTCTAGGCCTCTACCCACTTAGCGACAGAGCCATTTTCCCCTCGAGGACTTACTTCTCTACGCTAGACTTGTTTGTTCATACCCATAGACAAAAACATAGATATGCCTTAGACTCTCTAAGGCACACCTATTTATACAATCCCATGGTCCACGGATCATGGGTAGATCTAAAAAAGCAACTCAAATTTACATGAATGAGGGTAGAAACCCTTTTTGACTCCTAACTATATGCATGCTTCGCATCCACAATTTGTGAAGACTTTACATCTTTCTGTACATCAAAATTTGGGCTTTTTCCCCAAAACTGACCGAAGGAACCCCATCCTAACTATATGCCCAAATAGAAGGGTTAGATTTAGAAGAAAACTCTGCACTAGTAGCACGACTGGAAGTTATCATGATCTTTCTTTCTCTTTCCACCCATAAGAATATCAAGGTATATCAGATGGACGTGAAGGTTTCATTTCTCAATGGATATTTAGAAGAAGAAGTTTACATTGAGCAGCCAGAATGATTTATACTCACCTCAGATGAAGGGTTCGTATGCAAACTGAAGAAGGCCTTGTACAGAATAAAGCAGGCTCCTAGAGCTTGGTACAAAAGGTTGGATAAATACCTTCAACAACAAGGATTTACGAAAGGTACAATTTAAAGTAACTTATATGTAAAGTTCGAAGACGACCACCTACTAATAGTTTTTGTGTATGTGGATGCTATAATATTTGAAAGAAATATGGAACAATTGGGGCATCAATTTGCAAAATGTATGCAAATAGAATTTGAAATTTCCATGATCAAAGAGCTATCCTTCTTCCTGGGTTTGCAAATTGCTCAGTCTCCACAAGGAGTGTTTATATCCCAATCCAAATTTCTCAAGGAAACTCTGAAGAAATTTGGGCTGGAAGATTGCAAACCAGTAAGAAAGAATATGACTACAGGCCTCAAGTCGTGTAAGGAAGATGAAACACCATTGGTAAGTTAGACTGAATGCAGATCAATGATAGGAAGCTTATTGTATTTGAATGCTTCAAGGCCATACATCATGCAAGCACTAGGGTTTGTGGCCAGTTTTTAGGCTTTCAAGCGTGAGATTCATGTTATTGTTGTCAAGATAAATTTCAAATATCTTCAGGAACAACATAGTATGGATTGAGGTATGCTAAGAGAAAAAATTTCAAATTGAAGGCCTACATGGATGAAGAATGAGATAGAAGCCTTGATGACAGGAAGAGTACTTCCAATGCAACCATTTTCCTGGGAAAATGCTTGGCGTCATGGGTCAGAAAGAAATAGGCCTCCATTTCTCTGTCGACTACTGAAGTAGAGTATATTGTTGTTACTACCTATTGTTCATAGATTCTGTTGATGAAGCAAACTTTGAAAGATATTCAGGTAGAACTGACCGATCCCATTCCCATAATGTGTGACAACACAAGTGCCATCAACATCTCCAAAAATCTATTCAGGCATTCAAATACTAAGCATATTCCTATCAAGTCCCACTTCTTGAGGGATCGGGTTGCAATCAACATTGTCAGACTTGAATATGTGGCCACTAAAGAGAAATAGACATATATCTTTACCAAGTCACTAAAAAGTGAACCACTGGAATATCTTAGGCAGTAGATAGGAGTTGTGACTACTCCCTCCAAATGACTTGATTTTGGTAGGTGGTGGTAGCTACTCAGCTTGTGGACCTCATGGGAGAGTAGGCTAGAATGGTTCAGGAGGAGTATTCAAGAAGTATTATTTCCCACTGATGTCAAGGGGGGAGAATATTGGCATTAGAGTAAACCATGCCTAGCTTGAGGGGGAGCTTATGGTGTTTCCATCAATTCCAAAGGGAGAGATTGTTGGAAAATTTGTGGTGTATTGGTGGCTTTGTTAGTGTTGGAATTGATGTCAAGAAGGTTCATAATGATGATTGGGTGTTCGAGAGGAATCCCATGGTTGTTGGAGTGCTTTGTGGAAAATCATCATAGTAGCAGGCTTACTTGAAAATCCTTAAAATGATGACTACAGTGATGTACCAAATGGAATTCCATGGTAGTTGTGGGATCTATGTAGAGAATCATCATAGTAGCAGGCTTACTAGAAAATCCATAAAATGATAACTATGGTGGTTGGGATTTCAACATTCCAAGCACAAGAAGGGTGAAGGAGAAAATTGTGGTAGAAAGTTTGAAACCATATCAAAGGTAGAAGATGGACTCAAAGTGTTAGCTTAGGGGGTACAAAAGGTTGGATAAATACCTTCAACAACAAGGATTTAAGAAAGATACAATTTACAGTAACTTATATGTAAATTCTGAAGGCGACCATCTATTAATAGTTGTTGTGTATGTGGATGATATAATATTTGGAAGCAATATGGAAAAATTGGGGCATCAATTTGCAAAATGTATGCAAACAAAATTTGAAATGTCCATGATCAGAGAGCTTTCCTTATTCCCAGGTTTGCAAATTTCTCAGTCTCCACAAGGAGTGTTTATATCCCAATTGAAATTTCTCGAGCAAACTCTGAAGAAATTTGGGCTGGAAGATTGTAAACCATCAAGAACACCTATGACAACAGGCCTCAAGTTGTGCACGGAAGATGAAACATTTCTAGTAAATTAGATCGAATACAAATCAATGATAGGAAGCTTATTGTACTTGACTGCTTCAAGGCTATACATCATGCAAGCACTGGGGTTTGTAGATATTTTTCAGGCTTTCAAGCATGAGAGTCATGTTGTTGCTATCAAGATAAATTTCAAATATCTTCAGCAAAAACATAGTATGGACTGTGGTATGCTAAGATAAAAAAAATCAAATTGAAGGTCTACTGGTGAGCTCCAGTATTGTAGCAATAATGCTACAACTCCTGGGGCTTCCTGTCTCTTAATTTTATCAACCCGGTAGTTCGTACAAACTTGGAAGCGACGGTGTTGTATGCACAAGTACTAGCTCTTGTCGCAGCTGTCACTTGGTCAGCTGGCACAAGTCCGCTAGGGCTCAAGCCAACTTCTATAGGCTCACAGAAGAAGCTTTATCAATGATGGACGAAAGCTAGCTCAAAGAAGACTAATCTACTTGGCAAGAATGAACTGAAAGCAAATCAAAACATGGAAACCCTAGGAAACCCTAATTTAACTAGTCTAACCTCTATGATGCAAAGAATGTGAAGGAAACTTCTAACAATGATGCCATTACCTCTAATAAGTGAAAATGCATGAATCTAATCTACTTGCAGCTTAAAAGACATGTTTTTGTATTTTTTCTTTAAGTGGATGGAGTGATTGTGATTTTGTGCTTATTAGGGTTTGGTTGTGTAGATGTGATGCAGAAGGAAGGAAAGCTTGGGAAAGGTTGGGGAGGCTAGGAGAGGTCCCCAGAGATCCTTAGCATCAGTCCACAGAGGTTCCTCACGTTCAGAGGCGCAGCAACCGAGTGAGTGGCCTCCTACAGGATGTCTGTAGGGGATTCTACAGGAACCGCAGAGGTTTCTACAGGAAGTCTACAAATTGCTACAGGATGACCTACCGTGGACGTTTGAAGTGATGGTGGAGTGATGGGATGGTAGGGGGAGATGTGTAAGGTAGGAATAAGGCTGATGATGGCTCAGGAGTGGAGAAGTAGGATGGAGAACGAGTGTATGAAGCGGGTTGATGGATGGAAGGTTATAACAACGAAATGTCTAAAGGATGGAGTTACGTGAGGAGTGGAGGAGTTTGGGAGATAACAGAGCGGAGCAGAGGTCAAGGATGTGGTTGTATGCGTGATCAAGACGAAGAAGGAGGTAATAGAATGCTGAATAGCAGTGTAAATGAAACAAATGGATTATGACTATCACCAAGATGAAAATTCGTTAACCTAAGCTACCTGAACTCAATGAACAACAATATAAAGCGCGTAGAAGAATTTGCATGAAGCGGTGATGAAGGTGTATGGTGCAAGAGTGAAGTGCATGGAAAGATCTATCATAACCGAGACTATGTTGCAGCATGTATAAAGTGAAGAACTGCATATTTTTGTGGCTGTTATAGGCTGCACTCCAATCTCCAAATGGAGATGGCAGTGGAGACTTTCTCAACCTTTTTTGTTGGAGCTCCAATGTATTATCAACCTGCTAATCTACTAAACAACCGAAAGCAATTCAACCATAAACTAGCCCTATCTATGCTCATGAAAACGACTAAATTACCAAACTGTGAATTCGAATTGCATGTAAAAATAACCAAACTCAAAGTGCTGGAATGAAATGCAAACACATTACAACACTGAGGAGATCTATTGCTCTCAGGTTGGGCCCTAACCTGAGAGCTATAGCTCCTTGAGAAAACTCAGAACTAGATCAAAATCTGCCTTCTTTATTCATAATCTGATGTCATGCCAAATTGGCTTACAAAAAGGAACAAAGACCGAGTTGTGCTCAAAAATTACAATAGTAATGCGAGAGTTTCAACAACCTATCAAAGGCTACGGCCTCCATACTTATGCAAAATGATCATCCAACATGTGTCCTTGATTTTAGGAGCTCGGCTGTCCAACTGAATTTTAAACTGCTGATCCTGTAGGACAGTCATAATTGCTGTTCCTGTAGAACAGTTATAACTGCTGTTCCTGTAGAACAGCTGGCTGCTTCTAAGCTCGGTGGGGAGATGGATTGGAGCTCGGAGCTATGGTGGGAATCACGAGGAGGGTCCCAAGACTGTGGACATCCTCTCCTAAAAACCAGCAGTGCCACCTCATTGTCTCCTTGTCTCCTTTTTCGTTGTCTTTTTCTCCCTTTTAATGCCAAAACCCTGAAATCATAATGCATTAGTCACGTAGATAAAGTGTCTACCCTTCTTCCTACAAACAACACGAATAAACTAAGAAATGCATGCATAAGCAGTAAAAAGTGAATGGTTTGAGCAAAACAAGTAGGCCAAATGAGCCCAAATTATACCAAAAATTGGGGCTCATCATCACCCCCCAGCTAAACTATTTGCTCATCCTTGAGCAACCTTGCCCTGGCTCCTCGTCTTTGGCCGAGAACTAGAGCCCGGAGCATGCTTTTCCTTCCCTGATTTTGGTGGTTCTGCCTTCTCTGCCGAGGGTGGCGCTTCTTCCTTTCCCGTTTTTGGCGGCCCTGCCTTTGCTGCCCCTGGTGGTGACGAAGGTGATGCTTCCTTCCCCTTTCCTATTTCCTTGAGCCGGGCTTCAGAAGGCGACTGGCCTATCTTTCGTGTCCAGGAAGTTATTTTTGGGCTCCCCTTTTCGGGGGTGGCTGATGTTTTAGAAGGGGTTCTTGCACTGGGTGAAGTAGGGACGTCCCCTGAAGTGGTTTGGCTGCTGGGTGGAGGCTGTGGCTTGCCCGTGGTCAGCCTCTTGCTTCTCCTGGCTTCAGATGGTAGAGGGGTCTCCCTCTCCCTTTTCTCCTTCGGTTTTGGAGGTGTGCTGAGGGCAGCCAGTGCCGCTGCTGCCTCCTTTTCGAGAATGTCAGCCTTCTCTTTCTTGCGTTTTGTTCTCTCAGAGCTCCTTGTAGAGGGCCCCTCCTTTTCAGATTTTAGGCTTCCTGTGGAAGACCCTGCTTTGCCCACTTCCGGGCCTCCTGTAGAAGATTCTTTCTCTATCTTCAGACTCTCTGTAGGAGGCTGTTTCTCAATGACTTTCGGGCCTCTGGTGGAAGCCCCTTTCTCCAATTTCGGGCTTCCTGTAGAAGCCTGTGGTTGCACTTTCGGGCTTCCTGTAGAAGCCTTTGTCTCCGTTTTTGGGCTTCCCATAGAAGCCTGTTCTCCAACGATTTTCGGGCTTCCTGTAGAAGCCTTGGTCTTTGCTTTTGGGCTTCCTGTAGAAGCCTTTGTTTTCGTTTTTGGGCTTCCTGTAGAAGCCTGTTTCTCACTGATCTTCGGGCTTCCTGTAGAAGCCTTTGTCTTTGTTTTCGGGCTTCCTGTAGAAGCCTGTTTTTGCTTTCCTGTAGACACAGGTGTCTCCACTTCCGCTTGCTTGCCTGCTTGAGTTTTGCTTTTTGCTTTGGGTGCAGGTGCTGTGGAGGTACTTGGGCTGACGTGGGCCTCCTCTGCTTTGTCCATTCTGCCTTTCATCCTCTTTTCCCTTGCTGACAGGATTGGTGTGCCACCCTTTTCTTCGTCCTTCTTTTCCTCAGCCACTGCTTCCTTGTCTTCACTGCTGGAGGAGCCACTATCTTCGATCAACATTTTAATGTCCCCATCTCGTGTTAGATTCCTAAATGACTCCCAGGAGAGGGGAACTTTATATGAGTGCAGTGCATCCTCCACAAGCAATTTTATTAACCCATGGTGGGCTATCTGATCAGGTATGCCCTCTCTTAGCTTTGTAGCACACTCCATTAGGGACTGCAGGAGATAATGAGGGATGCTCAGTTTTTGCTCTACAGGAAGGTCAATTCGGTGCCTCAACTCAGTGAGTAACCGAAAGTGATATGCATACACGATGCTGAACCGGCCTTCACAAGTAATATATTTCATGATTTGCAAACTGACTTCATTCCAAGGTGGTGATAAACTCGTTCTTCTCACCCCGTTTTTATCCTCCGAGAATTCTTTCTCAGGTGGAAAGAATTCTTTCTTTGCTTGCTGGCTCTGCTTTCGCTCTTCTTTATCCCACGGCAGACCCATAGGAAGTTCTGTGATCCGACTGATATGTTTTGGGGTGAGTTTGAGGCTTAGACCTCTGAAGCTTACTGTGGCCAGTGTCTGGGATTTAGGCTTCAAAGCCTGCAAGAATTCCTCGGCTACTTCATCATCGTAGCCCTGCAGCTTATCACAAAAAGGCATCCATTGTGCTCTGGTAAAGAGCTCTACCACTGCCGGGTTTCTCCTTAATTTGGTGGAATCTATGGGTTCCCACCTGATAAACCCACCCGGCATGATGAACACGGGGGTTTTGACTAAAGGTGACAAATGCAAAGGAGATTCGGTCTATTTTAGGCAGAGCATGCATACAATTCACAAAACACAGTCTAATTATACTGCTATCCTGTAGAAGCGATAGTATAGGCACAACAATCCGATATTTTTATGACCAGACTGTGAATAATGATCTTGCCACCTTTGAAAGCCAATTGCGGAAGGAGTTTCAGGGTTACCTTTTTTCTGCCACCTTTTCTTACGTGAAGAATTCACCTTCCTGTAGAACCACGTTCCTGTAGAGACTGCTTCCTGTAGGACTGCGTTCCTGTAGAAACTGTTCCTGTAGGAGCAGTGTGCAAACTTCGGGGAGGACTGTAGTTGGCCAGCGGTCGAGAGGTGCTTCACCGGTGTTCTGGTAGCCGAAAGCTCGGCGTATCAACGTTTAGAGGAAATCAGAAGAGCCACTCGAGTTTTGAAGTGGAGGTTGATGAATACATGCGCATAATCTAGCCGATTAGATTTCGAATCGGCGCAGCTCGTGGCGCGGGGGGTGAGCTATCCCCGCCGGACCGTTGGGCGACGTCACCCATCATTCACCTGCATATTCACTCGCTGCCGCATTCATTCCCACAGATCTGCCGCCGCCCTTTTCGGTTAAACTCGTTTCTCGGTTGACGGGACTATCCTCACGTGCGTGCTGCGTATTTTCTTTGTCGTGGCTGCCACCCAAGCATCTGACTATACCATAACTAGCCGACGTGGCCAGTCAACTGGCCATACGGCCGCTCAACCATTCATTTCTACGCCATGCAAAACAAATCAAAGTAATACTCATGCGATTTGGTGGAAGGAAGGGTTGAGACACTTACCTGCGCGCGGCTGCACACGATTTTTCGGTTTTTGGACGACGGGGAGCGGATCTACCTGCTGCATGCGGCTTACACAGTCCCGGAGGCTCATGGTTACAGGATGCTGGCGATGGAGTGGATGCTCTGGTTGCCTGCGCCCGTGTTTTGCTTGCAGAGGGCGGTGCTGTGAACGGTATCCACTCATGCAGGTTTGACTGTTACAGGATTCCCGCGGGGTGCCTTGTAACAGTCTCGCCTCCTTGGGTGCATGCTGCACGACGATGGATGGAATCTTCTGATCACGCTCCCGGAGCTTCTGATGCTCGACATGGATGTGGTATGAGCTCTCGGTGCTTGTTTTTCTTTGACAAATGGCTTTACCACGAGAACTCATTGATCTGGTTTGCTGGTGTAGGGATCTTGGTTGCATGGCGACGAGGATGGTGGAGCAAGGTTACAACAATGTTCAGGGGTGCCAATCAGTGGCATGCATGCATCCAACCCATTCCTCAGCCGCTAGATCTCCGTTTGAAACAAATTTTTGGCCGTCCCAAACTTCTACAGGAAGTTTCCTGTAGACACAGAGCTTCCTGTAGAAAGTTCGGCCTTCCTGTAGAAAGTCTGCACTTTCCTGTAGAAAATCCGCGCCTTCCTGTAGAAAGACTGCGCCCTCCTGTAGAAAGACTGTGCCTTCCTGTAGAAAGACAGCAGCTTCCTGTAGAAGATTCAAACCATGATAAAATTGCACATACCTTGAAAAACATGGGTGCTCTTGGAGGAGGTACTGATGAGGTTCCTTGACAGCATGATAAGGACCCTTGGCTGTGATTGAAGAGACTTCTTCTCCTCCATAGAACATCTGCAACCTGCATGCAATTTTCATATTGTGCTTATTATTTTTTCTTTTTTTTTTCTTCTTTTTTTTTTTTTTTTTTTGAAAGATAACAGGGGCGCCTCAAGGAGGTTTTCACCCGTGTCATCTGCCCTGAGCGCCTCAGAGAGGTTTTCACTCAAGGATCTTTTTCAACCTTTTCTCTTTTTTTTTTTGAAAAAGCAATAGGAGTGCCTCAATGAGGTTTTCACCCCTACTACCTGCCTTGGGCGCCTCAGAGAGGTTTTCACCCAAGGATCTTTATTTTTTTTTTTTTTTTTCAGATCTTCTTTCAGGGTGTGCCAGAGGCAGAGGCAGAACCCTTCTCTATGACCAATACAGATTTCTCCATAGTTTTGATAAACTCTTGTCTTGAGAGAGGTCTCCTGTAGATCTTCAATCGGTGCCCATTGACAAGCATGGGAATGGCTTCCTCATCAATGGTTCGAATGAGGACAGATCCATTGTCATGGCACTTCTCCACTGTATATGGTCCTAGCCATCTGGTTCTCAACTTCCCTTTGAAATCTTTGTATCTGGAATCATACAACAAAGCCCAATCTCCCGGCTGAAATTGCTTGTCATGGAGATGTTGGTCATGCCACACCTTCCTCTGAAGTTGAACCACTTCTGAGTGAAGGAGGGCCTGCATGCGGTGCTCATCCAGTCCATTCAGCTGCAACAACCTTTCTTGTTGTGCATGGCTAAGATCTAGGTCCAGCTGAGCTGCCATCCTCAAAGTGTTATACTCAAACTCAATGGACAGCAAAGCTTTCTTCCCATAGACCAGCTCATAAGGTGTGAAGCCGGTGGTGGTCTTCCAAGTGGTGTTGTAGGCCCATGTGGCCTCAACCAGGCGATCTGCCCAATCTTTTCTGCTGCTGCTCACTACTTTGGTCAAGATCCCTTCTAATGCTCTATTGGTGACTTCCACCTGCCCATTTGCTTGAGGATGATAGGGAGTGGAAGTCCTATGCTTGATCTTGTGATGAGCTAGGAGATCTTCAACCAAGTTGGATGTGAACTGGCTCCCTTGATCGGTCACCAGCTCTCTTGGGTAGCCAAACTTGTAGAAGATGTTCTCTCTTAAGAACTCGGCCACCTTCTCTTCTGTTGTTGCTTTGATTGCTTTAGTCTCTGCCCACTTTGTCAAGTAGTCAGTACACACAATGATGTAAGTCCTTTGCCCGAAGAGGGGTTGATTGGGCCCACAAAGTCCATGCCCCACTTCTCAAATGGCTCAAGAGTCACTTGAGGTTGGAGAGGCATCTCATCCCTTTGGGTCGGTTTCCCCATTCTTTGGCATTGGTCACACTGACTGACATATCTTCTGACATCTTGATGAAGTGTGGGCCAATAGTAGCCTGCCTGCAGGATCTTGAAGGCAGTTCTCTTTGCTGCAAAATGCCCTCCACAAGGCCCATCATGACAAGTGAGGAGGATATCAAAGACTTCCTCCTCCCTTACACAACGCCTTAAGATCTGATCGGGGCCAAGCTTGAACAGGTTGCCCCCGATCCAAGTAAATGAGGCACTTTTTCTGATGATTCTGCTCTTCTCTTTTGAAGAGAGGTGCGGAGGGAACTGAGCTGAAACAAGGTAGTTTGCTATATCAGCAAACCATGGAGAGAGTACTGAGATAGCAAACAGATGCTCATCAGGCATCTGGTCATCCACCATCCCATCTTCATCTGCAGACAAATCCAATCTAGACAAAAAGTCAGCAACAACATTTTCTCTACCTGGTTTATCAACAATGGTTAGATCAAACTGCTGCAATAAAAGTAACCATCTAATAATACGAGCATTCACATCTGGTTTATTCATCAAATATCTAATAGCAGCATGGTCAGTATGTACAAAGGTCTGGTAACCAGTAATATAATGTCGAAACTTGTTCAATGCATGGACCACAGCCAAGAATTCCTTCTTGGTTACAGTGTAATTCAGCTCAGCTTTGGACAAGTTTTTGCTAACAAAGTAAATGGCATATGGAAGTTTCTGCTCAACTTGTCCTAAAGCTGCACCTATGGCTTTGTTCGAGGCATCAGTGTGGATGTGGAAAGGTAGGGCCCAGTTTGGACCTCTCAGGATTGGGGCTGACACCAACCTGTCCTTTAACTCATTCAAAGCCCTCTGACAATCGTCAGTCCATTTAAACTGCACATCTTTTGCCAATAGGCCAAACAATGGTGAGGCTAGCTTGCTGAAATCTTTAATAAATCTCCGATAGTATCCTGCTAATCCCAAGAAACTCCGGACATCCCTTACCTTTTGAGGAGGTGGAACCTTCTTGATGAGAGCAATTTTGTTAGGATCCACCTGCAATCCTTGGGAAGAAATGGTATGGCCTAGCACGGTCCCCTCAGTCATTAGGAATTCACATTTTTCAGGACTAAGGGACAAGTTCATCTCGGTGCATTTGGTTAGGACTTTCCCCAGGTTGGACAATGCTTCCTGGAAGTTGGCCCCATATGGAGTAAAGTCATCCATGCATATTTCCACTGCATCATGGACCAGCTCCGAGAAGATGCTCAAGACAGCTCTCTGAAAGGTAGCAGGAGCATTGCATAGCCCAAAGGGAAGGACTCGGTAGGCAAAGGTACCTCAAGGACAAGTGAAGGTGGTCTTATCTTGGTCTTCCGGGCTGATTTGGATTTGATTGTACCCGCTAAACCCATCCAGGAAAGAGAAGAACTTCTTTCCTGCCAGTCCATCCAACACTTGATCTATGAAAGGTAGAGGGAAGTGGTCCTTCTTGGTAGCTTTGTTCAGCTCACGGTAATCCACACAGATTCTCCACTTCCCATTCTTTTTGGGAACCAACACTAGAGGGGACACCCATTCACTATCTGAGATGGGGTAGATGAATCCGGCATCCAACAGTTTCTGCAATTCTTCCTTGACAATGTCTTTAAGGGCTGGATTCATTCTCCTCTGAGTTTGCCTAACCGGTTTACAATCCTCTTTGATGTATATATGATGGGTACAGACCGAAGGATGGACTCCTTTCATTTCCTTATAGCTCCAAGCAAAAGCATCTAGGTGGTTGGCCAACAGGCTACACAACTCCTTTTCCTGAGAAGGAGATAGGGAGGAGCTGATCTTCAATGCTTTCTCAGGGCCGAACTCCACATTCTTGACTCTGGGAGTAACAGGGTTGGTTGTATAGAGATCCACTAAGGTGCTAGCTTGGGCATCCTCCACCAATTCCTCTAAGGGTAGTGCACTAGAAGGTGGATTCTGGATCAAGGTCTCGATCAAGTCATCCTCGGTTGGAGGGTCTTTTCTAGTGGTATCTAAGGTGCACAGAGGTGCTGAGTACACCTCGTCTTCTTCTCCTTCTTTCAACCAGAGTGGTAAATCATGCTCTAAAGAAGGTTGGGCAGGAGGGTATAGGACTAGCTGCTTGGACATGGGACCATTTTTGATGGTCATGTTTCCTGCCCGACAACTTATATAAGCATCTGCAGTAGCTAACCAAGGCCTTCCAAAAATGAGAGGATATCCAGTAAGCTTGGCCTTTGGTTGCAGAACCAGGAAGTCTGCAGGGTATTCTCAAGAATCAATGGAGACCATGACATCCTCCACAATCCCTTCGGGAGTCACGGTGGAGCGATCTGCTAATTGTAGTACTGTCGAGGTCTTCCTCAAGGAACCCTGAAGATTGAGTTTAAGCATGGTATCCCTGGTCATCACATTGATGGCCACCCCTAGATCAATCAAGGTGTGGGGGATAATGGTGCCATTGATGTGAACATCTACTACAGGACTTCCAGGATCTAGGTACTTTGGGCAGATGATTTGTCCTAACATAAGGTCAGACAGTTGTCCTATGACATTGATAGTTGAGGCATCTTTCTTCCGTCTGCCTGGGTGTTTGAAACACTTCTCCTTAATCAGCTTATTATATATTGGCACATCCTTGATGGCTTGGAGAAGTGGGATTTTTACACACAACTGCTTGAGCTCACCCAAAAGCTCATCTTCTTCTGGGTTAGGTTGTGTGGTGGCTGTTAGTCTCTCAGGAAAGGGTGGAATAGGCTTTGGTTCACTCTCCTGATGGTCTTCCTCATCCTCTGGGGGAGGAGGCTGGCGATCTGGAAGAGTCTTTCCAGATCGAAGGTTGATCTCCTGGATCTCCACAGCATAGGTAGGGCATGAGGTTTCCCTAGTGTATACCTGCTGGACCTATCTATTGTTGGGGTTCGGGTTCGGTTGAGCAGGCATTTGAGGTTGCCTTGGAGGAGCAGGAGGTAATGGTTGAGGTTGAACTGGTGGTGGAGGCAAAATGGCAGGAGGAGTGTTGTATTGGGGCCTCCACCCCGACTGAGGTGCATTCCATTGAGGCTGTGGCTGGGTATGTGAGTGATATGGATGAGAAGTAGGTTGAGTGGGGTACTGAGGTGGATAAGACCATGGAGGAGGCATGGACCATGAAGGATGAGTAGGGGGACCCCAGGAAGGCATAGGAGTTGACTGGTAGGGGTTGTAATAAGCTTGAGATGCTCCTTGCATCCCCTGCTGATAAGGTCTAGATCCTTGTGGCCTCCTTTGGTTGAGGTAATAGAGAGGCTCTGTGGGAGCTTCGGTCCCTTGGTACATGGCTTTAAACCCAGGTAAGGTTGGACACTGATTTGTGGGATGGTCCTCCTCACAAACGAAACACACTTCAACCGAATGCAATGGACATTCGTTCTTAGGGTGCCTCCTTGTGCACCTAGGACAGAAGACAGCCAAGGCTCTCTCAGCCTCTTCTTTCTTTTGCTGAATCCTGAATGTATCAAGCTGCATGGAAATGGTTTGTCTCACCTCACTCTTAAGATCTTCTAATTGGTTTGCAAGCTCATGTTTGGAGAAAGGGACCTTAGTTGAGAGGTGGTTTCCTCTACCTCGTTTCCGAGCTGCCCTGGAGTGGTTTCTAAACATAGTCTTGATGTCCTCATAAGGCAGTTGGTAAATGTCCCCCCCAGCTAACATGTGAAGGGTATCTAAGAGGTCCTCAGGGACTCCTCGGAGTAGGACCAACTTGAGGGATTCAGGGTCAAGTGTGCACCTGGCCCGCTTATAGCTTAGTTGGAACCTCTCCTCATAATCCTCTAAGGACTCATCATTCCCCATGGACATCTGAAAGATTTCCCCCTTTGTTTCCTTGGACCTACAGTAATCCCGGTACTTGGTGTTGAAAGCTTGCTGCATCTGAGCCCAAGTAGTGATACTATTCCCAAGTAAACCCATGAACCAGCGTAGTGCTGCATCCTTGAGAGTGGAAGGGAAAAGTTTCAACTTTTGCTCATCTTCAGTATAGTCATAGGTTCTACAAAGGACAACAAACTCAAACAAGAAGGTATCTGGATCTTCAGTGGTCAACCCATGGAAGTGAGGTAAGGCGGAGGGGCTAATGTTTTTCATTTTCATCTCTCCATTGGTCTCTCGGATGGGGAAGGCACCTTCTATTCTCTCATCTTCTCTTCTATTGTCAGCCATAGCTTCAGATGGATTGGTTTCTAACTCTTATTCTACTATAGGGTCTTTGGATATCTCAGGTTGTTCACCTATAGGTTCCTCTGGGTCACTGTCACCAAAGAAGAGAGAAGGGTGACTCAGTGATGTGGTGGGGGTGTTTGGTAGGAATTTGCCTGATCTATCTTGGTTCCTACGAGGCATGAAATGGAAAAGACTTTCTTTTTCTTTTTGCTTGCTTTTGCTTTGCTTTTCTTTTGGTACCTGCAAAACTGAGACAGATCGATCTACAACTAACTATGAAAGATGCAAAATTAACTGAAAGCAGGAAAGAACTAATCTACTTTGCTCAAATGAAATTGCGGAAAGGAAATGCTAGTCTATGAAAGCAGGAAAGGCTAATCTATGAAAGCAGGAAAGGCTAATCTATGAAAGCAGGAAATGCTAATCTATGAAAGCAGGAAAGGCTAATCTATGAAAGCAGGAAATGCTAATCTATGAAAGCAGGAAATGTCTATACTACTTTTGCAGAATGGAAATGAAGTAAACTACTAGCAGAAGGCAAGAGTAAGAAAGTAGAAGAAAAGCAACAATTACTAATACTCTGACGCTTCCCCAGCAACGGCGCCAAAAAGATGGTGAGCTCCAGTATTGTAGCAATAATGCTACAACTCCTGGGGCTTCCTGTCTCTTAATTTTATCAACCCGGTAGTTCGTACAAACTTGGAAGCGACGGTGCTGTATGCACAAGTACTAGCTCTTGTCGCAGCTGTCACTTGGTCAGCTGGCACAAGTCCGCTAGGGCTCAAGCCAACTTCTATAGGCTCACAGAAGAAGCTTTATCAATGATGGACGAAAGCTAGCTCAAAGAAGACTAATCTACTTGGCAAGAATGAACTGAAAGCAAATGAAAACATGGAAACCCTAGGAAACCCTAATTTAACTAGTCTAACCTCTATGATGCAAAGAATGTGAAGGAAACTTCTACCAATGATGCCATTACCTCTAATAAGTGAAAATGCATGAATCTAATCTACTTGTAGCTTAAAAGACATGTTTTTGTATTTTTTCTTTAAGTGGATGGAGTGATTGTAATTTTGTGCTTATTAGGGTTTGGTTGTGCAGATGTGATGCAGAAGGAAGGAAAGCTTGGGAAAGGTTGGGGAGGCTAGGAGAGGTCTCCAGAGATCCTTAGCATCAGTCCACAGAGGTTCCTCATGTTCAGAGGCATAGCAACCGAGTGAGTGGCCTCCTACAGGATGTCTGCAGGGGATTCTACAGGAACCGCAGAGGTTTCTACAGGAAGTCTACAAATTGCTACAGGATGACCTACCGTGGACGTTTGAAGTGATGGTGGAGTGATGGGATGGTAGGGGGAGATGTGTAAGGTAGGAATAAGGCTGATGATGGCTCAGGAGTGGAGAAGTAGGATGGAGAACGAGTGTATGAAGCGGGTTGATGGATGGAAGGTTATAACAACGAAATGTCTAAAGGATGGAGTTACGTGAGGAGTGGAGGAGTTTGGGAGATAACAGAGCGGAGCAGAGGTCGAGGATGTGGTTGTATGCGTGATCAAGACAAAGAAGGAGGTAATAGAACGCTGAATAGCAGTGTAAATGAAACAAATGGATTATGACTGTCACCAAGATGAAAATTCATTAACCTAAGCTACCTGAACTCAATGAACAACAATATAAATCATGTAGAAGAATGTGCATGAAGCGGTGATGAAGGTGTATGGTGCAAGAGTGAAGTGCATGGAAAGATCTATCATAACCGAGACTATGTTGCAGCATGTATAAAGTGAAGAACTGCATATTTTTGTGGCTGGTATAGGCTGCACTCCAATCTCCAAACGGAGATGGCAGTGGAGACTTTCGCAACCTTTTTTGCTGGAGCTCCAATGTATTATCAACCTGCTAATCTACTAAACAACCGAAAGCAATTCAACCATAAACTAGTCCTATCTATGCTCATGAAAATGACTAAATTACCAAACTGTGAATTCGAATTGCATGTAAAAATAACCAAACTCAAAGTGCTGGAACGAAATGCAAACACATTACAACACTGAGGAGATCTATTGCTCTCAGGTTGGGCCCTAACCTGAGAGCTATAGCTCCTTGAGAAAACTCAGAACTAGATCAAAATCTGCCTTCTTTATTCATAATCTGATGTCATGCCAAATTGGCTTACAAAAAGGAACAAAGACCGAGTTGTGCTCAAAAATTACAATAGTAATGCGAGAGTTTCAACAACCTATCAAAGGCTACGGCCTCCATACTTATGCAAAACGATCATCCAACAGGTGTCCTTGATTTTAGGAGCTCGGCTGTCCAACTGAAGTTTAAACTGCTGATCCTGTAGGACAGTCATAATTGCTGTTCCTGTAGAACAGTTATAACTGCTGTTCCTGTAGAACAGCTGGCTGCTTCTAAGCTCGGTGGGGAGATGGATTGGAGCTCGGAGCTATGGTGGGAATCACGAGGAGGGTCCCAAGACTGTGGACATCCTCTCCTAAAAACCAGCAGTGCCACCTCATTGTCTCCTTGTCTCCTTTTTCGTTGTCTTTTTCTCCCTTTTAATGCCAAAACCCTGAAATCATAATGCATTAGTCACGTAGATAAAGTGTCTACCCTTCTTCCTACAAACAACACGAATAAACTAAGAAATGCATGCATAAGCAGTAAAAAGTGAATGGTTTGAGCAAAACAAGTAGGCCAAATGAGCCCAAATTATACCAAAAATTGGGGCTCATCATCTACATGGATGTAGAATGGGATGGAAGCCTTGATGACAGGAAGAGTACTTCCAGTGCAACCTTTTTCCTGGGAAAATGCTTGGTGTCGCGGGTTAGCAAGAAACAAGCCTCCATTTCTCTCTCGACTGCTGAAGCAAAGTATACTGTTGATGCTACCTATTGCACACAGATTCTATGGATGAAGAAAACTTTGAAAGATATTCAGGTAGAACTGACTGATCCCATTCCAATAATGTGTGACAACACAAGTGCCCTCAACACCTCCAAAAATCTATTCATGCATTCAAAGACAAAATATTCCTATCAATTCCCATTTCTTGAGGGAGAAGGTTGCAGTCAACACTCTAAGACTTGAATATGTGGCCATTAAAGAGCAACTGAAATATATATTTGCTAATTCACTAGCAAGTGAACCACTAGAATATCTTAGGCAACAGATAGGAGTTGTGACTCCTCCCTCCAAATGACTTGATTTTAGTAGGTGGTGGCAACTACTCAGAATGTGGAACTCATGGGAGAGTAGGTTGTAATGGTTCAAGAGGAGTATTCAAGAAGTATTCTTTGCCATTGATGTCAAGGGGGGAGAATATTGACATCATAGTAAACCATGCCTAGCTTGAGGGGGAGCTTATGGTGTTTACATCAATTCCAAAGGGGGAGATTGTTGGACAATTGTTGGTGTATGGGTGGCTTTGTTAGTGTTGGAATTGATGTCAAGAAGGTTCATAATCATGATTGGGTGTTTGGGAGGAATCCCATGGTTGTTGGAGTGCTTTGTAGACAATCATCATAGTGCAGGATTACTGGAAAAGCCATAAAATGATGACTACAGTGATGGATCAGATGGAATTCCATGGTAGCTGTGATATTTATGTAGAGAATCATCATAGTAGCAGGCTTACTAGAGAAGCCATAAAATGATGACTATGGTGGTTGAGAGTTCAACATTCCAAGCACAAGAAGAAGGGTCAAGGAGAAAACTATGCTAGAAAGTTTGAAGCCATATCATAGGTAGAAGATGGACTCAAAGTGTTAGCTTAGGGGTACAAAAGGTTGGATAAATACCTTCATAAACAAGGATTTAAGAAAGTTACAATTTACAGTGACTGACATTTAAAGTTTGAAGGGGATCATCTACTAATAGTTGTTGTGTATGTGGATGATATAATATTTGGAAGCAATATGGAACAATTGGGGAAGAAATTTGCAAAATGTATGCAAATAGAATTTGAAATGTCCATGATCAGATAGTTGTCCTTCTTCCCAGATTTGTAAATTGTTCAGTATCAACAAGGAGTGTTTATATCCCAATCCAAATTTCTCAAGGAAACTCTGAAGAAATTTGTACTGGAAGATTGCAAACCAGTAAGAACACCTATGACTACAAGCCTCAATTTTTGGAAGGAAGATGAAACACCACTGGTAAATTAGACTGGATACATATCAATGATAGGAAGCTTATTGTATTTGACTGCTTCAAGGCCAACATCATGCAAGCATTGGGATTTGTGGCCAATTTTCAGTCTTTCCACCATGAGAGTCATGTTGTTGTTGTCAAGATAAATTTCAAATATCTTCAGGAACAACATTGTATGGACTGTGGTATGCTAACAGAAAAAATTCAAATTGAAGGACTACATGGATGCAGAATGGGATGGAAGCCTTGATGACAAGAAGAGTACTTCTGGTGAAAACTTTTTCCTGGGAAAATGCTTGGTGTTGTGAGTCATCAAGAAACAAGCCTCCATTTCTCTATCGACTGTTGAAGCAGAGTATATTGTTGTTCCTACCTATTGTACATAGATTCTACGGATGAAGCAAACTTTGAAAGATAGTCAGGTAGAATTGACTGATCCCATTCCAATAATGTGTGACAACACAAGTGCCATCAACATCTCCAAAAATCTATTCATGAATTCAAAGACTAATCATATTCCTATCAAGTCCCATTTCTTGAGGGAGCAGGTTGTAGTCAACACTGTTAGACTTGAATATGTGGCCACTAAAGAGCAATTGATATATATCTTTACCAAGTCACTAGCAAGTGAACCACTAGAATATCTTAAGCATCAGATAGGAGTTGTGACTTCTCCCTCCAAATGACTTGATTTTGGTAGGTGGTGGCAACTACTCAGCATGTGGAACTCATGGGAGAGTAGGATGCAATGGTTCAAGAGGAGTATTCAAGAAGTATTATTTTCCACTGATGTCAAAGGGGGAAAATATTGGGATCAGAGTAAACCATGCCTAGCTTGAGGGGGAGCTTATGGTGTTTCCATCAATTCCAAAGGGATATTATTGGATAATTTGTGGTGTATGGTTGGCTTTGTTAGTGTTGGCATTGATGTCAACAAGGTTCATAATGATGATTGGGTGTTTAGGAGGAATCACATGGTTGTTGGAGTTCTTTTGTTGGGTCCCTATAATACTAGTGATTACCCCATTACTATTGTAGTTGCATCCCTTTTTAATATTTTTGTGCCCCTATTATCCCCATATTGTTATTACTGTGCCCCATAGAATCCCTCTATTGTTATTTTTGTGGCTTTATATTATTATTGTTAGGTCGGCTGGGTTATATTGTGACTCCTTGGACTCCTATATATATAAAGGAGGTTTTGTCATTTGAATCATCCAAGAATTGTTCATTTATGTAATGTAAAGGAGGTTTCCCCCTCGAAGAGGCTGAATTATAAGGTGTTGATCTATCTTTTCTATCTTTTTGTAAGCTGGTTTCATAACATTTGGTATCAGAGCTTTGGATTCTAGGGTTTTGCTGCTCCAAATAGGTCATCGTGGAATTTTCGCTATAACCTTTTTTCTGCGACGTTTCAGAAGCTAAAAAAAAAACCATTTGAGAAGAAATCATGCTGAACCTCGGGTCCAAATTTCAGAGCTTTTCGCGCTATATTTTCGGAGATATGATCTGAGGAAGTTGGTCTTTTTGCAGACTCCTGAATTACATTCCAAACAAGTGACCTGGGGAAAATCGTCATAACATTCTCTCTGAGCATTGGATTAAAATTTCATAAGAAGGTACAAAAAGAGGATGGAATGTAGTTTCGTTTATATATTTTTTAGAGCCAAAGGTCAAAACAGTGACTCATGGCACATCGTACAAGTTCGCTCTACTGAACTAGTCTATAATCAGGGCACTGTGGGAGATTTCGCATAACTCTTCCTTGGAGAATCCAAATTGGATCAGACTAGTGGCATTGGAAAGAGGACACAGAGGGCTACTGTAGATCACAATTTTAGAACTGGATGATTTGAAAGTACAGAGATACATTAGAGGCAATATCGAGCTCCTACAAAGTGAAAAAAGGTGTGTAGATTCTTTTAAATTTTGGCTTGAGATTGGTTTGAAAATTTATTTTGAAGGAATTCAAAAGGCACACTAGAGCATTATTATCGGTAACTAATGCCCCAAGGAAGGAAAATGAAAACACCTAGTAAGCAACCTGAAATCTCTAGCATGACTCATGAAGAAGAGGAAGAAATGCTACATGATATATCAAAATTACAAGAACAAGTGCAACAAATGTCACTCTCACAAAAACTAACAAAAGCTAAGATAAATGGTGTGGAATCTAAGATAAAGGGCATGGAAGCTAAGATGGATGATTTGAAGATATATTTGAAGACAGATTTGAAGAGAGACATGGCAGATTTGAAGACAGATTTAAAGACAGACATGGCAGATTTGAAGACAGATTTGACAAATTTTCTACAAGAAATACTTACTAATTGTGAAAATGTAGTAAAGGAAACTCATGATGTGAACAAAAGAAATGTTAATCATGATTTCATAGACTCTAATGTGGGATCAAAGACCCACCATATTCCAAAAATCGATATGAGGAAGTTTTATGGCAAGGATCCCGCAACATGGATATTACAGATGGAGCAATTTTTCGATCTCAATAATGTGCAAAACACACAAAAGGTACGTATTGCAACTTTATGTTTGGAACCAAATAATTTTGTATGGTATCAATGGATTTTCTCTCGTAAACAAATTATCACTTGGGTAATTTTTATGGAAGAATTGACAGCACATTATGAGGATACAAAAAGCAACACTTTTTTTAGCCAATTGATAAGTCTCAAACAAAAGGGTTCAATAATGGAGCACATTGAGGAGTTCCAAAAATTGAACATAAGGGTAAAACATATTCCAGAGGAGCATAGGATTGATGTGTTCATAGGGACTTTAAAGGATAATATTGAACATGATGTTCGCCTTTGGGAACCTGATTCATTAGAGAAGGCATTCAGGTTAGCAAGAAAAATGGAAAGCAAAATTATGGCAACCAGGAAGCATACCACTCACAACTATAAAGATGGAAGTGTTGTTGCCCCTAGTCTTCCACAACCTATAGGGTTGACACCAAAAAAATTGGAAGAAAAAGGAGCAAAAGGGCTTTGTTACAGTCGTGATAGAAAATACACTAAAGGTCATAAGTGTGCTGAGAAGAAATTATTCTACATAGATTGCAAAGAGGAAGAAGAAAAGGAGCAAGAAAGGTCAAAAGAAGAGGATATACTCCAGGAACAAAGCCTAGATAAAGAAGAAATGAATCTGACCATTTCTTGTAATGCATTGGCGGAAATTACCACTCCTCAAACCATCAAGATAGAAGGACAAATCAAGAAGAAAAAGGTAATAGTGTGGATTGATTCAGGAAGTACCCACAATTTTATTCATTGTAAGGTAGCAAGAGAATTGAATTGCTTCTTATATCTAGCACCAGAGTGTCAAGTGATGGTTGCAAATGGAGGAACAATAAATTTCTCTGGAAAGTGCCATAATATCAAGCTATCGATGGGAGAATATGTATTGACTAGCCCAATGTTTTCCATTCCAATGGGAGGTGCTGATGTTGTACTAGGATTCCAATGGCTACCATCCTTGGGTACAATAGCTTTTAATTTTCAAGAACTTTCCATGAAATTTTTTGTGGAAGGAAAGGAAGTTGAATTAACGGGTATTGCAGGGAAACCAAGAAAGATAATCAGCTCTAACGGTATGACAAAGCTTCTAAAAAAGGAAAAAAAGGGTGTAATTGCACAATTATGTTCCCTAGATGTTTCCACATTGGAATCATCTATTTCTCCAGATCTCCAAAAAGTCTTGGACAATCATTCCAACATATTTGAGACTCCCAAAGGTCTCCCACCTATTCGTGATCATGATCATGCTATTCATCTGATTCCAGGAAGTGTTCCTCCAAACATTAGGCCATACAGATATCCCTATGCCCAAAAGAGTGAAATTGAATGTATGGTTGTAGAAATGCTAGAGGCTGGTATAATTCAACTGAGTCAAAGTTCTTTCTCTGCTCCAGTAGTATTAGTGCACAAGAAGGATGGATCATGGTGCATGTGTCTGGATTATAGGGAGCTCAACAAGCTCACTATTAAAGATAAGTTTCCCATTCCTATCATTGATGAATTACTAGATGAATTGCATGGATCAATTTACTTCACCAAGTTGGATCTTTGTTCAGGATATCATCAAATCAGAATGAAGACTGAAGACATTCCGAAAACAGCATTTAGAACTCATGAGGGTCATTATGAATTTTTGGTCATGCCTTTTGGCCTTACCAATGCACCTTCAACATTTCGAGGTTTGATGAATTCCATTTTCAAACCATTCCTTAGAAAACTTGTGTTAGTATTTTTTGATGATATACTAATCTACAGCAAGTCTTGGAAGGAACATGTTGAACATGTTGACATGGTGCTACAACTATTGGAGGAGAAACAATTATATGCAAGAAGATCCAAATGTTTCTTTGGAGTACAAGAGGTGGAATATCTGGGTCATATTGTATCTCATGAAGAAGTTAAGGTAGACCCTAGCAAAATTAAAGCCATTAAGGAATGGAAAATCCCCACATCCATAAAGCATCTGCGAGGATTTCTCGAGTTGACAGGGTATTATCGCAAGTTTGTTAAGAATTATGGGAGAATAATAGCACCTCTAACAACATTATTGAAGAAAGATGTATTTTCATGGACTCCAGAAGCAACAAAGGCCTTCAAACATCTTAAAGAGGCAATGTGCCAAGCACCGGTCTTAGCTACACCAGACTTCACAAAAACCTTTATTGTGGAATGTGATGCTTTAGGAAATGGAATTGGTGCTATTTTAATGCAAGATGAAAGACCCATTTCTTTTGAAAGTCGTCCAATCAAGGGAAAGTTTTTACACAAAGCTATTTATGAGAAGGAAACGCTGGCAATACTCCATGCACTTAAGAAATGGCGACCCTACCTAATGGGAAGACACTTCAAGGTAAAAACGGATCATGATAGCCTTAAATACTTCATAGAACAAAGATTATCCTCTGAAGAGCAACAAAAGTGGGTCACAAAGATGTTGGGTTATGACTTTGAAATCATCTACAAAAAAGGGAAGCAAAATGTGGTGGCAGATGCACTCTCAAGAAAGGATGAGGATGTGGAAGCATTGTTGTGCACCATTTCTATTATCCAACCAAATTGGATGAACGAAGCAAGGGAGGAATGGAAGAATGACGAAGAAGTGTGGGCACTTATTCGAAAGTTACAACAAGATTCTAGTATGTTTGATACATTTAGCTGGCAAAATTATTGTTTATGGTACAAAGATTGCTTATACCTCTGTAAGAATTCCCAACTAAAACAAAAGATTCTTATGGAATTGCACACTTCTCCCTTAGGAGGGCACTCAGGATTTTTAAAAACTTACCACAAGGTTAAGAAGGAATTTTTTTGGGATGGCCTTAAATCAGATATTCAAGAATTTGTGGCGGAATGTTTGGTTTGCCAACAAAATAAAGTTGAAACAATTAAGACACCGGGTCTATTACAACCTTTATCCATTCCAAGCCAATGTTGGGAGGAGGTTTCAATGGATTTTATCACAGGTTTACCCAAGTCTGAGGGAAAGACTATCATCATGGTGGTAGTTAACAGACTTACCAAGTATGCACACTTTTGTGCATTATCACATCCATTTAAATCCAGTACAGTTTCTACTGCATTTATGGAAACAATTCAAAAGCTACATGGAAACCCAAAGGTTATTGTAAGTGAAAGAGATCCAATTTTCACAGGAAATTTTTGGACAGAATTATTTTCTTGTCTTGGTACTTAGTTAGCTCATAGCTCATATTATCATCCTCAATCTGATGGGAAAACTGAGATAGTAAACAAATGTTTGGAATGATATCTTCATTGCTTTGTATCTGATAAATAGACATAATGGGTCAAATGGTTGCCTCTGGCTGACTGGTGGTATAACACTTCCTTCCATACAACAACAAAAATGACCCATTTATGGCACTTTATGGATATCAGCCACCATCCATCACATCATATTTGAGAGAAAATTCTAAGGTTCAAGCAGTGGAACATCACATCGAACATCAACAACAAGTCCTCCAACTCTTAAAGGATAACCTCGTGTTGGCACAGAATAGAATGAAACAACAGGTAGATCAACATCGCAACGAAAGAATTTTTGATGTAGGTGATTGGGTATTCCTACGGCTACAACCATATAAGCAAATGTCCCTCAAGCAATCTAAGAAGGATAATAAATTATCACCAAAGTATTATGGTCTGTACAAGGTGTTGCAAAAGATTGGTACTATGGCATACAAATTGGAGCTTCCTGCAGCTTCTCGATTGCACCCAGTTTTCCATGTTTCATGTCTAAATAAGGTTATAGGCGACAAGCTCCCAGTTCAAACAATATTGGCAGAACTTGACGAGGAAGGAAAAATTATATTGGAACCGGAAGCAGTCACAGAAACAAGAACTTGACAGCTACAAAATCGATCAATTTCAGAGTATCTTATCAAGTGGAAGAACTTATTCACTGAAGATTCCACATGGGAGGATGAGAATTTTATACAGAAGCATACAGAACTACTCAATCGTTGAGGACAAAACTTTTTTGAAGGAGAGGGGCATATTGGGTCCCTATAATACTAGTGATTAGCCCATTACTATTGTAGTTGCATCCCTTATTAATATTGTTGTGCCCCTATTATCCCCATATTGTTATTACTGTGCCCCATAGAATCCCTCTATTGTTATTTTTGTGGCTTTATATTATTATTGTTAGGTCAGCTGGGTTATATTGTAACTCCTTAGACTCCTATATATAGAAAGGAGGTTTTGTCATTTGAATCATCCAAGAATTGTTAATTTATGTAATGTAAAGGAGGTTGCCCCCTCAAAGAGGTTGAATTCTAAGGCGTTGATCTATCTTTTCTATCTTTTTGTGAGCTGGTTTCATAACATCTTTGTATAAAATCATCATAGTAGCAGGCTTACTGGAAAAGCCATAAAATGATGACTATAGTGATGGACCAGATGGAATTCCATGGTAGCTGCAGGATTTATGTAGATTATCGTCATAGTAGCAGGCTTACTAGAGAAGCCATAAAATGATGACAATGGTGGTTGGGAGTTCAAAATTCCAAGCACAAGAAGAAGGGTCAAGAGAAAAATGTGGTAGAAAGTTTGCAACCATATCAGAGGTAGAGGATGGACTCAAAGTGTTGGCTTATCTTCCTCTAATCCACTACTTTTTCTGGTTGCTTGTTCTTTTCCTACTTCGGCTGTGGCTCTGTATGATTGCTTGGTGAGATTCACACCAACACCCGCTTCTTTTGTTTTTCATTCACGATTGGTTGATTTTCTTTCATAGTGGGGTTCTTTTCTTTTGTCACCCTTTGTTTCGGTCTAAGCGACCTCGACTCTATGGGCACAATAGGCGTATTCTCCATACTAGATACTTCGGGACCTGGCTCATCAAATACAACTACTTCTAAACTAAGGGCTTCGGCGGGGTTAGTGGCAATCATACTTTCAATAAATAGCTCTCGAGTTGCTGTAGAACAGTTCACAAATGAGGGGTGCGTCATGAATTCTTCCCAGAATGCTCTTCTCATATGCGTCAGATAGAAAAATTCTCTAGCAATTCTTATAATGCAAATTGTTCTTTGTTGGACCGGTATGCGCAATTTATAGGGGGATAATCCAACCATTCCCCCCACATTCTGATAATAAATGTTGCTTTGGTGGAAGATTTTCAAATATTTTGTCCTTAATTGTCGCCTCCCCATTCCTCTTAACCTATTTCTAGCCGTCAAATCATGAATAGTAACTCCAATGGTCATTTTTCTGTTGGGCTACACGGCACCCTCCTCTATGGTGCAATGTCTTGAGCGCAGCTTCAACTGATGCACCCTCATCAATTTTCGCGTAGCCTGCTTATTGCCTTGTCCTCCACATTGGGTAGTGTAGTTTATAGTCCCATGCTCCCTTGCAACTGTCTGGAGCACTAAGATTGCCCTTCTACCATATAGTCATTGCACAAGATTCCTCATATACAGTTTCAGCCTGCTCCCATTCACTTTTCCCAGTAAGGGCTCCCCATTCAACTTCGCGAGCTGAACTGCGTCACCGTCTGTAATTTCCTTGACAATATATGGTGCTAGCTAATGCATCTGGAATTTACCTAGAAATTTAGTGAACTTACTATCATATAACAACACAATATCATTTACCTTGAATGTGTGAAGCTTGATATGGCAATCATGCCATGCTTTTTCACGTTCCTTCTATACTTGCTGGTGGAATCCTGCCAAAAATCTATCCTCCTCTAGATCGATGAGCTGCGCGAGCCATTCTTCCGAGTCCTCATGATCCACCATATCCATCAAAGTTTCTATGCATAGACTAGGCACAATGTATTCCTTAGGCATTATTGCTTCGACCCCATAGACTAATCTGAATGGTGTTTGCCCTGACAACTTCTTATAAGTTGTCCTATAGGCCCATAACACTACAGGTATGCGCAAATCCCAATCATTCTACTGCATGTTATAGATCTTTGTCAGCGCATTCTCCAAAATTTTGTTAAAAGCTTTGACAATTCCATTTTCTTGCGGGTGGTATGGCATACTCTTCTGATGGTAGACTCAGAATTCCTATGTCAGTGCACTAATTGTTTCATTCAGAAAGTGCGTACCCCTATCACTCATTAAAAATTTTGGGAAACCAAACCTTGTTAAGACATGTTCAAATAAGAATTTTGTTGCCATAGCCCCTGTACAATCCTTTACTACCTGTGCTTTTGCCCATCTGGTTAAATATTTCGTCGCAGTGATAATGTAGCATGCACCCATTTTCTTTCCAAGGGGATGAATTGGCCCAATAAAATTGATCACCCACTTCTTAAATGCCTGTAAAGATACCTCAGGATGTAGTGGTAGCTCATCCTTTCGTGACGGTCTGCCAGTCCTTTGACATGCATCGCACGCCTTACAGTATGCTTTGGAGTCCTTGTCCAATGTTGGCCACCATAATCCTGCACGCAAAATTTTATGCACAGTTGCTTTCCAGCATAATGGTCTCCCGTAGTTCCCCCATGAGCTTCAGTGATAATCTATCATGCTCCAAGTCTAGCACATATCTTCGCAATATTTCATCTGCACCCATATTGTACAGATGTCTGGCAATGACCAAAAAATTAGCTGCGTGGACTACTAATTCTTTATTTTGCTGATTTTTATATCCTTCAGGCACCATCCCTATAGTTAAGAAGTGAATAGTATCAACAAAATGGTTATCAGATAAACATACCACAAAGGGATACGCATCAAGAAACTATTCCTCCAAATTACTGGGTTCTTCGCCTTTTTCAATTCGCGACAAATGGTCAGGTCTAGCATTCAACCTCCCCACCTTCACAATGAATTCAAAGTCATACTCCTAAAATAATAACAACCATCTACAAATATTTCTCCCCAACACAAGCTTGTTGACCAGGTATTTTAAAGCAGAATGATTTGTATACATCTTGAAATGTCCTCTTAACAGATAATGCCTGAATTTTTGCAACATGTAGACCATGGCCAACCCTTCGTGCTCCACTGTTGAATAATTTTTCTCAGCCTTTGATAACTTCCTAATTGTGAAGGCTATGGGATGGTCTAGTTCTCCTTCACCTGCCTGTGTTAGTATTGCACCCAGCGCAATGCAAGAAGTATCTACATATACATGAAACTCATTTTTCCAATCGAGAAATACCAGGATTGGGGAAATCACCATATTTTCCTTTAACATATCCAAGTTGCGCTAACATTCTTCATACCAACAAAATGTCACATCATTTTTTAGTAGTTTTTCCATGGGCACGTAATTTGAGCATAAGCTTTAATGAATTTTCTATAGTATCTCGTGTGTCCTAGCGTCGCGCGTAGCGGCTTGATGTTCCTAGTGGCTTCCAAGTTCATAATCACAACAATATTTGCAGGGTCCACCATCAATCCTTGCTTGCACACAACATGACCTAGCAAGATCCCAAAGGGAACAAAAAATATACATTTGTTTAAATTCAGTGCTATCTGGTATCTTCGACATGTATCCAACATAAGGCATAGACTTGCTACATGGCACTTCACCAAGACAAACACCCTCCAATCATCAAAGTACATTCCAGGAACCTATGAATGAATTCTTTGAACGTTGTTATGATTACGTGGAAAAATATTATAGGTGCATTCTTCAACCCAAATGGCATAACAATGTACTAAAAGCAACCCCACTCTGTCCTGAAGGTGGTTTTTCTTCTATCCTCTGGGGAGATCTTAATTTGACGATACTCCTTTGGGGAATAAGACTCTTGCCCTCCGACATTGTCTAACACTTCATCTATAAATGGCATCGGAAATGGATCGTGAACACAGGAATTGTATAACTTCCGCAGATCTATGAAAATCCTTATTTTTCTCTTTTGTTTCTTCTCTTAGACCACCATCGGGCTCACCTAATCGAACTCTTCAACATGTTCTATAATTCCTGCCTCTATCATTTTATCCAACTCTTGGCAAACCTTTTCTTTATACTTAGGGTTAAGGCAATAAGGCCTCTGTTTAATAGGCTTCGCGTCCGGCTTCAATGTGATCTTCATAATGCCCAAATCACCAAGTATGCTCTTTAAATCCGAAAACTTAGTGGAGAAGAGATCTTGGTATTCGCGAAGTAATTAAACAACTTTGTCTATTGTAGTGTTGTCCCAATAATCTTTGATCTTCGTCAACTTCGGTTCTTCTTCAGTACCAATGTTTACTTGCCTTGTTTTCAAAGGTGCGGAGATGTCTGGGTTCTCTACTAGTGGGCATTCGAATTTGCGATGCCCTTCTGTCTTCGAATATTGATATTCCATTGGTCTTCTTCCTCCTCTTCAACAGTCACATTATAGCATTCTAATGCATGGCACAGCTAGGTGCTCTAGTCCAGTTGGGTCCATTCCATTGGTTCCTTCGGCATCTTGAAGATAACTGCTTTAATTTCTTGAAGTGCTTCATCGACGCTTGCAAAGCCATCTTTGAAGCTAAAAGTCAATAAGAAACCCTCCTTCAATACATCGCATTACACAGTGCCATGGTGGAGCTCTGTTTCAAGGTACCAATTCATGTGGATCGTATCCAAGGTATGACAAAATATATGTACCAATTCTGGCTGTGGTTTTGTCCCCCATGCCTTAGTCCAATTTTGCAGGTGATCATGTAGATCATACCTTCCATTGTACTTCTTAGTCATTCTGGTATTAGCATGCCCAAATCATAGCTTCATCATTCTCATGTAATCTCGCCATCCAGCAAAACTATCCTTATTTGTACCCCACCATCATGCGAGTGTAGTGCACAACGCCAACTCCAATTCTTGAAAGCAGTGGTCCTCAGGGACTTCACTCTAAAATTCATATAAAAACATATCTACATTGGTCAAACCATCATAATAAGGTAACTTTCTTACCTCCAACGAAACACAGCGCAGTGACTTCCTCATCATATTGCATCGTAATGTAGACACTTCATGTAAGCAGTTTTGCCAATGTTCTAATTTCTCATCTGAATTAGAAGTGCAGGAACTCTCCCGGTCTCATGCAATCCATCCATCTACCATTGGATTGATCCAATCTTTATCTCACACTGATATCTTGTAGATTAGATCTAGCTCATCATCGCTTTCCACATAATCACGAACTGGTTCAATATAGCGAGCCCCTTCTACATGATCTAGTGGCACTATAACCCTAAGTGGCTTTATTTCAAACAAAATTGTCCTCTTCTTCATATTAATGACCCCATTCATATCAATAGCCCAGTCTATTCCGAGGAGTTCTGGTTAGTGATTACTGTTATCGATAATTTCTATAAATTCAAAGTCCGCCACTGCACTTGCATAATCAATATCAACTGTTACTCCATATAAGCGTCCCATGGGGATGATTTTCTACTGATTCACCATCTTGAGATGAATCGGAGACCACTGTAGCATAGGTCACCCCATCCTTTCGCATGTATATTCTGGTAGGACATTCACATCAGACCTCAAATCCAAAATGACTTGGTCCATTTCATACTCAACTATCTGCGTTGTTAACCGCATCTCTCGTCCTTTTCGCACCTTATACTTACTGATTTTTCTAACCGCGAGCTGCTTCGAAGGAGTCTTTTGCTTATTGGAGCACTTTTCTATTAGGTCCTACAATCCTTCCACAACCTTCTTGTCATCCAGTAACTTTATGCAGGTCTCCAGAAAGGTAGTGAGTACAGAAGGATCAACTTCTTGTGTTGCACTGGTTTCTTGCATCTTGTCCTAGCTTCCTAAGGTGGAGGCCTTAGAAAAGCCCTTCTTGGCTTCCATGAATGTTTCCTTAGCGCGATTAAGGTCAAATCTACCTTCTTTCTACGGAGCTTTGTGGAACCATACATTGTCTTCAGGCTACTTGCCCTTATCTGCACCAGTCATCATACCACTTCATAATACAATATTAATTCTCTAATCCTCCTCGCGGGGCTCAGCCCTCATCATTTTTAAATTTTGAGTAGGTTTTTGGGGTTGTATTTTCTTCTCTTGCATTTTAGCTATTAACATTGGATATTCTTCTATGGCATGGTTGAACCGTCTGTAGTATTGACATGAAGGGTGTGTAGGATTAGGGAACTCTCACACAAAGTGCTTTGGCTATCAACAGTTGTAGCAAATAATTTGACCACAACCTCTACCAGTCCTCCTCCTCCTCCTCCTCCTCGGCCTTGAAAATCCACACGTTCTCCTCCTACCCCTTGATCTAGAAGTTGAGTTTCTGCTTGCATATAGTAAGTAGGGGTTCTTTCCATCATCAGCTCATAGTTTCAATAATGGTGCTCATCGTGGCCCACAGATTTACATAAATTACAGAACAACTACTGAGGTGTTTGAATGAACTTCTGAAGAAAGTGGCAGTTATCCATCGCATGTTTCCCAGTGACTTGACAAATGGTGCACCATAGCATAGTTCCCATGCTTGGCCCGACTAGTGCTTCTGGCTCTAGGGGGGCTGGTCCTCCCCCTATAATATAGTTCACGTATACTGGACAATGATGCTTATCATGTCTGTGGCCCTTGCACTTCAAGCACCAAAACTCTGCGCGCACTTATGTCTTAGTCTCCTTTTCTTTCTTCAAACTTTGTAATTCTAGGTGTAGGCTTGCTAACTATGAGTGGATATGTTGTACCCCTAGGTTTGTATCCTAAATAGGTGATGCATGCAGCCTCATTGTGATCCCCAAGGCTTATGTCTACATTGTTATCTTCTGCTATGACAGAGAAATTATTAAATGGGACAAAAGCGATGCGATAAACCGGTCGCGATGCCACTATCTGAGATTTGCATGTTATCTCGTATGATCGAGAACATTAACATCTAATCCAAGTCCCCAAGTGCCTCCTCAACTTTCATCATGATCTCTTTAAGTTCAATTACTGACTACGCCTCAGATTTAGGCTTACTAAATTCTTTGTTCAAAGCTGTTTGAGTTTCTACTAGCTATGCATGAGGATTATCAACACAATAATTAATGTACCAAGTTAGCATGTGATCCTGCAAAGTGGTAACCAACTGCACCTTCTTTATATTATCATCAGTGATTTTTTACGTTGTCCATACAACGTTCGCAACAAACCAGAACTGCTATGGATCTTCACTTCCTATGCCCTTGAAGATCGACATCTTCATTGCGTTCGCCATGTTGAATGGTGGCAGTGGAGGTGGAGGTGTAGGTGAAGGTGTATGTGGTGGAGGTGGAGGTGGAGGTGGAGTGGATGGATGATGTGTTCTAGGAAGACCTTGCTAGTGTCGGTATCTTCATCCCTCCATCATCAATCAAATTCTCTTGTTGCATTGCATGTTAGGTGTCTTACTCGATCAGCTACATTCCATTAGGGTCATGGATCATCTAATGGTAGTGGCATATTATACATTTTCCATCATGTTCTTTACCTACTAGCCCATTTTCATAAATTTAGATCATCTGCAATCATTTTTTGTCTTTAAATCTGCAAAAGTCATTTTTACGGTTTTAGGTCTCATTAGGTCTAGGGTTTCGTCATTAAGGTCTTGAAAATTCTCAATAATGATCAACAAGTTCATGAGGAGGTCAAATAAAGTCTCAACAACAATAGTTTCCATAATCACCTGTTTAGTGATTGATTTTTCCTGTTTAGTGATTGATTTTTCCTCAAAACCCTGTTTTGAGGAAAAACGGAGTTTTTTATGTTTCATGTACAAATTTGATGTAATTTCATCTTTTTTCCATATGTAATAATTTTAGAGGCAGCCCTGGTCACTTTTCCAAGCCTCTGCTACTCCAGTTCCTGCAAAAGAAACAAAATTCCAAAGTATTTAGTCCGTCAAAGGCAAAAAACCAAGCAAAATGCCAAAGCAAAGTTTCAAAAGAAAGCGAAGTGAGCAAACATTAGAAGAGTGGGTTTTTGTAAATGAAAAATAAAAACCATCTGTATATAAACTATTTTTCATGTTTAAAAAGTTCATTTGTGCCCAAGGGAGAAAGAGTGAGAAATCAAAAAATTGTTTTGAGGCAAAGGAGGCAAAATTGCAGCAAATTTGGCATTCTCCCTAGCGCGGCGCACCTGAGCATGGGCGCAGTGCACCCATCTAACGCGGTGCACCGGGCAGTAGTTTATAGTGTATTCTTATAAGGGACGCGATGCACCAAGGCAACGCGGCGCACCTGTGAGGTGGCATGGCGCACAAGTCTACAAAGCTCGAAATCGTTCACATCTTCCTCCAAAGGCTCTCAAATTGTAAACTCTTCATCTTACAAGTAAGTTGACACTCCCTCATGGCCAATGAATGAGTTTTCTTAGTGTTCATGGTGATTCAATAGGGAAATGTTGAAACCCTAGCTCCTTGCATTGCTTGTTAAAAAAAAAACACTTCCTAGGGTTTACAAATTGCATTTTTTGCTGCTAAATCCTACCCCTATCATTTGCATTCCCTCACTTCATTTTCTCCCTCCTTTTTCATTCATATTTACCCATTCCCTATTTCCCATATCCCTAAACTACTAACCCTAAATCCCTACCTTTACTTTTCCCAAACCCTAAACAAATAATCCCAAACCCTAAATATTATTCCCTAAACCCTTTCATTCCCCAAAAATCCTACAAACAACATCCCCAACCCCTTATACACAGTCCCCTCACAGTCCCTCATCAATTCTTATCTTTTAGCAGCAATTTCCTATTGTCACTCTAAAATCTCTTCATACTCATCTAAGAAAACTCAAGCATTGGCAAACATGGAGTCAGATTCTTCCTATGACAGAAATGAGGAAATAGTCAGTGACTCTTCTAGAGAAATTCATGCACCAAGGAGACCTCATAAGAGTGGAAAACATAACCGAGAGGAGCCTACTTCACTTGCCGAGCTGTTGGCCTGTCTATCAATCTTGTTATCAATTTTGTGAGATGGTGGAAAGAGTCAAATACCACCATGAGCTTGCCAGACTGTTTGTGCTCCATCTTCACAATGGCTAAGTCTATTTGGCAGGTGTGACATTCACCTTGACACCTGAGACTATTGCTCAAGCAACCGGTATTCCAAATGTAGGTAAGCAATGGAATAAGGGACAGCTAGTAGACAGAGATCATTATGAGCCTTATATCAAGGCTAGTTTTCAGAGACATGTCAGTAGAGTCTTCCCCTTCAAGTATCTATAGGACACATATGCTCCCTTGATGAAACTCATAATCAAATATTTTAGCTGTGAAGGCAGATTCTCTCGTCTATACACCTATCACATCATATTATTGATGCACTTTACTAGGGTGAGGATGATGAACATCCCCTATTTCATTTGCCAGAATATTGAGAAGATGACCACACTAGTGCAAAGGAAGCCTCCTCATCAGCAGTATAATAGCATCTATCACTTTGCACTAATCAAAATTGTGGTTTTGCATCAACTTGGTTTACCGAATATCTCATGGGAGGATTTCATTTCACATGAGGTCTTTACAGGTCCTCAAGTGCCCCCATTAGTTTTTCATGAGGTAGGAGAGCCTTCACAACAATGAGAGGTGCATGAGACACAAACCACCAGTGTACCAGTGTTTGTCACATACCAAAAGGGCACTAGGAGATTGTTTGCAGCAACAAAAGGAGTACTACCTCCACCCGGGGTGGAAGGGGTCTCATTTCCTCCATTAGCAGAGCAGGTATAGGACAAGGGTAAGCAACCATTACATGATGAGGGGCCTTCAGGAGGTCAAGAGGTAGATTTCATTCTTATTCAGGATGATGACACTGATTTGAGCTCAAAGCTCAAAGAGATCATTCAGGAGCAGCAAGATGACATTCATCATTTGTCTCTCAACCTAGAAAGAGCCAAGTGGATAATCAACTATTTGGAGCAGAGAAACAAACAGTTAGAGGATCAGCAAACCATCATGGAGCTCCAAAACATAAGGGCAAACTGGCAAGCTGCCAAGAGGAGGAAAACCAAGTTGACACCACTTGAAAAAGAAATTGAAGTTGATCGTGAATATTGGCTTGAGAGGATAAACATACACTTGGAGAAGCTACTAGAGAAAGCCAACAAGGAGAAAAGATGTTGATTCACATGGCTTATCAATATTTGGCACAAAACAAGAGTTGCAAAGCGAGGATAAGGAGCCTAAAAGCCAAATTGAGGAAAACTTTGAGGAGCAAGAAAGAGCAAGATAAGCTTAAGATCTTGGCTGAAGCTTCCTTGGCCCAAAATAGTACTTGATGTAGGACACTCAGCCCAAATTTCAAGAAATTTTGGATACTTTTTGTCAATTTTGAAGTTTTGGAGAAAAACACAGGTTTTTCTTCCTGGTGCACCGCTCCACCTGGCGCGCGCTTTTGCTAGGGACCTCCTTTGGAGGAAAACTTAGCATTTTTAGATTCCTCATACAAAAATATGAATGCCCACAAATGGCCAAGAAATTTTGTCAAATTTTGAGCTTCCAAAAGGGTCAAAAACACCTCAAAAATGCCCTTTCTACCCCTTTTTGGCCACACAGGAAGCAATGTTAGGAGAACTCACTTTTGGAGGGGCAAATGGACACCAAATTAAGAAATTCCACCTGTTATGGAAAGTAGACAGGTAGAAATTTCCAACAAGACCAATTGGAGAAATTTTGGTGCATGGTAAGGCCTCCAAAATCAGCTACAAAAAGGCGCGATGCACAGGGACAGAGGCGTGGCACACAGGATGGAAAATTGACTTTTTTGCCCAAAAACTCTATTTTTTCACCTAGTTTTTTCTCAGTTTGACTTTTCTCTCTCTCATAGTCAAACTCATGATGTAATTTGATGGATTTTGATGTAAATATGCCAAAATTTCACTCATGGAGGTAGATACATCATGAAAAGGTAGTTTGCAACTGAATGAATAAGTTTCCTAGGTTTTAGAGGCAAGTTGTTCCATTGCCTACTTTTCAGTTCTTAGCTTAGATCTTGTTGAAGCAGCTCCTAAACTCATGAATTCGACCCCTAAATCCTAGCATGAGTTGTTTGTTGCCTATATCTAGTAGTTTTTCAGTCATTGGTAAAGGTTGGACTCTTGTGAATGCTTTGAGCATTATTGTACATTCATTTCTACAGTTTGGCAAAGGAATAGACCAGGGTTTGTAGCACTTTATGGGATTCTTGTGGAAACTTGATTTGGTATTTTTTTTTCCTTCTCTAATGCAAGTTTACATGTGTTTATGTATGCCATCATCTCTCTCTGTTCATCTTAATTAAATGAAACAAGGATAAAGGTAGAATTCATTGAAGTTTGCAGTGCTCTACCTAAGGTTTGTTTACTTATTTATGTTTTCAACAGTTTGAAGAGGATCCCTGCGACTTTCATGCCCTCTCCAACTCCTCACCAGTCTTAAGACTCTCCATATCACTCAATTTTAAAGTACTAAACCATTTGCCTACCTCGCCCCATAGAGATCTCTGCAAGACTTTGTCCATTCCCTAGACCCAAATCTGCCTTTCACATTTGAGCCAACAAACCAAAATTAAATTCAATCAAACTCCTCTGAGCATATACCTAGCCTAAAATTAGTCTTTACATTAGTCATATCAAGCTCTATTGACTATATTCTTCTAAGATGTACAAGGAGAGAGCCCTCTTCCAACTTGGTAGGGCTAGCTACCAGGTTAAGCGTGGTTTGATGTTACCCTAGATCTTGCCTTTCTCAGCCTGAGGTAGATTTAGGCCCTAATAGACCCTGAGTTATTAATTTAACAGTGCTTCACGGTGTAGTCTACACTGCCCCTTAGTCGTCTCTTGAAGGAGGTCCAATTAATGGGTTATACTTTGGTCTTGATTTTTCATGATTTCTAAAGAATATTCCAATTCGCGTAGCTTTGAACATTAAGGTAATGACATTACCTTCTTTTCACATAATATCATTTTAATCCAAGTATTTAATGACCTTAAATACTTACCTCGCTGTCCCTTGAAGAATCTTCTCTCTACTTTGCTATAGTTGATTACGGTGTCAACTACAAATTCTGTAACAAATACTACCAGAATTCGATCAAGCCAATGATCAACAACCCACGGGATCTTGTTTTCAGAGGCCTCTAGTCATCGCACCAATTATGGAGTCCACACTATAGGACTATTGAGTTTCCACCTTCCTTGAATTTCTGTCAATTTAGCTAACCACTGGTATAGTTCAATTAGGAAAGTTCAGAAGAAGATTTCATGTACCTCTGTATATAGATATCTATTTAACCACTCATCCTTTGACATGTGTGGATTATTGTTTTCTTGAGCTGCAAACTCTTGAATCTTTCGATCTAACCACTTTTAAATCTCTTTCTTAGTCATATTCCAATGATGCAACATCCCACATCTCTTTAAGCAGATCCCAGTCTCGGCAACGGAACCATTTGTTGGCTTAGGGGGCCTTGACCCAGGTTTAGAGTTAGTTATGCCAACGAACAAAACCCTACATTGCTGGCCCTTTCAGTAACAACGCGCGTAGCCAGGGAAAATTTTAAGAACCCCCCCTAAATTTATAAATATATTAAATGGACGAATCTCCATGGTATATAGGAAAAATGGAAGGCGATTTTATCAATAATATAATATGTATATATAATTTTTTGGCGAATCTCTCACCAGGCATGGCGAATATTTTACTCAATTATAAAATCTTGTAAGATCTTGGCGAGTCTTTCACTAAATAATAAAACTTTGTAAAGTCCTAGTGAATCTTAGCATAGGCTACATGCTGGTTTAATTCCCCCATTTAAATAGGCTACATTCCAGGTGAATACCATGGGTTAATACCATGTGCCATTTTGTTGAATACCATGGGTCAATACCATGTGCCATTTTTATTTTTATTAATTCTAATATTAGGGTTAATAATGGTTTTTTGCATGGTATTAATAACAATCTAGTCCATGGTATTTGTCCCATAGTATTTTGGCCATAGGTTTCACCTAAATATAACCCATTTTTTGAGTGTTCGTAAATATAAGGTGACTTATGGAGTAAATATAAAAAAATGTTTTATTTGTTTACCATACCTCTCGTTTATTTATATTTTTTATTAATTTACCATACCTCTTTTACAAATATGGTATTTGGCCCATAGGATTCACTTAAATAAAACCTCTTTCTTGAGCCTTCATAAATAGAACGAGGGTTATGGACTAAATATAAAAAGAGGTTTTATTTATTTACGATACGTCTAGTTTATTTATATTTTTATTTATTTACCATACCTTTTGAGTAAGTATAAAAAAACATTTTATTTATTTACCATACCTCCACTTTACTTATATTTTTATTTGTTTACACCCTTACATGTATATAAGGTGACTTATGGAGTAAATATAAAAAATGTTTTATTTATTTACCATACCTCTCATTTATTTATATTTTTATTAATTTACCATACCTCTTTTATAAATATGGTATTTGGCCCATAAGATTCACTTAAATAAAACCTATTCTTGAAAATGGGCGAATGGATTCACTTAAATAAAACCTATTCTTGAAAATGGGCGAATGGAAGGTTGTAAGTCCTAATTTCAAGGGCTAAATTTACCTTTTTTACCCTCTCCCTTAAAATAAGGTGGGCTATTTGAGGTGATTTGTAAAAATGTACTATGATACAAAATATTCGCCCACTAAAAATTTAAAACCCCTTAATTTCGCCAAAGGGAGAACATTCGCCCCTAAAACTATCCTTGCGCGTAGCGTAGGCTGCAGCCTCACCTGAATCAGTATTGGGGGATGCAAGAACCAAGTTTCTACATCCAGAGACTAGTGTGATGTCTTTCAGTGCCTTGGATTTTCCTTCGTGCAAATTGCTCCACTTCTAGGGCTTGTTACTATAACTAAGCTAAAGCTTCCTTTTGACCTTCGCGAAGGTCCATGATCAATCTTCGTAGACCTTAAACAGTCGATTTACCTACTTTTGTGCATCAAAAAGTAACCCTAGATTGGGGTTCACGTAGATCTACTTAGTTTGCTAGAAAACATGAGAGAAATAGCCTATAACTTCGTGGAAGTTGTTAAGCATTCAGTTCATACATTATTAATATAGATTCAAGGAATTCACGTAGTGTTGTACCTTAAGAAACCAATTTCTTGGCTGTAGAGAAATTGTGCTTAAGACATTAATAAATATTATTTATTGTCACTTATTATTTGTTGTGTTATCAAATGAAGGACCTGGAAAATTTGGTCTTTAACCCTTAATACATGTATGACCGAACATCTCAGAATGCCATTTGTTGCTAGATATAAATGATGAGTGAAGAAATCTTGAAGGAAAAGTTAAAGATAATATGCTGGTCTTTCACAGAAACTATTATCTATAACTTAGAAAGGAAGGTGGAAACTTCAAGTATCGGAGCACTCTTTTAAGGAATTTTAACTTTATCTACATAAGAAAATAAAGACTTGTAGCTTCATTACTATGCTTGAAAGAAGAAAACATAACATGACACATGACAAAGAAGGTTACAAAATTATACCCAACAACTCATGGAAACTTTTGATTATTTCATTAATCAACGATGATATCAAGAATACAGTGGCCTAGTCTCTGACTTCTCCAAAATTCCAACAACCCACCTCTTCTCTGTAAATTTTCCTCTTCTTATACATTATGGAACAGTTGTTGATTTCTGAAACTACCCAAATTATTTAACTGCTTCTCTAACTATATGAAGTAAAAACTATTACAGAATTTTACAGAGGGTAAAAGACACCTCCAAGAACATCAAATAATGAGAAATAACTAAACATGACAATGACTGCTGGCCTTTCGGCTCTGTTAAGCTGCTGCTGAGTTCCTCTGTATATGCCTTACTAATAATTAAACCTCTTTAATCATAATAAACTTTGTTTGACTTGTGCATCACCTGGGCTTATGCATGTATCGGGTGCATTTCAATTGGCCAAAACACCAAGAAGCTCGACCAACTGCCTTTTCTTCAAATTTGGCTTTAACACTGATTTTTCCTTTACACAGAAAAATTAACGCAAAGCACGCAAAAGCATAATTGAAAAAGAATTAACCTAGTTTAATAACTCTATCGGATCCACCTGTTCAGCGCTCCATTGACTTCCCATCACAAATTGCAATTGATGCTTTCCATTGTTATATTAATCCAAACCATAACAATCTATGATATGGCGGACCTGCCGGAAGTATAAAACCTGGCATATGCAATATCGGGTCCAGATTGGAGTCACAAATCGCAATTGGCGTAAGTCATATACATATACAAACGTTATGCACTGATTGCGGACCTGACGGGGGAATTAAACATAATACATGTAATATCGGGTCTGGCCATCACATATCACAATCGACGGAACCCATATATATATATATATATATATATATATATATATATATATATATATATATATATATATGAAGGCGCTCTATGTTATTGTGGACCTGCCAACATTATAAATGTAACATATATCTTTTCGGGTCCGTCATCACAAATCGTGATCAGCGGAACCCATATGCATGTATATGAGGGACTTTACTATACAACGGACCCACCGAAACTTTACAACATAATATATATATGTTTCGGGTCCACCTATCGCAAATAGCAATTGGCGGAACCCAACGTACATAGCGCTGCAGTGCAGTGGATCCGACGAACTTTATAAAGTGTAATATATATATTTTAGGTCCAGTCCTTTAACTTTAACACTTATTCCCTTTGCGAATCCGATATATTTCTTTGTTTCTTTCTTGTTTCAATATGCACATATATATATAATGAGACCGCTCCATATAACTATTTATATTGTGATTTGACTTGATCACATGGGCCGATTCTTTAACAATTGTTTCCTTTGTGATTCTAATATATAATAAATAAAATGCTTCATTTCTTTTAGACTTTGCAGATAAGAGAGCCTCATTAAGGTTGAACCCCTGCAATGATTTTTAGACCACACATTGTGATAAAAATGAATAATAATCTTAAACATAATATAGGCTACAACATCTGGCTCCAACTGGGGATAGTGCTTTTGCCACAGAAGCACTAAGAACCATAGATTAGTGCCTTATCCATTGGGCATGGTGTCATATATTGCTTCGCCAAGCTTAACTATGTGAAAATTTTGTATAGTGATCCCATGCCAATATATGCAGTGATAAGATGCTTGCACTTTGATAGCAAAATATTGAGAATCGTAGATCAGTAACCTTAGTTGGGCATGGAGTCCAAAACCGTGAAAACCCTGAAATTTGACAAACTAGAACTTGACAATCTTGAAGTCTGAAGCCTCTGAAAACCAGTGTCCAACTGGGAAAGTCACCCTTATTCATCAACTAATGATTAAACTGAAAAACTGCAACTGGAAAACCAAATGCTCAACACCTGAGATTATTTATATACAAGTTCCTACATATGTACATGATTGACCTCCATAAGGTGAAATCAATCTTCCAATGGTACCAGGTTAGCATTTGAGTGCTTAATCTAGAACCATTCTGCCAATGAATCTTGAAAATGCAATTCATCCTGAACGAAAAATAAATTATGCATAAAAGCATCTCACAACGAAAATTAAGAGTATATCCACACAATGATATGTGTATACTACTGATAAATTTTTCCATGTAATCTACCACAGGATCTTCAAAAGTATGAGAAAAAATACGTTCTTGATCAACTCCAAAAAAGAAATTCTCTATGTATGAAGGTTCCTGCTCAATTGAACCTTCTGTTGGGATAATATGTTCAACAAAACAATCAACAACATCTTTAAGAAAATGATCTATGTCACTTTCATATCTCCAGTTTTCATCTTTAAGCTTTGATTGAAAATAATTTGTAATTCTAACCTCAGGACGAAAAAGAAATTTTGTCACATTACTATACGACATATGATCAACTTCAAATAGATTGTTTACCTATGATCCATGGGCATCCTTATGTTCTTCAATGCAATGATATACAATCTTTTTATCATCTTTCTTTTCACATAAGATAGCCTCTTTTGCTATGATAGGTGGCTCAATATATTATTGTCCAACATATCCCACTTGCTAGTTTCTTCCTCTATGTTCAACACCCAACTGATGAACTTGAAGAACTTCATCCTGTTCCCCATTTAAACCATTTTCATTATAGATAGGAGGATCATCAAATTTAACAAAATAGGGACTCTGGGGATTTATTTGCAACTTAATCATTTCTTCCTCTTCTCGACTGTTGAGCAGAGATTCTTGATGCATGTTTGAATTTTCCTCTATCTGAATACTCTCCTGATTTGCTTGGAACAGAGTCAACCAATTCTTTTCTTGGGAGATTATTGGAGAGAAATGATTTATAAACTTGTCCACATCATTTGGAGAAAATGATGCTCAATCTGCCTGGAACAGAGTCAACCAATTCTTTGCTTGGGAGATTATTGAAGAGGAATGCTTTATAAACTTCCCTGCACCATTTTGAGAAAATGATAGTTCCTCGCTTTCAGAGACTTGCTCATAGTTAATCTGGCTATAATCTCTCTGAATGCTTGATATATTATCAACAAGGTCATCAATTTCTTCAACAGGATTATCATGAGCTTTTAAAGTTTCTTTAGAATCATAATATTCACAACAACCTTCAAAAATAAACTTGTGTGGATAATAAGATCTACAATAAGAATTGAATACTGAATGGAAATATTTCAAAGATGAAATGCTTGAATGAGGTAGAGACCTAAACCAAACCCTAGCTTCTAGGTGCAAAGAAAACAAAAACAACTTCATCTTCACATCTTCATGAATGATGCCATGCTGCTCCATGCATTCATGAAACTCTTGGAGATGCTGAGCTGGATCTTCATATTCCTTTCTACTAAATTTTGGAAGATACTCATTCTGGATATAAAATGTAGGTATATCATGAGGATAGTCGGTGATCCTAGTAAAATCAAATGGATCAAATTTATGGACTAATAATGCAAGGAGAGACATTAAAACCCAGAAAAGAAAACTTCAAAGTACAGTGGAGTCGCCAATCAATGTGGTAAGTGAAAATCATAGGTGTGAATGTACAACCAACTATTGAAACTTGTCACTCCCAAGAATCAACTTCAAACTTAATGAACCCAAGAGAAAGTGTTCTTATTCTATTGCTTTGCAGGTTGTGGTATTTGTTACAATGGAGTCACCTTTTATTCCTTTTATTTGAAACAGCCAAGTATTTCCTCCTCACTGAACAACCAGAGGAAAATAGTGAAAACCCAGGGAAAAGTGTTCTTGTCTTCTCTCCCCGACAACGACGCCAATTAATGTTGTACCTTAAGAAACCAATTTCCTAGCTGTAGATAAATTGTGCTTAAGACATTAATAAATATTATTTATTGTCACTTATTGTTTGTTGTGTTCTCAAATTAAGGACCTCGAAAACTTGGTCTTTAACCCTTAATACATGCATGACCAGAACATCTCAAAATGCCATTTGTTGCTAGATATAAATGATGAGTGAAGAAAGCTTGAAGGCAAAGTTAAAGATAATATGCTGGTTTTTCACAGAAACTACTATCTGTAACTTGGAAGAATTATGAAAATGAGAACTGAATCATAGATAATATGTTGCTTAACATAGAAACTACTATTTGCGACTCTTGGAGAAGTTAAAGATAATATGCTGGTCTTTCACAAAAACTATTATCTATAACTTAGAAAGGAAGGTGGAAACTTCAAGTATAGGAGCGCTCTTTTAAGGAATTTTAACTTTATCTACATAAGAAAATAAAGACCTATAGCTTCATTACTATGCTTGAAAGAAGAAAACATAACATGACACATGGCAGAGAAGGTTACAAAATTATACCCAACAACTCATGGAAACTTCTGATTCTTTCATTAATCAACGATGATATCAAGAATACAGTGGCCTAGTCTCCGGGTTCTCCAAAATTCCAACAACCCACCTCTTCTCTGTAAATTTTCCTCTTCTTATACATTATGGAATAGTTGTTGATTTCTGAAACTGCCCAAATTATTTCACTGCTTCTCTAACTATATGAAGTAAAAACTATTACAGAATTTTACAGAGTGTAAAAGACACCTCCAAGAACATCAAATAATAAGAAATAACTGAACATGACAATGACTATTGGCCTTTCGGCTCTGTTAATCTGCTGCCAAGTTCCTTTGTATATGCCTTAATAATAATTAAACTGCTTTAATCATAATAAACTATGTTTACTTATGCATCACCTGGGCTTACGCATGTATCGGGTGCATTTCAATTGGCCAAAACACCAAGAAGCTTGACCAACTGCCATTTCTTCAAATTTGGCTTTAACACTATTTTTTTCCTTTACACGGAAAAATTAACGCAAAGCACGCAAAAGCAGAACTGAAAAAGAATTAACCCAATTTAATAACTCCATCAGATCCACCTGTTCAACGCTCTGTTGAATTCCCATTTCAAATCGCAATCGGCGCTTTCCATTGTTATATTAACCCAAACCTTAACAATCTGTGATATGGCGGACCCGCCAAAAGTATAAAACCTGGCATATATAATATTGGGTTCAGATCACCATCGCAAATTGCAATCGGCATAAGTCATATACATATACAAACGTTATGTGATGATCGCGGACCCAACGGGGGAATTAAACATAATATATGTAATATCGAGTCCAGCCATCGCATATCGCAATTGGTGGAACCCATATCTATATATATGTAGATATATATATATATATATATATATATATATATATATATATATATATATATATATATATATATATATATATATATATATATATATATATATATATATATATATATATATAAAGGCACTCTATGTTATTGTGGACCTGTCGCATTATAAATGTAACATATATCTTTTCAGGTTTGTCATCGCAAATCGCGATCGGCGCAACCCATATGCATGTATATGAGGGACTTTACTATACAACGGAACCGCCAGAACTTTACAACATAGAATATATATGTTTTGGGTCTGCCTATCGCAAATCGCAATCAGCGGAACCCAACGTACATAGCTCTGCGGTGCAGTGGACCTGACGAACTTTATAAAGCATAATATATATATTTCAGGTCCAAACCTTTAACTTTAACACTTGTTCCCTTTGCGAATCCGATATATTTCTTTGTTTCTTTCTTGTTTCAATATGCACATATATATATAACGGGACCATTCCATATAACTATTTATATTGCAATTTGACTTGATCACATGGGTCGATTCTTTACCAATTGTTTCCTTTGTGATTCTAATATATAATAAATAAAATGCTTCATTTCTTTTAGACTTTGTGGATAAGAGAGCCTCATTAAGGTTGAACCCTTGCAATGATTTTTTGACCACACATTGTGATAAAAATGAATAATAAGCTTAAACACAATATAGGCTACAACACGTAGCATTCAATCATTATTTCATAAAACATATCATTAATCAACAGCATATAATGTAAACAGATACAGTGGAAATATTCAGTAATTCTTTGAAATATTGTCTTTGATCTTCAAGTCACTGATTACAGACTCTCCTTCCCCGCGCACATATCTATAGGGGTCAGCGCACTCCACTGCGGACTCTACCCAAGCCCCCTACGCACTCAGCTGCAGGAGCCTTCCCTTCTCTAGCTAAGCGTAGGAAGCAGAGCCTTCCTGCCCTAGCTCTTACCCAAGATGAGAAACTCTTCAATGTACTCAATTTTCTCTCCAAACTTTCACCTAAGACTCCCTAAGACTCAACTATTTATAGCTTTCCTAATACAATACCATGGTCATCAGTTCATGGGTGAGTCTTCAAAACAGACCAAAAACAAGGGGCTAAGGCCCCCTGGACTCTATCTATCTGCGCGCTCCGCATCCACATTTTGCGGAGACTTTACATCTTTTACAAAATTATTTACAAAATTGGCTAAGTTTAATTCAATTCTACCCCTGAATGCCCCATCCCAACACAAAGCCTACATTGGACCATATCCAATGAAAAGTGCTCTGGAAGAGTTTTCCAATGATATGAAAAAGTCCAAAAATGGACTCCTAGATAAAAATATATGGTCTGCCAAATTCTAGGGATTTGAAGCCTTGAGAAGGATGAGATATCGGAGTAGGCATCATATCGGATGTTAGAAACCTGGAGATAAAAACATCAAAACATCGGGACATCGGAATATACAATATCAGAACCTCGAATATTAGCACATTGAAATATTGAACTTCTTAAGAGAATAGCCTTTAGAAATTATGCTATTCGATAGTTCCGATAGTACTAAAACGAATCAAGGAATGCCGAAGAAAATTAACGAAGGATCCTATTACAAAACCAAGGATTGACGAGCCCTCTTCTCTCTCCTCTCGTAGGACACATTGTGGCATAAGATTGGCTCCAAGAATCTGCAGTGGCATCTGATGTCAGCATGACATAGTAATACAACAGGACACATGGCAGGCAGTTTCAATAATATTGGGTGGCCTAATGGGCCAAATATGGGTGACATGTGTCACCAATAAGGAGTCACCACGTGGAGTAATGATGTGATATCAGATGTTGGCATATCGGAGGATGAAGACCTCATAACTTCAGTACATATGTTTTTTTGAAAAGTTACAATGGAAGGGGCTTTTGATATTGGGTTGGGACTTGATCATGAGAATACAAAGAACCTAGGGCATAGAGAATTAACAAAGAAATATTTGCCCCTAGCAAGAAAAAAAGGCCTTATCAGTTAAAAGCCAAGCCGATAGTTACAGTGCCCAACTCCATGGAGGAAAAATAGGAAAGCGTCAAGTGAAAGGAGCTCAGAGCCTCGCGACCTCGTAACATTAATTAAATATAAGTTATGACATATGGTGGCTCCGATACTGCAACATCCAAGGGATATACTGCTAGTCACAACTATCGGTCCCATGGAGGAGAAATGATAAGGCGCTAAGTGCCAAGGGGCTAGTAGCCAATCAGAAGCTCACAATTTCGTAGGGTCTGTTAATAAAGTTACGATATGGCATTCTGCCAATGAATTACTACAAAAAGTTAAAGAATGTATGGGTCAACAACTTGAAAATTGAATGCAATAATTACAAAGTTGGTTGTTGAAATTAACTAGACCTGCAGAAGATTCTGTAATAAGGAATCAAGGGCGACACCTTTGGCATAGACGATTTTGGATGAATGAAGGCAGCAATCAAATACTTTTCCTACATGACTGATTGTGTTAAATGAGAATTAGAGTTGTCATCTCGTTGAACTGTTAGGCTCTGTGAAGTGATAAATGAGAATGGGGCTACCAGAGGAGTGTGAATGTCTCTTGAGATTTAATTTCTTGGCATGGAACTCTACGCAGTCAAATGATAGAGAATTTCAAGGCCCATTTATGATTTGGTACTGTGACAGGAAGCTACTAGAATACGTAACAGTAATGAGGGAAGCCACGCTGAAGTACATTTGGAAAATTAGAACATAGACAATAGAAATAACCTTGCACAGAGTGCCTCAGTGATAGAAAACCATCGCCTGCAATTGAGGAAATTGGCGTGTTGAGTAGATTTCTGAAGTGCAGAGGAGTGAGAGGTGTGCACAATGTCATAGAAGTCCAAGCACTGAGTAGCAAATTGTGTGATACAAAAACAGGTGCAGCAGGAGTGCTGAGTGGAGAAGAGTGAGGGTAGTTCTGAAGAGCAATCAAGAGAGAGCCCTTGATAGAGGAGGAAAAGTGGTGAGGATATGTTGTTGTGAGCAGCAAGTGAAGATCTACTGCATGAGATCACAGAAGACAAAGTGCAGAAGTTGAATATGAAAGAAACCATTTTGGTATTTTACATGTAATTTGTATGCCCCTATTTTCAGTTTGAAAATTGTATGAAATAGTAGAACAGTGGGAAGAGAAGGTTGGTGCTTGCACTCTAAAGAGGTTGGTGCCTCTTGGAAAGTTGGTGCTTGCTTACCAAAGGGGGTCAATGCATCCTATGAGTGGGTTCTCACAAACAAATAGATGTAATTAATTGGGTGATTAACTTATATCATAAACAAACAAGAAATTTGGTGGTTTTTTTCCTCTGGGTTTCCACATGAAAAACACTATGTCAAATCGGTGTGTGATGCTCATGTGATTGTTGTATGAACATGTATGTTTGAAATTGTTGATTCACTACTTTTGTGAATGAGTTCCCTCATAAGTAAAAGAATATAAGAAGGGACCGTAAGCATAATAGAAAAAGAAAAGAGTCTCATAATTACTGATTCACCCTCGCCCCCTTTCAGCAATTCCTTATTTCAACAAGTCCCAAGATACACGATTACAATGATACAACACTAGTTCCAATAATGGAGTGTGAAGCCACTACTTGCTTCTTAAAAGACTAATCTTCTCTCCTATGCCTAGCTTGATAAGCCAATGCAAAAAATCCTTTGCTTGAGCTATGAGGGTGTTTATATAACAAATGAGGTGAGTTTCAACCTCCTTTCTGACTCTTGAGCTTCCATATGACTTTTCGAATTCCTATGAGACCTTTGAACTTATACTTGACTTTTCACATTCTATGTGTGACCCTTGGACTTCCACACATTTACATTTTCTGATTTTCCAAAAAATACAATATTACATTTCCACAAATGATGTGGCAAAATACAATGACACATAAGACTCTTATGATGACATGTGGATAAGCCATGATTTAGCAATGGTGACATGGAACTTCATGGTAGAGTATTAATGCCAAGATTTTCTCCTTGATGCTATCTTCACATCTTCATGATAGGTCTTGCATGTACTTAATCTTCATCCAACAAGTAGCTGATTAGGATACACAGGCTTCCATGTGATCTTGATCTTCATTCTTTTATTGTGATCTGATGTCCCTTTGCTTCTTCGTTTGATGATTTCTTTGTAGCTTTAGCTTCACACGTGTCTTCTTGTAGCATCACCTTGGTATCCTCCTTTAGGATCATCCTATCATGTCAAGATAGTAACACCTAGAAATAGGATTCACTCATGACAAGATGACATCAGTCCCAAAATGCCCTAGTCTGCCCTGTTTCTCATGTAACATTTTGACTAAGCTTGGAAAATGTGTAAGATTTAGGAGGAGGCCTAAGGATTGCACACTGCATAGGAGAAGGAGGCAAGGATGAAGGTCTAGGCTCTGTGAATACACAATGCATAGTGTCTAAGGGATAGGGAGGCATGAATGCATAGTTGAGGGAGGTAGGGAAGTCGGGCTTATCCATTGTGACTGTCTAGTGCGCATTTCTAGAAGGAAGGGTTAGTAGACTCTGTTGTTGCACACTACAAGGAGACAGACTTGACCCAAATTCTGACTAAAAGTGCGCAGTGGAGTCAAGACTTGGCCATGATTACATAGTGGGAAAGAGAAACAGGCAGTGTATAGGCATTGAGATTACACAATGCATAATTCTAAGAGGCAAATCTCTATGATTATGCAGTGCATAGTTCCAGGAGGCAAATGATGGTTGAGTGGGGCTTGTGACTACATAGTACATAGTTCAAGGAGGTAGAAGGACATGTTCTTGGTCAGGCAGGATGTGACAATAAGAGAACTCCAAAAAATGACTATGTGTGGGATCAACAAGACCGAAAGGTGAGACTAGGGCATGTAAGAAGACTTGAACATGATCACACACTATAAATGACTAACCACATGGCAATGAAACACTCAGTCCAAAAAATCACCAAGCATCCATTGAAATGGTAACAAAATAAGACTTACCTCTAAGTGCCACTATTATCACCCAAAAAATGTCACCTAGCCATTTCTTACTAGGTGAATCAAAATATACCATGTAGGATTGATTTTACCATGGTAAAATACACTTTCACCATAGGAAATAATTTAGTAAACCATTTTTCTAAATCATTTCACATTAAAATCCAAAAAAAGCAACGAGAATAATTAAATAAATCATTATTTATTTAATATTCTCTAGAAATAATTATTAAATCATTATTTAATAGTTGTTTCTTATCACTTTTTACTCAATTACCTTGGAATAATTAAATAAACCATTATTTATTATTCCTTATTTATCCCTTATTTTCCTTATGAGATAATTATTAAACCATTATTTAATAATTATTTCTTTCTTAATTCTCACAAAGTGATTAGTAAATCATTTTTATTTGTTAATTACTTTAACCACTTCCCAAATAAATATATCTAACCATTTTGAATATCTTTTCCTTCTCAAAAAATAAAATAAAATATCCACAACGGTTATACTTTTATTTAGTCACTAACATTTTATTATTTTCTAATTCTCAATCTATTCCAATATTTCGTTATAAATAGAGGGTTTTCTCTCCATTGTTCACTAAGACCATTTTCATCATCCTCATTATCGTCTCATAGCATTTGAGCTCCCACTTGAGTTCAAACATTTTTTTTAGTATGAAAGTTCTTAGTATGTGTACCAAAAATACTTCACTTAAGTGATTGGTGACAAGTGACCCTAACAACAGAAAATGGTTGCTTATTATGCTTTAGATCTATAAGAAAACATGACAAAACCCGACAATAAAATATATGATGCAAGCCCAAAACATATAACAATAGTAAAGAAAAGTGAAATAACCCAATAGGACTTCAAATGAATAATATTTTATTAAAACACATGATGAGGAAGATTTACAACATGGGTCTGTAGATCCCCCTCTGTGGGATGGGTCCTTTTGGTTTCCTTGTGCTTCAATGATCTTGTTCTTCTCTCTCAAATGTGCAGAAAACCCAAAAGCAAGATGGAACTCAAGTGGGAGATCAAATGTAGTGAGATGATAATGGTGACGATGATAATGATCATGGTGAATAATGAATGGAAAACCCTCTTATTTATAACAAAGTATTGAGTTAAATTAGGAATTGAAAAATAATAAAATATTATTGACCAAATCAAAATCTAACCGTTAGGAATACTTTATTATATTTTTTGGAGAGGGAAAAGATATTCAAAATGGTCAAATATCTTTATTTAGAAAATGGTTGAAGTAATTAACAAATAAAATGATTTATTAATCACTTTGTGAGGATTAAGAAAAGTGTGAATTTGAAATAATTATTAAATAATGGTTTAACAATTATTCCAAAAATAAGAATAAGGAATAATAAATAAATAGTGATTTATTTAATTATTCCAATGTGATTTAGTCAAATGTGTTAAGAAATAATTATCAAATAATTATTTATAGAAAAAATGTAATAAATAATGATTTATTCAATTTTTCTCATGGGTTTTTTTAATTTTAAATAGAAATACTTTAATAAAAATTGTTTACTAAATTATTTCCTATGGTGAAAGTGATTTTACTATGTTAAAATTAATCCTACATGGTGTATTTCGATCCACCTAGTTAGAAATGGCCAGGTGATCATTTTTTTTTGTGATAACATTTTTTTCTACCCATTGTATATTACATATTGAGAGAGAGAAGCACATTGCTGAAGCACAAGGTCAAGAAGGACCCATCCCACGGAGGGGGATCTATAGACCAGAGTTTATAAGTTCTCCTCACCAGGTGTATCATTTTGATTAACAAAAATTGCTTCTTCATATGATCCATTAGGTTGTTACACTTTTATTTATGTTTTTATATATTTATATTTGCATAGTATCTTTTATTGCAGGTTTATTCTTATGTTTTGTTGTAGATATAAAGCATAGTCACAACCATCATTTGTTGTTAGGGTTATGAGTCACCTATAACTTAAGTAAGGTATTTTCGCTCACTTGCAAAAAATATTTACACTAACAAATGGTGACTCCACTGGGTCTTTAGCACTTTAGTCATCAACAACTGGTGACTCCACTAGTGTAGTGATTCAAAACCTTGTTGACTATTGTTTCAACTATTTTTAGTGTTTTTATAGAATTTTTATTCCTCTCAATTTCTATTTTTCAGAGAAAAAAAATCTATTTTTGTTGGGATTTCACATATTTCCGGAGGCCACAGGTATTGACCGAGTATGATATGATGCAATCTGGGTCAAATCTATCGAGAAGAAGCAGCGAGAACAAAATGGACTTTTTGGCCTCTTTTATTCATTTCCCAATGCATTTATCAGCTTAAAATATGCACATGGACTCACTTTCTAGGTCGAAAACTACATTTTGCACTTTTCCATTTTTTTCTTTAGTATTTCTAGTTTTTTTCGAGGCTGTTGTGTGTGTGTTAAGAAGGACAATTGTTATTTCCTTAGTAACCTCTATGCCTAGATCCACTTAGTATTTTTCTCATTGAGGAAGGAAAAACCCCCTAGGGTTTAGAGTCTACCTCTATTGTTCAGGAAGATAATTGTTGAGTTGAGGAGTCTAGTGTGCAGTATTTTTAGCCATTGTTTTGTTAGAAATGTACTCGCTACTAGGGGGGTCAATTAGTAGTGCCAACGATTATATAATTTTTTTAACTCTTTTTACTAAATAAACCAAGAATCACTAACCCATCATTTAAACATATAAACTAGATATAAAATCAATATGTAAAAGCATGATAAACAATATGAAAAACATTCACATAAGATGGCATAAGTACTTTGGTAGAAAACCCTCTCTAGGGAAAAAAACCACCCACTGCTAGTTCTACTCAAATCTCTATTATGTTGAACAAAGTCTTACATAAAGGAGCTACCACCCAGTAGCTAGAATACTTAACTAATAAGGCATTTATATTAGCAACACAATATAGAGAGAATATTCTCTCATGACTCTACGAACAATCATTCATTGGAAGCCACCACGACCAATGAGCCTCACCCAATACCACTGAACTCTGGAGAAATATGCTTCTTGTTTTGATTTTATGGCTAGAAGGTCCCCACCTTCTCTACACATTGTCTACTATAAGACTCAATGCCCTCAACACCTCCATGCAAACCTCATTTCAAAATATTTTATACTGGGCTATCAAAGTTGCTCAACATGAGCAACCCAACAACCTAACTCATATCTGATCTGAAAATAAAATCTGATGATCACACCACTCAAAAAAACTATCGGTAAGAAATATGAAAGACAAAATAATATAGCACACACTAACTCTCACACCAACAATCCTCTCATACAACAAAATCAATGATACCAAACTCTCACAAAAGTATTTGCAAAAATATCTTCAACAATCTCCAAATCAATACCTCAGGAAAATACCATGGTTATCCCAGTACCAAGAACACCTGTACCATGGTAATCTCCAAGTCAATACCAAAGGTAAATACCATAGTTATTCCAATACCATAGACCCTTGTACCATGATAATATCCAAGTAAATACCATGGGTAAATACCATGGTTATCCCAATACCACGGACCCTTGTACCATGGTAATATCCAAGACGATACCATAGGCATATACCATGGTAATGTCAATACCTAGAACACATGTACCATGGTAATCTCTAACCCAAGTGCCACCCTACTCTACACCTCTCCAACCATGTGCATAGTTTTCAAACAGGCATATTCATAAGCTCATCAGATATGGCAACCATACATAACATATTCACATCAACAAATATGTCACTAGTCAAATTGCTCCAAAACCATCTGTCACACTCATACATAATCAAACCACTTGCAACACATTCTACCATCAAGCAACTAGGTTGACATCAATTACATCATCAATACCAACTATCTCCCCCTTTGACATCAATGGAAAATGGTTAAACTCATCAATGGTATTGATAACTAAATAATCAATATCTCCCCCTCGACAATAGCTAAATCTGACCACAATACATCTCTAAGCAACAAACACACTCTCTCTCTAATCTATGAGTGCATGACAATATGAAGCAACAACAATAAATCACTTTTTCCTGAAGCAACAACAACATACTCAACTCTTAACCAAAGTAGCAACAATATATCATGAGCATCAACAACAACAAAAGTAACACTCTCTCCATCAACATCATGAGGAACATAGCATAACTTTCAACAACATCCGTATAATATGAGAAATAACATTATATCATGTGTATCAGGAAAAATACAGCATGAGCAACAACACTCTCTCCTGACTTAAGAGAAAAAAAAAATATGATCACCAACATAAGGCAGCACTAGACTACATCCATCAACAATAGCATACCATAACCATACATAGCAGATCATGACCAACCACATCCATCAAACCCCCTCAACACATACTGTGACTAAAGTCATCATCATCAACCTGCAAGGAATATCCTCTCTATGAAAGCTACACTTCACATACCATAAATATGACTCTTGACCAAGGACTTGACCAAAAGGTATAGGGCTTCATAGGGATTTTACATGACTATATAAACTCTCCATGAACCAAAATATTTGAATAATTTATTACAGGGATTCATAAAAAATGTACACAGCTGAACAATTCTTTTCACATAAAAACTATTACTAGGACTCCATGAGCTCAATGGTGAACATTAGAGACTATATCACCACTAAGGACTAATTTTCACAAGCACATGCTTACATATTTTGAATGACAATGACGAATACAAAAACAAACCACTTGACATACACATCTTCATGACACTAACAACATCTTTGGCAATCACAACCATACCAAGAAGCACCTCTAACTATGAGCAATGTTAAAAACTATCACTGAATTTAAAACTCTCTAGGAAGCATACACCTCACTAAATCATACATAAATTAGACTAGACTCCATGCATTACAGAGTCATACAATGTATATGGTCATTACACAATAGTGATAATAAAGATAGATTCCAGCCCCTACATTTAAAACTTTGTTAATCACACAAAGCACAGTTGCAAATAAATTTTGCTACAAGGGTATTATTCAACACAAAAACAGTAGATCACATTATGAATTGATAATCACACCATCCAGCTATGGCATGCACACAAGTTCTCAAATTCTTTGACTACAATCTGCTACAGGATTTTCCATCACACTAATATGTGTGTTTTGTCTCTAAACATAGATCCATAAGTTCTTAGATTCTTTGAATAGAATGAACAAATAGACTTATCGGGCCTGCTAACAATATATATGGAAGAGTGGAGTGATTTCTTACAAATAGTGGTGAGAATTCTACTGATATATTGATCAATACTCTCAAGACAAACTAGGCATATAGGGAGTTCTGTAAATATAGTTGTAGGAGTTGAGGCATGTTCAAATTATCCAGTATACGGCATGCCCACAATAAACATAACATGACAAATTTCTGCCTCCAGTGATGAGAAAGGTTTCTAATAAAAGTCATCTACTGATTTCTAATTATCAAATGTCATGAGGATACCATATCACTCATTTAATCCATCATTCATCACAATGCATACTTATAGTTTATTATGAATAAATGAACCCAAAAATTGACAAAATTTTGCATGAGTCACATAATTGGGAACAACATGTACATAAACATAGTTATTCTGACTAGCTGGAACGATTGCAAACATTGCGGAAGAGATGCATAACTCCTCTAATTTTTCAACCCTAGGGTTTCCCAATGAAACCATGATGGCCTAAGTTAGGCGTGGGACACATTTGACAATATATAAACCACACACATATGTTGACTGAAATAGTAATGATATGGGTCTCCAAATCGATCCCCATCCCTTCATTGACATGGCGTTGTCATAGGAGCACAAGATCCATTTCAAGCATTAAGAACAATCTTCTGCAACAAATTTAATTCATTTGTCAGTTCCCAACAATTTTCTGTATATGCACAATCATATTGCGTGCAACCTTGGTGAAAATCTTCATTTGCAAACTTTGCACATCGAATATCATAGACTTGAATTATGTGCATTTTTCTTGTTTGAAAAAATGTATTGGAAAGTCATAATCCATGCCATGCATGTGTAACTAATCAGATGTATATTCTACAATTCTCTTTACTCCATGTGATACTGTTGGAGGCTTGAAAAATCGGGTCTACAACAAGGGGGATAACCACCCAGTCTGGAACTTAATGCAACTACTTTTCCATTTGGAATAGTGGCTTCGACTGGAGATGATGGGACCAGTTTCGCAATCTGTTTTATGATTTGTGTGCTAACAGGATGATGTTTTTCTTTTTTGGGGTTTTATGGGGTGAATGGTTGTTCTAAATCTAATCTATCTTTTAACTATCATATGCAATCTATTCCAATGAAAAAAAAAACATCTAACTTTGAACTATCCCCGGAGTAACGTTTACTTATGCGATCTAAAATAGTTTCTAAGAGCAATTGATAATGAAAATCATTCAATCACTACAAGAAAAGAATCCATTTAAAATGATTGTTTCATATAAGAAGTTAGCCAAAACAATTATGAGAAATATGTCGCATAAGAGTTATTCACATATTCAGCATAAAAAGTAAGTTATCACTATACAGAAGTGCAATAATGACAACTACACATTCAAACTTTCATATATCAATAGCTGAAAATGATTTATTGCTTGACACATAAGTAAAGAGTATTAGGAGATAAAAATACCATTGGTAATAAGTTCTACTCATAAGCTGCAGCAATATAGATCTATCTTCCAATAACTTAACATCCACTAAGAGTACAAAAGTGCATTTCAGTAGCAGATATCAAACACATATAGAAAATAAATCTCATTCCATTCAATTATCAAAACCTCCTCAGTGGGGGGAAAAATGTACGTTCTGAAGAATTGTTTTTGATAAAACTCTGGACCCCTCTCTAAATGCATGAGAGGGGTTTAAATACTACTCTATGAAATCTAAAAATAAATATTACAAAAATAGATGAGGAGGTTTAAATGACCTGCCTCATTTTAAGAAAAAATGAACTAAAACAAAACCGAACTATATCTATGATAAATCCTGCATCCGATCCTTTAGATCACAAATATCCAGCATCAGTTTAAAGAGCGTCGGTTGGCCGACTTCAACTTTTAACTGTCCTACAAATACGGCATTAGCAAGAGTTGGCACTATCTTCTCGGCAGAGGTTATGAGGGATTTCAAGGTCATTCATTGGCTATGTGGCTTTACCAGGTACTACCAGTATGTGTCCCAGTTTAACCTATTTAATCACCTTTGCCTTTTCCTCTGCTATTTGTTTCCACTTTGTTTGAAGCTGTTGTGCCTTAAGAAGGAAGCCCGGGGTGGTCTCTGATATCAAATTGGCCTTGTGAAAATTTTCATTTATGCACTCAATGACAGTGTTCACTGCTGTCGCTGCCTCTTCCATCGCCTGTTCTGCTTTCTTAAGCTGGGAATCCCATTTCGCAAATAAAATCTCTTTGTGCAATTCATCAATTTTGGGCAATTCTTCTCCTTTCCCTTCTTCGGATCTCTGCCAACTTAAGAACTCTGAAACCTTCTTAACAATTGAATCATAATTAGGTCGTAAATCTACGACTTGATTTGTAATATTATCACTCATTTCACAATGGGAATTCCATTGTGAGATCTTCTGGCAGAGTAGTTCTTCTTGTTGCAAGAGCTGGGAACTAAGAGCAAGTGCTTCTGCAATAAACTCCCCAATTTTCGGATCATCTTTATGCAGTTCTATCATAGCTTGTAACTATTCTTCTTTATTAGCCAACTGCTTTGATGATCCATTTGCATCTGTTGGAAGTCTTGCTGGAGTTTTTTTAACTGTGTTTCTACTTCTTCACTGATGCTGACTTTCTATAGTTTTTGTTCCAGAAACAAAATCCTATCTATTTCTGGGAAAACTAGTGTCTTTTCGAACGACTAGCCCTCTAGGTTTGGCAGCTACCCTAGAAACAACAGTTTAAAGCAATTCACGATTTCTTCTATGTATAATAGATAAGAGAAAGACAATGGAACCAACCTGGAACTTCCGCTTAATCCCTTGCTTGATCTCTCTCCCCCTTGACAGAGCTTGCAACTCCTCCCCATACTTATCCCACTTGGAGAGTACCTGTAGAAACACAGTAGCAAAGAACCATCAAAGCATATTGATCTATTATATCATAAACATTACAGAATCAGATATATAATGAACATATAATAGCATTCACAAATGATAACATTCACAATTGCACAATCATATGGAAGAAAACTTGAAGAACTTTATTAAATAGAAGGGAGAATTACAACCCAGTTGTCTGATCCAGCATCATCCTCCCAGCATCAAGCCCTCTTCACCTCATGAAATAGCAAGATCACACCAACAATACAATGCTCTTTCCTCAAATACAAACTATCAACACTTCCTTGCAATTCATAATATTCCAGCCTCCGGATCTCTTAGATGAGGGATCCATTTATGGATGTGTGGAAGGGTGTGAGTCATCTCTGGGTTTTTGATTAGTGTCATTCCACTTGTTACAATTGGTTCCACTTGGAGATTTCTTGGATCTCTTACTCATCCCTGGGCGAATTCAGAGAGGAAAGTGTCATAGGAGAAGTTTCTAGAAGATTCCATAAGCATCCACTTAGCAAATTGTCTCGGACATTTTTCCATCCTCGCCCATCTCCCCTATAGAATGCCTAATCAATATGCATCGCACCTGAGCAGTGTACCACTCAGTATGCATCGCACCTAGCCAGTGTAGCAGTTAGTATGGTTCAGTTTAGGCCATTTTTGGATGGTTTTTCAAGTGGAACTTTTGGGGAATGATGTAATCAGATGACCATGTTCTTTTAGGGTATGAAGCAACTCTTTTAGGGGTTGTTGAGCCCTAGTTTATCAACATGTATGATTGGGGTTGAAGTGCCCAAATATGTCTCTAACAGTTTCCCCCTAAAGCATGAAGTCATAAATCTTGATGTTGGGTGAAATGATTTATCATGAGGATCCGAGGTTTCGAACTGGAAGGTGACCTATATAAGATACAATACAATACATCATCGTAATATAATTTTTCATGATCTAGCTAAGGCGGGCATTCCCATGCTCAGTGTTATAAACTCATTTCATGTACATAGATCAGATAGTCGTCGACAGATGCAGACTGATGATTCTTCAGATGTAGAGTCATCATCCTTAGTTCAGATGACTATCTATGTAGCGTCTTTGTACATTTGATGTTTTTATATCCCTAAATATATCACATCCCGGATGGATGAAACTAGATTCGGGGTCTTCAAACTCGTTCAATCTTCACCCAATGTACAAGTCAATCCATGTGAAGAGAAGTTCTGAAGTCAAACATGGAAAGACATCACTTGATTACCAGCCAATAATGTGAGCTGTTAACAGACACGAGAGGAATCACTAATAATGATAATGACCCTCAAGGTACTACAGTACAATTCACGTGGTGTGAATATATGATCTGATGTCGAACACCACGCAAAATATTTCGGTCGAAGGCCATTGATATCAACCAGTTGCTAGAAGTGAGAAACTTGCCATTGAGGCATGCACGCTTCAAAGCACTGAAAGGGGTGTTTCTAAGTCAACTTCTTGGATAATGAGCTAATGTCGACAAGAAGTGACTCATTGTAGGAGGGCCTTAATGTATCCCACATCTACGACACGAAATGAAGCAAAATATTTCTGGAGGTGAAAACGATCTTGCGACACAAGGTTCAGGAATGGCAATCATGGAAAAATGAAGGTTGAAGGTATTGCAGTGGATGAGGCATTAACTGGATTTTGGTTTCTCAACTGAATGACTTCTCTTGAACATGTTAGTGACACTGAGATGGATTGGTAGCGTTAATCCCAAAAAATGGATGGTGTGGAAAACCAATGGTTAGATGACCGGTGAACGAAATAACCCAACCTGACTCAATAATGGTGATGGAGTGAAAGTGTCATGTTCAAGAGCGACCTGCTACCATAAAGTTTTCAAGTTTTCTTCCCTTTTTCCCCAGTCATTGCTGACCAGTACCTCTTTATTTTTGTCAAGCTTGAGGAGGATAACATATGCTTGTTCTATAATTTTCCCTTCGGGCAAACCTGTCGCTATGTTTTAACGAGTCTAGCGACAGTGAAACTCGTTCTTGTCTAGAATGGACAAGTTTGTTGCTATTGTTTTAACAAGTTTAACGACAAGGATAACTCGGTCCTTTTCATGTTTAGAGAGTTTGAAAAGGGACGAAAAGGAAACTCTGTCTTGTCTAGAATGGACAAGTTTTTCGCTATTGTTTTAATGAGTTTAACGGCAAGGATAAATCGGTCTTTTTCATGTTTAGAGAGTTTGAAAATGGATGAAAAGGAAACTCTGGAAGTCTTTTTCATAAGATAATCCCTTAGGTCTGAAAAAGATTAAAATAATACAAAAGGGATGACTTTTCCGATCACTTTAATGAGCCGAAAAAGACAAGCGCTCGAACTTTTTCATGAGATAATCCCTCGAGTCCGAAAAAGATTAAAATATATAGGAGGGATGGCACTTCCAATCACTTTAACGAGCTGGAAAGGCCAATTTCTCGACAATATTTTCATATTTAACGAGTCTGAAAAGGGTTTAAAGGAGACTCGATTTTGAGGAACGAGTGGTGTCTAGGATAGCAACTGGTTCCGGTGAATTTGGAACTTCTCAAAACATGGTGAGTTCTATAAATAGGCCGACTAATAAGACCACTCATCACAACTATTCCTCAAAAAGGGTAAACAACCAAGTGGAAGTGTATGATCGGCCAAAAGAATGGAGGTGATGGGAGGTACACAACCAAGGCTCAAAAGGCTGATAGAATGACAATCACAAAGGGTATTTACTTGAAGGTGGGTTCATTTTTTAATGAGCTTGAACCCTGGGGGAACTATGCTCGATTTTAGTTTCATTTTTACAAAAGCTTGAAACGAACAAATTATGCTTTAATAAGTGGTCAAAGATGTTCAATTCACTGTTTAGCACATCAGATTCTTTTGACGGTCGTTCAACCTTTCATTTCAAATTTGGGATTTTGGAGCTCTGGAGTAGTTTTCCCCCTCAAATTTCACCAGTTAATTTTAGGAGATCCAGTGGACTATTCTTCATGCCATCAGGACCAGGTAGGAGCTAACCCTGATCTCTTCATTTTCATTCCATCTTTACTTGATTCTGACCCAGTTTTTCAATTTTTCTAGGCCCCTGGGGTTTGAAGAATTCGTTCCCCAATCATCACACCTAGCCTATATCAAAAGGTGTGATGCATACGGAGCTATACACTGGCCAGTCAGTATGCATCTCACCTTGCTCAAAGGCAGGGTGCGATGGGCGCAGAGAGGCAACTTTACACAGTAATTTTTCATAAAAATTTTCCCTGTTTTTGCTCAAATTTGGATCCTAACTCATCTTTTGTCTGCATTCCAGATATTTGTTGGATCAAGATGGTTGTCACATGGCGTGAACGAGAACATGAAGAGGAGAACATGATTTCTTTACATGACCAGGGCACAGTTGATGCATTAAGAAACTGTGGCTTGCTAAAGTTCTTCCGCATATCCAGCATGAGGCAACAGATCAGTTTGTTGCAGTATTTTCTCGATGCTTGGGATCCGATTGACCAGGTATTCCAGATCACAGGTAAATCCATTCCTTTGATGGTCGAGGATATCTACTTTCTGATGGGATTGTCGAGGCGTGGTGCCCCTCTTTCACTATCAGGATTCGCTCGTGGGGGTGAATCTGTGAAAGATTACATTCGTCAGTTCTACAGGGATGGATCTCAGCCCAATAGAGATGGCAAGATCAATATCTGGGATGTCACTGATCGGCCCTTGAGGACCATTTTATTTACCTTTGCTAGATTGGCTGGCAGCGCGGCCTTACACTTGGCAAACAGATCTTACATGCAGTATGCCCTAGAATGCCTGGAACCGAAGGTGTTCAATTGGTGTGAGGCAATACTTCCTGTCATAAAAGAACAACTCTCCAAAGTAAAGAATGAAATGAGCAATAATTTTGGCTACGGATCCATATTGATTGCTTTTGATTTGGAGAGGATTCCACTGATGCAGCCTCAAAACATTTCATTGGGATTGCCAGCACCGAGGGAACCATGGATGCAGAGATGGGTTGATCTTATGGCCAGACATGCCGGCCAGTCACAGATTTCCTTCTCTGATGCCTTTTTTGAGTGGTTCCACCATCAGGAGATGGTATTTGCGGAGTATCCATACGTCGGGATGGATTTCCGAGGTGACCCAGATTTGGCATTACCAGCTGGCAAGCAGTGGAGTGTTATAGGTAAAATGATTCGATCACATCTTTGTTTATCAATTTTATATATTTTTGTGTTTTTTAATGTTACCAAGACTAATCAAACTTATATGTGTGTGCAGATATTGGACCAGTGCGACCAGTGGCACGCCCACGGGCGACAGATGATGCTCCAGCAGGAGAGGCTGTAGGGAGGGCCGTCCTTTGGGATCTAGACATATCAGAGACCCTGGCAGTGTTGCAGGATCAGATCGAGGGCCTCACTCTCGGTATTCAGGATGTCAGGACTGATGAGTTACCTTTGAGGTTACAGCGCCATACTACTGGCGTGCCAAGTCGATGGACCAGGCTCCTGCGCATGATAGCATAGGCGGTGACATGTTATCACCAACATCACTAGTCTAGGATGTTTTTTTGCATTCACTTTGAGTTTCTTGGTCAGATGACCGATTTTGTCTTGGACACAAAACATTTTGAAACAGTTATCTATTTTTTATTTTTGAAGTTTTATTTTGGTTAAGCTATGCAATCTTGATGCAAATGTTGATGTGAAATGCTTTCTTTACAAATGTTGCAAATGTCTATTTAACACATAGTTCTCTCATGAATCAGTCAATGTGTTTAAGCTTCTGGAAATGTGTTGATATTGAATGGAATCAAAATGTCTTTCCAAAATCATGACTCTTAGGAACATGCTATAAATATCTGGGTTTCAAACAGAATAAATGCTAGTAAGCTGTAGAATGATGAGTTGTGAATCTAGCTTGACAACGAGTTGGCGTATGCCATGTGAAATGGAATCAAAGAGAAGTTCAATCAACGCGCTATATTTAGCGATGTTGTTTGTCGATCGACCAATACATATCCCCCTGAAACTCACTAACTCACCGCTTGGAGCGAAAATGGCCCAGGTTGCAGAATATAGGTTCTGCGTACTACAACTAGCTCCGTCGGCATACCCAACAAATGGTTCCAAAAAGTTTGACATCTGCAACAAAAGTGAAGTGGATTACCTAACCAAAATGACAACTCTAAAAGAAAATACTCAAAAATGCAATAAAAGCATATGTACAATGAGTTTACTACACTCAATCAAGCGTAGTAACGTTTAAGATACAACTCGTTTCGGGGTTACGACAATGGAATCCCATCAAAATCGACCAGCTCATAGGCTCCTATTGTCAGTACACTTTTAACAATGTAGGGGCCCATCCATAATGGTTCGAATTTACCTGCTCCTAATTTGTTAGAGTCTTGGTCGTAAAGCAATACCAGGTCACCTTCTGAGAAGACACGAGGCTTGACATTTTTGTCATATTACGCCTTGACGCGTTTCTTATGTGCTTCATTAGCCAACATGGCATCACGATGGGTTTCATGCAGATGGATTAGTTCCAAGAAACGAGCCTCTTCTTCCGAAGTTTCGGGAAGTAGATCAATTGCAAGCTTTAGGGATGAGATTTCGCACTGAATTGGTAAGACTGCTTCCAGACCATACACCAACTGAAAGGGCGTAAATCCGGTCTCATTTCTCACCGAAGTCCTATATTCCAACAAAGCTGAGTACAAGATTAAATTCCATTTCCGTTTGTGGACTCCAATCATTCTGTACAGCATGCGCTTAAGGACTTTGTTGATTGCCTCAACTTGTCCATTAGCCTGCAGATAATATGGAGTAGAACTATCATGGGACAGTCCTAATTTGGTAGTCAATTCGATCATCATGTGATTGCGAAAATGTGACCCATGATCTGTGACTATAGCTTGTGGTACACCAAATCTAGAAACTACATGATTGAAAAAGAAAAGAGCAGCCGTTTCACCACTATTGTTTAATGTAGGCATTGCCTCGGCCCATTTTGTAAAATAGTTAACAACGACTATAATATACCCATGCCCCCGGCCGAGGTGGGGTTACATGTCATGAAATCAATGCCCCATTTAGCGAATGGCCCAACAACAACTACTGGATGCAGTGGTGCAGGTGGTAATCTGGTTTTGCGATCAAAAATCTGACAAGCATGGCAACTTCTGACTGCAATTATGCAATCTTTGAATATGGTGGGCCAGAAGTAACCTACTTTTGTGTAGTAGCATAACCAGATATATGCCCCCCACAAGCACCTGAATTACAATCATTCAAAACCTTTTCGGCTTCCTCATGCGTGAGGCACATTTGTAGAACTGTATCAACACCACAATGGTAAAGTGTATCGCCAATGATCAGATAGTCTTTGGCTTGGTATCGAGTACGTCGTTGTTCAGAGTGAGAGGTGTTAGGCCTAAAAGTTTGGGTTTGGAGATAGACCAGTATATCTCTGTACCACGGATCACTTGACGATATCAGAAACAGAGTCTCATCCATGATTGATGCTTTTGATGTTAAATCATTGGATGATGAGGGAAGGTCACAAAGTAACTCTGCAAAGACGAGAGATTTCTTTGACTTGGATTTGGTGAATTCCAGATCAAACTCTTGCAAAATGGCTATCCATTTGGAATATTTGGCCCCCAGTAATTGACGCGACAAAATGTAGGTCATAGGGTTGCAATCTGACACAATGGTAGTTTTGCAAAAGAGAATATAGTGTCGAAATCTCTGTACTGCTTGAACGGCTGCTAAAGCCAATTTTTCAACATAATGGTACTTGCTTTCTGTATCATTAAGATTGCGACTTAAATAATATATAGGATGTTCAATTCCATTTTCCTCTTGCACTAAAACCATAGCGATGGTTGTATCTACAGTGGCGAGATACAGGTTGAAGTCTTTTTGATAGTCAGGAACGTACATTAATGATGCTTTTATTAGGGAATCTTTTAAAGCATCAAAGGAAGCTTGCACAACCTGATCCTAGTGGAAGGGTACTTCTTTTTTCAAAAGACGTGTATAACCTTTAGCAAGTTCAGCATAATGTGGAATGAACCTTCTTAGAAAGTTGGCTTAGCCTTGGAGTCTCTGAATCTAAAGTAAATTTGAAGGTGGAGGCATGTCAAGGATTGCCTAAACCTTAAATGGTTTGAGTCGAATTCCATCCTTAGAAACTACAAAACCAAGTAATTGACTAGAACCAACACAAAACACATACTTGTGCGGATTGAGTCATATCTTATAGTGTCAGCAACGTAGAAATATGGCTCTCAAATGCTGCGGATGATTAGTCCGTTTTCGCGAATGAGCAGGCAGATCGTCGAGATATGGTTGAACGATGTGTTTGATTTCATGGAAGGTGTAATTAATTTCCCTCTAAAAAGTTTCCACTGCATTCTTTAGACCGAATGGTAATTTACGATATGCGAATGAATGTGCCCCATGGACATATAAATGCAGTTTTTGACTGGTCCTATGGGCGGATATTGATTTGATTGTATCCGGCAAATCCATCCATGAATGAAAAGATTTTGCATCCGGCACATTCATCAATTATTTGGTCGATGAAGGGTGTAGGATAGTTTTCCTTTGGACACACTTGATTTACATCCCTATAATTGACGCACACTCTAATTGTTCCTTGTTTTTTCATTACAAGAACAATATTTGATACCCAATCAGTGAGAGGAACAAGGTAAATGAAGCCAGCACACAAAAGTTTTTCAATCTCTACTTTAATGGCAGCATCTTTCTTTGGATGAACATGTCAAAGCTGTTGTCGTACTGGTTTTACATCTGGATACATCTTTTATTTCGTATGACCATGCAAATACATATCTGAATTCACCAAAAAAAGCGCAGTAAATTTCTAGTTCTAATGGAGAACAAGATTTGCCAACATGAATGTTTTCTACAACATTAGGTTTGGTCGAAATATTAATGGCTATAGTTTCTTCAATGTTGGACAGATTTCGCTCGGAATCTATTGTATTTACAGTATTTGATAAAAAATCAAAAACTGAAGGATGATTGAGGTCATTTGAATAATCTTCATTGTCATCTTGAAGGTGGGAATGATGGTGGTAATCTTCCCACGGCATCTCTCCTATCATCATTGATTGGATGATTCCTTTGTCTGTAGAATGTATGCAAGACCAAGGATCAGAAGAGGTACCATATTCTAAAGACCTATCTACCTAAACACTCGTCGAGCATTGATTTGGGTTTGCCGCCCAAGCCCAGAAAATTGATTGCTACAAAGATTCGATGGGGCTTGGTGGCAACACCTTGCGATGATCCTCATTATCAGAATGGTCAGAGCTCTTCTTAAACTCAGATGATGTAGAAGATATCATATGACAGGTTTCCACTGTGGCCACTTCCGCAAGACTAGATGGAGGCAAAAGGGCGAAAGTACCCATTAAGGAAGGGTCTTTTAGGAGACCTACTCTGATATTTTGAAGTGATTGAGAAATTTTGTGGATCAATGGAATGCTTCCAGTAGCTTGTGAACTGTTAGTAAAAAAGGCTAGTTGGTCAACGATTGTGATTCCACCTTGGAAGGGAAATGCAATCTTTCTAAAATATGTAGACACAACGACAGCCATAGCATAAATCCAGGGCCTTCCAAGTAAAATATTGTAATAAAGGTTTCTGTCAATGACCTCGACTTCAATTTCTACCATCTTGCCCCCCAGTTCAACTTGCAAGCCACTTAAAATCCCATACGGAGTGTTTGTTCTTCCATCGAACACTTTTAATGTTGTTGATGATCGCGACAAGGGTGGTGAACCAAGAGTTTTCCAGTAACTCATTGACATAATATAGGTAGATTCCCCCTCATCAATGATAGTTCAATGAACAATTTTATTGAGGGCTTTTACCTATATAAGGAAAGTGAGTTGGGCCGGTAATTGAGGTGTATATCCTTTATGATTAAAGGCCACAAGATTGGAATCCGTTGGATCAATCCCACCTATTGCTAATAACAAAGCCTATTTTTAGGAGGGACAATTTTGTAATACCTCAAGTGTCAACATAGCAGATGGATATTGAGCCAGATCCTCCACTATATTATAATTCTTAGTAGGTCGAGAACGAGGATTAAATGTTAATTTATGTATGACTCCCTTTGGTGGCTTTATAGTTAATTCAGGAATAATGGGTGGAACAACTTCTGGCGAAGTTGTTGTCGAACCACTAGGTTGATCTGTAGCCTGGTTGTTTGATGATGATGGATTCCCATAATCTTTATTCCTTGTCGATATCAGAGCATCATTTTTCTTTTTTGAGATAGATAGCATAAGAACTTGGGATGTGGAAGAATTATCGATAGCGACCGGATTAGTTTCTGGGTTTGGAAACAGATCAGTCAACACTACTGAGGTATTTGAAGTCTTCAAAAATTTTGTAGCCTCAGCTCGATGTGGAAAATCTCTCATATAATGCTCCTCGTTACATATGTAACACAGAAAATGAGGAGGTTTCTTTGGCCCAGCAGGGTTTTCAGAAGATTTTTCAGGAGTTGAATTCTCCTTTTTCTTCTTATTATTTTTCCCTTTCTTCTTGCCCCCTGGTTGCTTTGGATTCTTGCCCTTGTCAGATGACACGACATTAATCTCTGAAGCAAGAGGTTTTTCATTTGCATTCTGACTAGAAATAGCAAGAGCTTTACCAGATGGAGCCCTTGCAGTTTGCATGCTTGAGGCACCGATCACGTCGTCACCAGCATGAGAGTCCCTATTTGATTTAGGAGGGGGGGAATGGAAAATTCTGGTCTAGGAGCATCAGGAATTTTGTCGTAGAGAATGCCAGACTGAGTATCGATCAAGCCTAAATATTGTGCATGAGAAATGACTTTCTCTTCAGTGACAACTCCTCCTTTCGCCACATCCTCAGTGATAGACAACAATAAGGACTTAATAAACCACTCAACTAACAGCTAATCGGGAACATACATCTTTACCATTTGATGATGACGATGCCACTCATGAATATGATCATATATGCGAGTGGTCGTGGTCTATTTAAAGTTGGTGAGGAGTTCTATTCCTGTTTCGTACCTTATGGGTAACTGAAAGTGGGTTAGAAAAGTAGTGGCAAGGGTGCTGAAGTTATCAAACAAAGCTCTTGGCAATTCAATGTACCATTTCACTGCCAGACTAGTTAGCGTTCTTTGAAAAAGGCAAAGCCTAATCGAATCATCATTTTGGGTGTTAGATGAGCACCACAAATGAAAAGTCATTACGTGATTCGACAGATCCTCACCTGGATTTCCATTGAATTTAGGAATATCATAGGGAAGTTTATGAGGAATTGCTAGCCACCAGGGCGCATATGCAATTGGATCATTCATCAGCCAATTTAAATCTGGTAATTCTAGAGTTGCTACAAAAGGCAATTGCTGATTCAGGTTAGGCAAAGCATACCCAGGATAAGATGGAATCACGTGAGCAATAGGTCTTTGCATACCATCATAATGTATTTGATGCTGGTAACTTTGATAAGGTTGTTGGACATAACTAGTATAGTGTGGTTGATGATAAGCATTTTGAAAATGTGGCTATCCATTACCTACAAAGCCTTGTTGCTCAGGTCCCTGGTAGGCTTGATATTGACCAAATCCAGTTTGAGCTTGTAAACTAAGCCCAAACTAAGGTTGAGTTTACTGGAATTGTGGTTGTTGGTATCGTACTAGCCATGGTTTTTGGACCATTTGCTGTTGCCTAATACTGGAAGATTGACCAAGATGTGGAGTGACAATACCCGTTTGAGCCTGAGTCGTTCCAGATAAGGAATCACTAACCTGAGGTTGTGATTGAGCCGTAGAGACAAGTGGCTGTTGTATTACAACCTGAGAGACTTGAGTTTGAGACACAACAGGCAGTGCTTGTACTTGCGATACAATCACAATAGCAGGTGTCATGGGAATATTCGACACAGGTTGGATCGGTTGCATTGAATATACAACCCTTGGTTGTTGTGGCAGTATTGGTACCCAACCGCTAGATGTAATTCTAGTTTGGCTTGAATTTTTTTATAAACTCTCATATGGTTGTTCCCCAGGAGGGAACAATGAAAAGGCATACTACCCTCCATATGGCGGCAGTCCAGTGTTTAAAGGATATACCGGTCTTTGAAGACTAGTTTTCCCAAATTGATACTAGCATGCAAGATCAAATTGTTGAGTTTCAACATAAGAAATACCAGATGGGACTCCGGATGAATAAATAGGAGTAGACCATGTTGTCAAAGCAGCCCCTGAGTGGACTCCAACTAGTGATTGATAACTAGCTGGAACAGATGGTATACCAAAAAACATTGTAGGAATGGTAGTAGGAAGTTCTGTCGTAGCTGCATCAGATGACACAGTCCTAGATGTTGATGGTTGCTCAGACATGTTTAGTCTATCCAAAAGATTTCCTAGTGATTCGATAGGAACTTGCGATGAAGGATGATTAAAAGAACCAAACTCAGGAGTAGAAGGATACAAATGAATCCCAGTTCCAAAATGTAACAGGGTACTAGAAGGAGGATCCTCTACTATCTCCTCTATAGCAATTAGACCAGGTGGAAGAGGTATACCGTAAGGTCCGTAAAAGATCTTTGGAGTTGAAGAAGGTATAGCTTCTGCAGTGATAGATACTGGAGGGGTGACACCTTCTGAATTCTGAAACTCAACTTCCAGATGTTCAAGTAAATGAACTTCAGTCTCAAAGGGAGGTTCTTGAACAACTACTGGTTCAAATGTAGTCTCAGTTTGAACTGAGATGGGTTCTGGATCAACTCTAGGTGGAGTTGTTTTAGGTATATAAGTGTCTACCATTACACTAGGATCAGTTCCAATGTCCTCTTGTAACTGCAGAACTTCTTCTCTAAAGGTAGATGTACCAGAATTGATCGAAGTAACTGTAGTCTCTGATGATGTTGAAACAAAAGTTCCAAATAAACCAGATAAATTGGACTTAGTTAAACGAGACCGTTTTGCTTGGATTGGCTTCACTTCCGGAGTCAAAGACGGTTGACTTGCTAGTCTCCACGAATAATGGGGTTTTGATTGACTTTCTTCCATGATTGCGGATTACTTGATCAACTCAAAATTAAGGGTAAAATGATGTTATTCCAAATTCAATTAATTTTAATGACACTTTGACACAACTTTGCTTTTTCAGTTTTTAAGAGTTGAGAAAAAGCTAAAGATGACTCTAGTCCCCTTCGATTTTTAATGAGCTTGAAGTGACAAGTGCTCATATGGACCTTTTCTTTTAAAGAGTAAAAAAGGAATGAAAGTGACTACTCTGGAAAATCTAGACAGAGGGATTACAAAACCAATCACAAAACTGAAAAATACACCTTGGTGATAAATTAAAGAGAAATTACCAAGGACTTATGTACAGCAGTCAATCTTCCCGAATGTTGTGTTCAGTGCATTGCGATCAATAAGGCGGTAGACTCAGCTTCCTATGGTTAAAGGATATAAGCCTATTGTGGTTTCCCAATATATATGCAACAGTATGGGGAGCACAAGTCCATGCTAGCAATTGTCGTATCAATGAGGAGGAATCACCCAACCTTCGATGAAAACGATAGTTACTAGTTTTTACGACACCATAACACGTCTCTAGCCTAGACCTCTAGATATGTTGCATTAAGTTCCAAAGTGTTGTTAGATTCATTGAGCTTTATTTTAGAGTTGATCTTGTTTAAAGTTTTCCTTTCAATGGTTCACTGGGTGATGTTGATTAGAAATTTGTAAAATGCAATCTACAATGATAAACAATCATTGTTATTTTGAGCAGTGAAAATCCTAGCTACTAGGGAAAGAAGACTACAATTCTTTCAAACAAAGAGCAAAGAGCACACACTAGTGCATTTTCCTAAATCATTTTTCGCACACAAACTGAATGCAAATGCAAATGCATGTATTTGTTTTTCATTCTCCTTAATTTAAAAATGCCAAAAAGGAAAACTAAACACAACAAATATCTAAAATATTTCTTTCAAAGTGACATTTTCGACAATTTCTTCTTCAAAAGCGAAAGGAAGACTAAATGACACTTTTCAATTTTGAATTAAAAAATGCTTTTGACACTTTGAATATCGATAAATCAAACCAAATACATGATGAAAATCTCAATCAACTATCTAGGGAAGGAAGAATCCACGACACTTCTCTTTTCGACACAAAACAACAGTTACGACACTTTTTGTACCAAAGCGACAGATTGATTTAAGCAACCTTTCGACAAAGGATTATAAATGATGAACAAATACATAAAAACATTTACTAATCCTAATCTAATGAAGGCTAATATATGTGATGCAAGTAGGCTTCAGTAATAAGGCACTGTTCATAAGCAGTAAAAACAACTAAATAGAATTGAAAACAAGGAAAAAAACGCCCAATTTCTAGAGTGGAAATAGGTTTAGTTAGTCATCGCACCTGGGCTTCAGAGAAACAGGGATGCATCGCACTTTACACACTTGGGAGGTGCGATGCATATTGGGTTACAGTGAAAAACAGTGTGATGGGCCAGGGAGTGAAACTGAAGTGGGTTTTAGCTCAGATGTGTAGCTGTTTTCAGTGAGTTAAGCTTAGCTATGATGGACAGTAAAGAGAAAGGTACAGAGGAATGTCTTGAGAGGTTACTGAGCTACCAAAATGGCATCTAGAATGCTTGTAAGTCAATTGTTTAATTCATAAACTAAACCAGAGATTGACTGAAGCAACATTCATCTACTATGCAATTGTAGAGCAAGATTAGTTCGAAGGCTACTTGGCTGACTTCAGGCTCTGTCTATAGTTTATGAAACAAACAACAACAACAAACAAACATCTATTCATCCCCAGTGGAGTTGCCAATTTGTTTATGGGAAAACTAGTGCCTTTTCGAACGACTAGCCCTCTAGGTTTGGTAGCTACCCTAGAAACAACAGTTTAAAGCAATTCAAAATTTCTTCTATGTATAATAGATAAGAAAAAGACAATGGAACCAACCTGGAACTTCCACTTAATCCATTGCTTGATCTCCCTCCCCCTTGACAGAGCTTGCAACTCCTCCCCATACTTATCCCACTTGGAGAGTACCTATAGAAACACAGTAGCAAAGAACCATCAAAGCATATTGATCTATTATATCATAAACATTACAGAATCAGATATATAATGAACATACAATAGCATTAAAAAATGATAACGTTCACAATTGCACAATCATATGGAAGAAAACTTAAAGAACTTTATTAAATAGAATGGAGAATTACAACCTAGTTGTCTGATCCAGCATCATCCTCCCAACATCAATCCCTCTTCACCTCATGAAATAGAAAGATCACACCAACAATACAATGCTGTTTCCTCAAATACAAACTATCAGCGCTTTCTTGCAATTCACAATATTCCAACCTCTGGATCTCTCAGATGAGGGATCCATTTATAGATGTGTGCAAGGGTGTGAGTCATCTATGGGTTTTTGATTAGTGTCATTCCACTTGTTACAATTGGTTCCACTTGGAGATTTCTTAGATCTCTTACTCATCCCTAGGTGAACTCAGAGAGGCAAGTGTCATAGGAGAAGTTTCTAGAAGATTCCATAAGCATCCACTTAGAAAAATGCCTCGGAAATTTGTCCATCCTCACCCATCGCACCCTATAGAAGGCCTAATCAGTATGCATCGCACTTGAGTAGTGTACCACTCAGTATGCATCGCACCTGGCCAGTGTAGCAGTCAGTATGGTTAAGTTTAGGCCATTTCTGGATGGTTTTTCAGGTGGAACTTTTGGGGAATGATGTAATCAGATGACCATGTTCTTTTAGGGTATGAAACAACTCTTTTAGGGGTTGTTGAGCCCTAGTTTATTAACATATAAGATTGGGGTTGAAGTGCCCAAATATGTCTATAACACTATCCTCTTTCTCTTTAAGTAGTAACTGAACTTCTATTTCTTTATCAATTTTTGCCGAAGCATATGCTCCTGCGATCTGAGAGAGCCTAGTTAGATTTTCCAATGGGTCTATTAGTGCTTGAATTTGGCCTCAGGCTGAAAAAGACAAAATCCAAGGCAACATCAAACCACTTAGCCTCGTAGCTAGCCCTACGGGGCAGGAGAGGGCTCTCTCCTGGTCTATCTCGACAAAAGGTCTTCAAAGAGCGGAGATGACTAATAAAGAACACTGATTTTAGGCTAGTAAACTGATTGAGAAGGTTTGATTTCAGATTTTTAGGGTTTTGGTGGAAAACAGAAGGAGAGCAATTTTGGGTGCGGGGATAGGACACAGCTTTTGCAGAGGTCTTTTTGGGGCAATGTAGAGATTGTCTTGATGCCTTTGATTCAAGTGAATGGATAGGAATGACCGGTGAGGAGATAAAGAGAGCAAGAAACTTTCGAGAGTTCTCTTTAGACAGAGGAAAACATAGATATTAAGCAAACTTAAAGGCAGAGCATATAAATTATGAATTCTACCTTAACACTTCATTTACTTAATGTGCAGAAAAGAAAAGTGGGAACATGATACACATAACACACTTACAAGTACATGAGAGAAGCACACCATCAACACAAATAACCACAGGAATCCCAAAAAGTGCTGCAAAACCCTGGTCTTTCCTTTGCCAAAATTGCAGAGATACAAAGTGTAATACAATAGAAGCTTATCCCTCCAGAGTCCAACCCTGAAAATGACTAAGAAAATACATAATATAGGCAAGCTAACACCTTTCCTTGCCTCTAGGGGTCGAGCTCATCATCCTAGGAGCTGTTTCAACCAATTCTAAACTGAGCACTACAATCTAGCCAATCAAAACAACTTGCCTCTATAAGCTAGGAAACCAATTCATTCATTAAATTTTTGAATTTTTATGAATGAATCTTCTAGAAGAGATAAATAAGTGCCATGACATCATGAAATTACATAAATTACATCAAGGAGGATGAAAAATCACTCCAAAAAGTCAAAAGTAGTCAAATCTACGTTTTGCTGAGCTGTAGGTGAAAATCTGGCAAACTTCCCTGATGCGTAGCGCCCTAATCCTGAACGCATAGCGCGCCTTTGAGCCAACTTTTGAGGCACTTCCCGGCATCCAAATGAGGCAAGAGTAGGCTTTTTGGAAAGGTCAGGATGTCTACCTTCCAACCCAAGTGGAATTTCGTAATTTGGTGTCCATTTTCCCCTCCAAAATGGCAATCGCCCAAGACTGCTTCCTGTGTGTCCAAAAAGTGGCAGAAAGTCATTTTTTGCATGCTTTTTGACCTTTTGAGGGCTCAGAACCCGATGAAATGTCTTGGTAATTGCTGAGAAAGTGTAATTTGTCATGAAAAATCCAAAAATGCTGAGTTTTTGAGGAATGGACTTGCCCATCTTCAGGGTAGCGTGCGGCGCGCTACGCGTTGAGAGCAAAAACCTGTGTGTGGCACAAAAAAAGTCAAAATTGACCAAAATTGCTCAAAATTTCCTGAAATTTGAGCTAGAAGTGCATCATTGAGCACCATGCGCCTCCAAGGAAGCCTCAGCCAAAATATGAAGGGGATCGGGCCTTTTCCTCCATTTTAGTGCCTTGGCCAACCGTCCTTTGAGCACCTTCATTCTTGCTTTACACACATGCATTCGAGCCCAATAGTGATTCTTCATGTGTTGGAGCATGTCCTTGTCCCTATTTGCCTTCGCTATCAACCTCTCTAGATGTGTGTTCACCTGAATGAGCATAGAGCTTTGCTCCTTAGGTGTCAAATCACTGGGTCTCTTGCGAGCCAAGTTCCGGTCTTCTCGGATCCTCCGCAACTCATCAAGAGAGTGTTCATCCTCTAATTGCTTGTTGCGCTGCTATAAATAAGTAATTGTCCAATTTTCCATCTCCAATTTTTGCTGCAACAAGTCATTTTTAGCCCTTAGCTGCTGGATGATCTCCTTTGACTCTAGGCTAGGAGAAATGATATCAAGATCAACAACATCTATGCCTGGAACACCTGATGGCCCCTCATCAATCTTGGGCTGCTTGCCTCTCTCTGGTACCTGTGCTGCTATCGAAAGCGAGGCCCCTTCCACCTGATGTGGAGATAACACTCGCTGTGCTGATGAAGAAGGCGAGACCCCTTCCACCTGATGTGGAGATAATACTTGCCGTGCAGATTCAAATAAGACCCTGTGGCCTCTCTGATATGTAACATAAGGAGGAGTGCTGACATGCTCGGGCTCTAGAATATCAAACTGATGTGAAGGCCCTCCCTCATCACGGACAACCTCAGGAGGTGGCTGTGGCACTGTGAACAAGTCACGAGAAATGAAATCCTCCCATGGAATACCCTGTTGTGCCAACTGATGCATGACCACAATCTTGATCAGTGCATAATGATAGATGCTCTTGTGTTGCTGTGCTTTGCTCTTTCTTTGCACCAAGGGCACCATCCTCTCTATATTTCGGCACATGAAGAATGGAATGTTCATCATTCGTACCCATGTGAAATGCATCAACAAATGGATATGGTACGAATACAAACATGAAAATTGGCCCTCACAAGTGAAATAGCGAATGATGATCCTCATCAAAGGTGCATACTCGTCTCTTAAGAATCTGAAGGGAAAAACACCAGTTAGGTACCTCATATATGCAGGTTTGATATATGGATCATAATGGAATCTGTCCAACTGCTGGCGCTTGCTCCATTCTTCTCCAATATTGGGTATCCCTGTTGCTTGAGCAACAATCTCAGGTGACAATGTGAAGTCCACTCCTGCAAGATTCACATTCCCAATGTGCAAATGTAGGACAAACAAGCGGGCCAATTCCTTGTGGTGTTGAATTTGGGAGATTCTCTCACAATATTCATAGCATGATAGATATCGGAAACATGAAACTGCAAGTGGACAAGCTTGTAGATAAGCCAAAGAGGTGGGTTCCTCCCTGACATGCTGACCACCCTTACCACCCCTGTGATGCCTCCTTGGCACCTCTACCTCTGGTGTTGATTCACGGTCATCACTTTGCTCATAATCTGTCTTGGTTTCTGACATGGTTTTGGAGGCAAGTGACTGAAAAATAATGCTGACTGTGCACCCAATGAACTATTGTTTTGACTTGTTTGAATGCTGTTACCAAGGGGACAAACACACATGGTAAATGTTAGGGAAAAGGGAAAATTGAGGGGATTAGGGAAAACAAATGTGGCAGGAAATGTTAGGAAAGGAACATGGAACATATACAATCATAATTTGTAGGATTGTAATAGGAAGTAGGGTTTAGGAAATTTACATAGGATTTTAGGAATTAATAGGGTTTAGGGATTTTAATGATTTTTAGTACGGAAATTATATGATTTGCATGGGAAATGTCAAGGAAAATGGTGAGGAAAATATGGGGAAAGAGGAATGGGAAAATGGGTAACCTTGGGCAGCAAATTTCAATGAAACCCTAACACATTTGCATTTTTAATATTTGATACAACAAGGTAGGGTTTTACTCCATATTAGCATGGCATTTCTGCATTTTCATTGCTCATTCATCTTAGCCAAACCAAAAATCACCATGATTAGAGGCCTACCTGAAAAGATTTGGAGAGAAAAGCAGTTTAGGTGGCTTGCTGGCGATTTCCTGAGTAAGAAACCCAACGCGTAGCACGCCCAACCTGATGCGTAGGGCCTAAGTTAAATTGAACTGGAAACTGCGCGCTGATGCGTAGCGCACCCCCCAACGCGTAGCGCGCCTCTTCTGATGCGTAGCGCGCTGCTGCAACTGCTCAATTCACCCAATGAACTTTGAACCCGTCTTGACAAGTATTCTCTTGGAGTGTTGAGAGGCAAATGAATTACCAATGAGGGATGGCATGCTTTTATAAGCTTCCCTTTAATTTTTTACTTGCCCAAAACCCACTTTGTAATGTTTTGAATGTTGACACTTTTTGCTTTAATTGGCTCTGACCTTTAATTTCATTTCTTTGAAAAATTGGTTGAAATGATGATTTCTTCTGAAAATTTTTGCAGGGATAGCTTCTGGGATGCTTTGGCAAAGGAGACCAAGGCTGCACTTCGGCATTTGAAGAATTTGAAATTTTGAGAAATTTTACAAAAATGAGATAATGACCTTGTTTTCAAAAACAGAGTTTTTGAGAACAAGGCAAAAATTTAGCTGTACAATGATAAGAAATGTTTAATGAAGGACATCCCTCTGGCCTACTGGTCCTTGATGACCTCTCAAGACAAAATTAGACTCAACCCTAGACCTAAGACCTTAAAACTTAAAGCAAAATGAATGACCCTTTGAGGACTTTATTTATTTGAACAAACTTGAACCAGCAGTGCCAAACAAGAGGGGAATAACGACATAAACTCCTTCCACCAAGATTATGGCATGCCTAATGGAATGCAACATGATCACACTGATGAGACACCTAACTATGAAATGCAAAGAGCTTTGATCTCTGGTGGAGGGCTGCTCGACCGACTCTAACATTGGCTCCAATGGGGATGGTAGCTCCTTGGAGGTGCCAAGAACCGCAGACCTCTGGGAGAGCAGACCAGTGCTTTCAACCATTGGGCGATGGAGTCATTATTTACATATTTGACCTAAGCTTGGACAGCTTTATTGACTGGACATCTGACTACAAATTGGACACAACTTTGACCCAAACTAACTCAACTTTAGACAGAAAATGGACTGATAAAAACACATGACAAACCTCACACCAACTAATCTTCATCTTCAGAATTATAGCCTTCACCACGGGCCCCAGACTGAGGATGAAATATCAGCACACGCATGCGATAAAATAGAAGTAAAATGGTATATACAATGATGGTGAGAAGAACAAAAATGCTCAGACATGGTACCTCTTCAGCAGTCAACCATTGATCGACCCTCCGGGATAATCATCTCCGTTCATCTCCTTGAGAAGAAAAGCATTTTGGCCACGATATGTTGCGATATTATAGGGACCCTTCCATAAATTATCAAATTTTCCGTGCTTCCCTTTGTCTTCATTCCGAGCATCCCACTTCAAAACCACATCATTTATTTGAAAGTCATCTGATTTTGCTTTCCTGTCATAAATCTTTTTTATGCGCTCTTGCAACTTGAGAGTATTGTGAAGATCTTCATCGGACATGGCAACCATCAAATTGATGTCTAGGACATGTAGATTTGTTTCAGCCATCAACTTGGCAAGACCCTACCCTTTGATCAACTTAGTGGGTTTAATCTCCACATCATACTCTAATAATGCAGCAATCCACTTTCCCCGCCTTCCTTCCGGTTTTGTCTGTAGCAACACATCCTTTACTGCCGCATTAGGAACATAAGCTATAATGTGGGAATGCAATACATACACACGGAAATCCTTCAGGGCCTTCACAAGTGCAAGTACTTTAATGCTCCATCTCTAATAATACGGCTGAAAAAAGCAATAGGCTTCTCAACTCCATCTCTCTTTTGCATTAGTACAACTGCCAATGTGTGCTCAGAAGCAAATGAAAACAAAATAAAATCTTGTGTGTAATCTGGACTGATTAGAGTAGGGGCTGAAGATAAAACCAACTTTACCAAATTGAAATATTTTACCGCCTTATCGGTCCACTTGAGCTGGCTATCCTTTTTCAGCATGTTTGTGATTTCTCTAAGATGCTCGGCAAGATTCGGAATGAAGCGACGCAGAAAATTCAGCTTACCATTAAAGGACTGTATTTTTTTTTGTTCTGGGGCTGCTCAAGTTGCTGAATAGCTTCAACACGTGCAGGCTCTATACGGATGCCCTCTTTGGAAATGATATGACCCAAGAGCTTGCCTTCACTCATGGCGAAAAGACTTTTCTTTGGATTCAGCGAAATACCATATTTTCTACACTTTTGAAAAACAATTTGCAAGTGATATAAATGTTCTTCATCGGATTTTGAAAATACAGTCAAATCATCAAGGTAAACAACTAAAAAGACATCTTTCTCATTGGCAAAGGCCATGTCCATCGCACGCTGAAAAGTGGCACCTGCATTTTTCAAGCCAAATGGCATTTTTGCATAATGAAATGTACCCCATGGAGTAGTGAATGCGGTTTTATCACGATCATCTTCATGCACCAAAATCTGATTGTACCCGGAATAGCCATCGAGTAGCAACATCCTTGATGCTCCAACTACTCGCTGCAATATATGATCCATTTTGGGCAGCGGATAATTGTCCTTTAAAGATACCTTATTCAAATTTCTAAAGTCAATTCATAAACGGATCTCACCGGTCTTCTTTCTTACGGGCACCAAATTTGATATCCACTCAGAAAATCTGATAGGTACTATGATTCCAGACTTGTACAACCTATTCACTTCTTTTTCTATCAATGGCAACAATTTAGGATTGATTCTCCTCAACTTTTGGCGGAAAGGCTTTTGATTTGGCTTTATAGGAATAGTATGCTGAATGATATTAGTATCATACATTTTCAGATCTGAATAATCCCATGCAAAGACATTAGAAAATGAAGACAACAATCTGACATACTCCTTCTTTACCTTTGGTGACAATGACTTAGATAACTTTACCATCTTAGGATTCTCAGCTGCTCCAATGTTTACCTCCTCAACACCTTCTTCGGTAGGTCTCAATGTCGGCTTGCGGGCCACATCATCTTGATCAAACAACTCTTTCAAAGGAATCAATCCTTTAGGAATAAAATTATCCTTAAGTTGCAGCACATCCATTTGATTCACTTCATCAGGTTCTGTATCTATGGAGATGTCTTTAAACTCACCTTCAACTTGCAGAAAATATTTAATTTCTTCATCATCTTCGAAGACTTGCCAACATCTTTGATTGTCCGGAACTGTAGGACGGTGCTTCACATAAATCTCAAATTTGTTGCTGGAATTCATGGGAATTTTTAAGTTACTTGCTGCCTTAGCCAATGCATCAGCAACACCATTTTGTATACGGGGCACACATGTCAAAGTATGCTCAGAAAACAATTTCAAAATATCTAGGACAACATTCCAATATGCTCTCATACGAGGATGCTTGGCCTGAAATTCACCTGTAACTTGCTTTATCACCAACTCAGAGTCGCCATAGACTGCAATCTTCTTTGCTTTCAGCTTTCGAAGAATTTTAAGGCCAACAATGAGAGCCTCATATTCCGCCTCATTATTTGAACAATCAAATGCTAGTTTATAAGAGCACACTCTCACCTTGCTTGGAACTTTGTCTTGGGTAGAAAAGGGACTTCGAATCCACACACCAATACCAGCACCATCGCTGCCCATAGCACCATTGAAATCCATGGTCCAAAGACCATCTTCATCTTCCTCCAAGTGCTGAAAATGTGTTGCCTCTGTTTTTTCTGCTTGCTGCCCATTAGCTTCAGCTGTTTGCTGCATGGCAGCTGGCTTTTCTTCTCTTTCCTTTTGCAAAACTTCTCGAAAATTTTCGGTAATCTCTGGTATATCTTCTGCTTGAACTAACTGACTATCTACCTCATTAAAATTATCAGCAAACAAAACAAACGATTCCAAATCTGTATGTACATAATTTACAGGATGATTTATCGGCTTTTCTTTGCTAGTTATCATGTATTTCATCTTTTGCTCCCGATATAACTTTCTCATTTGACCTAAGACTGGAATTGTAGCATAGGAAAAATCTAGCTGAAGTGTACCTTTCAACTTAGCTCCCCAAGATCTTGAAAGCAACATACCAAACCGCGGAGGAATATCCGCCACAACCACATCCATCAAAACATTTTTAGCTGGAATTTGATCTAGGCTTACCACCAAGTCCTTGATCAAACCGATACATTTTACCCGGCTGGAATCAAATGAATATAGATCATGATATTTTCTTGTGATATCCAATCCCAGCCTTTCCATGATTGCTTTCAGCATCAAATTGTGCGAAGCACCCGAGTCAAACATAGCATTATGTAAAATATACTCGTGCAACCTCAAACTGATATAGAAGGGAGGAACATCATTTTCAGGAGACTCACCATTCAAAGCAGGCCCAAAAATTAATTCCGGCTGATCATCTTCTACATTTACCATGTCAAGCATTGGATCAATATTCAGAATTTTGGAAATTTGACCTCGGTAGGTGGTGTTCTTCATGATTTTAGTCAATGGAATAGACACTTTCAGCTTTGAAATTTCATTCTCCAAACTAGATGCTGAAACTTTTTCACCTTCTTTGGCCGGAACTTCTCTTCTTTCGACTTTATCCTTCATTATACCCGGTGGCTGATTTACCTTATCCGTTGAAGATGATTGACTTGCTGAGGGATCAATTATGTCTTTTCCTTTTGTCTGTGGGGAAGCTGAATCATTTTTTGCTGAAGTATCTTTCCTTTTCTGAATGGGATTTATGGGAACAACTCGGTTTCTTAATTGTCTCTGCTGAGCAGACAAAGCATTGAGATATCCTCTTTGGTATTCCTCTGATTCTTCCTCAAGTACTGCCTCATTTGATAAGATATAATTCTCATCCTGATGTATGATGGAATTTCTCACAAATTCTTCTTCTTCTGTAATATAGGTAGGCAGATCATCAGGAGTGAAAAAGTGATTTTCCTCTCCTATAGTATCACCTTCATCCTCGGATTCTTGGCTAACAAAATTCTACTGAAGCAGAGGTTTTACTTGCTGCTGAACTGTTGTTTCTTGTGCCCTTGTTTCACGCTGCTTGATTCTGTATTGTGGCTGCTGTGGACCTCGGAAATTAGGATTACGGATCTGCGGTTCCGGCTTGCTGAGATGAGTATTTTCAAGCAACGTAGTTACCTTGCGAAGGAGCTGATCTGTTGTAGAAGCTTCTTCTTTGATTGTCACTCGCTTTTCGGCTTTCATCCTTGCTCTCTTATCATTCAAATTCGCTTCAACACTAACAGCAATTTTCTGCATATCCTCCAAGGTAGGCGGATCTCTATCTCGCAATGAATAAGCCATCTCCGGATCAAAGCCATCCGGGAATTTGAGAAGTGCTGATTTTCTAGATGGCCTTAAATCATCTGGAATAGCATTGTAAACTGTGTTAAATATGATAATGTAATCTTGGACCGACTCACCATGATTACGTTTGAGATTGTTGTACTCAGCATTGATCTGAAGTGGATCCTTTCTGATTTCCCATCGATCTAGAAACTGCTTCTGAAGTTCTTCCAATGTGGGTATGCTTCTGGCTGTCAAACATCTGAACCATTTTCTTACTTCTCCATCAAATGTTTGTACAAACAAATGCATAGTTACATCCTCTTCATCTATCTCATATAGATCAAAGAAAGTTGTCATTTTGTCTATATGCTGCTAAACAGAAACACCCTGAGGAGTGCCATCAAACATGGAAATTTTACTTTGATAATCAGCTGGCATATCATGCATATTTTGAGGAAGAGCAAGTGGAGCAAACCAGGCAGCCATTGCTTTAGGTATATTGGGTCTAGGAGTAGCAGGTGGAGTAGGTGTAGCTGTAGTATGAGGGGTATAGGGAGGTGTAGGTAGAGGAGAAGCGGTATGGGATGTAGAAGGTGAACCAACTGTAGATTCAGGATAAGTGATTATAGGAGAAACATAAATAAAAGGAGGATTGGTCTGCTCATGCGCCGTGATAGTGGATCCAATACGGACAGATATAGTATCAACGAACTCAACAAGATTAGTAGCGTGAATATCTGACTGGAGAGATCTTAGGATGAAATTTTCAACCAATTTATTATGTCTCTCGATTTCAAGAGCAGCAACAAAATTAGGGTTGGGAACTAGAGAACCAAGTGCACTTTCAGATTTGGTTTTGAACAAGGACAACTCAAAACTCTCGTCAAAATCAACGTCTTCAAGATACTCAAAAATAGCTGGACATGAATGAGATTTGAATATGTGATTAGAATCTGAAGCCAGTTTTGATATCGAGGAACAAATAACCGATCAGCCTATGAAAACTCTTAACTAATCATCCAAAAGTTCAGAGTTTACAAATGAACTGGGGTAAAATGCAATCGAAGTGGCAGTATTCACAAGCTCACGGAGATTGACTGAAGCAGCGTTTATCTACTTCCGCTTATGCAAAGCAAAAGCGTTTTGAAGGCTACCTGGCATAACTTCAGGCTCCGTCTAAGACTTATGAAACAAACACATCAATCCACAGACAAGTTTGTTCTCCCCAGTATGGTCGCCAATATGTTAGCGCTTGAATTTGGCCTCAGGCTGAAAAAGACAAAATCCAAGGCAACATCAAACCACTTAGCCTCGTAGCTAGCCCTACGGGGCAGGAGAGGGCTCTCTCCGGGTATATCTCGGCAAAAGGTCTTCAAAGGGCGGAGATGACTAATAAAGAACACTGATTTTAGGCTAGTAAACTGATTGAGAAGGTTTGATTTCAGATTTTTAGGGTTTTGGTGGAAAACAGAAGGAGAGCAATTTTGGGTGCGGGGATAGGACACAGCTTTTGCAGAGGTCTTTTTGGGGCAAGGTAGGAGATTGTCTTGATGCCTTTGATTCAAGTGAATGGATAGGAATGACCGGTGAGGAGCTAAAGAGGGACAGAAACTTTCGAGAGTTCTCTTTAGACAGAGGAAAACATAGATATTAAGCAAACTTAAAGGCAAAGCATATAAATTATGAATTCTACCTTAACACTTCATTTACTTAATGTGTAGAAAAGAAAAGTGGGAACATGTTACACATAACACACTTACAAGTATATGAGAGAAGCACACCATCAACACAAATAACCACAGGAATCCCAAAAAGTGTTGCAAAACCCTGGTCTTTCCTTTGCCAAAATTGCAAAGATACAAAGTGTAATACAATAGAAGCTTATCCCTCCAGAGTCCAACCTTGAAAATGACTAAGAAAATAAATAATATAGGCAAGCTAACACCTTTACTTGCCTCTAGGGGTCGAGCTCATCATCCTAGGAGCTGTTTCAACCAATTCTAAACTGAGCACTACAATCTAGGCAATCAAAACAACTTGCCTCTATAAGCTAGGAAACCAATTCATTCATTAAATTTTTGACTTTTTATGAATGAATCTTCTAGAAGAGATAAATAAGTTCCATGACATCATGAAATTACATCAATTACATCAAGGAGGATGAAAAATCACTCCAAAAAGTCAAAACTAGTCAAATCTACGTTTTGCTGAGCTGTAGGTGAAAATCTGGCAAACTTCCCTGATGTGTAGCGCCCCAATCCTGAACGCATAGCACGCCTTTGAGCCAACTTGTGAGGCACTTTCCGGCATCCAAATGAGGCAATAGTAGGCTTGTTAGAAAGGTCTGGATGTCTACTTTCCAACCCAAGTGGAATTTCTCAATTTGGTGTCCATTTGCCCCTCCAAAATGGCAATCTCCCAAGACTGCTCCCTGTGTGTCCAAAAAGTGGCAGAAAGTCATTTTTTGCATGCTTTTTGACCTTTTGAGGGCTCAAAACCTGATGAAATGTCTTGGTAATTGCTGAGAAAGTGTAATTTGTCATGAAAAATCCAAAAATGCTGAGTTTTTGAGGAATGGACTTGCCCATCTTCAGGGTAGCGTGCGGCGCGCTACGCGTTGAGAGCAAAAACCTGTGTGTGGCACAAAAAAGTCAAAATTGACCAAAATTGCTCAAAATTTCCTGAAATTTGAGCTGAAAGTGCATCATTGAGCACCATGCGCCTCCAAGGAAGCCTCAGCCAAAATATGAAGGGGATCGGGCCTTTTCCTCCATTTTAGTGCCTTGGCCAACCGTCCTTTGAGCACCTTCATTCTTGCTTTACACACATGCATTCGAGCCCAATAGTGATCCTTCATGTGTCGGAGCATGTCCTTGTCCCTGTTTGCCTTCACTATCAACCTCTCTAGATGTGTGTTCACCTGAATGAGCATAGAGCTTTACTCCTTAGGTGTCAAATCACCGGGTCTCTTGCGAGCCAAGTTCCGGTCTTCTCGGATCCTCCGCAACTCATCAAGAGAGTGTTCATCCTATAATTTCTTGTTGCGTTGCTCTAAATAAGTAATTGTCCAATTTTCCATCTCTAATTTTTGCTGCAACAAGTCATTTTCAGCCCTTAGCTGCTGGATGATCTCCTCTGACTCTAGGCTAGGAGAAATGATATCAAGATCAACAACATCTATGCTTGGAACACCTGATGGCCCCTCATCAATCTTGGGCTGCTTGCCTCTCTCTGGTACCTGTGCTACTGTCAAAAGCGAGCCCCCTTCCACCTGATGTGGAGATAAAATTCGTTGTGCTGATGAAGAAGGCGAGACCCCTTCCACCTGATGTGGAGATAATACTCGCCGTGCAGATGCAAATAATACCTTGTGGCCTCTCTGATATGTAACATAAGAAGGAGTGCTGACATGCTCGGGCTCTGGAATATCAAACTGATGTGAAGGCCCTCCCTCATCACGGACAACCTCAGGAGGTGGCTGTGGCACTGTGAACAAGTCACGAGAAATGAAATCCTCCCATGGAATACCCTGTTGTGCCAACTGATGCATGACCACAATCTTGATCAGTGCATAATGATAGATGCTCTTGTGTTGCTGTGCTGGGCTCTTTCTTTGCACTAAGGGCACCATCCTCTCTATATTTCGGCACATGAAGAATGGAATGTTCATCATTTGTATCCGTGTGAAATGCATCAACAAACGGATATGGTACGAATACAAACGTGAAAATCTGCCCTCACAAGTGAAATAGCGAATGATGATCCTCATCAAAGGTGCATACTAGTCTCTTAAGAATCTGAAGGGAAAAACACCAGTTAGGTACCTCATATATGCAGGTTTGATATATGGATCATAATGAAATCTGTCCAACTGCTGGCGCTTGCTCCATTCTTCTCCAATATTGGGTATCCCTGTTGCTTGAGCAACAATCTCAGGTGACAATGTGAAGTCCACTCCTGCAAGATTCACATGCCCATTGTGCAAATGTAGGACAAACAAGCGGGCCAATTCCTTGTGGTGTTGAATTTGGGAGATTCTCTCACAATATTCATAGCATGATAGATATCGGAAACATGACACTACAAGTGGACAAGCTTGTAGATAAGCCAAAAAGGTGGGTTCCTCCCTGACATGCTGACCATCCTTACCACCCCTGTGATGCCTCCTTGGCACCTCTACCTCTGGTGTTGATTCACAGTCATCACTTTTCTCATAATCTGTCTTGGTTTCTGACATGGTTTTGGAGGCAAGTGACTGAAAAATAATGCTGACTGTGCAACCAATGAACTGCTGTTTTGACTTGTTTGAATGTTGTTACCAAGGGGAAAAACACACATGGGAAATGTTAGGGAAAAGGGAAAATTGAGGGGATTAGGGAAAACAAATGTGGCAGGAAATGTTAGGAAAGGAACATGGAACATATACAATCATAATTTGTAGGATTGTAATAGGAAGTAGGGTTTAGGAAATTTACATAGGATTTTAGGAATTAATAGGGTTTAGGGATTTAAATGATTTTTAGTAGGGAAATTATATGATTTGCATGGGAAATGTCAAGGAAAATGGTGAGGAAAATATGGGGAAAGAGGAATGGGAAAATGGGTAACCTTGGGCAGCAAATTTCAATGAAACCCTAACACATTTGCATTTTTAATATTTGATACAACAAGGTAGGGTTGTACTCCATATTAGCATGGCATTTCTGCATTTTCATTGCTCATTCATCTTAGCCAAACCAAAAATCACCATGATTAGAGGCCTACCTGAAAAGATTTGGAGAGAAAAGCAGTTTAGGTGGCTTGCTGGCGATTTCCTGAGCAAGAAACCCAACGCGTAGCGAGCCTAGCCTGATGCGTAGCGCGCCTCCCAACGCGTAGTGCCTGAGTTAAATTGAACTGGAAACTGCGCGCTGATGTGTAGCGCGCCCCCCAACGCATAGCACGCCTCTTCTGATGCATAGCGCGCTGCTGCAACTGCTCAATTCGCCCAATGAACTTTGAACCCGTCTTGACAAGTATTCTCTTGGAGTGTTGAGAGGCAAATGAATTACCAATGAGGGATGGCATGCTTTTATAAGCTTCCCTTTAATTTTTTACTTGCCCAAAACCCACTTTGTAATGTTTTGAATGTTGACACTTTTTGCTTTAATTGGCTCTGACCTTTAATTTCATTTCTTTGAAAAATTGGTTGAAATGATGATTTCTTCTGAAAATTTTTGCAGGGATAGCTTTTGGGATGCTTTGGCAAAGGAGACCAAGGCTGCACTTCGACATTTGAAGAATTTGAAATTTTGAGAAATTTTACAAAAATGAGATAATGACCTTGTTTTCAAAAACAGAGTTTTTGAGAACAAGGAAAAAATTTAGCTGTACAATGATAAGAAATGTTTAATGAAGGACATCCCTCTGGCCTACTGGTCCTTGATGACCTCTCAAGACAAAATTATACTAAACCCTAGACCTAAGACCTTAAAACTTAAAGCAAAATGAACGACCCTTTGAGGACTTTATTTATTTGAACAAACCTAAACCAACAGTGCCAAACAAGAGGGGAATAACGACATAAACTCCTTCCACCGAGATTATGGCATGCCTAATGGAATGCAACATGATCACACTAATGAGACACCTAACTATGAAATGCAAAGAGCTTTGATCTCTGGTGGAGGGCTACTCGACCGACTCTAACAGGGTCTATAGTGGGATCTTTCCAAAGAACATCTATAGGTTCATCCTCTGGAGTGAGCACAACATCTATCTTCCTTTTCTTTCTTTGCCTTCTGACGACAGCCTTATGTTGAGGGCTATAAAATACGTCTAGAGGAGGAATTTCCTCTATCCTTAGTACAATTTTAGACGATGGAGCAACAGGAATATGCTCCGTTTCCTAAGTATTGATAGCCCCTTCTATCACCATTTCTGTGGCTGTCTCTTTTGGGTTTGTCAGTGGCTCTGCGCTCTGTTCTTCAGTGTTGATTAACTTATTAAAATTCTCCCATTCCCCTTCTAGATCCACTACAAGTGGCTTTGTTGGCTTTGTAAGGGGAGTGGGAACTTCAGCTTGTTTTGGGGACAAAGCCTGCTGGTCAGGATTTTCTGTAGATTGAGTTGTGTCTTTAATTGACCCCTCACTTTTGTTGTGTTCACTCTTGGACTGATCACTGGAATTTTCAGCTGATTCTTTTTCAGAACTAGTTTTAGACTTCTCTTTTGAACTTCCACTTATGCTAACACTGGGAGTAGTCTCCCTTATTGGTTCGATGAGAAATTGGTCCAATGGGACCTTTGATAACCTCTATTTTCTATAATTGTTAAACTTTTGGAGTTTTTCTTAGTCAAACTTAATTCGTGCCATATGTAGAACTTCTCTGAAAGTGTTCTTCTACAGAAAGACATCATCAAAGGGATCTTCTTCATTGGAAAACACTTTTATTTTAACCATTGTAGTAAAATTACTTACAACACCAAAGGGATCATATTGCCTCCCCGGGAACTTTGGTAGTTGTAAACATAACATATTAAAAACTTCTTTAAAAGAATGACCTAAGTCATGCAATGCAAAAGCTTCGCATATTACAGGAAATTGGTGCAAATGGCCTTCTTAGAATCTGTCAGTACCTTTCTCATTCCCCCCACACCACAGGTCTGATAGGCTATTTCTCTGGCCATTAGTTTGTCAGGGAAGTAAAAAGGTAGCACATGGGGTGAAGCAATTCTATCAAACACTCTGATATACGTGAACAACTCTTCCGTGAACCACATTGCCATGGGGAGAATTTCCACTTCAGCCTCTGGGGAAAACCTTGGAACATCTCGGTTGTAGAGCATTCTATGAATAGGGAGCATAACTCCATAACAAATATTGAATAAATGTGGGATGAAATTGGATTCCCACAATACTTTGTGATAAACCTAAATGGGAAGTGGATTTTGTACCATCCACTTCCATCCCATAATAGGAAAATCGGAAACAAAACAAATAGCATCCATGACATAGGCACTCAAAAAGAATGGAGGGTAAACCCTTGAAGTAAAGCTTCTTTTAGTTCTGTATCCTAAAATTTCAGTGGCTAAATTATCTGATATAATTTGGGCCCAATCCATTATGGTGGCATTGGTAGCTGCATCCAATAGAGGTAACCATTCTAATGAAAACTTGTTGATGTCTGGTCTCCCAAACAGTCTACATAACATTGTAGTGGCAAAACAGTAAGGAGAAAAAAGAGAGCCAATGGCATACATACTGTTTTTATCCTTTTTTCAGCCTTTCCTCGTTTTTTGACCAGTGCTTTGTGCATTCTTCCAAGTCTTCATTCTCCTTGGCGAACTTTTCTACAAATTGCTTGTTGTAGCTACCCTGGGGTTTTGGCAAGTGGTACATATGTCTTTAATTGTTTTGGAGTAAATGACTCCATGACTTGTTGACTAGCCATCTTGAACTCTCTATCAGATATGTCTACATGATCTATAATCCATTTCACCGTATCAGTGTAGGGGAGTATCTTCAGCCTCGCCACAATGCGGTGTAGAAACGAGCATGCAAGCTCAGTTAGGGATGCTTCAAAAGAGCCGCGTCCATCTACTGTTATTGTAACTACCATAATTCTCAGGTTTCCCTCCTCTAAAAACTGGTACATAGCTTCCTAGGAAGATATCCCTGCATCCCTACTACAGGTAGTGTCTGTGAATAATGGGGTCATTTCTGTCTTCTCAGATGCGGGTGTCTTGCCTTTCTTCCCCATCTCGTCATGTATTACGCTCTACGTGCTCTTCCTGAAAGTTGCAAGCAGAGAGCAAAGATATGATAAAGATGATAGTGAATAAAGGAAAAATCAATAAAAAGACAAAAAAAGGGTGACGGGAAAGCTTTAATTCTAAATCACATCAAAAGATATCAACTTGCGTCAAATGGTCCTTTACCCTGAACCGAATCGTTTTTTAATAAATGACCACTAATGGACCGTTAAGCTAAACTTTAATGTTCATAACTTTTCATCGAACACCGAAAAGTACTGTCCTAGAACTCTGAGCCCTTTGATCTGCGATAAAAGCAATTTTGCTATTTGCTTTGCAATATCGCAGATCACAATATCGTAAAACCTGCTATCGTTAAAAACCATCGTTACGTTGGGCTGCTGCGATATATGATTTGCGAGACACTATCGCATTTTGAAATATTTGGTCATGTCACATAATTTAACGTCACCGTATTGAAATTTGCGATGCGATGAGGTTGTAAGCTTTGTGATCTTGCATTCTCACAGATCACACTTTTAAGGGGCGGCTTTTATAAGGGATGCTACCTATGACCTTTTGTGATGCGATAATAATCGTTTTAAAGTGGGTTTTTAAAGCTTTCCTTAATGTTCGAGATTTTCCATTATAAAGGTTTTATTAGGTTTTATGGTCATGTAGGGCTTTTATAAGGAAACTCATATTTTGTGATGTTTCATGCGCTTGAAGTATGAAAAGGTAAATTTACATGTTTTAGCAAGTTCCACTTTGATATCTTGTTTTATTCTAAAAAAAAAAGGCAACATTAAATGCTAAAATTTAATTTTTTGGAAGGGTCCCCATTTATTAATGTTATTACTATCACTAATAAAAAGGGGCATTGTTGATGGTCACAACAATTGGCGATTCACTTGAAAGAACCAGTTATCTCCGATGGTTCTTTGAATTTTCTAAAACTTCTAAAATAGAAATGGTTTTGAAAATGAAACTTCATTGTAGAAATATAAGGTAAATAGTGCTATTTATTAATAACAACATCTTGTTCTAACTATCTTTATTCTAATTATCTTCTTCCCAGAGTCAGTCATTTTACTCACATCAGTCATTATTTGGTTGTAAAGATAAAAACAAAGACATCTCTTTAGATCACTTTGAGTGTACTCATTTTTCATAGGTAGAGCCTCTGTTGCCAGTAGGCGTTCATAGCCTTGACAAGGTTACCTGTTATCTAGCAATGATCAAGTGTCCCACTTGAGAAGCATGCAATTTTCAAAGATAAGTCCTCATATACACTTATTGTTTTTTCTTTTCTTATTTCTCTTTTAATTCTTAAAGAAAAATGTCTTGGTTTGGTGGCCAAAATTGACAGTGCCATTCACTTGATTTATAACTTAACTGAACAAGCTAGCTCGTGATGAGACCCCTTGTCTTTTGATTGAAACAATCTCGAGCCATTACCCTATTTTGATATGCAGTATGGCAATGTCAGTTAGTTATAATCTTTATGATCATGATAAGAGGCTCTTGATGAGACCTCTTATTATTTAAGTTTAAAGTGCATAGTTGGATTACTCTTTGAATCTCGCAATTTCCTAAAGTGGGGAGGAAGTCATTGGATACTTAAGAATTCTTTTGGACGACAATTGTAGAGTTTAAAGATAGCTTTTCCGCAGAAAATCTTAGTTTTTTTATTGATACCTTTTACGACTGATATAAGGAGAACTTCTTCCTAAGGTGGATTGTAACCAAACTTTTTATAGTTGAAACAAAAGAACAAGTAAAATTTTCGGAATGATAGCATTTGACCTTATGTTTCAAAAATGGAGATTAATTTTCCTAATCACTCCCATTTATACAAGCGAAAAAACAAAATTGATATGAGACATTATTCTTTTCATGGAACCCAAAAGTAAACATTTTCAACCTGTTTTATTATCAAAAAGAAAACTAAACTAAAAACAATAATCTACAAAAAATAGAAGAGATCATCTTCTATGGGAAATATTTTTTAAGGATCTATCCATTAACAGGTAAAGACTCTCTTTTCCCTGCTAAATATTGTAACATGAAAGTTGATGGACCGATGAATTCGACAATTTGGAATGGTCCAAGTCACATCCGTTGGAATTTAGTATGCTTTCCTTTCTCTCCATGGGCTTTATCCCATTTTAATACTAAATCTCCAAGTTGAAAATCTTTTCTAGACACCGAGTTTGAATCAAAAGAAGCTTTTACTAATTGTTGATGATGCGCGTGGGTAATTCCAGCCTTTTCTCATTCCTCTTCAAGCTTAAGGATCTGCATTTGTCTTAATTGCAAGGTTGAGGAAGGGGTTTCTTCAATGAATTGAACTAAGGCTAAAGAAGGAATAGCTAGATTTGTTGGTAGGACCACTTCTCTCCCATAAACTAAATTAAAAGGAGAAGTTCCAATAGAAGTTTTCTGAGTTATTCGATCCGCCCAAATAGCATACATTAAAGACTTATACCAATTTCTATGATTTTGATTAATAATCCATTTAATGATTCTAATAAGGTTTTTGTTCGTTGATTCAGCCAACCCATTTCCTTGCGGATAATAATTGGCAGAATATTTAAGCTTAAAAACTCTTTTGAGCACAAATTCAGTCATAGCATTACCTGAGAAATATGATGCATTATCAAACATTAAAGAAGAAGGTAAGCCAAACCTGGTAATTATGAATTGATCTATAAATTCGATGATACTCTCAGAGTTGGTTGTCTTAAGCAGAACTACTTCTACCCACTTGGTAAAGTAGTCGGTAGCTGTAAGGATGTACTTATACTGTTTAGAAGAGTGAGGAACGATCTCACCTATTATATCTAATCCCCATTGTTCAAATGGTTGATCGATGTTGACCGGATGTAATGGAAACGATGGTTTCCTCTGTCTTCCAGCAGCAATCTGGTAGACCTGAGATTTCCTTACATAACTATGTGCATCTTTAAATAAATTTGGCCAGTAGTAGCCTGCGTGCAAGATTTTATGTGTTGTTGCATCTCCTGTGTAGTGTCCACCTGCTAGTCCATCATAGAGTTCCTACGATACTTTTTCTGCTTTATATTTCTCAAGGCATCTAAGGAGAAGAGAATCATAATTCATCCTAAAGAGTACATCATTTACAATTTGATATTGTTTAGCTTTTAGCCTCAGGGATCTTTTCTTTGTATGATTCAAATGTGGAGGAGCATATCCATTCTTTAAATAGAACATGATATCGGCATACCTTGATTCAGATTCGTTTAGGCTTACCTCATACACTTGTACTTCATTGTCTGGAGACTGCATTTCTGATATGTGTGATGCTCTTGCCAACAACCTGTAAAAACCTTTACCTTTTACAATATTTGTTGGTTTAATTTCAGCATCATATTCTTGCAGGGCTATGACCCAATTTTCCCTCTTTTCGTCCACATCTTTTTGTACCAAAATATTTCTTACCACTGGAAATGATACTATTATTCTAGTATGAGTCTTGAATAGGAAGGGTTTGAAATGTTTAATTGCTTTGAATACAACATAAGCCTATTTCTGAACATCGGAATAATTTAATTCCGCTCCTTGCAAGTTTGAACTGAAGAAGGCAATTGGAGCTTCGGCTTTATCTTGATTTTCTTGCGTGAGTATTGCAGCATACGATTTCTTAGAGGCAAATGTATATAAAATGAAAGGATCGGAAAAGTTTGGATTCACTAGCGATGGGGCATTTATAATTGCTTGTTTTATCAAGCCAAACGCTTCATGTTCTGCATGACCCCATTTAAAGAGAGAATTTTTATTTATCATGGCTTGGAGAGGTGACACGATTCTTGAGAAGTCAGGGACAAATCTTTTAACAAAATTGATCTGACCAAGGAAAGACTGCATTGCTTTTTTGTTATGGGGTAAAGATATCTCAAAAAATTCCTTAATCCTATTTGGGTCGATATGGATTCCAGATTTATATACTATGAATCCGAGAAGCTTTCCTTCACTTAATGCAAAAAAAGATTTTTTTGGATTAAGTGAGATTCCATATTTTTGACATCGTTGGAAGCTTTGTTTTAAGTCTCTAAGATGATTACTGCATTTTTTAGAATACACTGTTATGTCATCTAAGTAAATCACCACTAACTTATTCACTAATCCTTTAAACGCAATGTCCATGGCCCTTTGAAATGTGGCACCAGCATCGATCAGCCCAAATGGCATCTTTTTATATGCGTAAGTGTCCCATTTCATTCTAAATGTAGTTTTCAATTGATCATTCGAGTGGACCAAGATTTGATTATACCCTGAGAAGCCATCTAGAAAGGACATCAGTTCAAACCCTGCGACCAATTACAATATCTGTTCCATAGGGGCAGTGGAAAATTATCCTTTTGACAAGCTTTATTAAGGTTTCAAAAGTCAATACAAATTTGGATATCACCATTTTTCTTTCTGACTGGGACCAAATTGGAGACCCATCTAGAATGCCTAACAGGAAAAATAATCTTGGCTTTTAGTAATTTGTTCAACTAAAATTTAATCTGGTTTTCCAAATTAGGATGGATTTTCCTCAATTTCTGCTGGACAGGCTTTTAATCAGAGATCATCGGGATTGTATGCTGTATAATCGAAGTGTCGTAAGTTTTAAGATCATCGCAATTCCAGGAAAAGAAACTTTTGTATTGTTTCAACAGTCGAATGAAAGTTGATTTTTCTTCGGATGTTAGGCCAAGACCTAAGTTGATATTCTATGGTTTTATGTCAGTCCCCAGATTCACTAATTCATATCTCAGAGTTGAACTCTGAAGTTTTGAATTGGTGGACCATTTGAATTTTTCCTTTAAGTCATATAAGTCCTCCAACTTGACTATGGATTTGGGAATAGCGTTATTGTCATTTCCTTGTTGTAGCTGCTTGTCGTGTTGGTCTTCATCAATTATCTGATTATTGTAAGAGCTTTCTGAAGTCAGAAAACTCACAAAATCAAGGTCATTGTTGAAAACTCTCCAGTTGGTAATGTTATCAAGAATGGAGGGTCTAAAGATTAATTCAATTGAAAATCTGTCTGGGCTATAGTCTTCTGATGGAATGAGCTTGGAAGCTACATTAGCAAGGAGATCAGCACTAGCATTTTGGAGTCTGGGAATGGATGAAATGTTAAATGCTATAAAGTGTGAGGTCAGGTCTTGTACTAATGATTGATAGTGCTTCAAGTGTCCTGATAGAAAATGTATAGTATTTCTTACTTATTTGATAACAATCTCAGAGTCTCCAAATACTTGCAGGTATTTGATATTAAGCCCAATTGCCTTGTATAACCCTTGAACTAATGCTTCATATTCAACAGTATTATTCGTGCAATCGAACTCAAGTCTACATGTTAACATGGTCTTTTCTCCTTTTGGACTAATTAATACACAACCTACTCTTGCTCCATCATTAGACTTAGAACCGTCAAAAAATAATTTCCAAAACAAAGTTTTATTTATAGGATTATCTACAAAATTAATGCATCTAGAAGTGTCTGTTTGAGAGAAATTTTCTATCTGAGATAAAATGGAATTTTCTAAAAAAGGTGAAGTATGAGCATTGAAATTCCCTAAGAACGAATCAATAGAATAGTTTCCAATTATGTTGTTGTTGTATACTACAAGCTCGTTTTCTCCTTCTAACTCTGTTACTATATACTTTTCGTGTCTTTCTCACTCAACCTTTATCTGATTTGGTTTACCATTGTAAGGGAGCCACATATGAGACCAGTCAGTCGCAAAGTAACCATGAAGCTTCTCTGACCAATCCCTGTTAAGAATTAGTCCATAAAATTCAGGAATATCTGTGATAAGTATATCAATAACTTGACATACCTTTGGGTTTGATGAAAGCCTTATGGTCACTTGATTAAGTTCACCGATGACCTCGACTTGAGACCGATCCAGCTGCACTATGCATACTACAAATTTCTGAGGTTGGACATTTAGCTTTGCGCAAACTGTCTTAGGCAAAATATTAGATGATGCACCAGAATCTACCAGACTGTTATGCAATTACTTATTGAAAACTTCAAAGGTAAGGAAAAATGGTGGACTATGGGATTTTGACCTTCCTCCAATCAAAGCAATGTCATTTGGATTGACTTTATTTGAAATTCCAGTCGAAGGTCTTCCCATTTCATGAGTGGCTTGTGAAATCACAGTGGCAGGTAAAGGCGTAATAGGTACTGCATTCAGCTCTTTCAAGAGCAATTTATTTTGATGTTTTAATTTGCTAAGTTCATGAAAAGTAATATTAGCCCTAGTTTTCTTCATGTCTTCGACAATGTTATAGTCCATTTCATCAAAGCTGATAAGCGTTTTATATGGAGTTGTTGAATCAGATTAGACTGGGTTTGTCTGAGTAGACTTTGGTGAGGACTTCTTACTTGCGATTTTATCCTTAGGATTTGAGCTTGGATTTTTCTGTTTAGCACTGGATTGTGGAGGATCAAGTTGATTTCTACTTCTAGTAGCAACTGGTAATGCATCTTGATCGTCTTCATCCGGGAGAATGAAGTCCCACATTCCTTGTAGTTCTACAACTTCATCATCATCAGTATGTTCCTCATTTGAAACTTCTTCTTCTTCCCCTTCTGATTCTGCATTTGTTATAGCATTTGGAGGTTTAGGATCAGTTGAAGGATTTCTTTTAAATGGTTTATAAGGTTTCTTGGAAGAGGTTTCTGCTACTTGTTTCTTTATATCTACCATTTCGTTGGACATGGTTTTCAAGACTTTTTGTAACCCTTCCAGGTCGAACGGGTCTTTTGATTGTTTTTTCTTAGGATCATCTCTAAAAGACACTTTTTTAGACTTTCTTTCATCTATGGCATTTTTCTTTTCTATGTCTAGGATATGTTTCTCTATAGCTATCGCCTCTTTCATGTTTTCAGCTAACGTTGGCTTGGCATCTCTATCTACAAATATGGCTAAATTTGAAGGAAAAGCGGAAATATACCATTCATTTTGGACTTCATTACTAGGGTTCGATGCTGCTGGTATTTTATTTAATAATTTATTGAAGCGAGAATTGAATTCCTTAATTGGTTCTCTTGGTTCGGCTTTTAAGTTAGAGAGGTCATTTATTAAGGTTGTTGTAGATCGATCATCACCAAATTTGGTTAAAAATTGATCTTGAAAAGTATCTCAGTTATTAATGGAGCCTGATGGTAATGAAAAATACCATGATCCTACTGCTCCTTGTAAAGTATAGGGGAATAATCATACAACTACATCCTCTTCTGTTACTCCATTTAAATTAATAGACAGCATGAAATTATTTATGTGCTCTTCGGCTAATAAGCCATTGTCAGGATTAAAATTGGGAAGCCATTTCTCAGGATGGGCTAGTAATTGCGATAAGGGTGCAGGCATTCTCATAGCCCCTGGATTGGCCCATGGCCTTGGTGGAGGATTTCCTACCATCGTTGGGGTATGAGTAAGTGGAGGTGTGGTAGTAGTTGAAGATGGTTGGGTAGAGGAGGATGTTGCTCCTGTACCTGTGTGAACCACAATCTGGAGTTGAGGGATGGATGAATGAACTTGTGATGATATGGATGGGATGGTAGATGAAGATGATGATAGAACCTCACTCTAAGATTCTACTGGTGTTTTCCTAGCTTTCTTACGACTTGGTAAAGGAAACTCAACTGGTGGGATTCCTATTTTTTCGCTTTGCACTCTAGTTAGTCATTGAGTCAGGGTTAGATGAGAAGTGACACTACCTTGAGAAAACTTGGATTCCTCTTGAGATAAAGAAATTCCCTGTAACTTATGAATTAAAGTTTGTAACTCAGGGGGATCTGAAGAAGAATGATCTGGCTTGTTTTGGATTTCTATAGTGTGCTCTGTGTTTTTCTTTTCAACTTCTGGTTTAGTGATGGAAGATTTGGAATGCGAACGAGAAGTTGAGGGTGATGGTGAGGGAGTTTTACTCATAGAATGGCGTGAAGATGTAGTTTTACTTGCCATTCACAGTCAGGCCCTCCTTCTAGTGCCAATTATGTTGAAGGCTCAAAAAATTAGTTCTACAACAAGGGGGATAACCACCCAGTCCGGAACTTAATGTAGCTCCTTTTCTGTTTGGAATAGTGGTTCCAACTAGAGATGATGGGACCAGTTTCCCAATCTGTTTTATGATTTGTGTGCTAACGGGATGATGTTTTTCTTTTTTAGGGTTTTATGGGGTGAATGCTTGTTCTAAATATAATCTATATTTTAACTATCATATGCAATCTATTCTAATGAAAGAAAACATCTAACTTTGAACTATCCCGGGAGTAACATTTACTTATGCGATCTAAAATAGTTTCTAAGAGCAATTGATAATGAAAATCATTCAATCACTACGAGAAAAGAATCCATTTAAAATGATTGTTTCGTAGAAGAAGTTAGCTGAAACAATTATGAGAAATATATCACATAAGAGTTATTCACATATTCAGCATAAGAAGTAAGTTATCACCATACAGAAGTGCAATAATGACAACTACACATTCAAACTGTCATATATCAATAACTGAAAATGATTTATTGCTTGAAACATAAGTAAAGAGTATTAGGAGATAAAAATGCCATTGGTAATAAGTTCTACTCATAAGCTACAACAATATAGATCTATCTTCCAATAACTTAACATCCACTAAGAGTACAAAAGTGCATTTCAGTAGCAAATATCAAACACATATAGAAAATAAATCTCATTCCATTCATTTTATCAAAACCTCCTTAGTGGGGGGCAAAATGCACGTTCTGAAGAATTGTTTTTGATAAAACTCTGGACCCCTCTCTAAATGCATGAGAGGGGTTTAAATACTACTCTATGAAATCTAAAAATAAATATTACAAAAATAGATGAGGAGGTTTAAATGACTTGCCTCATTTTAAGAAAAAATGAACTAAAACAAAACTAAACTATATCTATGATAAATCCTGCATCTGATCCTTTAGATCACAAATATCCAGCATCAGTTTCAAGAGCGTCGGTTGGCCGACTTCAGCTTTTAACTGTCCTGCAAATATGGCATTGGCAAGATTTGGCACTATCTTCTCGGCAGAGGTTATGAGGCATTTCAGGGTAATCCATTGGCTATGTGGCTTTACCAGGTACTGCTAGTATGTTTCCCATTTTAACTTGTTTACTTGTTTAATCACCTCGGCCTTTTCCTCTGCTATTTGTTTCCGCTTTGTTTGAAGTTGTTGTGCCTTAGGAAGGAAGCCCAGGGTGGTCTCCGATATCAAATTAGCCTTGTGCAGATTTTCCTTTATGCACTCATTGACACTATTCGTTGCTGCTGTTGCCTATTCCATCGCCTGTTCTGCTTCGTTAAGCCAGGAATCCCATTTCGCAAATAAAATCTCTTTGTGCGATTCGTCAATTTTGGGCAATTCTGCTCTTCTCCCTTCTTCGTATCTCTGCCAACTTAAGAAGTCTGAAACCTTCTTAACAATTGAATCATAATCAAGTCGTAAATTTACGACTTGATTTGTAATATTATCGCTCATTTCACAATGGGAATTCCATTGCGAGATCTTCTGGCAGAGTAGTTCTTCCTATTGCAAGAGCTAGGAATTAAGAGCAAGTGCTTTTGCGATAAACTCCCCAATATTGGGATCATCTTTATGCAGTTCTATCATAGCTTGTAATTTTTCTTCTTTATTAGCCAAACTTCTTTGATGATCCATTGGCATCTGCTGGAAGTCTTGCTGGAGTTTTGCTAACTGTGTTTCTACTTCTTGATTGATTCTAACTTGCTGTAGTTGTTGTTCGAAAAACAAAATCCTATTCTCTTTCGCTTTAAGTAGTAATTGAACCTCTGTTGCTTTATCAATTTTTGTTGAAGCATATGCTCCTGTGATTTGAGAGAGCCTAGTTAGATTTTCTGATGGGTCTATAGTGGGATCTTTCCAAAGAACAACCAGAGGTTCATCCTCTGGAGCAAGCACGACATCTATCTTTCTTTTCTTTCTTTGCCTTCTGATGATAGCCTTATAATGAGGGCTATAAAATACGTGTAGAGGATGAATTTCCTCTATCCTTAGTACAATTTCAGACGACAGAGCAACAGAAATATGCTTCATTTCCTGAGTATTGATAGCCCCTTCTATCACCATTTCTGTGGCTGTCTCTTTTTGGTTTGTCAGTGTCTCTGCGCTCTTGTCTTCACTGTTGATTAACTTATTAAAATTCTCCCATTCCCCTTCTAGATCCACTACAAGTGGCTTTGTTTGCTTTGTAAGGGGAGTGGGAACTTCAACTTTTTTCGGGACAAAGCCTGATGGTCAGGCTTTTCTGTAGATTGAGCTATGTCTTTAATTGACCCCTCACTTCTGCTGCGTTCACTCTTGGATTGATCACCAAACTTTTCAGCTGATTCTTTTTCAGAACTGGTTTTAGACTTCTCTTTTGAACTTCCACTTATGTTAACACTGGGAGTAGGCTCCCTTATTGGTTCGATGAGCAATTGGTCCAATGGGACCTTTGATAACCTCTGTTTTCTATAATTGTTAAACTTTTGGAGTTTTTCTTGGTCAAACTGAATTCGTGCCATATGTAGAACTTCTCTGAATGTGTTCTTCTGCAGAAAGACATCGTCAAAGGGATATTCTTCATTAGAGAACACTTTTATTTTAACCATTGTAGTAAAATTACTTACAACACCAAAGGGATCATATTGCCTCCCCGAGAACTTTGGTAGTTGTAAACATAACATATTATCAACTTCTTTAAAAGCATGACCTAAGTCATGCAATGCAAAAGCTCCGCATATTTCAGGAAATTGGTGCAAATGGCCTTCTTATAATATTTCAGTACCTTGCTCATTCCCCCCACACCACAGGCCTGATAGGCTATTTCCCTGGCCATTAGTTTGTCGGGGAAGTAAAAAGGTAGCACATGGGGTGAAGTAATTCTATCAAACACTCTGATATACGTGAACGACTCTTATGTGAACCACATTGCCACGGGGAGAATTTCCACTTCAGCCTCTGGGGAAAACCTTGGAGCATCTCGGTTGTAAAGCATTTTGTGAATAAGGAGCATAACTCCATAGCAAATATTGAAGAAATGTGGGATGAAATTGGATTCCCATAATACTTTGTGATAAACCTAAATGGGAAGTGGATTTTGTACCCTCCACTTCCATCCCATAATAGGAAAATCGGAAACAAAACAAATATCATCCATGACATAGGTGCTCAAAAAGAATGGAGGTAAACCCTTGAAGTAAAGCTTGTTTTAGTTCTGTATCCTAAAATTGTAGTGGCTAAATTATCCGATAGAATTTGGGCCCAATCCATTATGGTGGCATTGGTAGCCGCATCTAATAGAGATAACCATTCTGATGAAAACTTGTTGATGTCTGGTGTCCCAAACAGTTTATATAACATTGCAGTGGCAAAATAGTAAGGAGAACAAAGAGAGACAATGGTGTACATACCGTTTTTATCCTTTTTTAGTTTTTCCTCATTGTTTGACCAGTGCTTTGTGCATTTTGCCAAGTCTTCGTTCTCCTTGGCGAACTTTTCTACAAATTGCTTGTTGTAGCTAGCCTGGGGTTCTTGCAAGTGGTACATACGTCTCAAATTGTTTGGAGTAAATGACCCCATGACTTGCTAACTGGCCATCTTGAACTCTCTATCAGATATGTCTGCGTGATCTATAATCCATTTCACCATATCAGTGTAGGGGAGTATCTTCGGCCTCGCCGCAATGCGATGTAGAAACAAGCATGCAAGCTCAGTTAGGGATGCTTCAAAAGAGCTGCGTCCATCTGCTGTAACTGTAACTACCATAATTCTCGGGTTTTCCTCCTCTAACAACTGGTACAAAGTTTCCCAGGAAGATATCCCTGCGTCCCTACTATAGGTAGTGTTTGTGAATAATGGGGTCACTTCTATCTTCTCGGATGCAGGTGCCTTGCCTTTCTTCCCCATCTCGTCATGTATTACGCTCTGTGTGCTCTTCCTGAAAGTTGCAAGCAGAGAGAAAAGATATGATAAAGATGATAGTGAATATAGGAAAAAACAATAGAAAGACAAAAATAAGGTGACGGGAAATATTTAATTCTAAATCATATCAAAAGATATCAACTTGCGTCAAATGGTCCTTTACCCTGATCCGAATCATTTTTTAATAAATGACCACTAATGGACCGTTAAGCTAAACTTTAATGTTCATAACTTTGCATCGAACGCCGGAAAGTACTGTCCTAGAACTCTGAGCCCTTTGATTTGTGATAAAAGTGATTTTGCGATTTGCTTCGCAATATCGCAAAACCTGCTATCGTTAAAAACCATAGTTACGTTGGGTTACTACGATATACAATCTGCGAGATCACATTTCGCAATATTTGGTTATGTCACGTAAAGTAACGCCGTGGTATTGAAATTTGCAATGCGATGAAGTTGTAAGCTTTGTGATCTCGCATTCTCGCGGATCGCACTTTTAAGGGGTGGCTTTTATAAGGGATGCCCGTTGTGACCTTTTGCGATGCAATAATAATCGTTTTAAAGCGGGTTTTTCAAGCTCTCCTTAATGTTTGTGACTTTCCGTTATAAAGCTTTTCTTAGGTTTTATGGTCATGTAGGGATTTTATAAGGAAACTCATAGTTTGTGATGTTTTATGCGCTTGGAGTATGAAAAGGTAAATTTACATGTTTTAGCAAGTTCCACTTTGATATCTTATTTTATTCTAAAAGCAAAAAGGCAACATTAAATGCTAAGATTTAATTTTTTGGAAGGGTCCCCATTTATTAGTGTTATTACTAACACTAATAAAAAGGGGGGTTGTTGATGGTCACAAGAGATACATAATTGTACCGTATTAATCCAGAAGATCCATTGTATCATTGCTATAGGTTTCTAGACTCAACCACCTTCAATGCCATTAATGTCATTCAAATTGCATAAACTATTTAAGCATGTGAAGCGTTGTTGTAGTGGCTACAAGCACCCTCCAAATTTTTTCCCATGCTTTGATTTCAGAGCCTCCCTTCTATCCAGAAGAGCTTATCATTCACTGTTGTCAAGTATTCATGCTATCTTAAAGAATTATCTTTCATGCAATGACTTTGATGTGTTTTTTTTAATCCTGATTTGATACCTTTCAGATACAAGCTATCTCTTGCATTGACTTTGCAACATTGCTGGTATTCCCTCCAAAAACTGTGCAATCTTTGAAGGTAGGTCAACCTCGAGGATACGAATTGTGCAATCCGGACAGGCATGCTAGGCTTGATCTCAAAAACTGTGCAATTTTGGGATACAACCCAACCTTAAGCTCATAAATTGTACAAAGCTTCCCTTGCTCTCAGAAACTACACAATTCACTGGGTCAAGGAGTTTCCCAATCCCCTGTCAAGGATTTTTATAGTCCCCTGTGGTTGGGAAGGGAATCCCTAGAAAATATGGAGTCATCAATTAGTTTCCCAAATAGCTGCACAAATTTCTATTTTTTTACTTTTGCCAAGTGTCACTTTTTCTGTGGTTTTAGGCATGTGTGTCATAAACTCTAACTAACCTAAATCTATATAATATACACCCCTAGATCTCATTTTCACACTTGATCTTGGAGCTCTAGCCTTCCTAAGGAGATCAAGTATTAAACTTCAGTGGATTTTGCAGCGCTTTTCCAGGTGATTTCCGATTTTGTAGTCTTTTGTCACTTTTTATTATTGTTTGTCATTTCACTTCTGTGAGTGTTGTTTTGCTTCTTTATTTTCATGTTTTCTAGAATTTTAACTTGTATTAGCTTGTACTAGTGTTGGTTCAGTTTGTTGTTCGCCTTTTACAAGTGTCGCATCAACTTTCTTGTTTTTTCCCATTAGTGGTCACCATTTCGGCAACTCCCTGTGCATGTTTGTTTTTCCTTTTGCATGTTGAGCTTCTACACTTGATCTTCACTGCTCTATCTTTCCCTTAGTCATATCTACACTCGTACTTGAACCATCACTCATATCTACCACTTTCCCATCCTCTTTCTAGGCAGATCTTCCCTTCACTTGGCCAGCACATGCCTTGATCAGTTGGGCATTGTGCAATTCTAAGGCTCAAGCATCATGCTTGGAATCTAAAACTATGAAATTCACAATCCCTAGATTTCCCAACTACGCATTGCATAGTTCCAAGCCTCAAACCTAATCCTTGGTCACTGAGACTATGCAATGTGTAGTCTCTCCCTCGGTTTTCCTAGGATGAGACTGCGCAATGCATAGTTCTTGAAGCCAGTCCCTTCTGCGAACTCAATAATTGTGCAATTTTCCCTCTCAATCTTGTGGTTGTTGCCTTGATCTTGCTTTGTGGGTCATTTTGCTAAATCTAATTCATGTTTTCCATGAGTGCATTTTCCTCCTACAAGTATTGGAATTGTTGAGCACTTCTCTTGATCAGTCATTATTATCATGGCCTCCAAGAGATCTGCCTCAAAGGACACTACAAAAAGTGGCACTGAGGAGGGAGTTAAGACTACTCCAATGAATACTGAAAGGTGTATATCAATGTCCAAAGGTTAGGGTTACACAAGATTTCATGTAGGTACCCAACTTTCCCATGTGCAAACATTATCAGCTAGATAATATCTCATAAGGATTCCAATACCATGACTCTTAGAAGTGCCAATGGAAAAAGGCTTACCTCTTTCTAGGCACTGGATTACCATCTCATATATCATTTTCTGGAGCTATAATTGCTCATGGATTCTCACTTCTATGTAGTCACCAACTACTTGAGCACAAATTTTGTTGTCAAAGGCTAGGTGAAAGAGCCATAAAATTTTCATCAAACACCCACCAACACCTACGAGACCAAATCTCTCAGGAAGAATTATCAGTACTTGATAGTTCTATGTTGCAAGATCTATGGTCAGCAGAGTGCTAAGACCTTCCCTAGAGGGTGGGCATTCTTGCTGAATTAGATTGTGAACGAAGGAAAACCATTTAATTGGTCAGAATTGTTGGCTCAAAAACTGAAGATCCATGTAGCTAATTCCCAGAATCCTCCCAAGGGAAAGAAAACGAGATTCTACATGTCTACCTATCTGCTGGATGCAATATGAACTCACAATTCATTCCCTGACATGAATCAGACCTAGTCACCAAGAGAGACCATCGTGGACATTTACAACAAGCTACTTTTGCAGTGCAACCACAAAGGAGTAATGGAAAAGTTGACTGATCACTTCCTCATTCAATGTACAAATTAATCTTTGAGAAAGAACCACCTTGCATGTAACGTGGGGCAATGGAAGTAGTGTTAGAAATAGCAGATTGGTTTACCTCACCAGATGATACTTTCCTTAGGGTGTTTGGCGGATAGAAGTCTCCACATCTTCTACCGAGGTATGCCACCAACAAGTTGATTCTGTGAGATGTTTCTTACCATCTTTCCACAAGGTTATCAATAGTTTTGCATTGGAATAAGAAATCACATTGGCCTACTCTTCCTTTGCAAATTGGATTGTACATAATCAAGAATTTGAAGGTTGCAGAGACTTAAGGCAAGGTGATAGAGAAATTCACATTCGTCATTTGGAATTCAATCTGTATGATCCTAGGAATTTTTGTAAATACCACTTTGTAAGGATTCATTTTCAATGGCCAAGCGGGACATTTTATAGGCCCGAGGAGGAGGAGATGAGGAATTGTTACAATGCCTCCAAGTCCTGTGAAAAAATGAACTTCACAGAAACATCACATGTTACTCCATAGAAGGAAGTCACTCCAAAGGAAGAACCAATAGAAAGGCACAAATTAGTGTGCGAAAATTGCAAGAGCAAGGTGTCACATCACCCAACTGAAGAGTGAAGCCGTAAGATGAAAGAAGATCTAGTCATCCTGAAAGCGGCCACAACAGTAGAGAAGAAGAGGAAATAGAGGAAGCAGGAAGTAGAAAAAAAGTAGAAGTAAGAACAAGAGTAGAGAAGATTGGAAGAAGAAAATCAAAAGTAAGAAGAAGAAGAAGCAACACGGAAACAAGCCAAAGAATAAGAGTAGAACCGAATACTAGAAGAGTAGAGCGAACAATTGTAGGATAAAGGGATCGCTGAAGAAATTAAAGAGTTGATTGTGATTAAAGAAATGGAGGTGGAACCGAAGCCACTGGACCAAGATGTTGATCTGATGTTGAGAACTCATTAGTTCACCATTTAGTCTTCCCCTCCTCTGATAGCAGAGCAAGCTCCAAGCGAGGAAGAGGAAATTGTTCCTTTTGATGATAGTCTAGTCATGGACATGTACAATCTGACTTATGATGAGCTTCAGAAGAAGATTGTACAAGCAAGGAATGTTATGAAACAAGCTCACAAAATAGAAGAAAAGATAGATAAATGAATTCAAAATCAACCTATTTGAGGGGGCAACATCTTTTAAATTACACAAATGAACAATTCTTGGATGATACAAATGACAAGACCTCCTTTCTATATATAGGATTCTAAGGGGTTCCAATACAATCAGATCTACATAAAAATAATACTATAGGGGCACAACAATAATAATAGTAGGCTTCTATGGGGCACAATAATAACAACATGGGGATTATATGGGCACAATAATACAATAAGGGGGTTGCACTAATAATAATAAGGGGTTACACTCGTAGTATAGGGAACTAACATGGCCCTCTCCTTCAAAAAGTATTGTCCTCAATGCTTGAGTAGTTATGGATGCTTCTGTATAAAATTATCATCCTCCCATGTGGAATCTTCAACAGGTAAGTTCTTCCACTTAATGAGATACTCTAAAATTGATCGATTTCGTAGTTGTCAATTTCTTGTTTCTGTGACTGTCTCAGGTTCCAATATGATTTTTCCTTCCTCGTCAGGTTCTGGTAATATTTTTTGAACTAGGATCTTGTCACCTATAACCTTCTTTAATCATGAAACATGGAAAACTGGGTGCACTTGGGAGGATGCAGGAAGCTCCAATTTGTATGCCATAGTACCAATATTTTGTAACACCTTGTACGGACCATAATACTTTGGTGATAATTTATTATCCTTCTTAGCTTGCTTGAGGGACATTTATTTGTATGGTTGTAGTCATATAAATACCCAGTCACCTACATCAAAAAATTATTTCGTTGCGATGTTGATATGCCTGTTGTTTCATTCTATCTTGGGCCAAAGTGAGGTTATCCTTTAAGAGTTTGAGAACTTGTTGTTGATGCTCAATGTGATCTTCCACTTCTTGAACCTTAGAATTTTATTTTAAACATGGTGTCATGGAAAATGGATGATATCCGTTAAGTTCCATAAATGGGATAATTTTTGTTGCAGTATGGAAGGAAGTGTTATACCACCATTTAGTCAGATGAAACCACTTGAACCAATGTGTTTGTTTATCATATACAAAGAAATGAAGATATCCTTCCAAACATTTGTTCACTATCTCAGTTTTCCCATCAGATTGAGGATGATAAGATCACCTATAAGCTAACTGAGTACCGAGACAAGAAAATAATTTTGTCCAAAAATTTCCAGTGAAAATGGGATCTCTATCGCTTACAAGAATCTTTGGGTTTCCATGTAGCTTTCTAATTGTTTCCATAAATGCAGTAGCAATTGTACTAGCTTTAAATGGATGAGATAATGCACAAAAGTGTGCATACTTGGTAAGTCTATCAACTACCACCATGATGACACTCTTTCCTTCAGACTTGGGTAAACCTATGATAAAATCCATTGAAACCTCCTCCCAACGTTGACTTGGAATGGATAAAGGTTGTAACAAACCTGGGGTCTTAATTGTCTCAACTTTATTTTGTTGGAAAACCAAACATTCTACCACAAACTTTTGAATATCAGATTTAAGGCCATCCCAAAAAAATTCTTTCTTAACCCTGTGGTAAGTTTTTAAAAATCCTGAGTGCCCTTCTAAGGGAGAGGTGTGCAATTCCAGAAGAATATTTTGTTTGGGTTGGGAATTCTTACAGAGGTATAAGCGATCTTTGAACCATAACGAATCATTTTTCCAGCTAAATGTATCAAATGTATTGGGATCTTGCTACAACTTTTGAATGAGTGCCCACACTTCTTTTTTATTCTTCCATTCATCCCTTGCTTCATTTATCCAATCTAGTTGGAGAATAGAAATGGCACAAAACAATGCTTCCACATCCTCATCCTTTCTTGAGAGCGCATCTGCAACAACATTTTTCTTCCCTTTCTTGTAGATGATTTCAAAATAATAACCCAACATCTTTGTGACCCATTTTTTCTGTTCTTCTGAAGATAATATTTTTCTAAAAAGTATTTAAGACTATCATGATCCGCTTTTACCTTGAAGTGTCTTCCCATTAGGAAAGGCCATCATTTCTTAAGTGCATGTAGTATTGCCAAAATTTCCTTCTCATAAATAGCTTTTTGTAAATACTTTCCTTTGATTGGATGACTTTTGAAAGCAATGGGTCTTTCTTATTTCATTAAAACAACACCAATTCCATTTTCTGAGGCATAAGCTTCCACAATAAAGGTTTTTGTGAAGTCTAGCGTAGCTAAAAACGGTGCTTGGCACATTCCCTCTTTAAGATGTTCAAAGGTCTTCGTTGCTTCTGGAGTCCCAGAAAATGCATATTTATTTAGTAATGTTGTTAGAGGTGCTACTATTCTCCCATAATTATTAACAAACTTATGATAATACCCTATTAACCCAAGAAATCCTCGCAAATGCTTTATGGATGTGGGAATTTTCCATTCCTTAATGCCTTTAATTTTGTTAGGGTCTATCTTAACACCTTCATGAGATACAATATGACCCAAATATTCCACCTCATGTACTCCAAAGAAACATTTGGATATTTTTGCATATAATTGTTTCTCCTCCAATAGTTTGAGCACCCTATCAACATGTTGAACATGATCCTTCCAAGACTTGATGTAGATTAGTATATCATCAACAAATACTAACACAAATTTTCTAAGGAAAGGTTTGAAAATGGAATTCATCAAACCTTGAAATGTAGAAGGTGCATTGGTAAGGCCAAAAGGCATGACAAAAAATTCACAATGACCCTCATGAGTTCTAAATGTTTCTTTTGGAATGTCTTCAGTATTCATTCTGATTTGATGATATCCTGAACGAAGATCCAACTTGGTGAAGTAAATTTCTCCATGTAATTCATCCAATAATTCATCAATGACAGGAATGGGAAATTTATCTTTAATAGTAAGGTTGTTGAGCTCCCTATAATTTGGAAAAATTTTCCATGATCCATCCTTCTTGTGTACCAATACCACTGGAGCAGATAAAGAACTTTGACTAGCTTGAATTATACCAACCTCTAGCAATTCTGCAACCATACTTTCAATTTCACTCTTTTGGGCATATGGATATCTGTAAGGTATGATGTTTGGGGGAACACTTATTGGAATCAAAAGAATACCGTGATCATGATCATGAATAGGTGGGAGGCCTTTGGGAGTCTCAAATACCTTGGATTGATTGTCCAAAACTTTTTGGAGATCTGGAGAAATAGATGATTTCGATGTGGGAACCTCTAGTGAACATAATTGTGCAATTACGCCTCATTGTTGTTTCTTTAGAAGATTTTTCATGTTGTTAGAGATGATTATCTTTCTCAGTTTCCATGTGATACCCCTTAATTCAACTTCGTTTCCTTCCCAAAAAAATTTCAAGAAAAGTTCTTGAAAATTAAAAGCTATCATACCCAAATATTGTACCCATTAGACTTCTAGTACAACATCAACACCACCCATTGGAATGGAAAGCATTGAACTTTTCATTACATATTCTCCCATGGATAGCTTGATATTATGGCACTTTCGAGAGCAGTTTATGGTTCCTCCATTGGCAACCATCACTTGACACTCTGGTGATGGATATGGGAAGCAATTTAATTCCTTGGCTATCTTACAATGAATAAAATTATGGGTACTACTTGAATCAATCAACACTATTACCGTTTTCTTCTTGATATGTCCTTCTATCTTGAGAGTTTGAGGAGTGGTAATTCCTACCAATGAATTACAAGATATGGTCAGATTCATTTCTTCTTTCTCTAGGGTTGGTTCCTGGTGTATATCTTCTTATTTTGATGTTTCTTGTTCATTTTATTCCTCCTCTTCACAATCTATGTAAAATAATTTATTCTCAGCACACTTATGACCTTTAGTGTATTTTCTATCCCAACTATAACATAGCCCTTTTTCTATTTTTTCTTCCAATTGTTGTGGTGTCAACCTTGTAGGTTTTGGAAGGCTAGGAGAAGCAACACTTCCATCTTTATAGTTGTGAGTGGTAGGCTTCCTTGTTGCCATAATTTTTCTTTCAATTTTTCTTGCCAACCTGAATGCCTTCTCCAATGAATAAGGTTCCCAAAGGAAAACCTCATGTTGGCTGTTATCCTTTAAATTCCCTATGAATACATCAATTCTATGCTCCTCTGGAATATCTTTTACCCTTATATTCAATTTTTGGAATTACTCAATGTGCTCAACCATTGAACCGTTTTGTTTGAGATTTATCAATTGGCTAAAGAAGGTGTTGCCTTTTGTATCCTCATAATGTGCTACAATTTCCTTCTTAAATTGAACAAGTGACAATTTGTTTATGAGAGCAAATCCATCGTTACCATAAAAACTAATTAGGTTCTCAATATAAAGTTGCAATGCGTACCTTTTGTGTGTTTTGCAAATTATGGAGATTGAAATATTGCTCCATCTGTAGTATCCATGTTACAGGATACTTACCATCAAACTTCCTCATATTGTTCTTTGGAACATGGTGGGTCTTTAATGAAACATTAAATTCTATGGAATCATGGTTAAAATTTCTTTTGTTCTCATCTTGAGTTTCCTCTACTACCTTTTCGCCATTAGGAAGCATTTCTTGAAGCAGCTTTGCAAAACCTACTTTCAAACCTTCCATGTCTTTCTTCAAATCTTCAATGTTTACTTTTAAACCATCCATCTTAGATTCCATGCCATCAATGTCAGCTTCCACCATATTCATATTAGCTTCCACACCTTTCTTTAAACCATCCATCTTAGCTTTTGTTGCTTTTTGTGAGAGTGAAATATGTTGCATTTCTTCTTCTTCTTCGCGAGTCATGGTAGAGATTTCAGGTTGCTTACTAGGCTTTTCCATCTTCTTTATTCAAGGAATCAATTAATGATAATCATTCTTCATTATTCCCTTTGAATTACTCCAAACTAATTTTTCAAACCAATCTTATGCAAAAATTTTAAAAGACTACACACCTTTTTTCGCTTTGTAGGAGAACTATCGTGAATCTATTGTATCTCTGTAATTTCGGATCTCCAAGGTATGAAATTTTGTTCTATGGTAGCCCTCTGATTCCTCTTTCTAACCCTACAAGTCTATCAAGATTGTATTATCCAAGAAAGCGTTATTCCAAATATCCCACGATGGCCTGATTATAGATTGGTTCAGTAGAGAGAACTTGTACGAAGTTCCACATGTAATTGTTTCAACCTTTGGACCTGGTAATGAGAAACACAAAACTAAAGTATGTCCTCTTTCTATAAATTGTTACAAAATTTCAATCTGATGCACAGAGAGAAAGTTATGATGATTTTCCCTAGGTCACCTATTTGAGATATAATTCGGGAGCCTGCTAAAACCCTAATTTCTTTGGATCATATCTCTGAAAATATAGGGAGAAAGGTTGAAAATTTGGACCCAATATTCGTCACGATGTCAGCTTAAATGGGTTTTATTTTCAACTTCTAAAACTTCGTAGAAAAAACATGATAGCAAAAATTCCATAATGACCTGTTTGAAGCAGCGAAACCCTAGAATCCAAAGTTTTGATACCAAATGTTATGCAAGCAGCTCACAAAATAGAAGAAAAGATAGATCAAAAACTTCAAAACTAGCCTCTTAGAGGGGGAAACCTCCTTTACATTACACAAATGAACAATTTTTGGATGATACAAATGACAAGACCTCCTTTCTATATATAGGAGTCTAAGGGATCCCAATACAATGAGAGCCTACATAAGAATAATATTGTAGGGACACAACAATAACAATCGTGGGCTTCTATGGGGAAGAATAATAACAAAATGGGGACTATATGGGCACAATAATACAATAAGGGGGTTGCACTAATAACAATAAGGGGTTACACTAGTAGTATAGAGACCTAACAAGTAAGAATAATTTTCCAGACAATATGACATCCCCTACATTCATAAGAGAAAGGGTGATTGTGACAGAAACCAAAATGAATCCAAATTCCATTGCCGCAACCAATTTAGCCTTCACGGGAGCAGCAAAATCAAACAAGGAGTATATGATGGGTGAGAACAAATAGATGGAAAAGAACTTATAGGCTGCGAGGCAAGAAGTTCAAAAACTCCGAGCAGAGGTCCAGAATGCAACTCTCGAACATGTATATCTAGAAGAACTTAAGCAACCATACTTGGAGAAGCATCGACATTGGGAGAGACTGTTTTTGGGAAAATTAGTGTCTTTTCGAAAAACTAACCCTCTAGGTTTGGTAGCTAACCTAGAAACAACAGTTTAAATCAATTCAATATCTTTCCTATGAGTGACAGATAAGAAAGAGATGATAGAGGACCAACCTGTAACTTGCGCTTGAATCCTCGCTTGATCTCCCTCTCCTTTGGCCGATATTGTAACTCATTCCCATACTTAACACACTTGGAGAGTACCCATACAACTACAACAACAAAGACCTGTCAAAGCATCATGATCTATCACAACATAAACATTATAGAATCAGAAATATAATGAACAAATGAAAGCATTTACAGTTAACACAATCAATTGGGAAAAATCTTGAAGAAATTTATTGATATCAAGGAGAATTACAACCCATAAGAAGTCTGATCCAGCGCCATCCTCCCAGCTTCAAGCCTTCTTCACCTCATGAATCAGCAAGAACACACCAAAAATATCACAATGCTCTCACCTCAATACTAAAACTTGCAGCACTTTCTTACAACTCAGAATATTTCAGCGTCTTGATCTCTTGGATGGGAGATCCTTTTATAGATGATTTCAAGAGGGTGAGTCATCAATGGGATGATGAATTCCATTCCATTTGTTGAAATTAGTTCCACAAGAGAGGGGAATTGGAGATGGTTTCCTAGTTCCCTTGGTCATCCTTGGGCGAATTCAGAGAGGCAAGTGGCACAGGAGAAGTTTCTAGAAGATTCCATGAGCAACCAACTAACAAACTGTCCCAGAAATTTGTCCATGCTTGCCCATCACACTTACTAAAGGGCCAAACTATGATGCATCTCACTTAGATAGTGTAGCAGGTGAGATGCATCTCACCCTAACACAGGGCTTTCAGATATGGTTCAGTTTAGGCACTTTCTGGATGATTTCTGAGATGGAACTTTTGGGGAATGAGGCATTCAGATGACTAAGCTTCTTTAGGGTATAAAACAACTCTTTTAAGGGTTGATGAGCCCTAATACATTGACATATGAGTTTGGGGTTGATGTTCTCAAATATGTCTATAACAAAGACCATGCAAAACATTTATGAGGAGTGGGTCATCGTTCTATTGTAGCATTTTTTTGGTTTTGATAAGATAGAATATTTGAAAAAATGTTAAGTTAGGATATGGACATAATAATAGTGAATAAAATGTTAGTAAAAGAAAATATCTTGATAATGATGTCCATATCAAAGAAAATGTTAGGTAGATGCTCTAAAAAATTAAGTCAAAAAGAAAATTTTAGGTTAGAAAGAAAAGAAAACAAATAAACTCTGAAAGTGAGCAAGTCTAAATGCCATTACTCTTGTTTTGCAAAATAATAGTTGTGTGCAGCTTGTTTTTAAATTCCACAACCCATGACATTCAAACTATTTAATCTTGACTGCTTCATGCTTTAAATTTGATGTTATAGTCAGAGAATAAAGATCTGGCCAAACTGTTTAATCTTGGCAGATCAGTACTAGGTAGAGAATAATAAGGTGATCATCAGTTTAATTTGAGCCCTTGGAGGTTATAAGGGTAGAATTAGATAGTTTGTTTTTGTTAAATAAGAAAAAAGGAAAAGGGTTTGCTAGCTTAAATGCACCCATTAAGTGAAGAAAAAAATGATAGGATAAGCAAAGGGTAAGTAGAGAAAGGTTGCAAAAGTTTAATGGTTGATTGGACAAAATGTACATTTATCATGTTTCTATGCTCATGAGGCAATTACACAAGGCAAATGAAGGTCTACTTGATCAAGTAATTAACTTCCCATTCATCCCCATTCATTCCTATATTCACTAATTTCCCCTTCATACATTCATATTCATTCATTTCCATAAAAATTCCTTTTTACACAAAAACACATAAAAATATCTTTACCCTAAGTATAAATGCTTATATGAAAAGTCAAATCATTCATTAAAAAGCATTATACTTAGTCGCATTTCCCTTTTCCGCTCATATTTCATTTTAATACTAATTTATGTATTAAACCCTTAAAATTCCCCTTTCCCGTATAATATTAATTCCTTTTATAACATACCCCGAAACCTTAGTTTTATTAAAAAACTATGTATTTTATTAAAATATCGCATCGCGTGGATCGCAACTTTTCATATGAATGCACCTTTCCTGATTGCGATATGCGATATGTCATAGACCCGGACCCGAGGCTAATATATATCATGTTTCATTCCGTTTTGCATCCGCTTCCATCGCAATTCCTGACCGAAGCATAACCCTCCCCGCATTGCGAACTCTGATTGTGATATGTGATGGGAAGCCCGAACCTGACACAAATATATACCATATTTTATTACCACTTCACATCCGCCCTCATCGCAAATCCCATCTGATGTATATACCTCCCGCCACTACAATTTCCGATATCCGATGGGAGCCCGGATCCGACCAAATATATATTACAGTTTACCTCCATATCGCATCCAGCCCTTATTGCATTCCTTTGTGATAGGCCTACCCCCACCTAACTTCGATTGTGATATGCGATATTAGCCCAGATCCGATATCATTATCGGCCTGAGTTAATAAAATTTCAAATCCGCCATATATGGTTTTGCAAAGGATTTCTGTGTTAAATCGTTTTTACGATTTAAATGAAGAAATAACCTGAAACTTCATTTAAACTACAAATCACAGTTTTAACCATAATTAAGCCATTCCCACCATAATTAATCCCTCCGTACTCTTTCTTTCGCTCCACCACTGTTCACCTTCACCCGATAGTTCAAAAGTTAACTGTTTTTCCATTAAACGCATAAAAAGCCATTTTTGCTCTATTTTGCCTGTTTTACACAACACAACCTCCATAATGCCTCTACGGCCATTAAAGCCATTGTTTACCTTCCGATATGCCCCAGACTCCTTCTGATATCCTTTCAAGCTCAAATAAAGCCATTGAAGACCTCCTCTGTCACCTTGTTTTTCTTAAACAGTTTCTGTGTTTTGCAGGTGAAGACTGTTGTTCCAGGTTTATAAACAAAAGCCTGCATAACAGTTTGAAGACAAATATGAGTGATTTACTGTGAAAAACACAGTAAAAACCTCAAGCGCACAGTAAAGGTAGAAAGGATCACAGTAAAGGTCACTCAGCCAGGTCAAAGCATATTAAACAGAGTTTAAAGCAGTATCAGGTAAAAAGGTTAAATGAAGCAATCTGCCAGTGTGAAGAATACAAACAAGTAATCAGCCAAAAGGGAAAAATATCATACAAAAAGCCAGCACAACCTGAATAAAGGGGACAGCAAGAAGCAGTTCAAACAGCTACCCCTATCTTCTTGCCACGAAGATCTTTCTTTTCCTAAAAATCTTAATCAGTTTTAAGATCTTTTCTTAAGTTTCATTATTGTATAAATAACTCTCTTCTCGATTTGTTAATGGTTCGGAGTTGAAGATTCATAGTTCATTGCTTGTAAATTCTTTACTGTTAGTTCTACTTTGAACCTGGAAGTCACCTTTGAAGGAAGCTTTTGCAGACACTTGATGTACTCAGTCTTTCTAGAACGTTAATACAAAGTAGAGGATTCTGAATCTGGTTTTACACAGTTTTGTGTTATCCTGTAAGTTTTTCTAGTTTTCAATCATCATGTTATTTCTTCATATGCTTATGACTTACAGAGATATCTAGGTAGGAACAATTTGTGTTTCAATTGATTCCTATAAGCTCTTGAAGTGATCATTTATGAAGAGAATGGATTAATGCAACTGTCTGTGTAGCTAATCCCCTCTATTCAATAAATCATCAGTGTCTTGTGTAAGCTTAAGTATACTGACTTGAACCTTTGGAACGTAGTTTAGAAGGTTTTCCAACTTATGATTGTTCTGTTTTACAGTCTGGAAATTGTGATAATCATATTTTTTTTTGTTTTCTACTCACCACTATTTTTGATCTATATCACTGTGTAATGTGTTATAGTAGCCCTTTGCTGAAATATTAATATAACCCAAAGGATTAATTACTTTAATTCTACATCTGTCTTCATTCAATGGTCTTCCAAAAACTTAAACCAAAAACCCCAAAACAATTATTTTAGATGCTTTGGCATTGGTAGCTAACCTACTACTATCTCAAAGGTACAATACATTCATAGGGTAGTTGTCCACTTTCACGACCTACAGTAGAAGGGAAAATATCATGCTAAAGCTCTCAATGTTGTTCAAACAACTATTGTTGCCATGCATGAGTAGCCAATGAAATACAAAGGGGCATCGACTGAATTGGGAAAGAAAAAAAGGCAACAGGCTGAGTTGGAGAAAACAAAAGTTCATATGCTCATTAAGAATAAAAAACAACTTGTCTCATTCATTGCCAACACTTAGGACTCATATACACGATTTTTCAATAGTGTGCATGTTGAAATCACACAGGATCCCACCAATTCGATCACTTAGTGAAGCTAAACACAGGAATCATGTTATGAAACCAGCTCAAGAAAAAGATAGAAAAGATAAATCAACACCTTAGAATTCAGCCTCTTTGAGGGGGCAACCTCCTTTACATTACATAAATGAACAATTCTTGGATGATTCAAATGACAAAACCTCCTTTCTATATATAGGAGTCTAAGGAGTCACAATATAACCCAGCCAACCTAACAATAATAATATAAAGCCACAAAAATAACAATAGAGGGATTCTATGGGGCACAGTAATAACAATATGGGGATAATAGGGGTACAACTACAATAGTAATGGGGTAATCACTAGTATTATAGGGACCCAACATGCCCCTCTCCTTCAAAAAAGTGTTGTCCTCAATGCTTGAGAAGTTCTGGATGCTTCTGTATAAAATTCTCATCCTCCCATGTGGAATCTTCAGTGGATAAGTTCTTCCACTTGATAAGATACTCCGAAATTGATCGATTTCATAGCTGTCGAGTTCTTGTTTCTGTGACTGCTTCCGATTCCAATATAATTTTTCCTTCCTCGTCAAGTTCTAGCAATATTGTTTGAACTGGGAGCTTGTCGCCTATAACCTTCTTTAAACATGAAACATGGAAAACTGGGTGCAATCGAGAAGCTGCAGGAAGCTCCAATTTGTATGCCATAGTACCAATCTTTTGCAACACCTTGTATGGACCATAATACTTTGGTGATAATTTATTATCCTTCTTAGCTTGCTTGAGGGACATTTGCTTATATGGTTGTAGCCGTAGGAATACCCAATCACCTACATCAAAACTTCTTTCGCTACGATGTTGATTTGCATGTTGTTTCATTCTATTATGTGCCAACATGAGGTTATCCTTTAAGAGTTGGAGGACTTGTTGTTGATGTTCAATGTGATGTTCCACTGCTTGAACCCTAGAATTTTCTCTTAAATATGATTTGATGGATGGTGGCTGATACCCATAAAGTGCCATAAATGGGGTCATTTTTGTTGCTGTATGGAAGGAAGTGTTATACCACCATTCAGCCCGAGGCAACCATTTGACCCATTGTGTCTGTTTATCAGATACAAAGCAACGAAGATATCCTTCCAAACATTTGTTTACTATCTCAGTTTGCCCATCAGATTGAGGATGATAAGATGAGCTATGAGCTAACTGAGTACCAAGACAAGAAAATAATTCTGTCCAAAAATTTCCAGTGAAAATGGGATCTCTGTCACTTACAATAATATTTTGGTTTCCATGTAGCTTTTGAATTATTTCCATAAATGCAGTAGAAACTATACTGGCTTTAAATGGATGTGATAATGCACAAAAGTGTGCATACTTGGTAAGTGTGTCAACTACCACCATGATGACACTCTTTCCCTCAGACTTGGCTAAACTTGTGATAAAATCCATTGAATCCTCCTCCCAACGTTGGCTTGGAATGGATAAAGGTTGTAATAGACCCGGTGTCTTAATTGTTTCAACTTTATTTTGTTGGCAAACCAAACATTCCGCCACAAACTTTTGAATATCTGATTTAAGACCATCCCAAAAAAATTCCTTCTTAACCCTGTGGTAAGTTTTTAAAAATCCTGAGTGCCCTCCTAAGGGAGAAGTGTGCAATTCCATAAGAATATTTTGTTTTAGCTGGGAATTCTTACAGAGGTATAAGTGATCTTTGTACCATAACGAATCATTTTTCCAGCTAAATGTATCAGACATACTGGAATCTTGTTGTAACTTTCGAATAAGTGCAACTTTTGAATAAGTGCCCACACTTCTTCTTCATTCTTCCATTCCTCCCTTGCTTCGTTTATCCAATCTGGTTGGGTAATAGAAATGGTGCACAACAATGCTTCCACATCCTCATCCTTTCTTGAGAGTGCATCTGCCACCACATTTTGCTTCCCTTTTTTGTAGATGATTTCAAAGTCATAACCCAACATCTTTGCGACCCACTTTTGTTTCTCTTCAGAGGATAATCTTTGTTCTAAAAAGTATTTAAGGCTATCATGATCTGTTTTTACCTTGAAGTGTCTTCCCATTAGGTAGGGTCGCCATTTCTTAAGTGCATGGAGTATTGCCAACATTTCCTTCTCATAAATAGTTTTGTGTAAAAACTTTCCCTTGATTGGATGACTTTCAAAAGCAATGGATCTTTCATCTTGCATTAAAACAACACCAATTCCATTTCCTGAAGCATCACATTCCACAATAAAGGTTTTTGTGAAGTCCGGTGTAGCTAAGACCAGTGCTTGGCACATTGCCTACTTAAGATGTTCGAATGCCTTTGTTGCTTCTGGAGTCCATGAAAATGCATCTTTCTTCAATAATGTTGTTAGAGGTGCTGCTATTCTCCCATAATTCTTAACAAACTTGCGATAATACCCTGTCAACCCGAGAAATCCTCGCAGATGCTTTATGGATGTGGGAATTTTCCATTCCTTAATGGCTTTAATTTTGCTGGGGTCTACCTTAACTACTTCATGAGATACAATATGACCCAAATATTCCACCTCTTGTACTCCAAAGAAACATTTGGATCTTTTTGCATATAATTGTTTCTCCACCAATAGTTGTAGCACCCTGTCAACATGTTCAACATGATCCTTCCAGGACTTGCTGTAGATTAGTATATCATAAAAAAATACTAACACAAATTTTCTAAGGAATGGTTTGAAAATTGAATTCATCAATCCTTGAAATGTTGAAGGTGCATTGGTAAGGCCAAAAGGCATGACCAAAAATTCATAATGACCCTCATGACTTATAAATGTTGTTTTCGGAATGTCTTCAATCTTCATTCTGATTTGATGATATCCTGAACAAAGATCCAACTTGGTGAAGTAAATTGATCCATGCAGTTCATCCAGTAATTCATCAATGACAGGAATGGGAAACTTATCTTTAATAGTGAGCTTGTTGAGCTCCCTATAATCCAGACACATGCACCATGATCCATCCTTCTTGTGCACTAATACGACTGGAGCAGAGAAAGAACTTTGACTTGGTTGAATTATACCAGACTCTAGCATTTCTGCAACCATACGTTCAATTTCACTCTTTTGGGCATAGGGATATCTGTACGGCCTGATGTTTGGAGGAACACTTCCTGGAATCAGATGAATAGCATGATCATGATCATGAATAGGTGGGAGACCTTTGGGAGTCTCAAATACCTTGGAATGATTGTCCAATAATTTTTGGAGATCTGGAGAAATAGATGATTCCACTGTGGACACATCTAGCGAACATAATTGTGCAATTACACCTCTTTGTTCCTTTTTTAGAAGCTTTTTCATACCGTTAGAGCTGATTATCTTTCCCGGTTTCCCTGCAATACCCTTAATTCAACTTCCTTTCCTTCCACAGAAAATTTCATGAAAAGTTCTTGAAAATTAAAAGCTATTGTACCCAAGGATTGTAGCCATTGGACTCCTAGTACAACATCAGCACCTCCCATTGGAATGGAAAGCATTGGGCTAGTTAATACATATTCTCCCATGGATAGCTTGATATTATGGCACTTTCCCGAGCAATTTATTGTTCCTCCATTTTCAACCATCACTTGACACTCTGGTGCTGGATATAAGAAGAAATTCAATTCTCTTGCTACCTTACAATGAATAAAATTGTGGGTACTTCATGAATCAATCAACACTATTACCTTTTTCTTCTTGATTTGTCCTTCTATCTTGATGGTTTGAGGAGTGGTAATTCCCGCCAATGCATTACAAGATATGGTCGGATTCATTTCTTCTTTATCTAGGCTTTGTTCCTGGAGTATATCCTCTTCTTTTGACCTTTCTTGCTCCTTTTCTTCTTCCTCTTCACAATCTATGTAGAATAATTTCTTCTCAGCACACTTATGACCTTTAGTGTATTTGCTATCACAACTGTAACAAAGCCCTTTTGCTCTTTTTTCTTCCAATTTTTGTGGTGTCAACCTTATAGGTTGTGGAAGACTAGCAACAAAAACACTTCCATCTTTATAGTTGTGAGTGGTATGCTTCCTGGTTGCCATAATTTTTCTTTCCATTTTTCTTGCTAACCTGAATGCCTTCTCTAATGAATCAGGTTCCCAAAGGCGAACATCATGTTGGATATTATCCTTTAAAGACCCTATGAACACATCAATCCTATGCTCCTCTGGAATATCTTTTACCCTTATGTTCAATTTTTGGAACTCCTCAATGTGCTCCATTATTGAACCCTTTTGTTTGAGACTTATCAATTGGCTAAAAAAAGTGTTGCTTTTTGTATCCTCATAATGTGCTATCAATTCTTCTGTAAAAATTGCCCAAGTGATAAATTGTTTACGAGAGAAAAGCCATTGATACCATACAAACTGATTTGGTTCCAAATATAAAGTTGCAATACGTACCTTTTGTGTGTTTGGCACATTATTGAGATCGAAAAATTGCTCCATCTGTAATATCTATGTTGCGGGATCCTTGCCATCAAACTTCCTCATATCGATTTTTGGAATATGGTGGGTCTTTGATCCAACATTAGAGTCTATGGAATCATGATTAACATTTCTTTTGTTCTCATCATGAGTTTCCTTTACTACCCTTTCACCATTAGTGACCCTTTCTTGTAGCAACTTATTCATATTTATCTTCAATTCTTCCATGTCTGTCTTCAAATCTATCTTCAAATCATCCATCTTAGATTCCACGTCATTCATCTTAGCTTATACACCTTTCTTTAAAAAATCCATCTCAGCTTCTACACCTTTCTTTAAACCATCCATCTTAGATTCTGTTCCTTTTTGTGCAAGGGACAGTTGTTGCACTTGGTCTTGTAATTTTGAATATCATGTTGCATTTCTTCCTCTTCTTCATGAGTCATGCTAGAGATTTCATGTTCCTTACTAGGTGTTTGCATTTTCTTTCCTCAGGGCATCAGTTACCGATAATAATGCTCTACTATGCCCTTTGAATTCCTTCAAAATAAATTTTCAAACCAAGCTTAAGCAAAAATTTAAGAAAATCTATGAAGGAGCTCGATATTGCCTCTGATGTATCTCTATACTTTCCAATCATCTAGGTTTGAATTTGTGACCTGCAGTAGCCCTCTGTGTCCTCTTTCCAATGCCACAAGTCTGACCCAAATTGGATTCTCCAAGGAAGAGTTATGTGAAATCTCCCACAGTGACTTGATTATAGACTAGTTCAGTAGAGCGAACTTGTACGACATGCCACGAGTCACTGTTTCGACCTTTGGATCTGAAAAATGCATACATGAAACTACAATCCGTCCTCTTTCTGTACCTACTTATGAAATTTCAATCCGATCCCCAAAGAGAAAGTTATAACGCTTTTCCTCAGGTCATCTGTTTGGAATGTAATTTAGGAGTCTGCAAAAAGACCAACTTCCTCAAATCATATCTCCGCAAATATAGCGCGAACAGCTCTGAAATTCAGATCCGAGGTTTAGCGTGATTTCTTCTCAAATGGGTTGTTTTTGCAACTTCTGAAACGTTGCAGAAAAAAAGTTATAGCGAAAATTCCATGATGACCTATTTGGAGCAACGAAACCCTAGAATCCAAAGCTCTGATACCAAATGTTATGAAACCATCTCAAGAAAAAGATAGAAAAGATAAATCAACGCCTTAGAATTCAGCCTCTTCGAGGGGGCAACCTCCTTTACATTACATAAATGAACAATTCTTGGATGATTCAAATGACAAAACCTCCTTTCTATATATAGGAGTCTAAGGAGTCACAATATAACCCAGCCGACCTAACAATAATAATATAAAGCCACAAAAATAATAATAGAGGGATTCTATGGGGCACAGTAATAACAATATGGGGATAATAGGGGCACAACAATATTAATAAGGGGTATAAATACAATAGTAATGGGGTAATCACTAGTATTATAGGGACCCAACAAATCACGTCAGGCAAGGGGTTGAAGAATACTTGGATCAGTTTATATAGATTGCTACCAAGGAAGATCTTGAAGTGAACAGGAATAATATCCAGAAGTACATTGGTGGTCATGTCTAGATCAATACCATGTTGCTCTACTAAAGAAGGAAACTCAGACCCGTTCCAAGTCAATGTACCCAAATGCAATGGAGGCTAGAGTCCTCTTCTAGCCTGATCCCATCACATAATTTGGGGAATTCATCATGCAATACAAAGCTTGACACCATTATGTGACCGAGAAACTAAAATTTGAAGTTGTTGAGTTGCAGTTTCCCCAAACTCAAGCTTAACTTGTTTTGTCTTATTAGGTGGTCTAGTTAGCTCTTCCTAATTTTTTCCTATATGGGTACTAGTATATTGTAATATTATTTTGTAATTATTTTGTAAGTAAAATTCCAAGTTTCAATTGTGGAATGTGAAGAGTCATTTTGTAATGAAGCTGAAGAGCCATAAGTGAAGTCTAAGAGCGATAAAAGGGAGATGAATAGTCACCTCTTTTGTTTTAAATATGTCCTCATAACTCATGTAAAGGGATTTTGGGAGCCAAGATTTTAGCTAGGCTTTGGCTTAGGGTCAAGAGCTTAAGAGTTTTGTTGAGAGCCTTGGCTTCTCCATAACATAGAGGGAGTATACTTCTTTGGAGGGGCAAGTGTAAAATTCATGTTCCACTATTGGGACTAGTGGTTCATTAATGATATATGTATGCTTGGAACTTTCACTTTAATAAAAGCTCAGAGATGAGACATTTTCATGCATATGTTGTGAATATAGTAGGACTACTCTTGTTATGTTTTCAATATATGTTATCTCATGTATGCTAATGCTTATGAACTATTTCATTTGCATTATTATGAATCTTGTTGAATGTGTGTTGTTGTATATTTCTATCATGGTTAACATGTGAACTAATTTGTAGGCTAACTTTTGATGCCCTTTTTATTCTCAAGTGTTCCTTTTAAACTATGTACTATTACAAGATTTTAAGGGGCTCACCTATTTTCCCCTCATTGTGTTAGAACCTTTCATGCATCACCTTTGACCCTTGAAAAAGTCACACACTTGTTTCACCAAAGTCATGAATATGCCATTCTATGTGTTATTGCAGTCAAGGAACATCATTAAAACCCACTTCTTTACCAGGCCGTATTCCAGATTTGGATCCTACTCCAAACAGTGTGGGTTCTAATTGGGAATTCATATTGGGGAGACCTGCTCAATGTCGTCGGGTCCAACACCATCAATATTTTTGGCTCTAGAAGGAGGCCCAGATGACAAGCTAAGCTTGTGAAGTCTATTGTGAACTTTCCTTACCTTTTAATGGCTTCTTCCCATATCTTAACCCTGGCATATTTTTCGAGAACTACAAATTTGAAAGTGCTCAAGTGGATAATTAATGACTTGTCAAATCTGATGTTCAGTGGCAAGGGAGGAATAACCATTCTTGGGAACACCACTCGCTCTCTTGAATTATGCACTCAACATGATATTCACTGTAAGGATATTGCTTGTAGGTTGTTCATTCTCACATTCTAAGCACGCATTAAGGAATGGTGTTACACATTGCCAACTGTTTCTATTCACTCTTTCGAACATCTTTTCAAGGAGATTTACCATGCCTTTGGCATGTATGATTATAAATCCATTTATATAAAAATCATGCATCTAAGAAAAATAACTGATGGATCTCAACAACTTTCATGATTGCTTCATTCATTTTTGTTACGAATTTTATGAAGATAATATTGATTGGAATTTTATGAAAGACGAGTTTCAATTTCTTGTTCATATTTCAATGAATCCAAAAGAATATGAATCTTTTGAAAGTCTCCCAACATACACTGGTTATGGAGCCCCCAAATCTACAACAAAAAAAGTTTCTATTACAAGTGACTCTTCATCTTCTTCTCATCAAACAACTCCATTTATGTAGGTTGAGGTTGGATAACTTGAGAGTCCATCCTTTGATTTACCACCATCTTCTCCCACCTCACATATTCAAAATTTAAATGCAAGTTTGGACTATGGATCTGATTTTTCCGGTGATGTTCTTTCACCTCATCCTCCACTCGTTGGTTCCTTTGTTCCTCCTGATTGCGAGTCATTGTATCCATCAGTTTGAATCGTTTCTTCTGATGTTCATGAGGATAAAATTTAGGAGGGAGTTAATTTTGACTAACAAACTTGCGATATCATTTATGATGATTATGTGTGGGATTCTATCTATTAACAAGAATCTAGTATGAAAGTTTATCTTTCTCCTTTTTCACCTCTCCCTCATTATCCTAACATTATCCACGATTATGTCATACATGTTGAATATTTTTAAGGAACAGTTCCCAACAATGTTAATCTTGATCATAGTTAGGACTCATGTAATGTTAGTTTACATCTGAACTCCGAGTGGAAAAATCTTCTCTTCTTGATCCCTCCAATCAATCATATGATCATTCTAAAGAAATAAAGGGTGGAATTTCTTGTTTTCAATCTTCCGCTCTCTACGATTCGTTAGATCAAGAGGATACCTTTGTTTTCCATGTTGAACTTTATTATCATGGTTGTCACGATCTATTATTTGGCTCATTTGGTCATGAATCTATATTTTATATTGTTGGTATTTCTAAGCCACCAGTTTTTAATGATCTACCTTTCGATGTGTTCGAACTAGCACAAGCTATCGAGGAATTTTGGCCCACACTGATGGTTATGTCAAGTTCTCATAGTCTTGAGGATAGTTCCAATCATGATCATGATAGTGTTTTATCTTTCAAGGATCATCATCATTTGATCGCATAAATTTAAAATTAATCCTTTCCACAATCTTCGCACCCTCCATCTGTTTTGCACGATGCTATCATTCAATCATTAGAGGAATCATACCTAGAAAGATTGTTTGTGAAATGTAAGTTTTTCATTTGCTTTATGTTTTCAGATTTTAGAAGTTTGAAAGGATTATCTTGCATGTCACGTTATTGTGATGTGTACAAAAACCATCATGCATTTGCAGAGTGTTTTGCACATACTTTTTCTGTTGTATTTTTCTGCATGCATTTTCACTCTTTGAATGTTGTGGCATGCATCGATTTATCTTTCTTATTTGTTGTTATTCTTGAATATATTTCTTAATATGGATTTCCTGGCCCATATAGGTCAGCCTACGCATTGGTGGTTGCAATGGAAGTTTCATTTTACATAAGTCTGTCCTATTCTCGGTTAGTTTAGGAGTAGGAGTAGTTCCTTTGTCTTCTTTATTTTGATTTACTTTCCGCCCTGCTATTTTCTTTCCTTTTCATTGTAGGATAGCTTCTTCATGAGATTATGTTTGGTTTCCGAAGCAAGCACTGTGAATTTCGAGAGGAAATTGTGCTACTGTCAATGCTTGGTTATATGTTTATTCCCTCTCTTTGCATGGATCTTGCACCTTTTAGTTGATGATACCCTGATGGAAAATGCATTCTTTTTCATAGAAAACCATAGTGGAATCATGTTGCTTAATCTATAACTAGTACCACTTACTATAATTAGTTTTATAATTGTTTAGTTTCATCTTCTCAACTAAATCGAGTAGAGTAAGGAGGGGAGGAAACTTCAACAAGTGAACTATATTTCAAAGGTCTATAAATATACTTCTGTAAAGGGAAAACCTCCTCTACTCTCAATAAGTTGGGATCCCTCTTTGGCCCCATGAAATCAATAAGTGTCAATGCACAGTTCTATGAATAAAATGAAAAAAATATATAAAGGGTGAAAGAAGATAAAGTCTTCCTGTGTGGGGAGGTGAAGTAAGAAATTCTGCTGGGATACTATCCAGGGTCACTGGCAGTAGAGCAATGTTTGTGTCCCTGAAGTGACTCCGTCGGGATACTGTTTAGGTCTGCTGGTAGTGGAGCAACACCAGAGATGAAAACCAATACTCTAACAATCCTTTTTCATTTGTGTATCTATATACCTCTCATCCCTAATCAAAATGTTTGAGTTTGACTTGTCTTTGTTAGTGTGCCACCGATGAAAAGAATGGTAAGGACTATATCCTTAACATAAGATAATTAAAGAAGATATGGTGATTAATGAACTGAAAAATAATTCCTAAAGAGTTAGACCTATTTTACATGAGTTAAGACCCATATAAAGAGTTGGAGTTCTACCAGTGTGTTTCCAAGTGTTGTACCAGCTAAAACCACCCTCCAAAATGTTTCCCATGCTTTGATTTTGGAGCCTCCCTTATATCCACAAGAGCTTATCATTCACTGTTGTCAAGTATTCATGCTATATTAAAGACTCATCTTTCATGCAGTGCTTGTGATGTGTTGTTTTGATCCTGATTTGATGCCTTTCAGAAACAATATATCTCTTTCCTTGAGCTTGCAGCATTGCTAGTCTTTGTTACACAGTATTTTGTCACATCTCCTTCACTTCCCTGTGACATACCCTGAAGTTCCCAAAACATGATCATTATATAGTATACTCATCCATGTATACAACTTAGATCCCTCCTTTAACTTTGCTTGGAAAATATCTGGAGCTTTCCCTGAAGAAATAGCTCTCAGAAACCTAAAATGAGGGTCATCACTCTTATGAAGCTCAAAACCGTGATGGTTGCCTGTTGCACTATGCTAGACAACTAATGGCATCACTCTGTTTGCTCATATACACACGATGATCCCAAAAACGATTTTTTCCCAAAGGAGATGCAAAGCTTTGTGATCTAGAAGCTTCCAGAGCGGTGAGCTGGAGGTGGTTTCACATAAATGAGGTCGAATCCATCTAACTTGACCTCTTTGTCTTATCCCTATGATCTACCTCCTTGAGATGTGGGTCTAATCCTATCTTTGGATAAATCCTAACTCCCTCTCCCAGCCTATAAATTCTTTCTCTCCAATTCCCAAATGGTTGGTCAGGTTAGAGGCTGGGTTGATCTATGTCCATTTGCACCCCTATGCTGTGCTTGTGCTTAGAGGTTATTTATTAGACTTGGAGAAGGAGTGTTTGGAGAGTTTCTTGGCTTGTACTTAGATTACCATGCAAGGAGAGCCTTTCAACATCAAGGTTATGGTTGTAAGCTTCCCTTTATTCTTTAAATAATATACAATAACTGGTTCATCTTCCCAAAATATATATGTTCATGTATTTATTAGCTTGTCATTCCTTGATCAACTAAGTATGTTATTATTGGATTTTCTATTGGTTTTGTCATGATTTGTTGTCTCTTGATCACTTTTTAAGGTACATAAGCGCTAAGAGAAGCAGGAACAAGTCCGTGACACAAGCGGTTCGAGGCTCTCAATAAAGGAAATTGGATTAGCATCAGAATGAAGTAGGCCATCTCTCTCGTTCTACTTTTCAATTATAATCTAGGAAGATGTCTAGTTGATTGTCACTTCAGTTGCTAGACCCACTCATTGGGCTAGAGGGATCATCTCTGTTCATAGAGAGGATTAACCTTTTCAATAGTCTTCCCTTCAAAAACTACGCAATCTTGGAAGGAAGGCCAACTTTGAGGATCTCAATTGTCAAATATAGACACGCAAACCAACCTTGAGCTCAAAAATTGCACAAAGGTTCCCTTTCTCTAAGAAACTGTGAAATTCACTAATTCAAGGGTTTGTCTAGTCCCCTATGGTTGGGAACTGCACAATCCTTCTTGGTAGTGTGAATGGACATTTTCACAAAAAGGAAAAAAAGTAAAAAGTAAAAAGTAAAAAGGAAATCCATAGAAAATAGGGAGTGATCAATTAGTTTCTCGAAGAGTGGCACACGTTGCTATTTTTGGACTTCTTGCCAAGTGTCTCTTTTTCCTTGATTTCAGGCATGCACATCATAAACCCTAAATAGCCTAGATATATATAATAGAGACCCCTATATATCATTTTCAGAGTCAATCTCGGAGCTCTAGCCTCCCCAAGGAGAAAAAGGAAACTTCAGTGGAGTTTGCAGTGCTTTTCTAGGTGAGTTTTTCTTTTGTCGCCTTTTTCTGTCACTTCTGTGAGTGTTCTTTTTCTTGTTTCTTTTCATGGTTGCTGGAATTTTAAATTATCTTATATTGTATAAGTGTTGTTTCAGTTTGTCGTTTGCATTTTACAAGTGTCACAACAAATTTCTTGTTTTTTCCCATTAGTGGTTGTTGTTTCGGCAACTCCCTGTGCATGTTTATTTTTCCTTTTGCATGTTGATATTATGCACTTGATTTTCACTGATCTATCTTTCCCTTAGTCAGATCTGCACTCTCACTTGTACCATCACTCAAATATGCCACTTTCCCATCCTTTTTCTAGGAATATTTTCGCTTCACTTAGCTAGCACCTGCCTTTCTAATTTGGGAATTCCACAAGTCCAAGGCTCAATCCTCACGCTTGGACTCTGAGACTATGTAATGCATAGTCCCTGGCTTTCCCAACTACACATTGTGTAGTTCCAAGGCTGAAGCCTCACCCTTGGCCACTGAGACTATGCAATGCCTAATCTCTCCCTTATTCTGCCCAGACTGAGATTGCACATTGCATAGTATCAAGCCTTAAGCTTCTCCTCTGGTTGTTGAGACTTTACAATACACAGTTCTAAAATCTAATCCCTTCCCCTGGCTCAAGAATTGCACAATTTTCCCTCTTAGTCTTGTGTTTGTGGCCTTGATCGTGTTTTGTGAGTCATTTTGCTAAAGCTAATTCATGTTTTCCATGAGTGAATTTTCCTCCTACAAGTATTGTAGTTGTTGATCACTTATCCTGATTAGTCATTTTTATCATGACCCCCAAGAGATCTGCCTCAAAGGTAACTACAAAAAGTAGCACTGGGGAGGCAGTTGAGAGTACTCTAGTGAGCTTGCCAGCTTTCTCACATACTCAACTATTTATAGAGAAAGATTCAGACATCACATGGAACAAAGTGAATGAGGCCTCTTTCCTAGCACCAGATTACCATCTCATGTATCGTTTGCTAGAGTCTGAATCTCTCATGGATTCTTACTTCTATGCAGTCACCAGCTACTTGAAAACAAAGGATGTTTTCAAAGGTTGGGTGAAAGAGCCAATGAATTTTCATCAGACACCCACCAACACCTACAAGACCAAGTATCTTAGGAAGGATTATTAGTACTTGATAGTTTTATGTTGGAGGATCTATTTCTAGCAGAGTATTGAAACCTTCCCTGAAGAGTGGGCATTCTTATTGAACTAGATTGTGAACAAAGGAAAACCATTCAACTGGTCAGACTTGTTGGCTCAACAATTGAAGATCCATGTCACTAATGCCCAAAATACTACCAAGGGAAAGCAAGATAGATTCCACATGTCTGCTTACCTGCTGGATGTAATATGTGCTCACAATTCATTCCTTGGAATGAACTAGACTTGGTCACTAAGAGAGGCTGTCGTGCACATTTACTGCAAGTTGCTTTCAGAGTGCAACCAAAAAGGAGTAATGGAAAAGTTGACTGATTACTTCATCATTCCATTGTACAAATTAATCTTTGAGGAAGAACCACCTTGCATGTCATGTGGGGCAATGGAAGCAGTGTTAGAGATAGGAGATTGGTTTGCCTCACAAGATGTCACTTTCCTCAGAGTGTTTGGTAGATAAAAGTCTCCACATCTCCTACAAAGGTATGTCGTCGATAGGTTTCTCATGCAAGAAGTTTCTTACCATCTTTCCACAAGATTATCAATAGTTTTGCACAGGAAAGAGAAAGCACCTTGGCCTGCTCTTCCTTTGTAAACCAGATGGTATGAAATAAATAATTTGAAAGTTGTAGAGACCGAAGGAAAGAAGATAGATAAATTCACATTCATCCGTTTGGACTTCAATGCATATGATCCTAGGAATGTTTGTAAAGATGATCATGTAAGGATTCGTTTTCAATGGCCAAGAGGGACATTTTATAGGCGTGAGGAGGAGGAGACGAAGAATTGTTACGATGCCTCCAAGTCTCTTAGACTAGTCATCTTCGCAGGATCATCACACCTTACTCTGCAAAAGGAAGTCACTCTAGAGGCATCACTAAGATAAAGGAAACAACCTAGTGCATCAAAAGGGAAAGAGGAAGTTTGCACATAACCTAGCAAAAGAGAAAAGCTGCAAGATGAAAGCAGATCTAGTCATCCTAAAAGTGGCCATAGCAGTAGAGAAGAAGAGGAAACAAAAGAAGAAAGAATTAGAACATAAGTAGAAGGAAGAATAACAACAAAGGAGACTGTAAGAAGAAAACTAGAAGAAAGAATATAAGAAAGGCATAAGCAAGAAGAATAAGAAAAATGAAAATAAGCAGAAGAAGAAGAAGAGCAAAACCACCTACTAGAAGAGGAGAGCGAACAGTTGCAGGAAAATTAGCTTTCTCAAGAAATTGAGGAGTTGATTGTGATTCAAGACATGGAGGTGGAACTGGAGCTGTTGAACCAAGATGCTGTTCTGATGCCGAGCACTTAGTACGTCACCATTCAATCTACCCTCTTACAAAAATAGAGCAAGCTCCAAGCGAGGAAGAGGAAATTGTTCTTCTTGATGATGGTCTGGTCATGGAGATATACAATCTGAATTATGACGAGCTTCAGAAGAATATTGTACAAGAAAGGAAGAATTTTTTTTCCTGACGATCTCACATCCCCTAGATTCATCAGAGAAAGCGTGATTGTGACAGACACTAAAAGGAATCCAAATTCCATTTTTGTAGCCAAATTTGCCTTCCTAGGAGTAGCAAAGTATAAGATGGAGTATCTGATGGCTGAGAACACACATATGGCAAAACAATTATAGGCCACGAGGTAAGAATTTGAAAAAAATCGAGCAGAGGTCCAGAACGCAACTCTTGCACAAGTATATTTGGAAGAACTTAAGGAAGCCATACTTGGAGAAGTATCAGCATTGGGAGAGACCATGCAGAACCTTTATGAGGAGCTTGTTACCATGCATAGGGAAGTTTTCCACTTCCATGTCTTGCAACAGAAGTGTAAAGATCAAGCTAAAGCTCTCAAGGTTGTTCGAACAACTATTGCTACCGTGCATGAGTGGTCAATGCAATATAAAGAGGCACTTCCCTAGTTGGGAAAGAAAATAAGGAAACAAGTTGAGTTGGAGAAAGTAAAAGTTAGGATGCTCATCGAGAATAACAAATAACTATCCTCATGCATTTCCAACATTCAAGCCTCATATGCATGATTATACAACATGGATTTCATGGTGAAATCACATAGGATCCCATCAGTTGGCTCACTCCCTGAAGCCAAACATAGGAATCAGGTCAAGAAGGAGGTTGAAGAATACTTGGATCAATTCATATAGATCACTACCAAGGAAGATTTTGAAGTGAATGGGAAGAATATGGAGAAGTACATTGGTGGCCTTGTCCGGATCAATACCATGTTGCTCGTGCTAAAAACAGAAACTAAGACCAGTTCCAAATTAGTGTACCTAGATGCAATGGAGGCTAGAGTCCGCTTCCAGCCTGATCCCATCACACTGTTTGGGGAAGTCATTGTGAAGTACAAATCTTCGCACCATCATGTGGGCAAGAAACTACAAGTTGAAGTTGTTGAGCTGGAGTTTCCCCAAACCAGAGCTTAACTTGTTTTTTCTTATTAGGCTATCTAGTTTGTTGTACCTAATTTTTTCCTATATGGGTATGAGTATATTGTAATATTCTTTTGTAATTAATTTGTAAGTGAATTTCCAATTGTCAATTATGGAATATGAAGAGTCATTTTTTAATGAAGTTGAAGATTCATGAGGGAAGTCCAAGAGTCACGAAACGGAGATGAATATTCACCTCTTTTGTTATAAATATCTCCTCATAACTCATGTGTAACATCCTCCTCCCACATCTACCCAAGTAACTGACCAACTGGGGTAAACATGTGGTGAGAGGCTACTATGATCTGGTTCAACATCCTAGGTCACCTTAAGTTAGTGGAATTGACAAACCACAACCAAATTGACCATACACACATCCAACAGAACCTCCAGGAGCTACCCAACCTTTCCAGGTGACCAATCCCTGAGTAATTCATCAGTTCAAGGACCTAGAGCCCCAATTGCTCCCTTTCCAAGCTCTCCAAGCGACTGAAGGTCCCAGTCACTCCCATGAGACTGCATGAGTGCGACTATAACCTTTTTTCTACCAATGATATGCCAACGACTGCGAGATTTAAGGCTAAATTCTAGGGCTAGGACCTAGTCACTGCCCATAACTTCATGGAATTCACAGAAATGAAAAGAAACATAGAGACAATGTTGCCAATGCAAATTATTAAACAAGGACTTCACTGGACCCTTACTAGCCATGACAAGAATTTCATCAAACATATCACAATTATTCATTCTACAAGTTTAAACAACAAAACTGAGCATAGGGGTCTCATACTTATCTTATAATCACTAAGAAGCACTGGTGCCTTATTATTTTAGCTACATTATCATCTATTAGGTCATATATTCATTGTTCATTCATTCAAAAATCAAAAAATGATTAAAACCATACATTTTCATTGTCATAGAACATATTCATAACAAACATATAAAAAACAGAAATAATGAGGATAAAATAACCATAAATGTCACATATAATCTAGAACATTTTCTCATAAAATACTAAGGAAAGAAACTGTTATTAATGAATGCAAAAGCCAACCTGATATGGGACTACCACATTCCACCTGATCGTAGATTGGCTGAGCCAAGTCTCTCTTCAACCAATCATCCCATGCCGTATTCCAAGAATGAATGTGGGACTCAAACCAAAAGAACCAAACAGGGCTTCCCGATGCTAAACCACCTCACCCTCATCAATAGAATCAAGCCTTATCGTAATCCTCACTAGATCACTAGGCCATAAGAAAGCATGGATGCCACCGGATTTCTCCACCTACACCGTGAGGAATTTTCCTGTCTCCTAGTCTCTAAGCTTTACTGCAACCCACAGTCAAATCCAGGGGTCACTAGGCCATAATTGAGACACCACCCTCCAGGCTTTACCATATATCCCACCATTCACCAACAAGGATTCCTAGGCCTGACCAAGGGAAACCACTTCTAGGATTTACCGTATATCCCACCATTCACCAGTCGAGGATTCCTAGGACCACCTATACTTGAATTTACCACAATCCATAGTCCGGTTCAGGGGTCACTAGGCTAGTGGATTTACCACAATCCATAATCTTGTTTAGGGACCACTAGGCCACATGTTATTTATTTCAGAGATCCACCTCACTCAGGTTCAAATCCATCCGAAAATCCAGCTCAACCAAAACATGATAACCCCATCGCAATATGGCTATTCGGAAATGGCAAGGCAAGGTTGAAAAACATTATCACACTTGGCAAAACCTATTCTCATCACAACAAGAGAGCCAAGAACACACATGCATAACCATGCGTGCCAAATCTAGCAAGGAAATCACACATGCGAATCGATACTTGTTGGTAAACCCATTGTAGCTGCTTGATCCTGCTCTTCCTTGCTTGATCTTTGATTCCTCTTTTCCTTCTTTTCCTTTCTTAATACAATGTTGAAATGCTCGAAGAAAAATTTGTCCAAGAGTGTGTGAGAGAGATAATGGAGAGAGAGCTCCAAAACTCAACTGACAAAAGGTACCAACTAATCATCATAAGCCTTTTTATTAATGTGGCCTCTATTTTCTTCATTTTCCATTATTTCCTTCATTTTCCTCCTCACATGCTAATTGTAACCTTTCACCTTCCTTTTCTCCTAATTTCCATTATTTTCACAAATAAATTGCTGAAAATGTTGTTTTACCTTTCCAAATCCTTTTCCATTTCTTTTGCCAATTTCCTTAGCCATAATAAACCAAATGAACACCCACACTAGGATTTTTTTCCCAAGATTCATCTTGGAATAAGCATCCCATAACTGTGGCTATTATTTTGACTTTATTAACTTTTAATACATGAATGTTTCACCAGGGCTATTATAGAACCCTCCCCCTTGGGAGAACACCGTCCTTGGTATTCAACGACACATATAACCAACAATAATGCTGAAAGAAAAAGATATTTCCAATGAAGATTTATAACTTAGCTCGTTTTATTATTTACAATGATCAACCTACTGAAAAGAAAATCAACATAACAACATAAGAACCATAATGACATGACAACCATACTGCTTATTGGAGCTTTATAACATAGCTCATGGTGGTATTTACATCCATATACATATGTACATATACCAAAAATGTCACACCATAACATATGCCAAAAGCATTCACTCAACCAGCGAATAAGGAAGGATGCATAGCCCACATCTGATCCACCATTTCCCATGTACCTTCATCGGGCCCAAAGTGCTTCCACTCTACTTTAACCTACTCAATTCCTTGGTTTCAGAGCATGAAAACCTTTTTCTGCAATATTCACTAAGGTTCTGGCTGAATTTTCCATCTGGCTCCATCTACAATACAATCCAGTCAATCACATGATCAACATCTTTAACATACTTCTTAAGAAGTGACACATGGAAAACATCATGGAATTTCACTGTCGAAGGCAGTGCAACTCGATAGGCCAATGATCCAATCCTTTCAAGGATCTTGAAAGGTCTAAAAAACTAAGGTTCCATCTTGGCACACAATCCAATTTGCAAGGAGCTCTTCTTGGGCTTGATATGCAAGTATACCTATTCGCCAACCTAAAAATCCTTAAACAACCTGTTCCGATTTACATAGATTTTCTATTTGTCCTATGTTGCCTTGAGATTCTTCTTGATTACCTACATTTCCTATTCCATCTCTGCCAACATATCCCGTGTAATCAACACCCTATTCATTAGATCACTCCAACTGATGGGAGTATTGTACCTCCACACAAAGAGTGCCTCAAACATACTCATCATTAAATACTCCTAGTACCCATTGTTATAAGCAAACTCAACCAACGAAAGATACTCCTCCCATCTCCTCTGTCAATGCATCACATACATCCTCAACATTTCATCCCATATCTTATTGACCCTCTTTGTCTCTCCATCTTTCTACAGATGATAAGTTGTACTGAAGACTAAGTCTATACCTAAACCTACAAACAACTCCTTCCAAAACTTGGAAGTGATATTTTCATCCCTGTCTAACAAAATCTTCTTTGAAACACCATGCAATCTGACCACATCTCTGATGAACACCTATTCTGCATCACTAGCTAAATACGTAGTCTTCACTGGAATGAAATGTGATACCTTAGTCAGCTTTTCCACTACAACCATAATGGAATAATGCTATCTAGTTTTCCTCGACAAACCTGTGATGAAATCCATAGAAATGATCTCCTGTTTCCATTCTGGAATTGTAATCAGCTGTAGTAGTCCACTTGGATGCTTACATTTTTCCTTTACCTATTGTCATTCCAAACATCTAGCCACAAACTTTGCCACATCCTTCTTCATATTCAACCAATAATAAAATTCTTTATTGTTGTCGATGTATTTTGGTAGCCTAGGTGATCTGAATATGGTTTCACATCAAACTCCCTCAAGATAATCTTCTTGAGCTCACTGTTGTCTGGCACATATATCCTGTCCCTAAATCTAATCAAGCTATCTACTGAGAGATGATAGTCCACATCCTGTGCATCTGTACCACAACTTGTACCTATATCTGTACTCTGCTATAACCTGTGCATAAGCTCTTTATACCTATCATCCTTTTGACTTTCCTGTAAAATCTGATCCTGCAAGTCTGTCCCATAACAACTCATCGCTGCAATGTGATTTACCTGTATCTACCTGCTAAGAGCATATGAAACCCTGTTCTCTTTACCCTTGATATACCTGATCTCAAAGTCAAACTCATTGATCGTGGCCAACCATCTATCTTGCCTAGCATTCATATTTGGCTGGTCAAACAACTATCTCAACCCAAAGTGATCACTCATCAATACAAACTTCCTGCCAAGAAGATAGTTCCTCCACATCTTTAACGCATGAATGATCACTGCCAACTCAAGATCAAGTGTTGGATAGTTCTGCTCATGCTCATTCAAATTTTGTGACTCATAACATACTACTTGTCCCTCCTGCATGAGGACTCCACCAAGTCCTTTCTTACAAGAATTTGTGCATACCAAAATCTCTTTGTCCGGATCTGCAATCTTTACCACTAGAGCATTTGTCAACAACTTCTTTACTTGCCAAAAACTTGTTGCACATTCCTCTGTCCATTCAAATTTCTTACCTTTCCTCTACAATGACGTAATCGGATATGCAATCCAAGTGAATTTCTTGATGAACCTCCTATAATAACCTGCTAGCCCCATGAATGAACTTACCTCATCCATGTTTCTAGGAGTTGCCCAGTCCATGATAGCTCCTATATTCTCTGGGTTTACTTATATGCCTTCTTTGGAGACCACATGCCCTAAGTAATGTACCTTTGTTTGAAAGAAACCACATTTACTAAGATTAGCATATAACTGATGCTCTCTCAACAATCTCAACACTACTGCTAAATTCTCAACATGTTCTTCCTCATTCTTAGAATATAACATAGTTACCAATCAAACGAGAAAATTACCTAGTACCCATTTTTTTGAGGTAGCAAAAAATCACTTGATTTTGAAAAGTGGTGATTCATAATACACCTTTTTTTTAGCATATTTTTGGCGCTGCAAATTTTCTTATGTATCAAGTATGAACATTTATTTTTAGATGTTAGTGATTTTCATGTTGATTTTGAAAAGTGTTGATGCAGTGTCAACCTATTTTTTTTAGAGGATTAATTTTTGACACTTTAAATTTTCTAATGTCTTCTTCTTCCCTTGGATTTTTTTTTAAGTGTATTTATGTATCTCTGTGTTTTTATTTTTCTTTTCAATTTCTTTTGTAATTAAATCTTAATTTTTTCACGTAGTTAAAAAAATAAAAAAAAATGGTCAATATTTGAAAGTTAGTATTTTCTATATGTTTATGTAATGTTAATTAATATTTCAATGGCCATCAAATAATTGTCACTAAAAAACAAATAATTTTAAACATTTGACCAAAAAAACACATTTTCAATATAAATATAATGGAAAAAAATACACCATTTTAGACTTTTTGTCAAAAATGACATGCAAGAAAACGATTTTATGGGAAAATCCTAACAAAAACACTTAAAAAAATGGCATTTTTTTTTATGAATTTTACGTTAAAAAATAATAGCAATCACAATTTTTTTAGAAAAAAAAAATGAATCATAAAAAAATTAAAGTGAAAATCAGATAATACAAATATTGAACATATAACAACAATAATCGAATGCCCATTCTTCTCATAAAATCTCAAAGTCAAAACATTACAAGTAAAGCTAATGAAGATCTCTCAAAATTGAGCTTAATATGCATTCATAACTTAAATGTCATCAACAATATCATATAATCCATGTTCATCATCTTCTTCAGCTTCATTATTTTCTTCTTCCACAAATTTTCGGCTTGAGTTTCCTCATTTTCCTCTTCTAATGGATCTTTCATGTATGCAAATCTCCCAAAGTGTCCTTTTCCAATCATTCCATATAATGGTGGTTGAGGTTCCTTTGCCTTTTTTGCCACATATGATTAATTAAAATATCATTTCCTCAAACCAACTTCTTACATTGCATCTGGAAGAAATTGAAGAGCATTAATTCTTTGTTGAATAAAATTTTATGGTAGTGGGTCTCTTTGAATCGCAATGCAATTTCTCCTTTTTATAGGCAACATGCTAGTATTGTACCTAATCATCAAGCACAAAAACAATAAGTAAATTAGTATAAACACATAAAAACAAAAAAACAAAATATTAAAATTCAATTTTATATAATAAAACTTACTTGAACCTGAAAATAAATCCAAAACCCAATCTTCTTCATTTGAACATAAATCTATAAGATAGTTAATCAATGTTTGTGGTTTTTGATAAATGTTATCTATTTCTCCTTTTGCATGTTTATCCTCATATGCTAACTTTTTTACTACAACATCATGAACTAGTACTTGGCTATGACTCTTTCCATCTACTTGGTGCAGAAGAATAGACTGATAGCTATCATCTTTTGTCCAACATTCAACATGGATGAACTGACAATCACTTGTAATTGGTTGATCTTAGTAAGTAATAATATTTGAATTTTCCTGTAACATGACATAGTAAAAGTTCAATTAACTTGTACATAAAAAAGAATTTAACATTAATAAAACATATAATTTCAATGTCTTGCCATGTAAGCTGCATTCTTGAGTTTGATTTTTCCTTGAATCTTGTTAATAACATTGCAAATTGTGTGTCTGAATGAAATGTCATAAATTTCCAAAGTAGTAATGTTGTGACTTCTTGAAATCCATAACCACTTTATTAAAAGCTTGATAAGTGTAAGGCTCACTATCATATCCAATGTCTGGGAAATTGAAACCATGAGGAATGTTTGCAATAATCGGGGCATATTCCCTTTTAGATATGAGTTTTGCAATGTCTTTACAATCACCTTGTATTATTTGATATTGGATAGTGTCCAACCCATTCCAAATGAAATGAGTAAGAGTAGGATCAAGTTCAACATTCCTAAGACGTTGCTTTCTCAGCGTTTCCAACTTAATTTTTTCAATGAAGCTTTTAAAATTAGTTGGTACCCCATTCACATCCTTCTTCGACATCTTTGATGTAGAACTTCATTTTGGGTAGTTGAGTACAACATCATTCCAATTCTCTTCATTCAACATTCTAACCATATGTTCTTGTATTTTCATATAAATCTTATGATTGAATAAATAAAGTAAAAAATGTTAATATAGTGATATGTATAACAAATAATACCAACAACAATATGTTCTATTTAAAAGAAAATTATAATCCACGAAAAATTAAAAATAATTCAACAAACTTACTTTTGAAATTCTGAGCACATTTCCTCCAATAACAATTCACCTAACTTCACACGACATAATATTGATTTGACTAGTTTGTCATCCTTCACTCTTTGCAATGTTCTCCAAGGTGTGATAGTCATATCATTTGGAAGTTGCTTCATTTAAGGACCTGTTTTACTGTTGGTACATATTATGGGTTTAGATTTTTTAACCTTCTGATTTTTTATGGCAATATTCTCCCACATGTTGAAAATGTCGTCAATCAGTTCCCATATCTCCCCTATTCTAAATGTCAACTGGAAAATGTTATCCATGTCATTAAATATTTTTGAATTTACTTTTCCACCTTTTGAATTAATTTTATCCTCAATTTGATAATCTGTTTCCATACAACATTCCTTTTGAAAGCTTAAAACGACTTTTGCCTTATCCCCACCACATTTTTCTACAAATTCATTATGAATAAATCTGACCCTTTGGATGAAAGTCATAGAAATTCTATACTCATTATTTGCATTATGATCCCATGCCAATAACTTTGTCTCTGTTTCTGTTGAGCCAGCGTAAATGATGCATTACACTGTTTGAAAAAGATAGTTTCCAGGATATTCCTCGATCAATTATATTTTGGCCTCTGCTAAATGGTTCCCTCCAATTACATAATATCTATAGTCAAAATAGTGTGTCCTATCAAATGCCTCCTTGTTGGGAACTTGATTTGGATCAACAAGAACCACATAATCCACCAGATGTGCATATGGATTGTACTTGAACAATGTTTTCAAATTATGGACATGTAAGTAATGTGCCTTTATAATTTGATATTGAGATTGTCCTTCATCTGGGCTATAGAATTGGGTGACATTAAGCTCAAATGTTTTGGAACCATTAACTAATTTCTTATTCCTCAAGTGATTTCGAATGACATTTTGTTTTTTTTCATAATGCCATCATCTAAATCAGCACCTGGTGTTATGATTTCTTTATTGCCTTTATAACTTTTCACTGTTGCTTATGATTTTAAAAGATTGACCAATTTTTTATTTCTTCTTCTTCTTAATTAACATATCTTCTTCTACATAAAAATTCTCTTCATCATCAAGTGGAAGAGAGACATCCATGTGAATTTTTCTTTTTGGTGTTTCATTTCTTTTCTCCTTTTCAACAATAGTTCTAACCTCCTCCTCACTAATGGTAACATATTTTTGAGCTTGAGCTTCAGCTACAACTACCACATCTTCAAAAGAAACATGTTTAATTTTGTTATATTGACCCACCATATGGATTCTTTGTTGATCCCCTATATGTAACATTGTAGTGTCATGGATTGTTGATATTTGCTTCATTCTCTTTCTTGTTCTAAATCTTATATGGAAACTGCTGATCACATTCATAATATTTGGCTCTATATAATAAATACCCTCCAGCATCATTGAAAGGATCTCAACAAAATCCTATCAAAGAAAATACAATATGTCAATTATCAATCATTTATAAAAAAAATAATGATGCTTACAATAATACATAACACATAAATATAAATAAGCATACTTACAATGTTATTTGAAATGTTGGATGAGATTTCTTCACACAATGGTGTAGATTCTTCATCTGTGTCATAGTTGACCTTTGAGAGATGATATTTAATATTTTCATGTGACTTGAGAAATTTTTCAAGAACATAAACAATGCTTGAATTCGGCACCAAACATATGTCTTGTACTCTGCCTATCACCTCATATGGTTCACCCATTAAATCATATCACAATATAGATAGAGATGTGTACTATCAATTCATTCATTTGGAAATAATCTTTGGTGTACTTGATGGGCCAGTTGGTTGACTTTTACGATGTTTCTCAGTTCAAGTATGTTCGGCAGTATTCATAGCATGTCCACTTGCAACTTTAGATAATGAAATTGTTGTCCTTATTCCAAACATATTCATAGAGACCTTCCTTGATGCCATCTTCTTGAAATATATATATAAATTAGTTAATTAAAAAACCATATATTTTACACAACAAATCAAAAAAAATTAACACTTGTTATTTAAATATAAAAATAAGATAAATTATATGTAATTTTTAAAATTGTTCTAAAATTTATATATACAAATTTATAAAAAATTTATTATATACAATTTATTATATATAGAATTTTGAGATTATTATTTTTTTTTATTAAATATAAATTAAAAAAATTTAATTTTTTTCTAAATAATTTTTACGACACTTTTATAAAAATATTATTATATATAAAATTTTAAATTATTGAAATGAATAAATTATATATATATATATATATATATATATATATATATATATATATATATATATATATATAAAGAGAAATTATTATATATATAAAAAAATAAAAAATAAAATTATTTTTTTCCGAAGGTGGTAAAACCTATCAACTCAGGTGTCAAACCAATAGTGAGGACAGCCATCTCTGGCTGCTATCCGCGAATGCTGGGTTTGACTCATCACTGTTAAATAGTAAAACCACGCCACCTGGTATAACCCTGCTGGTGGTCCGTAATCGGGAGCAGGCTCTCACTCCTGCCAGATGCCTCTGGGTCTTGGGCCGTTAACCTGTTTCCTTACGTCCGAGGAAGACGAGCTCTTAGCCAAGCAGAAGCAGTTTTACGGCATACTCCAGGCCGGAATAAAAAAGAAAATTATTATATAAAAAAGTATATATTTATATTTTGATATAACATATTATAAATTAAAATTAAATTAAATTGTTTTTGCCCCTTAGAGAATTATTGGTCTACATGAATTATTGGTCTACATGTTTCGAACCTCAATCTAGGTTCATCATTAGGATCAAGATGGGGAGCAAGAACAACATACTGCTAATAAATATCTCAAAGATGCAATGATCAGTATCCAACGTTCAAAAGAGTAATTAATAACTATTTAAAATTTAATTATTCTTTTGAACGTTTGATACAAACTGTTGCATCTCTAAGATATTTATTAGTAGTCCGTTGATCTTTCTCCTCATCCTAGTCCTGATGATGAACCTAGATTGAGGATCGAAATGTGTTGACCAATAATTCTCCATGTGATTTTTCGTAAGATCTCAATCATTATATCATGAATCACAGAAGCATCTAATCTGAGATTGTTTTTACCCCACATGTTCTTTGGCCACTGGTCGGGGGCCCAAGCAAGCAAGGGGGTTGCGTGCAGTGCCCCCCACCTACCCGAGCCCCTAGCCAGTAGCTAAAGGGTCGTAGGTCGATTCTGTGTGTAGCGCCCCCATGCCTGCCCGAGTCCCTAGCCAGTGGCCAAAGGGTTGCAGGTCGATTCGGGAATCGACCTACACCCTTTGGAAGTTGGCTGGGAGCCTGGGTGGGTAGGGGGAGGGGGGAGGACTGCACGAATCAACCTATGGCCTTTTGGGTGCTGGCCGAGGGCTCAAGAAGGCGTGGCCCCCGGCAAGCGGCCAACAGTTCAGGGCAATAAAAATGTTTGTTTTTTTTTTTTCTGATGTTTAATTAAAAAAAACAAATTAATTTAAATATGAATTAAAAAAACTAATATTTATATTTAAAAAACAATGTCTTTTTATAATTAAAAAAAATAACAACTCAATTTAAAAAATAAAAAGAAAAAATAAAAATCTCTAACTACTTTTTTTTTTAAATTAAATTTAAATTAAAAAAAAATAATAATAATTTCAAAAAAATATATTTTAATTAAAAAAATCAATTTAAAAACAAGAAAACAAAAAAAAATGTTTTTTTTTTTTTAACTTTATTAATAAAGTGTAATAGATAAAATTTTAATTGAAAAAAAAAAAGAAAAAATAACATATAACAAATATATAACAAAAACAATAAATGGATTCTTTTTTTTTTTTTTGCCATGCAAGAATCTCAATACTCCCCAAATGAAATTAAAAAATAAATAGAAAAAAAAAGTAATGCTCATTTTTCATTTCAAAAGCCTAAAAATTGAAAAAAATCTTAATTTTTTTCCTAAAAATCCTACAAATTTGAGTGTTTTATTTTTCACTATTAAACTATAAGAAAAAAGAGTTTTTTTATGTGGTTTCTCTCGTAAAACAACAAAATTTCCCCAAATTCCTCTTTAAATAGTCAAAATAGAAAGAAAACTAACCTTTAAAATGCATAAAACTTCCATTCAATGTGCTATCGATGACAATGTAGCTCCTCCGCAAATCGCTCCAAACTTTTTAACAAGACCCAGAAGACTTGATGTAATGTGATAAACAGAAACAATGAATATTATTTTATAGCGATGATTGTGGGATTGCTTTAGCATTTTATTGAATGTGGGATTAAACTTAAAATTAAAAAAAAAAATTACAGTTAATATTATAGCTTTAGGTGAGTTTTCATTCATTGTGGGATAAAAATAAAATAATAATTATAAAAAATTTAATTACATAGTCAATGTTAAATAATTTAAATAAAAAAATTATTTTAATTTCGAAGAAATGCATTAAACAAAAATTTATGTCAATATTTTGAATAGAAACTAGGATGAAAATTTTCAAGACCAAAAGTTTAGTAATATGTTTTCAAGTAAATTATAGATGAAAATTTTAGAAGGAAATATTTCAAAACAAAAATTTTGGAGAGAAAATTTTCAGCGAAAGTTTTTGGGAGAAAACATTGGAGGGAAAATTTCCGGCGAATTGTTTTTTGTGGGGGGGGATTTAGAGGGAAATTTTCAATCTCTAAGCTATAAATTGTCATTGGGAGAGAGTGCATTTGTATCATTCAACATCTTCTAGTCGAAGGTCATGGATTCTTCTGATAGTGAAGTTTTTGTTTCTTTAGCATCGACATCTTCATCATGCAACAACTCTATTCATTTTGATGAATGTAACATGAATTCTTTCACTATGAATAGAGAGATAAATTTTCCACTTGGTCTTAATCATAAGGATGATGAGAGTAGCATTGATGAAGGGTAGCAAAAAGAATTTCCTGTGAATAAAGAGTCAATTTTTTTACTTCCTCCTAATCCTAAGGATTATGAGAGCACCACTGATGAAGGGGGGGATGAAGAATTTCCAGAGTCAAAGTTTCCACATAGCCCTAATCCTAAGGATTATGAGAGCACCACTAATGAAGGGGTGTTATAGACATATTTGGCCACATCAACCCCAAACTTATATGTCGATGTATTAGGGCTCATCAACCCCTAAAAGAGTTTTTTCATACCCTAAAGGAACATAGTCATCTGAATACATCATTCCTCAAAAGTTCCATCTAAGAAACCATCCAGAAATTGCTTAAATTGAACCATACTGACTGCTCCATTGGAAAAGTGCGATGCATACTGAGTGGTACACTACTAGGGTGTGATGCATACTGTTTAGGCCTTCTATAGGGTGTGATGGGTGAAGATGGACAAATTTCTGAGACAGTTTGTTAGTTGGTCGCTCATGGAATCTTCTAGAAATTTCTCCTATGCCACTTGGCTCTCTGAATTCGCCCAAGGATGAACAAGGGAACTAGGAAACCATCTCCAATCCCTTCTCTTGTGGAACCAATTGTAACAAGTGGAATGACACTAATCAAACCCCATGGATGACTCACACCCTTGCAAACATCTATAAATTGATCTCTCATCTAAGGGATCAGGAGGCTGGAACATTGTGAATTGAAAGGAAGTGCTAATAGTTTGTAATTGAGGGGAGAGCATTGTATTCTTGTTGGTGTGATCTTGCTATTTCGTGAGGTGAAGAAGGATTGAAGCTGGGAGGATGGCGCTGGATCAGCAAACTGGGTTGTAATTCTCCTTTCTATTAATAAATCTCTTCAAGTTTTCTCCCATATGACTGTGCAATTGTGAATTCTATCATTTGTTCATTATATATCTGATTCTGTAATGTTTATGTTGTAATAGATCATGATGCTTTGACGGTTCTTTATTGTTGTACTTGTGCAGGCACTCTCCAAGTGTGTTAAGTATGGGGAGGAGTTGCAGGATCTGCCAAAGGAGAGAGAGATCAAGCAAGGGATTAAGCAGAAGTTCCAAGTTGGTTCCATTATCTTTCTCTTATCTGTTACACATAGGAAAAATCATTGAATTGCTTTAAACTGTTGTTTCTAGGGTAGCTGCCAAACCTAGAGGGTTAGTCGTTCGACAAGACACTAATTTTCCCAGAAACAAATTGGCGACTCCGCTGGGGAATGAACAGATGTTTGTTTGTTGTTATTGTTTGTTTTATGTTCAATTTGATAAACTATAGACAGAGTCTGAAGCCAGCCAGGTAGCTTTCGAACTGCTCTTGCTTTGCAATTGCATAGTAGATGAATGCTGCTTCAGTCAATCTCTGGTTTAGTTTATGAATTAAACATTTGACTTGCAAGCACATCTAGATGCCCTTTTGGTAGCTCAGTAACCTCTCAAGACATTCCATCATACTTTGCTCATTATTGTTCATCAAAACCAAGCTTGATTTCATTGAAAACTGCTCCACATTTGAGCCAAAAACCTTTTCAGTTCTGCTCCATGGACCATCGCACTGTCTTCCACTATGTTCCAGTATGCATCCCATCTCCCTAGTGCAAAAAGTGCGATGCATCTCAATTTTTGTGAAGCCTAGGTGTGATGATTGATTGAACTCTTTTTACATCTAGAAATTGAGGGTTTTTGACCTGTTTTCAGTTTTGTTTGGTTGTTTTGCTGGATATGAACAGTACCTCTTCACAGAAGCTTATTTGCATCACTTAGATTAGCCTCAATTACATTAGGATTAGTGAATGTTTTGTGTATTTGTTCCTCATTTACAATCCTTTGTCGAAAATTTGTTTTAGTCGATTTGTTGCTTTGATACAAAAAGTGTCTTAATTGTCATCTTTTGTCGAAAAGAGAAGTGTCGTAAATTCTTCCTTCCCTTGATAATTCATTAAAATTTTCTTGACGCATTTGATTGATTTGTTTACATTCAAAGTGTCGAAAGCATTTTTATTCAAAATTGAAAGTGTTGTTTTGAGTCTTCCTTTCTCTTTTTGAAGAAAAAGTTGTCGAAAATGTCATTTTGAGTGCAATATTTCAGATCTTTGCTGCATTTAGTTTTCTTTTTACATCTTTCACATTAAGGAAAGCGAAAAAAAATACATGCATTTTCATTTAGCATTTTATGATTTGTAGTCGAAAAGATGATTTAGGGAAATGCACTAGTGTGTGCTCTTCACTCTTTGCTTAAAAGAACTGCTATCTTCTTTCCCTAGTAGCTAGGATTTTCATTGCTCAAATAAACAAATATTTTTTATCATTGTAGATTGCATCTTAGGAATTTCAGATCATCATTACGCGGTGAACCATTGAAAGGAAAACTCTAAACAAGATCAACTTTAAAATGAATTTCAATGAACCGAACAATGCTTTGGAACTTAATGCAACATATCTAGAGGTCTAGGCTAGTGACGTGTTCCGACGTCGTTAAAACTAGTCTCTATCATTTTCATTGAAGATTGGGTGATTCCTCCTCTTTGATACGACAAGTGCTAGCACGGACTTGTGCTCCCCATACCGTCGCATATATATTGGGAGACCACAATAGGCTTAAATCCTTTATCCATAGGAAACCGAGTTTGCTGCCTTATTGATCACAATGCACTGAACACAACATTCAGGAAGATTGACTACCGTACATAAGTCCTTGGTAATTTCTCTTTAATTTATCACCAAGGTGTATATTGCAGTTTTGCGATTGGTTTGGTAATCCCTTTGTCTAGATTTTCTAGAGTAGTCACTTTCGTTCCTTTTCGACTCTCTAAAAGAAAAGGTCCATCTGAGCACTTGTCCTTTCAGGCTCATTAAAAATCGAAGGAGACTAGAGTCATCTTTAGCTTTTTCTCGACTCTTAAAAACTGAAAAAGAAAAGTTGTGTCCAAGCGTCATTAAAATTAATTGAATTCAGAATAACATCATTTTCCCCTTAATTTTGAGTCGATCAAGTAATCCGCAATCGTGGAAGAAAGTCTATGAAAACCCCATCATTAGTGGAGATTAGCGAGTCAACCGTCTTTTTGTCTGGAAGCAAAGCCAATTCAGACAAAGCGGTCTCATTTAACTGAGTCCAGTTCATCTGGTTTATTTGAAACTTTTGTTTCAACATCGTCAGAGACTCTAGTTACTCCAATTATTTCTGGTACATCTGCCTTCAAAGAGGAAGTTCCACAGTTACAAGAGGACATTAGAATTGATCCTAGTGTAACGGTAAACACTTCTATATCTGAAACAACTCCATCTAGAATTGATTCAGAACCCATCTCAGTTCAAACCAAGGCTATGTTTGAGCTAGTAGTTGTTCAAGAACCTCCCTTTGAGACTGAATTTCATTTACCTGAACATCTGGACTTTGAGTTTCAGTATTTACAAGGTGTCACCCCTCCAGTATCTATCACTACTGAAGCTATACCTTCTTTGACTCCAGAAATCTTTTACGGACTTGACGGTCTACCTCTTCCACTTGGTCTGATTGCTATAGAGGAGATAGTAGAGGATCCCCATCTAGTACCCTGTTTCATTTTGGAACTGGCATTCATTTATATCCTTCTACTCCTGAGTTTGGTCCTTTTAATCCTGCTTCATCGCAAGTTTCTGTCAAATTGCTTGGAGAGATTTTGGATAAGCTAACCATGTCTGAGCAGCCATCAACATCTAGGAATGTGTCATCTGATGCACGTGCGGCGAAATCTCCTGCTGCTATTCCTATAATGTTTTTTGGTACACTTAAGTCATATTTATATGGTACACCATCCGTTCCAGCTGGTTGTCAATCACTAGCTGAAGACCACTCAGGGGCTACTTCGGCACCATGGCCTGCTTCCATTTATTCATATAGACTCCCATCTGGTTTTTCTTACATTGAAACTCAACAATTTGATCCTACATACTAGTATCAATTTGGACAAACCAGTTTTCAAAGACCGATATATCCTTTAAACACTGGACTGTTGCCATATGGAGAGCAGTATGCCTATTCACCATTTCCCCCTGGGGAACAACCATATGAGAGTTTCCAACAATATTCAGGTCAAACTGGAATTACATCTAGTGGTTGGATACGAATGCTGCCAGATCAAACAAGGGTTGTATATCCAATGCAACCGATCCAACCTGTGTCGATCATTCCCACTACACCTGCTATTACGACTGTGTTGCAATCACAAGCATAACTTGTTGTGTCTCAACCTCAACCTGCTCCTTCTTCCTCGCAACCTCAAGTTTTGAGGTAGAAGACTTAAGTCTCTCAGGTTGTGATACAATAGCCACTTGTCTCTACGAATCAACCACAACCTCAGGTTAGTGCTCCTTTATCTGGAATGACTCAGGCATAAATGGGTATTGTGTTTATGCAACTTGGTCAATCTTCTGGTATTGGGAAACAAAAAACAATCCAACAACCTTAGCTGGCACAATATCAACAATTGCAATTCCAACAAACCCAACCTCAGTTTGGACTTGGTTCACAAGCTTAGACTGGATTTGGTCAATATCAAGCCTACCAAGGATCTGGGCAACAAGGTTTTGTAAGTTATGGATAGCCACGTTTCCAAACCGGTTATCAACAACCACCCTATACTGGTTATGTCCAACAACCTTATCAAGGTTACCAGCAACAGATGCCTTATGCTGGTATGTAAAGACCTACTGCTCAGGCGATTCCATCTTATCCTGGGTATGCTCCAACCAACCTAAATCAACAGTTGCCCTTTGTAGCAACTCTAGAACTACCAGATTTGAACTGGCTCACGAATGATCCAATTGCATACGCCCCTTGGTGGCCAACGATTCCTCATAAACTCCCCTCTGATATTCCTAAGTTCAATGGAAATCCAGGTGAAGACCCATCGAATCACGTAATGACTTTTCATTTATGGTGTTCATCCAACATTTTGAATGATGATTCGATTAGACCTCACCTTTTTTAGAGAACGCTTACTGGTCCAACAGTGAAATGGTATATTGAATTGCCTAGAGCTTCGTTTGATAACTTCACCATCCTTTCCACTACCTTTCTAACCCACTTTTAGTTACCCATCAAGTACGAAACTGGAACAAAGCTCCTTCCCAACTTTAAACAGACCACGTCCACTCACATGTCTGATCATATTCATGAGTGGCGATGTCATCGTCGAATGGTAAAGACGTATGTTCCTGATCAGATTTCAGCTGAGTGGTTTATTAAGTCCTTATTACCATCTATCACTGAGGATGTGGAAAAAGGAGGAGTTGTCACAGAAGAGCAAGTTATTGCTCATGTCTAATATTTAGAATTGATCTATACACAATCTGGCACACTCTACGACAAAATTCTTGACGCTCCTAGACAAGCTTTTTCCATTCCACCTCCTCCTAAATCGAGTAGGGACTCTCATGCTGGTGATGGTGTGATCGGTTCCTCAAGCACACAAACTGCAAGAGGCCCATCTGGTCAAGATCTTGTTGTTTCTAGTCAAAATACAAATGACAATTCTCTTGCCTCGGAGATTAATGTCATGTCATCTGACAAAGGAAAAAATCCAAAGCAACTAGGGGGCACAATCACTTCAAAATGTTGGAGTAGGTCTCCTAAAATATCCTTCTTTGATGGGTACTTTTTCCCTCCCGTCTCCATCTGGTTTCACGAAAGTGGCCACAGTGGAAACCTACCACATGATCTCTTCTACATCATCTGAGTTTAAGAAGAGTTTCGACTATTTTGAAAGTGATGATCATCGCGAGGCGTTGCCACGAAACCCCATCGAATCTTTGTAGCAATCAATCTTTTAGGCTTGTGTGGTAAACCCGAATCCACACTCAATGAGTGTTTGGGTAGATAGGTCTTTAGAATATGGTACCTCTTCTGATCCTTGGTCTCGTATACATTCAACAGACGAAGGAATCATCCAATCAATGATGATAGGAGAGACTCCGTGGGAATATTATCATCATCGTTTCCACCTTCGAGATGACAATGAAGATTATTCAAACTACCTCAATCACCCTTCAATTGTTGATTTTTTATTAAATTCTGTGAACACAGTAGATTCCGAGCGAAATCTGTCCAACATTGAAGAAACTATCTCCATTAATATTTCGACCAAACCTAATATTGTAGAGAACATTCACGTCGGAAAATCTTTTTCTCCACCAGAACTAGATAGCTAATGTGCTCTTTTTCGCGAATTCAGAGATGTCTTTGCATGGTCCTATGAGGAAATTCCAGGCATTGACTCGAGAATTGTTGAACATGAGATCAAGATGTATCCTGATGTCAAACCAATATGACAACAGCTTCGACCTATTCATCCAAAGAAAGATGTTGCCATTAAAGCAGAGGTTGAAAAAATTTTGTTTGCTGGCTTCATTTACCCTGTACCTCTCACTGATTGGGTATTGAATATTGTTCTTGTGGTGAAAAAACAAGGAACGATACGAGTGTGCGTCGATTATAGGGATGTAAATCAAGCATGTCCAAAGGACAACTATCCTACACCCTTTATCGACCAGATTATTGATGAATGTGCCGGATGTGAAATATTTTCATTCATGGATGGATTTTCAGGCTACAATCAAATCAATATTCACCCACAGGACCAGTCAAAAACTGCATTTATATGTCCGTGGGGCACATTCGCATATCGTAAATTACCTTTTGGTTTGAAGAACGTAGGGGCAACATTTCAGAGGGCAATGAATTACGCCTTCCATGACATCAAAAACATAGTTCAAACATATTTCGACGATCTGCCTATTCATTCACAAAAACGAACTGATCATCCGCAACATTTGAGAGCCATATTTTTACGTTGCCGACACTACAAGATACGACTCAATCCACACAAATGTGTGTTTTGTGTTGGTTCTAGTCGACTGCTTGGTTTTGTAGTTTCTAAGGATGGAATTCGACTCGATCCATTAAAGGTTCAGGCAATTCTTGACATGCCTCCACCTTCAAATTTGCTTCAGATTCAGAGACTCCAAGGGAAAGCTAACTTTCTGAGGAGGTTCATTCCAAATTATGCTAAGCTCGCTAAAGGTTATACACATCTTTTGAAGAAAGGGGTACCCTTCCATTGGGATCAGGTCACGCAAGCTTCCTTTGATGCTCTCAAAGATTCCCTAATAAAAGCATCATTAATGTATGCTCCTGACTATAAAAAAGACTTCAACCTGTATCTCGCCACTACAGATACAACCATCAGTATGGTTTTAGTGCAAGAAGATGATGAAATTGAACATCCTATATATTATTTAAGACGTAATCTTAATGATACAGAAAGCAAGTACTCTTATGTTGAAACGTTGGCTTTAGCAGCCATTTAAGCAGTACATATATTTCGACATTATATACTCCTTCGCAAAACTACCATTGTGTCAGATTGCAACTCTATGAAATACATTCTGTCACGTCAATTGCTAGGGGGGGAATATTCCAAATGGATAGTCATCTTGCAGGAGTTTGATCTAGAATTCATCAAATCCAAATCAAATAAGTCTCTCATCTTTGCAGAGTTACTTTGCAACCTTCCCTCATCCTCCAACGATTTAACATCAGAAGCATCAATCGTGGATGAGACTCTGTTTCTGATATTGTCAAGTGATCGATGGTATGGGGATATACTAATATATCTCCAGACCCAAACTCTTAGGCATAACACCTCTCGCTCTAAACAACGACGTACTCGATACAAAGCCAAAGATTATCTTATCATTGGTGATACACTTTATCATCGTGGTGTCGATATAGTTTTACGAAGGTGCCTCATGCATGAGGAGGCCGAAAACGTTTTGAATGATTTTCATTCAGGTGCTTTTGGGGGGCATCTATCTGGTTATGCTACTTCACAAAAGATCTTACGAGCTGGTTACTTCTAGCCCACCATATTCAAAGATTGCATACTTGCAGTCAGAAGTTGCCATGCCTATCAGATTTTCGATCACAAAACCAGATTACCACCTGCACCACTACATCCAGTCGTTGATGTTCACCCACTCGCAAAATGGGCATTGATTTCATGACATGTAACCCCACCTCGGCCGGGGGGCATGGGTATATTATAGTCACTGTCGACTACTTTACAAAATGAGCCTAGGCAATGCCTACATTGAACAACAATGGCGAAAAAACTGCACTCTTTTTTTTCAATCATGTAGTTTCTAGATTCGGTGTGCCACAGGATATAGTCATAGATCATGGGTCACATTTTCGCAATCACATGATGATCGAATTAAATACAAAATTAGGATTGTCCATGATAGTTCTACTCCATATTATCTACAGGCTAACAGACAAGTTGAGGCAATCAACAAAGTCCTTAAGCACATGCTGCAAAGAATGATTGGAGTCCATAAATGGAATTGGAATTTAATCCTATACTCAGCTCTATGGGCATATAGGACTTCGGTGAGAAATGAAACCAATTTACGCCCTTTCAGTTAGTGAATGGTCTAGAAGCAGTCTTACCAATTCAGTGTGAAATCTCATCCCTTAAGCTTGCAATCAACCTGCTTCCCGAAACTTCTAAAGAAGAGGCTCGTTTCTTGGAATTAATCCATCTTGATGAAACCTGTCATGATACCGAATTGGTTAACGAAGCACATAAGAAATGCATCAAGGCACAATATGGAAAAAACGTTAAGCCTCGTGTCTTCTCAGAAGGTGACCTAGTCTTGCTTTACGATCAGGACTCTGACAAATTAGGAGCAGGTAAATTTGAACCATTATGGATGGGCCCTTACATTGTTAAAAATGTATTGACAAAAGGAGCCTATGAGCTAGTTGATTATGATGGGATCCCACAGTCGCAGCCCCGAAACGGGTTGTATCTTAAATGTTACTATTCTTTATTAAGTGTAGTAAACTCATTGTACATATTCTTTTATTGCATTTTTGAGCGTTTTCTTTTAGAGTTGTCATTTTGGTTAGGTAATCCACTTCACATTTGTTGTAGATGTCAGACTTTTTGGAACCATTTGTTGGGTATGCCGACGGAGCTAGTTGTAGCATGCAGAACCTATCTTCTATGGCCTCGGCCATCTTCACTTCTAGCGGTGAGTTAGTGAGTTTCAGGGGGATATGTATTGGTCGATGAATGAACAACATCACTGAGTATAGCGCATTGATTGAACTTCTCTCTGATGCCATTTCACATGGCATACACCGACTCATTGTTAGGCTAGATTCACAACTCGTCATTCTACAACTTACTGGCATTTATTCCATTCGGAACCCAGCTATTCATCACATCTTCCTAAGAGTTAGGATTTTGGAAAGACATTTTGATTTCATTCAATATCAACACATTTCTAGAAACTTAAACACATTGACTGATTCATTAACAAACTATGTGTTAAATAGACATCTGCAGCATTTGTAAAGAAAGCATTTCACATCAACATTTGCATTAGGATTTCATCACTTAGCCAAAATAAAACTCCAAAAATCAAAGTAGATAACTGTTTATAAGTTTTCATAAAATGTTTTGTGTCCAAGACAAAATTGGTCATCTGACCCAGAAACTTAAAGTAAATGTAGAAAAACATCCTAGACTAGTGATGTTGGTGATAACATGTCATCGCCTGTGCTATCATGTGTAGGAGCCTAGTCCAACCACTTGGTACACTAGTAGTATGGTGTTATAGCCTCATCGGTAATTCGTCTGTCCGGACATCTGGAATCCCAAGGGTTAATCCCTCTATTTGATCCTCAAGCTGTGAAAGGGTCTCTGCTATGTCCAGGTCCCTAAGGACTGCTCTCCCTACAGCTTCTCCCATTGGAGCATCCTCCTCTTGTGGGTGTTCCACTGGTCGAACTGGTCCAATATCTGCATACACATGAGTTTTTTTAGTCTTGGTAACATCAAAAACACAAAAACAATAGAAAACTGAAAAAATAAATGTGGTCAAATCATTTTACCTATAGCACTCCACTGCTCGCCGACTAGTAATGCCAAATCTGGATCGCCTTGGAAATCCATCCCGACATATGGATACTCCGCAAATACCATCTCCTGGCTATTGAACAACTCGAAAAAGGCATCTGAGAAGGAAACCTATGACTGTTGTTATAGACATTTTTGTGCCTTGCAGCTCCAAGCATGAAATGTCCATAAACCAAGGGATCCTAAGTCCCTAAAAGTGTTGTTCCGACCCCTAAAGGAACAAAGTCAACAAATTACAGCTTCTCCCAGAAGTTCTCCACTAGAAAATGCTCGGAATCAATCAAATCAGGATCATTTCAGCTGCTCCACTGGCTAGCTGCATTGCATAGCACCCAAGTACACTAGCTAGGTGCGTTGCAATGCACCTAAATGCACTATCAGGGTGTGTTGAGTTGGAAATGACAAATGGCAGTGCCATTCTGCGAGGTGGAAAGACAATGGAAGCTTCCAGAATCTTCTCCAATGACACTTGCCTCACTGAATTCGACCAAGGATGAGTAAGAGGCTCTCAGTCTCCAAGTGGAAGCAAGAAATGACAGAGAGAAGCCACTAATCAATTCATGAGCTAACTCATTCTCCTTGCATACATCTATATATGGATCCCTCATCCTAGAGATCTAGAGGCTAGAATTTTGTACATTGCAAAGAATTGCTGTTGGTTTTGAGATATATATCAAAGTATTGGGTGATTTATGCTTTGTTGGAGGTGAAGAGGGGCTTCTTTGCTGGGAGGTTGATGCTGGATCAGGAATCATCGGTTGTAAGTCCTCTTGGATCTTCTTGTTATATCAATAAAACTGTTTGAGTTTCTCCTACATGCTTGTGTATCATTGATGCTTGTTACATTTGTATGTTTAGCTTAAATCTGATCCTAAGCTTTTTATGAATATAAACCCATGTCTTTGTATAGTTTCCTTCTTCTGTGATCTTGCAGGTATTTGGTGAAGCTGGGCAAGTAAGGGAGCAGGTAGCTGGAAGCTGTCAAAGAGGAGAGAGATTGGATCAAAGGACTAGCGCAAGACACCGGTTGGTTCATCCTATTCCTCTTTGTTTATAGTTCATAAAGAAGAATACAAAAGTAGTTTTCTCTGTTTGTTTCTAAGGTCACTATCACACCTTAGTGGGATAGGGTCGTTCTAAATAGGCACTTTTCCCGGTAACAAAATGGCGACTCTGCTAGGGACGATTGTCTAATTAGTTTGTTTGTGTTTCTCTTGTTGTTTGTTTCATAAACTTAGAAGTAGCAATCGAACTGCATTTGCCATTAACAAATGCAAAGTAGACATCTGCTACTTCAATCCATTCACTGGATCTGTTTATGATTTGAACAACTGATTCACAAATGATCTGATTGCCCTTTGTGATAGCTCTTAGACCTTCTTTAAATCTACCCTCTGATTGTGCATTACTGATTGCTTTTACTCGGCCAAAAACCATAGATTAAACTGCAAACCGTGACCCAGAACCCGGATAGAATTCTCGTTTCTGCCCCAGCGCAGGCTCTGTGAAGAGGTTCTGCATTTCAACGCACTTCTTGAGAGGGCTACTTGCACTGCAATGCAGTTTCTCTGTGTAACAGGTGTGCTGATCAGCCTAGCCTTGTGCAGCTGAGGTTCTTTGCTTCATTTTTTGAGTTTTGTCTCTGATTTTTGCAGCCTATGATCAGTGTATGTGTCTGTTTAAAAACCCCTTTTCCTTGTCGTAATTCCACCTCCTTTGTAAAAAAAGACTGTAGATGTTTTTGTGTGTCTGTGGCAAAGTTTACAGTTTTCCATTGCAAAAGTAGAATAGTCATACTGTCATCCTTTGATTTAGATCTGTCGCAAGTGTCGATTTTGATCTTAGGAGAAAGTTTATTTGCTGTTGACAGTCGATTATGCTTTTACTTTTGCCTTTGGTTTGAAATTTTGAATTTCTAGTGTCGAAACGAGTATTTATTTCAAAATCATAAAGTGTCGTAATCATCTCTACCTTTTGATTTCGAAAAGAAGCTTGTTTGTGTTTGTCACTTGAAAGCAAATTCAGATTTGTACATCAACTTTCTTTTTAGGCATCAATATTAAGAAAGTGAAAAACAAATACATGCACATGTGCATTTGCATATTGACAGTCTGTTTGGCTTGATTTAGGAAAGTGCATTTACAGTGTGCTCTTTGCTCTTTGTGAAAAGATTGTGTCTTTCTTTTCCCTTGTAGCTAGGATTTTCATTGCTGAAAAGAGATAAAAAGTTTGCTTATCATCTTTAGATTGCATTTTATGAATTACATCTACATCTCGTGGTGAACCCAAAAGGCAAACTTCATAAGAAAGATCAACTTAAAATAAATTCAATGAACATAACAACACTTTGGAACTTAACGCACAACATTTAGAGGTCTAGGCTAGAGACGTATTCCAGCGTCGTAAAGCCTGGTAACTGTTGTCCTCACTGATGGTTGGGTGATTCCTCCACTTTGAGACGATAAGTGCCAGTACGGACTTGTGCTCCCACGTACCGTCGAGTATATATTGGGAGACCCCTACAGGCTTAAATCCTTTATCCATAGGAAGCCGTGTCGGCCGCCCTATCGATTGCAATGCACTGAACACAGCATTCGGGAAGATTGACTGCCGTACCGTAAAAGGTATTCTGCAGTTTTGCGATTGGTTTGGTACTCCCTCTACCTAGATCTCCAAAGCAGTCCCTTTCGTTCCTTTTCAGACTCCTTAACGGAAAAGGTCCATCTGAGCACTTGTCACTTCAGGCTCATTAAAAATTGAAGGAGACTAGAGTCATCTTTTGTTTTTTCTCGACTCTTTAAAATTGAAAAAACAAGTTGTGTCAAAGCGTCTAAAAATTTATTTTAAACGGAATATTCATTACCCCTTTCCTACGTTGATCTTAGGTTGAGAAAATGGAGTCTACCAACCAAGGAATTCCCCTTGGTGGAAATCCTAGTCCCTTCTCCTCTTGGGGAGATGTTGGTGCGCCCCATATGGCCACATTGTCGCTTCCAGGACTGACAATTGGCTTGCCAGTATGGCTCTTCTCAACCAATGTCGTTCAGAACACCACTATTCCTGAACAATTGAATCAGTAATTAGACAAGTCCAGAGTTGCCCACCAACCTTCTACTTCCTCTAATTCTTCCTCTCCTCCTTCCTCTTCGCTTGATGGGGCTGGCAAAGCCAAAATTCAAGTTCCTAAGGAGAAGAAGGAAAAGAAGAAGAAGGAGCCAAAGGCAAATGGGGGAAAACGAGTGTCGTCTAACGAAAATCCACACACTGCACCGACCAGGCCTAAATCGCCATGTGTCATTTGCAAAGGAGACCACCTTCACAGAGATTGTCCTTGCATCCCCCGGATACTAAGGGACTGGTCTCCTCGTTTGCACAATCCGGTGTCATCAACCTCTGATGATCATGTTGAAAGCACACCGTCAACTAGCGAAAGTGAAGCCCTAGGACAAAAAGGGAAAGCTAGATTTCCTTGTAAACTGTGCGAAGGCAATCATGCCGTCCACCATTGTCCCTTCTTAGACGAAGCTAAAAGAGTGTTGGATGATCGTCCGGTTTCACCGTTACGACTTCCTCCTGGATATAAAAAACTCTTGCCGAGTCCGTCGCTAGTTGAGAATCTAGCTGGCCCGCTCAAGTGGTCGGCCGAAGCACCTATCATTGAAGATAAACCATCTGGATCCATACCAGATGAAAGTCAAAAGGTCGAGGCGATAGTTGACCTGGTCTTGCCTTCAGAGGTTTCATCTTCAGATGATACAGTCACCGAAGAGAACAAGGATGACACCGTCCAAATTGTCTTCATAAACACAGATTTCGACGAACATGGGGGCAATTTACCCGCTCCTTTACCGCAGGAAGGAAGTTCGTCAGAGCCATATCTGGCCGTCTATTCGGTCCCACCTCCAAGCAACCTAGTTGTCTCCTTCGACTGGAATCAACTAGGCAGACCCCGTTTACCAGCAAGTGTACCATTCCGAATTATCGTTCAAATATATAGAATGGTTATGGCTGGTACCATCATAGATGAGGGGGCTTCTGTGAGTATCCTTTCCTCGACTGCTTGGAAAGCGCTTGGTTCGCCATCGCTTTTCATGACCGCCATCCTGAACCGTATATCATCAGATTGTTTTCACCTCCATCAAAATCATTTGCTCCGTTCCATGTCATTGATGTGGGATTCATTAAGGCCCTCCTTTGACGGATCGCTTCTTGTCGACATCAGCTCATTATCCAAGAAGTTGATCTAGGAACACCCCATTCAGTACTTTGAAGCTTGCATGCCTCAATGGCAAGTTTCTCACTTCCGGCGACAGGTATACATCAATGACCTTTGACCGAAAGATTTTGCGTGGTGTTCGATGCCAAGTCCTTTATTCACACCACATGAATTGTACTACAGTACCTTGAGGGTCATCATCATTATCGGTGATTCCTCTCGCGCTTGTTAACAATTTACATCATTGACTGGTAATCAAGCGATGTCTTTCCATGTTCGACTTCAAAACATTTCTCACATGGATCTACTTATACTTCGAGTGAAGATCGGACGAGATTGAAGACCCCGGATCTAGTTTCATCCATCCGGGCTACGATCTATATTCAGGAAAATAAAGACATTGAAATGTACAGCATTTCAGTACAGATAATCATCCTACCAAAAGGATGATGGCTCTATCAGGATCATCAGTCTACCATCAGACGATTGTCTGTCCTATGTACATGAAAATGAATTTATAAAGCTGAGCATGGGAATGCCCACCTCAGCTAGATCATGAAAATAGTATGAAGATAATGTATTGTATTGTATCTTATTACAGGTCTCCTCCTAGCATTGAAAGAACTTCGGATCCTCCTAATAAAGCATTTCACCTGGTAAACGGCCTCATACTTTAGGGGGCAACTGTTATAGACATTTTTGTGCCTTGCAGCTCCAAGCATGAAATGTCCATAAACCAAGGGATCCTAAGTCCCTAAAAGTGTTTTTCCGACCCCTAAAGGAACAAGGTCAACAAATTACAGCTTCCCCTAGAATTTCTCCACCAGAAAATGCTCAGAATCAGTCAAATCAGGATCGTTTCAGCTGCTCCACTGGCTAGCTGCGTTGCATAGCACCCAAGTACACTAGCTAGGTGCGTTGCAATGCACCTAAATGCACTATCAGGGTGCGTTGAGCGGGAAATGACAAATGGCAGTGCCATTCCGCGAGGTGGAAAGACAATGGAAGCTTCCAGAATCTTCTCCAATGACACTTGCCTCACTGAATTCGACCAAGGATGAGTAAGAGGCTCTCAGTGTCCAAGTGGAAGCAAGAACTGACAGAGAGAAGCCACTAATCAATTCATGAGCTGACTCATCCTCCTTGCATACATCTATATATGGATCCCTCATCCCAGAGATCCAGAGGCTGGAATTTTGTACATTGCAAAGAATTGTTGTTGGTTTTGAGATAGATATCAGAGTATTGGGTGATTTATGCTTTGTTGGAGGTGAAGAGGGGCTTCTTTGCTGGGAGGTTGATGCTGGATCAGGAATCATCGGTTGTAACTCCTCCTGGATCTTCTTGTTATACCAATAAAATTATTTGAGTTTCTCCTACATGCTTGTGTATCATTGATGCTTGTTACATTTGTATGTTTAGCTTAAATTTGATCCTAAGCTTTTTATGAATATAAACCCATGTCTTTGTATAGTTTCCTTCTTCTGTGATCTTGCAGGTATTTGGTGAAGCTGGGCAAGTAAGGGAGCAGGTAGCTGGAATCTGTCAAAGAGGAGAGAGATTGGATCAAAGGACTAGTGCAAGACTTTGGTTGGTTCATCCTATTCCTCTTTGTTTATAGTTCATAAAGAAGAATACAAAAGTAGTTTTCTCTGTTTGTTTCTAAGGTCACTGTCACACCTTAGTGGGATAGGGTCATTCTGAATAGACACTTTTCCCGGTAACAACTGGCCAGCATGCCTAGCCATAAGGTCCACCCATATTTGCATCTGTGGTTCCCTCAGTGCAGGCAATCTCAGTGAAATGTTTTGAGGTTGCATCAGTGGAATTCTTTCCAAACCAAAAGCAGTCAATATGGATCCATAACCAAAGTTCTTGGTTCTTCCATTCTTTACTTTGGACAGTTGATCTTTTATGACAGGAAGTATTGCCTCACACCAATTGAACACCTTCAATTCCAGGCATTCCAAGGCATACTGCATGTAGGATCTATTTGCTAAATGTAAGGCCGTGCTGCCAGCCAATCTAGCAAAGGTAAATAGAATGGTCCTCAAAGGTTGATCAGTAACATCCCGGATATTAATCTTACCATCTCTACTGGGTTGAGATCCATCCCTGCAAAACTGACGAATGTAATCTTTCACAGATTCACCCCACGAGCAAATCCTGATAGTGAAAGAGGGGCACCACGCCTCGACAAACCTGTCAGAAAATAAATATCCTTGATCGTGAAAGGAATAGATTCACCTCTGATCTAGAATACCTGGTCAATAGGATCCCAAGCATGAAGGAGATACTGCAGCAAACTTATCTGTTGTCTCATGCTGGATATGCGAAAAAACTTTAGTAAACCACAGTTCCTTAGTGCATCCACTGTGCCCTGGTCATGTAAAGAAATCATATCCTCCTCTTCATGTTCTCATTCACGCCATGTGACAACCATATTGATACAAAAAATATCTAAAATGCAAACATTAGATGAGTTAGGATCCAATTTTGAGCAAAAACAAGTAAAAATTTGATGAAAAAACATTGTATAAAGTTGCTTTTCTGCGCCCATTGCACCTTGCCTTTGAGCAAGGTGAGATGCATACTAACTGGCCTATTGGCAGCCTAGTATGCATTGCACCTTTTGATATAGGCAAAGTGCGATGATTTGGGAACGAAATATTCAAACCCTTGAAGCCCAGAAAAGTGAAAAAACTTGCCCAGAATTGAAAAAAGAGGGAATGAAAATGAAGAGCTTAAGGATGGCTCCTACCTGGTCCTGACAGCACAGAGATTGGTCCACAAGATCTCCTGAAATTGACTAGTGAAATTTGAGGGGGAAAACCGCCAGGAGATCCAAAATCCCAAATTTGAAATGAAATGATGAAAATGAAATGTTAAAACTACTTTTTATGTTTACTTTCATGTACTTCAAAGTGAAATGTTAGTTTTAGTTCATTTTTCGTCCATATATATGTATTTCTAATCAATTTGATGGATTTTTGAGCAGGTTGAATAATTGATGAAAGAATCTGATGTGCTAAACAGTGAATTAAACATCTTTGACCACCAAGAAAACTTTTTGTCTTCCTTTCGAGCTTTGATTCAAAAATGAAAAGAAAACTATAGAGTCCTCTTTAAACCCTTTTAAAACTCGTTAAACATGAAAAGATAGTCGAGAACTTGTCCTTTCTAGCTCATTAAAGTATGGGAAATGTCATCGCTCCTGTATTATTTTATCCTTTTTCGGACTTGAGGGATTATTTTACGAAAAAGAAATTATAGGGTTTCCTTTTCGTCCCTTTCCAAACTCTCTAAACATGAAAAGGACCGAGTTATCCTTGCCGTTAAACTCATTAAAATAATAGCAACAAACTTGTCCATCTAGACGAGACCGAGTTTCACTATCGCTAGACTCGTTAAAACATTAAATAGCGATAGGTTTTCCCGAAGGACGAATTATAGAACAAGCATATGTTATCCTCCTCAAGCTTGACAAAAATAAAGAGGTACTGGTCAGTAATGACTGGGGAAAAGGGGGAAAAACTTGAAGAATTTATGGTAGCAAGTCACTCTTGAACATGACACTTTCACTTCATCTCCATGATTGAGTTGGGTTGGGTTATTCTGTTCACCGGTCATCATACCATTGGTCTTTCATACCATCCATCTTTTAGGGTTAACACTACCAATTCATCTCAGTGTCGCTGACATGTTCAAGAGAAGTCATTCAGTTGAGAAATCACCATCCAGTTAATGTCTCATACACTGCAATACCTCCAACCTTCATTTTTTCATGACCGCCATTCCTGAACCTTGTGTCGTCAGTTCATTTTCACCTCCAGAAATCATTTGCTTCGTTTCGTGTCGTAGATGTGGGATACATCAAGGCCCTCCTACGACGAGTTACTTCTTGTTGACATCAGCTCATTATCTAAGAAGTTGACTTAGAAACAACCCTTTCAGTGCTTTGAAGCTTGCATACATCAATGGCAAGTTTCTCACTTCTGGTGACAGGTTGACATCAATGGCCTTCAACCGAAAGATTTTGCGTGGTGTTCGACATTGGATCATGTATTCACACCATGTGAATTGTACTATAGTACCTTGAGGATCATTATCATTATCGGTGATTCCTCTCGCATCTGTTAACAGCTCACATCATTGGCTGGTAATCAGGCGATGTCTTTCCATGTTCGACTTTAGAACATCTCTTCACATGGTTTGACTTGTACATCGAGCGAAGATTGAATGAGTTTGAAGACCCCAGATCTAGTTTCATCCATCCAGGCTGCGATATATTCAGGGATATCAAAAACATCTAATGTACAAAGGCTCTACATATATGCTCATCCTAATCATGGATTGCGACTCTATATCTAAAGAATCACGAGTCTGTATCTGCAGACGACTATCTGATCTATGTACATGAAATGAAATTTATAAAGCTGAGCATGGGAATGCCTTCCTCAGCTAGTTCATGAAAAATAATATATTATCATGTATTGTATTGTAACTTATGTAGGTCACCTTCCAGTTCGAAACTTTGGATCCTCATGATAAAGCATTTCACCCGACATGAATTTTTACGACCTCATGCTTTAGGGGGCAACTGTTATAGACATATTTGGGCACATCAACCCAAAACTTATAAGTTGATGTATTAGGGCTCATCAAACCCTAAAAGAGTTGTTTCATACCCTAAAGGAACATAGTCATCTGAATACATCATTCCCCAAAAGTTCCATTTGAGAAACCATCCAGAAATTGCTTAAATTGAACCATAATGATTGCTCCATTGGCAAAGTGTGATGCATACTGAGTGGTACACGACCAGGGTGCAATGCATACTATTTAGGCCTTCTATAGGGTACGATGGGCGAAGATGGACAAATTTCCAAGACAGTTTGTTAGTTGGTTGCTCATGGAATCTTCTAGAAACTTCTCCTGTGCCACTTGCCTCTCTGAATTCGCCCAAGGATGAACAAGGGAACTAGGAAACCATCTCCAATCCCTTCTCTTGTGGAACCAATTGTAACAAGTGGAATGACACTAATCAAACCCCATGGATGACTCACACCCTTGCAAACATCTATAAATTGATCTCTCATCTAAGGGATCAGGAGGCTGGAATATTGTGAATTGCAAGGAAGTGCTGATAGTTTGTAATTGAGGAGAGAGCATTATATTCTTGTTGGTGTGATCTTGCTATTTCATGAGGTGAAGAAGGATTGAAGCTGGGATGATGGCGCTGGATCAGACAACTGGGTTGTAATTCTCCTTTCTATTAATAAAGCTCTTCAAGTTTTCTCCCATATGATTGTGTAATTGTGAATGCTATCATTTGTTCATTATATATCTGATTCTGTAATGTTTATGTTGTAATAGATCACGATGCTTTGACGGCTTTTTGTTGTTGTACTTGTGCAGGTACTCTCCAAGTGTGTTAAGTATGGGGAGGAGTTGTATGATCTGCCAAAGGAGAGAGAGATCAAGCAAGGGATTAAGCAGAAGTTCCAGGTTGGTTCCATTATCTTTCTCTTATCTATTACACATAGGAAAAATCATCAAATTGCTTTAAACTATTGTTTCTAGGGTAGCTACCAAACCTAGAGGTTTATTCATTCGACAAGACACTAATTTTCCTAGAAACAACAGGGGGTTGAAGAATTTCCAGAGTCAAAATTTACACATAGTCCTAATCCTAAGGATTATGAGAGCACCACTGATGAAGAGGGGGGATGAAGAATTTCCAGAGTCATAGTTTCCATATAGTCCTAATCCTAAGGATTATGAGAGAACCATTGATGAAGGGGGGGATGAATAATTTGCAGAGTCAAAGTTTCCACATATTCCTAATCCTAAGGATTATGAGAGCACCACTGATGAAGGGGGGGATGAATAATTTCCAGAGTCAAATTTTCCACATAGTCTTAATCCTAAGGATTATGAGAGCACCACTGATGAAGGGGGGGATGAATAATTTCAAGAGTCAAATTTTGCACATAGTCCTAATCCTAAGGATTATGAGAGCACCACTGAGGAAGGGGAGGGTGAGGATGAACAATTTATAGTAAATAGAGATTTAAAGTTCCCACTTATTCCTAATCCTAAGGATTATGAGAGCACCTTTGATGAAGGGGGGGATTAAGAATTTCCATTAAATAAAAATTCAAAGTTTCCACTTATTCCTAATCCCAAGGATTATGAGACCACCACTGATGAAGGGGAAGATGAATAATTTCCTGCAAATGATAATTTGACTATGAATAGAGAGTCATATTTTCCACTTAGTGAGCACCAGTGATGAAGGGGAGGATGAAGAGTTTCTTGCAAATGGTAATTTTAGAGGCACATATGTGAATAATGCATTTTCTTTAAGTGAGATGATGAATTGAATCCTCTAAGGGATCTTTTCAAAAGCAGGGATGAAGATGGTGAAGAATTTCATCTAAGTTAGGATTTCAAAATCACAGATGTTGGTAGTGAAGAATTTCCTTCAAGTGAGGGTGGTAATGAATATTTTCCATGCAATCATGGTGATGAATTTTCTAACTATGTTCAGAATGATCATAGTCAGTATAATATTCCTCCTAATGATGATGAAAATGCTTCTGCAGAGAATAATGAAATGAGGGAGATGTTGCAAGAAAATACTGTATCTTGGAGTAGGAGTAGACCTTTTCATTTCAATTTAAAATATTCCAGTTATACAAGGTTTAGGACATAATATCTCACAAGTAGAAGTTCTATCGGTGATCTGATTTCAAGTGAATGTTTTCAAAAGGATTGCTTGAAAGATATGGATTTCCAGTTTGCTTTGGAGCAAAGGAAGAAATATTTGTTCAATGAATAAAAGCATGCACAATTCGTTTTTAGTGGGTTGCATGCAATCTACACTAGCAGGTTATGAATATCATATTGGGAATGTATTGATTTGTATAATGAAATGAGGGATATGTTGCAAGAAAATACTATATCTTGGAGTAGGAGTAGACCTTTTCATTTCAATTCAAAATATTCCAGTTATACAAGGTTTAGGACATAATATCTCACAAGTAGAAGTTCTATCGGTGATCTGATTTCAAGTGAATGTTTTCAAAAGGATTGCTTGAAAGATATGGATTTCAAGTTTGCTTTGGAGCAAAGGAAGAAATATTTGTCAATGAATATAAGCATGCAAAATTCGTTTGTAGTGGGTTGCATGCAATCTACACTAGCAGGTTATGAATATCATATTGGGAATGTATTGATTTGTATAAGGGCTTTCAAAATGTTGCATTCAATTGGTAATTTTCATTTTTCAAGAATCCAAGAAAGACTGGAAAACTATTCTACATATTATTCAGAAGTACGTTATAAAAGAGAGGTTGGATCATCAGTAATTACTGCAATGTCATTGATGAAAGACTTCTTTTCAAAGTATGGAGAGTGTATGCCAAATAAAGACATAGTACATATTCCAGATAATTTCTCAAGACGCGAAATCTACATCTTATACACAAAATATGCAGAAGGTGTTGAAGGAGATGGTAATTTTATTACATATTCATATTTTACAAGGATATGGAAGAACGAATTCAAAAATGTTCTTATTCCTAAGAAGACAAGGATGGGGGTATGTAGTACATGTGCTTCTCTTAAATAAAAAAGGGATAAATGTCAAGGGGAAGAAAGAGGTATGAATTCATAACATTATTTTAAAAAATTGGATAGTTACCAACTATGAAAATATATGTATTAATAGATATCTTTTATTTTATGTTCAGATTCCATTGTCAAAGCACTTCAAGAGCATCGCAATCAACAAACAAGTGAAAGAAAAAAAATGTATAAGCATTGAAAAAAGTGTTATGATAATCCAAATAAATATTTGGGTTTGATAATTTATGGTATGGACCAAAAGAAAATACTTTTGCCACATTTTATTTTCACACTAAAATTTTTAGAGGAAGACAATTTTATTCAGTTTCACTTGGTTGGCTATATGGTCTTTAATGGGAAGATGTTGCCAAGGGTTTACTTCACAGCTCCAAATATTCATAATGATGCAAATCTTACCATAACTATAATCCATGATGTGATTTCTCATTGGTATGGTATTCTTACTAAAGTTTTGTATCTGCAATTGGACAACATAAGCCATGAAAACAAAAATCAAGTTATTTTTGGATATCTAAACATGCTTGTTCAATTGGGAATTTTTAAAAAGGTAAAGGTTGGTTTCCTTCTTGTTGGGCACACTCATGACCATATTGATCATGTTTAGTCATTTTTTAGTACCATTGAGGAGGAAAAATGTTGGGAGCCTTCCATCATTAATTGGATGTATTAAGAAATTATACATTCCAGAGCTTGTTTTTCATGTGTTGGAAGAAACTATTAACATGTGAAGGTTTTGTTGATCTAAAGATGATTTGAGGTTGTCATTCATGTCAACCCAAGTAGAAACAAGGATGACCCTTAACTTCCATGGCACATTGAGAATGATCTTTCATGGTTTCTTGTCTCATAACCATTATAGGAATACTCTACTCAAAAATATCTTTCTATTGGTATATAACTCTCCTCGTAATTCCTCGTGATTTGTAAGTTATTCAAGATTGAAGTTAATTAGTGGGATAAAACCCCATGGGGTTGTGGCATGGCATTTATCATTGATTTTCGTCATTGAATAGTTAATAATTAATAATTTTTTAAGCTCCTAAATCCCCTCCAACATTTTCTATAGAAGCCCCTCTCAACTCTATAAAAAGAAATCTCATATATCCTCCAAAAGTAGTGATCATGCCATTTTATTTATAGCTTTATTTCTTCCAAGTCTTAGATTTAGAAATTAAAACCCATTTGAGACAAAATCATGATGAACATTGTGACCGAAATTCAGATCTTGTTTCACTATATTTTCTGACATATGATCTGTGGAAGTTAGGGTTTTTGTAGGCTCCCAAATTTCATCTCAAAGAGGTGACCTTGGGAAAATCGACGTAACTCTCTTTTTGAGAAGCGGATTGGAATTATATAAAAAGTGGTAGATAGTGCATAGTTAGTACAGTTCGGCGTATCAATTTAAGATTCGAAGGAGGAAACAGTGACATGTGGCACGCAGTACAAGTTAGCTCTACTGAGCTAGTCCATAATTAGGTCATTGTGAGAGATTGGGCATAACTTTGCCTTGAAGAATCCAAACCAGGTCAGACCTATGGCATTGGAAAGAAGACTTATAGGGCTACTACAATATCAACAATCACATATTGGGGATCTTAAATCATAGAGATACATTAGATTCAATATCATGCTCCTAGAAGGCAAGAAAAAAACTAGAACAAGTGTTGTCAAGGAGTGCAAAGGAATAGACTTTCTAGGGCAGAAAAGAGCAAGGCGCAACAAAATTATGTAGCAGAGGTAAGCTCCAGGTAAGTATCTTCTTTATATGCATTCTCATCTCTTAATTGCATTAGGTTATTTCTATTCTAATTTTTGTTTTTGTTTAACACTAGCATATGCTCTGCAGGATGAGGTAAGTTTTGTTATTATCATGTCATGGGTATTTCCTTGAAGACTTTTTGCAGGTATTATATATTCATCAAGAGATGACTCAATGCATAATCTAATGTTCTGAAGAGTGATAAAGGGTAGCATGACAAGAGCAGCAATCAAGGTGCAGAACAACAACAAGAAGTTCACCACATGAAGTCTTCAATTGGGTAGCACTCCATACAGTCATTGTAAAAGTATGATTGTACAGAGTCATTGTAAAAGCATAATTGTAAGAGTTTTACAAGTGTCTATCTGCCAAGAGTTGAAGAGGCAGTGTCGAGAGGACTAGGATCATCATTAGGTGGTTGTGTCATAGTTGGTGTTATGGTCTAGTGTGTCTTATTCTTCTACATCATTCTATATCATTGTAAAGTAGATCATTTTCCCTAGTACGGGAGTCCATTATTCTTTTATTCTTCTATAGGATGGTAGGATGGTGCTAGGCTGGTGCATAAATTCACCAATAGTTTCAAGCTTGTGAAAACTTCAGGGTGGTAGGGTGGTGCTAGGGTGAATTGTAGCTCATTGGGTGTTGGGGCATCCATTCAGTTGACTACTGAAGAATCTCGGTAGTTGGAGCATCCATCCAGTGGGAGATGGAGAAGAATATTTTTCTAGATTCTAGGAAGTTAGAGATTTCTTTTCAATTGGAGTTGAAGATTAAATAATTATTAGAAAAGCGTTTGGGTGGTTTTTTTCCCAAAGGGGGGTTTCTACCTTAAAACTTGTGTGCATTTGTGTTCCTTTTGTTTACTACTATCATTGTACAAACACTGATAATAATTGAAGATTAACTAATTATCTGAAAGATTAATAATAATACTAATTGAAAGGAATATTGATTCACCCTCCCCCCCCTTCAATATTTCCAACAATTGGTATCAGAGCTTGGTTCCTTCAATAACAGTTTAACAATTGGAAGGAGATCATGGAGCATACCAAGAATGGTGTACCTCTGTCCAATGAAAATAATTATGCACTCTGGAAAGGAAGAATGGAGGTTTATCTCTTGGCGCAAGGTTACGAAGTATGGGACACTGTTCAAAATGGCTTTACACCTACCGCAGATGAACAAGGTAAGAAGAATTTGGTAGATGATGCAAAAGCAAAGAATATTATTATCAGTGGACTTATTGAATATGCTTATCATAGGGTGTTGGGTTTTAAAACCGCCAAAGAAGCAAAGCTTCAAATCTACAGAGAAAAAATTGAGCAACTCAGAATGAAATAAGATGATAATAATGTTGCATACTTCCAACACGTTGATGAAATAACCAACACTCTAGAAGGATTGGGAGAGCCTAATGACGAGAAGACTATTATATGAAAGATTCTTAGAATGTTACCAGGAAGATTCAACCCAAAGGTATCGGTCTTAGAATACATTGAAAATATGGCCAAACTCAGCAAAGATGAATTACATGGCGTTCTCATAGCATATGAAATGAGACTTGATGAAGAAGAGGATACTTCACATCTAGAAACTGCATTCGCTGCATCTAAGAAAACCAATAAGGACAAACAACCTTCAAAGGCAAAGACCTGCACCTACAAGTGTGAAGAAAAGGAAGATGATGAAGAAGGTTTTTCGAATGGAGAATATGCTTACTTTACGAGAAAATCAAAAATTGGTAAGGGAAAATTCGACGGTAAACTTCCATTGATATGTTTCAGCTGTGGTGAGGTTGGGCATTTCACAGCAAAATGTCCAAACAGAAGTGATGGAAACTCAAAAGGAAAGAAAGGCTTTAATAAATTCAATAAGCAAGGCAAGAAGAAAGGATTCAAAAGGAACTTTCTCTCTAAAGAAGATAGCTCATCATCCGATGAAGACAGTGACAGTGAAGAAGAAGCCAATGAGAGAGTATTATTTATGGCCAAGCATAATAAACAAGAGGTGTCAAACAACGAAGAAGAAGGCCTGACCATAGAAGAATTTTCTAAGGAGGCAATCAAGCTTATAAAAGAGCTCAACGCTGAGAAGATCCATTCCAATACTCTTGAAGAACAAGTTCAAGGTCTCAAAATTGAAGTTGAAGAACACAAATGTATTGAAGAGTCACTTCAAAATAAGTTTGAAGAAAGAAACCAAGAAAGGGAAGCACTAGAAGCCAAAGTAGTCTCGCTGCGTAAGGAAGTGAAGAAGGGAAACACTGTCCAAAACTATGCCAACAACTCAAGGGCGTTGGAAGAACTTGTCAACGATCAACGATCTTACAATGACAGAAATGGCCTCGGTTACAAAGAAGAAGAAGCAAGACCTCCTAAAAAAATACAATGAACCTATGAGATATGATAGGCATGTAGACTTCATTGGAAATGAGTCACAAGAACAACCTTGGAAGACAATTCCAGATGAATATTTCCATCTAGGTACCAACATATTTTTCATGGCTATTGTTGTTCATGTGGAAAATTTAGTTATAAAGCTGTAGAATGTCACATGTTGATGATCACCAATATTGTAGCAAGGATGCTGCAACTCCTGGGCTACCATATTTACTTATCAACAGGGTGTTCGTACAAACTTAGAGGTGACAGTGCTGTATGCACAAGTAAAAGCGATGGTTTTGCCTGTTGTCACTGTTCAGCTGGCGAGAGACCACTGGGGCTCCAAGCCAAACTTCTATAGATTCAGAAGAAGCTTGATTCTTTAATCGAAGAAAGGAAAATCTACTCTAAGAGAGTTACTCTACTGCATTAATGGAGAATGCCAACATGTAATGCTAAACCACATCATACCCTAATTAACCATTTAAGAAGCTATGCTAAGCAGAAATTCTAAATCAACAATAAACACATGCTACCATCTAAGTTGCATAAGTAAAAAGTATCGAACAATACTAATGTGCAAGTAAAGAAACTGAACTAAATCTATTTTCACTTTTTTTGTCTTTTTAGGCAAAATGAAGTATGCAAACTAATTGTTCTTGTGGATGTGACAGGTGGATCGAAGGTGTTTGAGGATGGCTGGAAGGTTTATGAAGTGGTTGGATGGTGTGGAGGGGTCCTAGGAGGCATTTTGTGACTTCCTAGAGGTTTCCCATCAATTTTGCCTCAAAACAGATCATTTCAGGAAAACCTACAGGATGTACTAGAAACCTACAGGATGATCTTGTAGGAATTACAGGAAACCTACAAGATACAACTGAGAGATAATTGTGAGGTGTTGGAGGTGTTAGGAGGCTTAGGAAAGGTGTGTGATGGGTGGAATGGAGTGTTAAAAGGTCTAGGAACACTAAGGAGTCAATATCCAAGATAAGAGATGGCTAGATTCACTCAATGTGTTTAGGAGAATTTCAATGAAAAATGATGAAAAACTGGTGAGGGTGATGGTGGAGACAAGGGATGGCTAAGGTGGATGAAGTGGAAGGTGGCTGTTGGCTCTGAAGTCTTGGTCTCCTCCTAAAGCACCTGCTTTGCATAAAACATGTGTGTCTTCCAAAAAGTCATGCAACAAGATACATTTTCATAAACTAGAAAAGCAAAACTAATGAATCAACTACCTTTATTATGCATGAAGAAAGTTGCTGAAGGGAATGAAAGAATGAGTGATATCTACTATAGAAGTGGAGATGGAAAATATGACAATGAAATCTACCTTGAAACATTAACCAAATACTAAGTTAAAGACATCAAACTCCAAAGCTCATAAAAGAACTAGAAATCTGTGTTTTTGGGGCTGCTTAAGGGTCCCTTCCTCAAGTCATGGTCCTAGAGGGAGGAAGTGAGGCCAAGACACCTGCTAACAACCTTGTGGTGATCCTTTTTCTCCTTGCTAACCTGCTACTTGCAATAAGGCACAAATGGAAGCAAACTATCACACAACCAATCTAATCTACACTACTTGTAATGGAAATGCATCTAATAAGCAAATTAGCAATTAAACTATGAATCTACACTAAACATACATGTACAATCAAGAGGAGCCTTGGCTGCTAGGGTTGGGACCTAACCTAAGAGCTTCAGCCCTCTGAGCTAACTCAGTGCTAGCTCAAAACAAAACTCATTCTTATTACCAAACAACAAATTACATCAAAGGAACTGTCACAAGTCTTGTAGCTCAAAAATAGAGTAGAGTATTACAATGAAAATCTAAATTCTACAGAGGTCCTAGGCCTCTCTATTTATACATCTGAAGTGTCCAACGAATTCCTTAAAATTAGGGAGGCTTGGCTGCCAAACTTGAGATAAGCTAGTGATTTGTATCTCACTTGCTCAGCTGCCTTCTAGTCCTCATGATTTGGTTGTTTTCACTCTGAGATGATGGAGGAATATTCGTATGGAGGGGTAGTAAATGAGGAGGATTTACCTCCTATAATCACTCTCCCTTGTCCCATTCAAGTTTTAACCTTGTTCTTTGCCAAAATTCCTTGATTTTCTCCTTTAATTCTGCATTAAATGCACATTAGACCACAAAGAAAAATATCCAACTCTAACTCACCTCATAAACAAAATATAATCAAAAGCATGCAATAAGTTATGAGAATAGTTGGTTTGACTAATCTAGGAGGTGAATTAAGTCCCATATAATTAGCCAATGATGAGGTTCATCATCACCCCCTACTGAAAGTGTTGCTCATACTTTGAGAAACTTAGTCAATATCCACATCCTTCATGGCTCTAGTAGCCTCTCTAACATCCCATGCATCTGTCGTGGTCTCCTCTTCTTGTTCATAGAAGCCTGCTTTCTTTTTTACCTCTTCCCACTGCCTCTTTTCTTCTTCTTCTTTTCTCCCTTCTAGGATCCCTAAGAGTAGTGGTGGATTGAGTTTTAGGCTTATGCAATTGACCTTCAACATTTACATAAATTTATTATACATAGGTGTCCTGTTGAGTTCCTCTCTCAACCTTTGAGGGGAGTGATATTCTCTTATCTTTAAGTTGTATGGTAGGTTGTTCCATCTCCTTATGCAAGCATGTATAATATCATCTCCTAGCAGCCTAAACATGTCCTCAAAATGTGAAATTTCTTGCTCTTGGGCAGCAAGATATCTAGGTGCCAACTGAGGATCATTTGCAATCAAATTATGGGTATTGATGAGGGCCATGGGATTTGACTATTTAGCTCTGATCAAAAGAGATTTAGTTTACTCTCTTATTAATATCCTTTTCATCTCTGCAGCTCTTGACTCCTCATGGTTCATCCATGATGCCAAAGCCATTAATTGTAGATCTCCTAGCTTGGCATTAGGGTCCCATACATTCTTGTTTGTGAGGGCCATGTTGTGCAAGTAAAACTCAGCCCTTTTGGCCCTATCCTCTAGTGTACTTTGATCACAAAGATCAATAAACTACCTATAGTCCTGAAATGGCATGGTTACCCTTTGTGCTAGGGTCTTAATCTGAAACTACATCCATTATTCTTTGAGGTAGAGATCATAGGATTTACCTGGAATCCTACACTGGATTGCCTCCAAGGAGAGGTTGGCCATACATGCCAATTGGTTCTCTCTTTCCTGTAGTTGTCCCCTCAACCATGCATTTTCTGTCTCTAATTGATTTCTCATTATAGCTTCTCTGACCCTCAAGCCACTTAGCTCTCTGCCCATTTCCTTGAGTTTCTCATCGATGGGCCCAATGTCTTCCACCCCATTTGATTTGGCAATCTTCATCCATCGGTGACTTCTGGCCCTCTCCTTATCAAGCTCGAAGAATAGTGGGATGGAAAATTTTTGAGGTATGACCCTCCCTCCTTCAATAAACCAATAATAGGAGTCCAGGTTAGGTTGGGGGCTGGGTTATTTTGTCTCTGGGTCCTCTTTAGTTTCTTGCTACTCCCCTACCTTCCTTTCCAATTTCTGTGCCTCCTGTAGATTCAACAGAGTACCCTATAGGACTGTTTTTGCTTCCTGTAGATTTTACTATGGATCTTGTAGGATTGTCTTTCCCTTTAAGGAAGTTGATCTAGTAGTAGGCCTCCTCACATAGGTGATAGGGGACTTAGGGGAAGGCATTTTGTCTTTTTATGTAGGGGAATCTTTAATCACAATAAGAATTTTAGTTGATGTTTGTGGCTTCCCCTGTCTTATTCTTGTGCTCTTTCTTGTCCTGAAATATAGTGGGGTCTGCCTCTACCTTTTGCCTTTTTTCTTGATAGGGGTGCTGAGAGCAGTGAGGGCAGCTGTTGCCTCTCTCTCAGTGGCCTCTGGAGACACCCTAGATGACTCCTCCTTGTTTTCTATCCCCTCTATTCCATTTCCTTCTTCCTCTCTGTCTTTCCTGTCTTCTTCTTCTTGTATATCTTCATCATCTCTATCGGTTTCCTCCTTAATTTCCTCCTTTGTTTCTTCATCATCCTCCTTCTCTTCTCCCTCTTCTTCTTCATCTTCATCATGTTCCTCTGTGTCAGATCCTTCTTCATCCATCTCATCCTCATCTCCTTTTGTATCTTCCTCTTCTTGTTTTACTTTCTCTTCACTGACAGTAGGACTAACATCATAAGTGAGAGCTTTGATGTCATCCTCTACTGGCACGTCTTTGAAAACTGGCCATGATATAGGAGTTCTAAGGTTTTTAAGGGAATCTTCTATGAGGATCTTAATCAACCCATGGTGAGCTAATTTTTTGGAATTTCCCTCCTTCACTTTGATGCTTGAGTCTTTGAGTGATTGAAGAAAGAAGTATGGTATGCTGAGCCTTTGGTGAGGGGGTGTTTCTACTCCAAATCTTAATTCTTCAAGGATCCTGAAATGATAGCCATAGACAACAGTATACCTACCCTCACATGAGATGTATTTGATCAATTGGTAGCCTACCTCATTCCATGGATATGGAAGTTTTTCCCTCCTTACTCCATTTTTTTCCTCAGTGGGTTCCTCACCTTTTAAAAATAATTTTCTTTTGGCAACCTGGCTATCTCCTTTGACTTCTTTCCTCCATGGTATTCCTAGGGGAAGTGTGGTGACTCTACTGATGAGCTCAGTGGTGAGATTTATAGTGAGGCCCCTTATTACAACAATGGCATGGATTCCAGTGTTTGGAGTGAGGGCGAGAGAAAATTCTTGAGCCATATCATCATCATACCCTCTGAATTTTTCGAAAAACCCTATCCAATTATGTCTTGTGAAGATTTCAAGAACTTGTGGGTGTTGTTGAATTCTCATAGTGTTTGTAGGATCTCTACTATTAAACCCTCATGTCATCTTGCTGGTAAATCTTCAGGAGAAAATGAGAGGGTTGAAACAATTTTTCAAATGCAGGAGCAAAACAGAGATGAATGTGTATTTAATTCCCTTCACACAGTTGCTAAAGTCACTCAAATTTAGAGTATTCTTGGTTCATTTACTTGTAGAGGGGGATTTAATTTTAGAGCATACCTCTTTAGAATGTTTGCAGTGGCCAACTCCCTTGATATCCCTTCTGAACTATTCTTTGCCAATCCTGTAGACAGTCTCTATGTATCCTATAGACAGTCTATGTGTATCTGTAGGAGTTCTTGTGCATGCTACGGTAGGAATTCCTATGCTGTCCCGTAGGAATTCCTGTGCAGTGGAACGATGGAGTATTGCTTCCGGTGGGTTGCCTAGGTATGAGAGCGACTTGAGTGAGGGAGTTTCGAGGAGGTGAAATGCATGAAAGCATGGGAACAATGTTTTATTTCCTCTTATTGTGATTCGAGGTGCGGTGGTGTGCTGGCAGCAAAGGTACATTGTCAGTTTTGGACCGTTGGTCCCCACTACCACCTCATCATTTCCCACTCCTCATAATCACATCCCACCTTGTAGATACATAGTTTAACCTCTTTTTGTCCTACTCCTTCTTTGTCTTTGAGTTGACTGCAGCCACGTGTGAGAGGACACTCGGTTGTGCATGTGCTGACTGAACGAAGGTGGCCAAGTTAACTGGCCACCTTTTCACTTATAAACCAACTATCTCATAACCCTTACAATTTTTTACTACATGATGCATATGAGAGAGCGAGTGGGATACTTACATGTGGTTTCAATGCTATGCTACAGTTGTCGAAGACTAAAGGTGTTGTTGTGTATATTTGCTGCATGCCATTCTTCTTCATCCTCTTGTTGTCTGCTAATGGCTTCTTTGTTTTTGCAGGTCTGTCGTTGAAGATATGATGATGCTACTTTGTAGCTCCTGGATCATCATGGTGAAGACTTGTTGGTGGTGTTATCACCCTAAAATTTTTGTTTCTAAACTTTGGAAAGTTTGCCTTGTTTCTAGTCATGGTCTTATAATACGTTCTGAGTCATCGCATGCTTAAAGGGATAAGTGATAGGATTGGAGTCTCAATAGTTTCATTCTCATTTACAAACCCTTCTTCTAGTCATGGTGTTAAAGGGTCTCTAGGTCATTTCATGCTTTAAGGGTTAGAAGTCTTTTAAGGTCATATTTTATTTCCAAATAAGGTTTGACAGCCTCATTCCATGTCCTAGAAGCCTCACCATGTGTTTAGAAGTCATATCTCACATCATTTTGAAAATTTTTGAAATTAGCTACGAAATCGTGGATTCTGAACTAGGAGTTTTTGTAGCGCGCTACGAAACCATTGAAAAAGACTGTTTCAGCATAAAAGACTCTGTTTTCTGCTTTTACTAGTCAAAATCCAGAAGGATTCCTTAGTAGATGAGAACTCAATTGTGAAAACTGAAAGAGGCTTTTATTCCTAACATACCAAAATACAAAAACCTCTTTCAGTGTCTTCAAATTCGTTATAAGGTTGGACAAATTTATGGTTAAACTTGCGCTACGAAACTGCTGAAAGCCAAGCTTTTTCTTCTGGTTTTAGCAGTCTTTTTCATGATCATTTTCTGGTCAAAGGAAAAGGTATTTTGGAATTCTAAAGGAGGTTTTTCTTCATCAACTCTCGAGATAGAATAACCTGTCTCACTTTCTTAATACGTGTTATCAGTTGGGAGATACTAAGATTTATTTGAAACCCTAATTTCAAAGAATAGATTTTTCATGTTTTACACGTGTTTTTCAAGGACAGATTCTGGACAACTGGAGAAGTGTTTTAAAAAACCAAGAGAGGTTTCTGTTTTAGATAGTATGTACCACAAAAACCTCCTTCAGTTTCATAAAATATGTCATGGATGAGAAGATAAAGGCTCTGTCCCACGTGCTAATGTTCAAAGATCCTAAACCTAAAAACAGGGAAACATGTTCCCTAATTTCTAGGGTTTATCATCAGTAGTAAGGTGACAACGTGGGAGGCTTCATCAAATTCGACCTCATGAGGTTGCAACTATCAAAGAATGCATTCAATGTTTAGTTAAGGTGGTTTATTCATAACATGATGAGGAGTTACACTCCTAATTGTTTTAGGTCTCTAGAACTGCTAGTTAACAGTCAGTTATATTAAATAGTTGGTTTTAAGTGTCAATAGGTGTCAGATTAGGAAGAATTCGAATTTCCCTCATGCTAGAGGAAGGAATCTAAGTCATGTAATGAACTCTATATATGGGAGAAGATGTAATGCACTAAGAGTTGGAAATTTTCAGAGAAAACACTCATATTGTGTCATTATAGAAGATTATGCTGTTATGAATACAGACTTTGGCTTTACTTCTCAGGATTCAGAAAGATTTCAATGGTGGCTTGTTTTATGTTTGTCCTGATTTCCTTATTTTTAGTAGTATGAATGTATGATACTTAGAACTCATTGGAAATGCTCTAACTTCCTTAATACATTTGTAGATTGTGTTTCCTACATGTTTCTATGTGTTCACTGATATATTGAACTTTTGATGCCCTGACTTCCATGTTCAACTAATATCGTTGTCATACTAAGCATTTTTTGACTCCATAAGCCCAATGGATGTTTATTGACTGTGTTTCAACTATTTACACTTCTTCATTCATTTCATAGAGTTAGCCATCTAATCCATTATTAAAATATTTAACCTAGTGAGAGAGCCTCAGCTAAAGGTTGGTTTGAAACAGTTACTCAAGGTCTACCTGATCAGCAGCCTATCAGGGTCAGATTTTGTGATAACATTTTGGTGCGTCTACTGGGAGTCTGAAGATTATTCATTCCCGAAATCAAGAAAGCTGAACTTCTTAAGGTAGCAGGAGCTCAGAAAGTTTTCGAGGCTGCAATCTACCTTGGCGACTCCACACGTCAAATAACAAATTGGAAGGTGACTCCACTGCTAGAAGATTAGTAGCTTGATGAAGTTTCAAGATAAGTTCCATTGCAATAATTAATGCTAGGTATGCCCCTATGAATTGGTCTCATATCCCTGGTTTTCCAAATCCTATGCCAAAGGTTGATTGGTTAGATGATCTTCCAATATTCAAAGATGAAAAGAAAGACAATGCTGCTCTTCATTTGGTTAGGTTCCATATGCATGTACACAGTCTTAAGGTTCAGTTCCCTGAAGATTGTCTCATGAAGATGTTTATGACCACTTTAGAAGGAAAAGCATGGTCTTGGTATAAAAGCTTGGAAAATGGTTCATTATATTCTCTTGCTGATTTCCATGATGTATTATATGACATGCATAAAGAGTTTCATCCCTCCTTATTGCTGGTCAAAGATTGCTATAAACATTCTGCGAGTTTTATTCAATATTTGGAGGATTGTTATGATGATGATGAATTTATGGATGAAGAAATTTTAGAGGCTCTTCATAACAATACATTGCAACAACTAGAAGAAAGGATAACATCCCATGACATGCAACATAAAAATCAGCAGGGGTTTACTTATGAAAATCATATTACATCCTCTGAGATTGATGTAGAGATGCAGTAGATTTGTCAGTCTTCAGATCATAATGAAGATGAAAATAATTGCAAACACCAAGAAGAAATACTGGAAGAAATTTTTTATAGCCCTCAGGCAGAGGAAAAGGTTGATCATTTATGTCATTCCTTGCAGTAGATTACTTCAAAGAATGATCATAATAGTGAGGAAAATTACATTGTCTATGGGAATCATGCAGAAAGGCAGTTGGATAGCATATCAAATAAATGTTGTGTGACTAAAGATCAGTTGTTAGAAGTAACAAGATGTTATGAGGATCATCAAGCTGATTATGTATTCTGGGATCCTATAGCTAAATACATGGAAGAGTTTTACTGTCCAGTGTTTCAGTTTTTCTATGAAGATCAGAGGCAATTTCAGTGGCAGTGGTCATCACAATATCATAGTTTCTTTGAACTTTGATGCAGTCAAAAAATTCAAGTGTCAGATCAGATTGATGACTAGCTTCATTGGAAGTTTCATGTTCCTTGAGCTACAAGTGGAGATTGCAGCTGATAGGGTAGGTAGGAATGTGAAAATAAGCTTAGGGTAGGTTGATTGAGCATCTGTTTTAGTAGGTACAATTTGAATTCTTCTTGTAGAAATCATTAAAGGCTTGAGGAGCAGATTGGGCAGAAGTTCATAGTTTTATTTTAGAGGATGGATAGTGGCACTGGAGCTACAGGTTCTTAGTATACCACAAAGGCACACTATCCTTAGAGGAGCCACTGTTATCACCCTAAAATTTTTGTTTCTAAACTTTGGAAAGTTTGTCTTGTTTCTAGTCATGGTCTTATAATAAGTTTTGAGTCATCGCATGCTTAAAGGGATAAGTGATAGGATTAGAGTCTCAATAGTGTCATTCTCATTTACAAACCCTTCTTCTATTCATGGTGTTAAAGGGTCTCTAGGTCATTTCATGCTTTAAGGGTTAGAAGTCTTTTAAGGTCATATTTCATTTCCAAATAAAGTTTGACAGCCTCATTCCATGTCCTAGAAGCCTCACAATGTGTTTAGAAGTCATATCTCACATCATTTTGAAAATTTTTGAAAAAATCTACAAAAGCGTGGATTCTAAACTAGGACTTTTTATAGTGCGCTACGAAACCATTGAAAAACCCTGTTTCAGCATAAAAGACTCTGTTTTCTGCTTTTACTAGTCAACTTCCAGAAGGTTTCCTGAGTAGCTGAGAACTCAATTTTGAAAAATTAAAGAGGCTTTTCTTCCTAACATACTAAAATACAAAAATCTCTTTCATTTTCTTCAAATTCGTTATAAGGTGGGAGAAATTTATGGTTAAACTTGCGCTACGAAACTGCTGAAAACCAAGCTTTGTCTTCTGGTTTTAGCAGTTTTTTTCAAGATCAGTTTCTGGTCATAGGAAAAGGTATTTTAGAATTATGAAGGAGGTTTGTCTTCATGAGCTCTCTAGCTACAATAACCTATCTCACTTTCTTCATAAGTGTTATCAGTTGGGAGATACTAAGATTTCTTTGAAACCCTAATTTCAGAGAACAGATTTTTCTTGTTTTACACGTGCTTTTCAAGGACAGATTCTGGACAGCTGGAGAAGTGTTTTAAAAAAAAGAGAGGTTTTTGTTCTAGACAACATGGAATACAAAACTGCCTTCAGTTTCATAAAATATGTCATGGATGAGAAGATAAAGGCTCTGTCCCACGTGCTAATGTTCAAAGATCCTAAACCTAAAAACAGGGAAACATGTTCCCTAATTTCTAGGGTTTATCATCAGCAGTAAGGTGACAACGTGGGAGGCTTCATCAAATTTGACCTCATGAGGTTGCAACTATGAAAGAATGCATTCAAAGTTTAGTTAATGTGGTTTATTCATAACATGATGAGGAGTTACACTCCTAATTGTTTTAGGTCTCTAGAATTGCTAGTTAACAGTCATTTATATTAAATAGTTGGTTTTAAGTGTCAATAGGTGTCAGATTAGGAAGAATTCGAATTCCCCTCATGCTGGAGGAAGGAATCTAAGTCATGTAATGAACTCTATATATGGGAGAAGATGTAATGCACTAAGGGTTGGAAATTTTCAGAGAAAACACTTATATTGTGTCATTGTAGAAGATTATTCTTTTATGAATATAGACTTTGGCTTTACTTCTCAGGATTCAGAAAGAGTTCAATGGTGGCTTGTTTTATGTTTGTCCTCATTTGCTTATTTGCAGTAGTATGAATGTATGATACTTAGAACTCATTGGCAAAGCTCTAACTTCCTTCATACATTTGTAGACTGTGTTTTCTACATGTTTCTATGTGTTAACTGATATTGAAATTTTGATGCCCTGACTTCCATGTTCAGCTAATATTGTTGTCATACTAAGCATTTTCTGACTCCATAAGCCCAATGAATGTTTATTGACTGTGTTTCAACCATTTACACTTCTTCATTCGTTTCATAGAGTTAGCCATCTAATCCATTATTAAAATCTTTAACCTAGTGAGAGATCCCTCTCAGGTTGAGGAGGCTAAGCCTCAGCCAAAAGTTGGTTTGAAACAGTTACTCAAGGTCTACCTAATCAACATCCTATCAGGGTTATATTTTGTGATAACAGCTGGTGCGATTGGTATTCTGTGGGATAGGTTGCTACAAGATTTCCTACAGGATGTCCTGTAGTTGCTTCTTCCTCAGAACTGTTTAATCATTTTTCTTGCTAAGGCTGTGAGGATGGTGACATGGATGGAAAGAAGGAATGGGAGTGTGGAGAGAAAGGAATACTTAGGTGATGCTCTTTACTCCTTTTTGTTTCCATTTTTTGTTTTTTTTTTTTGGAAGACTGGATAAAAACTATTGAAACTGATTTTTTTGAATGGTGATTGCAGAGATGATGATGGTGGACAAGGTGAGGTGCTAGATCATGAAGAGGGTGAATTTTAGGGACCTAACAAGTCCATCATTTGCCTTCATATTGCTTCCTATAGGATTTCTAGGCCACTGTAATTCCTACAGGATTATCCTATAGGTTTTCAAGGGATCTTGTAGGAATACAGGGGATCCTGTAGAAAACACAATCTTTGTATAAGCTGAAGCAATGGAGTGGAAAAATGACAAAAATGATGGAGGGATGCATGGGAATGAGTGAAAAAAATAAATATGTGAGTGGCAGGGATCTCCTTGGGATCGTCTTTTTCTTTTTGACTGTCCTTCTTGCCCACCTACAAATGGAAATTTCCTAGTTAAAAAAAAAATATTTTTTTATTTTTATTTTTTTTTGAAAAACAACTAGGCTACCTCAGAAAGGTTTTCACCCTATTTGTTTGCCCTGTGTTATCACAAAATCACTACTGAGGGCTGCAACCAAGCGAGATTTCATGTAACTATTTCAACCAATCTTTAGACCAAAGATTAGCCTCTTTGATCAGAGAGGGCTCTCTCACAAACTTCTAATAAAATCCTTCAAACAATAGATGGCTAACTCTTTATTTAATCATGAAAGCAAAGCTGGTTGGAAACACATCAAACTGGTTCTCATTGGGCTATGGAGTCTATTATATTAAGTAAACAAGGAAAACATGGTCATCTCATGGAAATCAAGGCTCTTTGCATTACATGTCAAACATATTCCACCAAAACATAGCTTGCTGAATACACAGGAAGTCAGAGCATATGATTATGAATTCTGAGTGATTGCATTACAACAAGACTATAAAAGAACATAAAGTATAAAACACCATCATTATATTTGAACATGACAATCCATCGAGAATCTTGAGAAGAGAATAACACTGTTTTACTATTACTGTCAAAAAGGTCTTACAATGGCCCAAAACAACTCTGTTTTTCTATAAAAATATCCAACCCTTTCTACATCCAACATTGATCCATATATAGGCAAGCAAACTAAATCACCTCGAGCTTCCTCCCCCAGCATGAGGGGAGCCTCGAAGGTGGCTATTGACTATCCCTATCTAGTGCATAACTAATTTATTAATTACATAATGGCTAAACTGAAATTACAAATGGTTTTCATTTAATAAAAATCCAAAATCCTTGCTCCTCGTATCATGATGCTTTCCTGGCTCTTGACACATGTCCTTTTGCTTCTTGGGTTGAAGTATCTTGAAGGAAAGTACACTGAACGAACTAGCTTTGGATTCTGTTTGCGTGGATGATTCATTAATTGACCAAGAGATGTGCTCTATTTTTACGGTCTTTGTCTCCCATTATCCTTCATCACTTTAATCACATGTCCCCTGCTCTTTAATACTTCTCAAACAACACATATCATCATACTTATTCAATGAGATGGAAGCCTTCTGAGTTGAACATGTGTTCAAACCAAATCACCGAAGACTATAACCAAAACCCTAATAATTCGGTCATAAAGTGACTTTAGGAAGACTTTAACAAAAGACAAAAATTTGACCTTTTCCTTAAATACTCACACCTGTCACCTTTTGAATATCTGAATAGCTTTATATAATCTCCATGCTAGCCTCGATTCATCCCTTTAAGATTTGCTGACCTCAGCATCAATTTCAATTTCTTCACATAAACAGTCATCTACAGCAGTTTCGTAGCGCGCTACGAAACTGCTGTAGGTAACCAAAACTAAGCATATGAACCTTAAAGCAACAATGACTGAACTCTGTGATTTCTTCAGCTATTTTACACAGGTGTAAGGACTTCAAAAAGTTTCAAAAAGTTTCAAAATGATGACAGCCAAAATTTACCAAAATTTGGAAGGCAAATTTCCCCTTGGATCAATTAGCTAGTTTGCCTAGCTTTCTCTTCAAGCTGCTAACTTCTTCCTTTAATACTTTGATTTCTGATCTCAGGATCATGTTCATCTTTCTGACATGTTTGGCTTGTTTGATGGCTGAAACCGTTCAGGTGTACACCTCAGCCACTGCATCTACCTGACTAGCAAAGCTTTTGCTACCTTTCATTACAGCTACGAAACTGTTATTCTGCCTGAAAAATATCTCTTGCGACAGAGCTCATAGCTTCTCAAAGAAAACGTATTTGTCAAAACTAAAGGAGGTTTTTGTGAACCAACCCGTTCTTAACAAAAACCTCTTTTGGTTTTTTGAAAAACTACTCCAGCTGCCCAGAATCGATCCTTGAAAAAGATGTGTAAAACAGGAAATTAAAAACTGCATCTACAACAGTTTTGTAGCGCAACTTTAGTCATTCGATTCTCTCATCTCGTAACGGATTTGAGGAAACTGAAAGAGGTTTTTCTAGTTCAGTAGGTTAGGAATAAAAACCTCTTTCAATTTTCGAAAATACGCTTTTATCTGCTCTAAATATCTCCTGGAAGTTGACAACTTAAAACAGAGAAATATGCCTTGCTTCAATATCATGATGACAGGACCTTGAGTCAACACATGAAGCTTGAATGCAAACATTTGTTACAATATCATCTGCTAGTTCAGTGCGAACGGTCAAAAGTCAAGTTTGCTTCAATTTGTCCGGGAGGGAGAAAGCAATGTGTGCTTGAAATCATAATCCTTGTAATAGCTGTCCAGCTTAGGGTAAACTTGTGGTAAATAAAAGCGAAGATGATTTAGCATAGACAAGTATTTTGGATTTCGATACTTCAAATTGGAAAAACCCGCTGCTAGAGTAGTTGGATGATCTGCCTTAAAATAATCTTCTTTCATTGCTACAGATTCAAGCTGCCTTAGAACTGGACAATAGGAAGAATTTAGCCATTTGAAATCATCAACATTTTCAACATGTATTGTAGCTTTGCTTGGAGGGTTTTCTAAAAACCACATCTTCATAGCCCCAAAATTCAATCTATCCGTTACAAGATGAAAAACATGCTTTTCAGGTTCCTTGGCATTGCAATGAGTTCATAGATGATGGTCACAACTTTTCTGAGAGAGGATTCCTCATCACCTCCATATGCTGGCTTTACATTTTCCCCTGTTGTAGGACTCACCTTGCCAGCTAACATCCCATACAGCTCAAATGCCATATGATGGTAGATATAACAGAGGCACTCTGGCATAAACCGTAGGTTTGTAGCCTTCCCCAAATAAGAAGGTATAATCCCATATAAAGAATTTTCCGCTGCTGCAAATCCTGTTGGATGTTGAGTAACCAAAAGTTGGATTCACGTCCTAAATACTTGTGCCATTTCCTGTGAGATTCCCACTTGATGCAGATTTCTGAAAGAAAGCAGAACTCTGTACAATAGGCACGCTATGATATTGATCTCCACTAGATACCAGAACTTTGACCAATATAGTGGGATTATAGAGAAAGCCTTGAAGATGAAAAACACAGCTGTATTATTTGTATATTGATGATAATAACCTGCACTGTGACATGTTGCCCCAAACATTCCCACAGAACCCATAAAAGACAAAAGTGATATGTGTGAATTATGGTTTCGGACAAATTCCCAGTTTTGTAGCGCGCTACGAAACCACTAAACAGTTAGCGCTGCGAAACTGTTAAAAGAATTCTGGCGCTGCGAAAACACCCTGACTTTAAGCTAGACTAAAGAATTTTTGACAACAACATTTTTAGTGATAACAGTGGCTCCACTTGGGATAGTGTGCCCTTGTGGTGCGCTAAGAACATGCAGCTCCAGTGCCTTATCCATTTTGACAAACGGAAATTTGCTTGACAAGCATGACTGTAGGAAAATGAAAGCTATATCTACTGAAAAATAAATGCTCAGCCGACCTTGAGCTTATTTGCATTTACCTCTACCTACCTACCCTAACCATTTCAACTTCTTCAGCTCAATCAATATGAAACTTCCAATGCAGCCAATCATTAGCCTCATCTGATATTTGATTTCTTTGACTGTCCCGGAGTTCAGAGCCATAGTGTGATGACCGCTGCCACTGAAATTGTCTCTGACTGTATCGGATTTCAGAGTCAATGTGATAGTGTAAAGACTGCTGCCACTGAAATAGTCTCTGATCTTCATAGGAAAACTGAAACACTGGAGAATAAAACTCTTCCATGTAATCAGCTATAGGATCCCAGAACACATGATCAGCTTGTCCTTCCTTGAAACTTTCCAGCTGTGCAAACTGATCTTCAACCACAGTGTTCAGTTCCTCAATCGTGAAAGAGAATGGAAGCAGCATAGTCTCCTTGCGCTCTGTCACAGAAAACTTCTGAGAATAATAATCATGATCATGAAAATTATATGCCTGAATTTGTCCTTCTAAACCTTCAATTTCTTTCTCAATGTCTTTGGCAAATTCATCAAAAAATTTCATCTTATCCTCTGACTTGCAGTCAAAAGATTTTAGATATGAGGATAAGGACAAAGAAAAAGATTCATTTGTTTCTTCTTTACTATGATCATTAATCCATTGTTTAAAACCTTCAACTGAGGGAGAGTCTGCCACCTCCTCTGTCCTATCTGCCCATTCCTCCAAAAACATGAGCCAAAGGTCTTGAAATGACTTAATGGATTCGGCAGGCAAGCATTCAACCCACGGTTTGCATTTCCCTTGAAGTGAATCATAGAATAACATAATGCAAACATCCTCATGTTTAACTCTAAGAAGCTGTGTAAATTCACAAAAATCTGATATATGATTCAAGGTTAAACTTAAATCCTCCCCATTGAATTTTGGACCATTCCTTAGAAAGTATGCATCCTTGGGAAAATGATTTGGGAAACCATGAATTCCTGAGAAATCTATGCATGCATACCTTGAACAAAGAAGAGCAGCTTCTGGGTCTTTCATAACTCCAGTGGAATCACCATGAAAATATAAACCTTGAATTCTTCAACAATGGAGTCGCCAAGGTAGTTTTGCAGCCTTGAAAATCATTTGAACTCCTGCTACCTTCAGAAATTCAATCTTAAGCTCCCGGCAGACGCACCAAAATGTTATCACAAAATCACTACTGAGGGCTGCAACCAAGCGAGATTTCATGTAACTATTTCAACCAATCTTTAGACCAAAGATTAGCCTCTTTGATCAGAGAGGGCTCTCTCACAAACTCCTAATAAAATCCTTCAAACAATAGATGGCTAACTCTTTATTTAATCATGAAAGCAAAGCTGGTTGGAAACACATCAAACTGGTTCTCATTGGGCTATGGAGTCTATTATATTAAGTAAACAAGGAAAACATGGTCATCTCATGGAAATCAAGGCTCTTTGCATTACATGTCAAACATATTCCACCAAAACATAGCTTGCTGAATACACAGGAAGTCAGAGCATATGATTATGAATTCTGAGTGATTGCATTACAACAAGACTATAAAAGAACATAAAGTATAAAACACCATCATTATATTTGAACATGACAATCCATCGAGAATCTTGAGAAGAGAATAACACTGTTTTACTATTACTGTCAAAAAGGTCTTACAATGGCCCAAAACAACTCTGTTTTTCTATAAAATATCCAACCCTTTCTACATCCAACATTGATCCATATATAGGCAAGCAAACTAAATCACCTCGAGCTTCCTCCTCCAGCATGAGGGGAGCCTCGAAGGTGGCTATTGACTATCCCTATCTAGTGCATAACTAATTTATTAATTACATAATGGCTAAACTGAAATTACAAATGGTTTTCATTTAATAAAAATCCAAAATCCTTGCTCCTCGTATCATGATGCTTTCCTGGCTCTTGACACATGTCCTTTTGCTTCTTGGGTTGAAGTATCTTGAAGGAAAGTACACTGAACGAACTAGCTTTGGATTCTGTTTGCGTGGATGATTCATTAATTGACCAAGAGATGTGCTCTATTTTTACGGTCTTTGTCTCCCATTATCCTTCATCACTTTAATCACATGTCCCCTGCTCTTTAATACTTCTCAAACAACACATATCATCATACTTATTCAATGAGATGGAAGCCTTCTGAGTTGAACATGTGTTCAAACCAAATCACCGAAGACTATAACCAAAACCCTAATAATTCGGTCATAAAGTGACTTTAGGAAGACTTTAACAAAAGACAAAATTTGACCTTTTCCTTAAATACTCACACCTGTCACCTTTTGAATATCTGAATAGCTTTATATAATCTCCATGCTAGCCTCGATTCATCCCTTTAAGATTTGCTGACCTCAGCATCAATTTCAATTTCTTCACATAAACAGTCATCTACAGCAGTTTCGTAGCGCGCTACGAAACTGCTGTAGGTAACCAAAACTAAGCATATGAACCTTAAAGCAACAATGACTGAACTCTGTGATTTCTTCAGCTATTTTACACAGGTGTAAGGACTTCAAAAAGTTTCAAAAAGTTTCAAAATGATGACAGCCAAAATTTACCAAAATTTGGAAGGCAAATTTCCCCTTGGATCAATTAGCTAGTTTGCCTAGCTTTCTCTTCAAGCTGCTAACTTCTTCCTTTAATACTTTGATTTCTGATCTCAGGATCATGTTCATCTTTCTGACATGTTTGGCTTGTTTGATGGCTGAAACCGTTCAGGTGTACACCTCAGCCACTGCATCTACCTGACTAGCAAAGCTTTTGCTACCTTTCATTACAGCTACGAAACTGTTATTCTGCCTGAAAAATATCTCTTGAGACAGAGCTCATAGCTTCTCAAAGAAAACGTATTTGTCAAAACTAAAGGAGGTTTTTGTGAACCAACCCGTTCTTAACAAAAACCTCTTTTGGTTTTTTGAAAAACTACTCCAGCTGCCCAGAATCGATCCTTGGAAAAGATGTGTAAAACAGGAAATTAAAAACTGCATCTACAACAGTTTTGTAGCGCAACTTTAGTCATTCGATTCTCTCATCTCGTAACGGATTTGAGGAAACTGAAAGAGGTTTTTCTAGTTCAGTAGGTTAGGAATAAAAACCTCTTTCAATTTTCGAAAATACGCTTTTATCTGCTCTAAATATCTCCTGGAAGTTGACAACTTAAAACAGAGAAATATGCCTTGCTTCAATATCATGATGACAGGACCTTGAGTCAACACATGAAGCTTGAATGCAAACATTTGTTACAATATCATCTGCTAGTTCAGTGCCAACGGTCAAAAGTCAAGTTTGCTTCAATTTGTCCGGGAGGGAGAAAGCAATGTGTGCTTGAAATCATAATCCTTGTAATAGCTGTCCAGCTTAGGGTAAACTTGTGGTAAATAAAAGCGAAGATGATTTAGCATAGACAAGTATTTTGGATTTCGATACTTCAAATTGGAAAAACCCGCTGCTAGAGTAGTTGGATGATCTGCCTTAAAATAATCTTCTTTCATTGCTACAGATTCAAGCTGCCTTAGAACTGGACAATAGGAAGAATTTAGCCATTTGAAATCATCAACATTTTCAACATGTATTGTAGCTTTGCTTGGAGGGTTTTCTAAAAACCACATCTTCATAGCCCCAAAATTCAATCTATCCGTTACAAGATGAAAAACATGCTTTTCAGGTTCCTTGGCATTGCAATGAGTTCATAGATGATGGTCACAACTTTTCTGAGAGAGGATTCCTCATCACCTCCATATGCTGGCTTTACATTTTCCCCTGTTGTAGGACTCACCTTGCCAGCTAACATCCCATACAGCTCAAATGCCATATGATGGTAGATATAACAGAGGCACTCTGGCATAAACCGTAGGTTTGTAGCCTTCCCCCAAATAAGAAGGTATAATCCCATATAAAGAATTTTCCGCTGCTGCAAATCCTGTTGGATGTTGAGTAACCAAAAGTTGGATTCACGTCCTAAATACTTGTGCCATTTCCTGTGAGATTCCCACTTGATGCAGATTTCTGAAAGAAAGCAGAACTCTGTACAATAGGCACGCTATGATATTGATCTCCACTAGATACCAGAACTTTGACCAATATAGTGGGATTATAGAGAAAGCCTTGAAGATGAAAAACACAGCTGTATTATTTGTATATTGATGATAATAACCTGCACTGTGACATGTTGCCCCAAACATTCCCACAGAACCCATAAAAGACAAAAGTGATATGTGTGAATTATGGTTTCGGACAAATTCCCAGTTTTGTAGCGCGCTACGAAACCACTAAACAGTTAGCGCTGCGAAACTGTTAAAAGAATTCTGGCGCTGCGAAAACACCCTGACTTTAAGCTAGACTAAAGAATTTTTGACAACAACATTTTTAGTGATAACAGTGGCTCCACTTGGGATAGTGTGCCCTTGTGGTGCGCTAAGAACATGCAGCTCCAGTGCCTTATCCATTTTGACAAACGGAAATTTGCTTGACAAGCATGACTGTAGGAGAATGAAAGCTATATCTACTGAAAAATAAATGCTCAGCCAACCTTGAGCTTATTTGCATTTACCTCTACCTACCTACCCTAACCATTTCAACTTCTTCAACTCAATCAATATGAAACTTCCAATGCAGCCAATCATTAGCCTCATCTGATATTTGATTTCTTTGACTGTCCCGGAGTTCAGAGCCAATGTGATCGTGTGATGACCGCTGCCACTGAAATTGTCTCTGACTGTATCGGATTTCAGAGTCAATGTGATAGTGTAAAGACTGCTGCCACTGAAATAGTCTCTGATCTTCATAGGAAAACTGGAACACTGGAGAATAAAACTCTTCCATGTAATCAGCTATAGGATCCCAAAACACATGGTCAGCTTGTCCTTCCTTGAAACTTTCCAGCTGTGCAAACTGATCTTCAACCACAGTGTTCAGTTCCTCAATCGTGAAAGAGAATGGAAGCAGCATAGTCTCCTTGCGCTCTGTCACAGAAAACTTCTGAGAATAATAATCATGATCATGAAAATTATATGCCTGAATTTGTCCTTCTAAACCTTCAATTTCTTTCTCAATGTCTTTGGCAAATTCATCAAAAAATTTCATCTTATCCTCTGACTTGCAGTCAAAAGATTTTAGATATGAGGATAAGGACAAAGAAAAAGATTCATTTGTTTCTTCTTTACTATGATCATTAATCCATTGTTTAAAACCTTCAACTGAGGGAGAGTCTGCCACCTCCTCTGTCCTATCTGCCCATTCCTCCAAAAACATGAGCCAAAGGTCTTGAAATGACTTAATGGATTCGGCAGGCAAGCATTCAACCCACGGTTTGCATTTCCCTTGAAGTGAATCATAGAATAACATAATGCAAACATCCTCATGTTTAACTCTAAGAAGCTGTGTAAATTCACAAAAATCTGATATATGATTCAAGGTTAAACTTAAATCCTCCCCATTGAATTTTGGACCATTCCTTAGAAAGTATGCATCCTTGGGAAAATGATTTGGGAAACCATGAATTCCTGAGAAATCTATGCATGCATACCTTGAACAAAGAAGAGCAGCTTCTGGGTCTTTCATAACTCCAGTGGAATCACCATGAAAATATAAACCTTGAATTCTTCAACAATGGAGTCGCCAAGGTAGTTTTGCAGCCTTGAAAATCATTTGAACTCCTGCTACCTTCAGAAATTCAATCTTAAGCTCCCGGCAGACGCACCAAAATGTTATCACAAAATCACTACTGAGGGCTGCAACCAAGCGAGATTTCATGTAACTATTTCAACCAATCTTTAGACCAAAGATTAGCCTCTTTGATCAGAGAGGGCTCTCTCACAAACTTCTAATAAAATCCTTCAAACAATAGATGGCTAACTCTTTATTTAATCATGAAAGCAAAGCTGGTTGGAAACACATCAAACTGGTTCTCATTGGGCTATGGAGTCTATTATATTAAGTAAACAAGGAAAACATGGTCATCTCATGGAAATCAAGGCTCTTTGCATTACATGTCAAACATATTCCACCAAAACATAGCTTGCTGAATACACAGGAAGTCAGAGCATATGATTATGAATTCTGAGTGATTGCATTACAAGAATACTATAAAAGAACATAAAGTATAAAACACCATCATTATATTTGAACATGACAATCCATCGAGAATCTTGAGAAGAGAATAACACTGTTTTACTATTACTGTCAAAAAGGTCTTACAATGGCCCAAAACAACTCTGTTTTTCTATAAAAATATCCAACCCTTTCTACATCCAACATTGATCCATATATAGGCAAGCAAACTAAATCACCTCGAGCTTCCTCCTCCAGCATGAGGGGAGCCTCGAAGGTGGCTATTGACTATCCCTATCTAGTGCATAACTAATTTATTAATTACATAATGGCTAAACTGAAATTACAAATGGTTTTCATTTAATAAAAATCCAAAATCCTTGCTCCTCGTATCATGATGCTTTCCTGGCTCTTGACACATGTCCTTTTGCTTCTTGGGTTGAAGTATCTTGAAGGAAAGTACACTGAACGAACTAGCTTTGGATTCTGTTTGCGTGGATGATTCATTAATTGACCAAGAGATGTGCTCTATTTTTACGGTCTTTGTCTCCCATTATCCTTCATCACTTTAATCACATGTCCCCTGCTCTTTAATACTTCTCAAACAACACATATCATCATACTTATTCAATGAGATGGAAGCCTTCTGAGTTGAACATGTGTTCAAACCAAATCACCGAAGACTATAACCAAAACCCTAATAATTCGGTCATAAAGTGACTTTAGGAAGACTTTAACAAAAGACAAAAATTTGACCTTTTCCTTAAATACTCACACCTGTCACCTTTTGAATATCTGAATAGCTTTATATAATCTCCATGCTAGCCTCGATTCATCCCTTTAAGATTTGCTGACCTCAGCATCAATTTCAATTTCTTCACATAAACAGTCATCTACAGCAGTTTCGTAGCGCGCTACGAAACTGCTGTAGGTAACCAAAACTAAGCATATGAACCTTAAAGCAACAATGACTGAACTCTGTGATTTCTTCAGCTATTTTACACAGGTGTAAGGACTTCAAAAAGTTTCAAAAAGTTTCAAAATGATGACAGCCAAAATTTACCAAAATTTGGAAGGCAAATTTCCCCTTGGATCAATTAGCTAGTTTGCCTAGCTTTCTCTTCAAGCTGCTAACTTCTTCCTTTAATACTTTGATTTCTGATCTCAGGATCATGTTCATCTTTCTGACATGTTTGGCTTGTTTGATGGCTGAAACCGTTCAGGTGTACACCTCAGCCACTGCATCTACCTGACTAGCAAAGCTTTTGCTACCTTTCATTACAGCTACGAAACTGTTATTCTGCCTGAAAAATATCTCTTGAGACAGAGCTCATAGCTTCTCAAAGAAAACGTATTTGTCAAAACTAAAGGAGGTTTTTGTGAACCAACCCGTTCTTAACAAAAACCTCTTTTGGTTTTTTGAAAAACTACTCCAGCTGCCCAGAATCGATCCTTGAAAAAGATGTGTAAAACAGGAAATTAAAAACTGCATCTACAACAGTTTTGTAGCGCAACTTTAGTCATTCGATTCTCTCATCTCGTAATGGATTTGAGGAAATTGAAAGAGGTTTTTCTAGTTCAGTAGGTTAGGAATAAAAACCTCTTTCAATTTTCGAAAATACGCTTTTATCTGCTCTAAATATCTCCTGGAAGTTGACAACTTAAAACAGAGAAATATGCCTTGCTTCAATATCATGATGACAGGACCTTGAGTCAACACATGAAGCTTGAATGCAAACATTTGTTACAATATCATCTGCTAGTTCAGTGCCAACGGTCAAAAGTCAAGTTTGCTTCAATTTGTCCGGGAGGGAGAAAGCAATGTGTGCTTGAAATCATAATCCTTGTAATAGCTGTCCAGCTTAGGGTAAACTTGTGGTAAATAAAAGCGAAGATGATTTAGCATAGACAAGTATTTTGGATTTCGATACTTCAAATTGGAAAAACCCGCTGCTAGAGTAGTTGGATGATCTGCCTTAAAATAATCTTCTTTCATTGCTACAGATTCAAGCTGCCTTAGAACTGGACAATAGGAAGAATTTAGCCATTTGAAATCATCAACATTTTCAACATGTATTGTAGCTTTGCTTGGAGGGTTTTCTAAAAACCACATCTTCATAGCCCCAAAATTCAATCTATCCGTTACAAGATGAAAAACATGCTTTTCAGGTTCCTTGGCATTGCAATGAGTTCATAGATGATGGTCACAACTTTTCTGAGAGAGGATTCCTCATCACCTCCATATGCTGGCTTTACATTTTCCCCTGTTGTAGGACTCACCTTGCCAGCTAACATCCCATACAGCTCAAATGCCATATGATGGTAGATATAACAGAGGCACTCTGGCATAAACCGTAGGTTTGCAGCCTTCCCCCAAATAAGAAGGTATAATCCCATATAAAGAATTTTCCGCTGCTGCAAATCCTGTTGGATGTTGAGTAACCAAAAGTTGGATTCACGTCCTAAATACTTGTGCCATTTCCTGTGAGATTCCCACTTGATGCAGATTTCTGAAAGAAAGCAGAACTCTGTACAATAGGCACGCTATGATATTGATCTCCACTAGATACCAGAACTTTGACCAATATAGTGGGATTATAGAGAAAGCCTTGAAGATGAAAAACACAGCTGTATTATTTGTATATTGATGATAATAACCTGCACTGTGACATGTTGCCCCAAACATTCCCACAGAACCCATAAAAGACAAAAGTGATATGTGTGAATTATGGTTTCGGACAAATTCCCAGTTTTGTAGCGCGCTACGAAACCACTAAACAGTTAGCGCTGCGAAACTGTTAAAAGAATTCTGGCGCTGCGAAAACACCCTGACTTTAAGCTAGACTAAAGAATTTTTGACAACAACATTTTTAGTGATAACACCCTGGGTGCGTCAAGAAATGTTTTCACCCAGGGATCTTCTTATTTTTTTTTTGTTTTTTTTTTTTTTTCTCTTTTTTTTATGTCATCATTAAGCCGCCTCAAGAGGTTTTCAACCCAATGATGGGACTCAGGCGCCTCATGGAGGTTTTCACTTGAGTCCTTATTTTTTTTTCCTCAGTGATTTGATGAGGGAGGAGCTGGAACTTGCTCCACTATCATCACTGTTTTATTGATATCATCAACGAACTCTTGTTTTGATAAAGGTCTCTTGTAAATTTTCAATTGGTGTCCATTAACAAGAAAAGGAATGACTTCTTCATATATGGTTCTAATTTTCACTAAACCATTATCATGGCATCTTTCCACAACATAATGTCTGAGCCATCTTGTCCTTAAATTTACCTTGAAGTCTCTATACCTAGAATCATATAACAATATCGAATCACCTTCCTGAATTTGCTTCTCTTTGATATTTTTATTGTGCCATATCCTCCTCTGAAGTTGAACTACCTCTGTATGTAGGAGGGCATGCATTTTGAATTCATCCAAACCATTCAATTGGAACAATCTCACTTTTTGTGCACTGTTGAGATCTAGATATAACTAGGCTGCCATCCTTAATCTATTATATTCAAATTCAATTGACAGCAAGGCCTTTTTCCCATAGACCAACTAATAGGGTGTGAATCCAGTGGTGCTCTTCCATGTGGTATTATAGGCCCAGGTGGCCTCAACTAGTCTTTCTACCCAGTCCTTCCTGTTGCTGCTCCGACCTTGGTTAAGATGCCCTCCAGTGCTCTGTTGGTCACCTCTACTTTACCATTAGCTTGTGGATGATAGGGAGTGGAGGTCCTATGCTGGATCTTATGATGACTGAGCAAGTCTTCAATCATGTTGGAGGTAAACTAGCTACCTTGGTCTGTGACCAGCTCTCTAGGGTACCCAAATTTGTAGAATACATTCTCCCTTAGGAACTCAAACACCTTCTCTTCTGTTTCTGCCTTAATTGCCTTGGTTTCAGCCCACTTAGTCAAATAATCAGTGCACACAATAATGTATTGTTTTTGCTTTGAAGGAGGGTCAATAGGCCCAATGAAGTCCATGCCCCACTTGTCAAATGGCTCAAAATTCACTTGAGGCTGCAGAGGCATTTCATCTCTTGGAGTAGGCCTTCCTGTCCTCTGGCACCAATCACACTTACTAGTGTATTTTTTCACATCTTGATGAAGAGTGGGCCAATAATATCCTTCTTGTAACACTTGGAGTTTGAGAAATCTAAGTCTAAGAAATCTTTAGTTTTTGCAGAGTTAATGTGTGACTTCCCGCGTGCTGACACGGAAACTGTGGCAGAGGAGCCCATTGCGGACGAATCTTTGTTTCTAATCAGCACTTTAGATCCGTGGTATGGGGATATCATTGTCTATCTCCAGACCCAATCCTTTCGGTCAGAAATTTCAAAGTCGGAATGTCAGAAAATTCGCTTCCAGTCCCAACAATTCAAAATTATTGGAGATACTCTTTATCGGATTCTATTTTTCGACGTTGCTTAACTCACGAAGAGGTTGAAAGGGTTCTAAATGACTGTCACTCTGGAGCATGTGGCGGTCATATGTCTGGGTATGCCACAGCCCAAAAGATATTGCGCGCTGGCTACTTCTAGCCGTCTTTATTTAAATATTGTATTATGGCAGTCCGAAAATGCCACAACTGCCAGATTTTTTATCGTAAGATGCGCGCTCCACCCGCTCCTCTCCACCCTATAATTGCCGTTGGTCCTTTTTCCAAATGGGGTATCGATTTTATTACTTGTAACCCTCACTCGGTCGGGGGGCATGCGTATATCATCCTTGCGGTAGATTATTTTACTAAGTGGGCCGAGGCGATGCCTACATTCGAGGCAGACGGCAAGACAGCTACAATTTTCGTGTTCAATCATATAATTGCTAGGTTTGGTGTCCCACAAGCGATAATCACTGATCATGGGCATCTTTTTCGAAACGCTATGATGACCGAACTTACAGGCTAGCTTGGTTTACGTCACGATAGTTCAACTCCTTATTATCCACAAGCGAATGGTCTGGTTGAGTCCATCAACAAAGTTTTAGTTATCATGATCCGACAAATCATTGGGATTCATCGGTCAAATTGGCACAACATGCTATTTTCAGCGCTTTGGGCATACCGAACTTCAGTAAAAACATCAACAGGGTTCACTGCTTTCCAACTAGTTTATGGTTTGGAAGCCGTGTTACCCATTGAGTGTGAAATCCCATCACTGCAAATGGCCATCGAGTTACTTCCAGCTACTTCCGAAGAGGAAAAGCGTTTGTTATACTTAGCTCAATTAGATGAGAATCGACGTGATGCTGCATTGGCGATCGAGACTAACGCAAAACGTATGAAAGCTCAGTATGATCGGAACGTGACCCCTCGAAATTTTTCGGAAGGAGACCTAGTGTTATTGTATGATCAAGCTAATGATAAATTAGGTGCTGGAAAATTCGTTCCTATGTGGCATGGGCCCTATATTGTCAAGCGAAATCTAGCAAAAGGGGCCTATGAGTTGGTAGACTTTGACGGGGACTCTTTAGGTAAACCCAGAAATGGTCTTTACTTGAAAAGGTATTATGCTTAAAAGAATGGGTATGGAGATTTTTAGTTAAGTTAGTTTTTCTTTCTAGCTGGTGTGTTTTAGTTTAAAAACAAAAGTGTGCTTAGATTAGAGAGTGTTTTTTCGTCATTATTCCTACTTATCTTGGTTTTACTCTTGATATTGCAGATGTCGATGCCTCTCCAAACATACATTGGATTTGCTGATGGTGCTTGTCGGAATACACGGAACATCTCTTCCGCAGCTTGGGTTATCTATTCACCCTCTGAGGAGTTAGTTTCTATGCATGGGGTAAGCCTCGATCAAACAACAAACAACATTGCAGAGTACAGTGCAGTGATTGAGTTATTGTCTGAATCTATTTCATTTGGGATTCGGAGTTTGATAGTGAGGTTAGATTCTGAACTCGTTGTATTATAGCTTAATAGAGTGTATGCCATTAGAAATCCAGTGTTATTAAGATTATTTTTGAGAGTGCGTCTCTTGGAACGTGAGTTTGATTACATTGAATATCAGCATATTCCAAGCTCTTTAAATAAATTAGCAGATGCAATTGCTTCTCGAATGTTAAATAGACATTTGCAATAATCATACATGTAAATTTAAAACCATTCCATAATATGATTTACAAGATAAGCCGGTAAGAGTGATATATATATATAGGAGTGTGTCAAAAAATACATCGTCTTCGATCATAGGTTGAAAAACACCTTATGATCGGCAAAAATGATAAGTACAAAAAACAAAATGTCACATGTGCCCACAAAAGGCGATCATCCTATCACTGGTGATGATCTCTATAAGAAACCACTGCCCAGGCCACCTTGCAAAGGAACCTCCTAAAAGGTCCCGGGACTCCAATCACATAGCACTGAAGTCGACAAGGAATGTCGTCTATAGTGGTCTCAGGAATATCCCCTGTCAAGCGCTCAAGATAGCCCTCCAACTCGGCTAAAAACTCTGCTGATTCATCCTGTGGGGCTGGCAAGGGTGCAACTGGTTGTTTCCTCTCGAAAGGCCGGAGAGTGGCTGGTCGCTGTGGACCCACATCTGCATTTTAAATTTTTACTATCAGTTTTGAGACGATGCAAAAATAAAAAAAAATTAAATAGAAAAGTTGAAAAGGATTTTACTTGACTCGTCCCACTGCTCTCCTGGTGGAAGAGCCATGTCTGGGTCACCACGGAAATCTATCCCAGCGTAAGGGAAGTCCTGAATGGCAAAAACCTGGTTTTCCGACCATTGGAAATACTCAGGTTTGAACCGAGCAACCTCTGTCCTCTCGTCCGGGTGACGGGCCATGACTGCGACCCATCGCATCAGTTTGGGCTCTCGAGGAAGCCCAGCTCCAATAGTAAGATGCTGTGGGATCAGCATAGAAACCCTCTCCAGGCCAAAACTCACGACCAAAGCCCCATAACCAAAGGTCTTTAGTCGTCCGCTCTTGGCCCTAGTCAGTTGGCCTTTCACATTGGCCAGCATAGCATTGCACCAGTTGAAGATGGTGCCTTGAAAGCAATCAACTGCCATACGCATCTGGGATTCGGTGGCAACATGTAATGCGGCAGCTCCGCAAAGTCTGGTGACAGTAAATGCAATCACCATGAGCTCAGGACGGGATATGGTTTTTATGTCTATCCCTTTGTCTTTAGCCTGGCTGTTGCAGTACTCTAGCCGGAGGCTATCGACAGACTGGCCACCTGGCCTAGTCCCGTATAGAGTCAAGTCCTTGCCTCTCTTAGGAAAACCAGTCAAGAAATAAATGTCCTCCGGCTCGATTTCGAGCCGATGCCCGCCAATGAAGAGACACTGGTCCTGTACGCTCCATCGGTCAACCAACCATTGTAAGAAATCTAGCTGAGCCCTCATGCCAGGAATGGTCCAGAACTTGTACAGTCTGCATGCCCTCAAAGCATCAAGTGAAGGCTGATGATTCCATGTGGCGGTATCCACGTCCTCATGCTCCCGTTCGCGCCAATATAGCATGATATATTCTCTGCATTAAGAATAAAGATTAACTAGATTGCTAGAAAACTTTTTGATTGGTCCATTTTTGAGAAATTTTGGGTTCAAAACCCTTGCGGCGGGGTACGCACCCTCCACGTTAGACACAGTGCGTGGGTCCGCACTTTGTCTACACAGAAGGTGCGGACCCTGAGCTTTTTCCCAATGGAGAAAAAGTTGGAGTCCGCGGGTCCGCAATGGTAAACCTGCGGACCCCCGCGCGCGGGATTTGCGCCTAAAAACTCTCCCAAAAAACAAAATGAGGGGCTAAATAAAAAAAAAAAACTAAATCGTTGAAAAAGAAGAGTAAGATGATGTGGATTACCTGGAGAAGACGGCGCTCGATTCCGACGGTTGGATTTTCCACAATCTTCACGGGAAGTTTTCTAAGCAAAAGCACTATTTTCTCACCCAAACTCGAATGGTAAAAATGAATTGTCAAAACCCCTTTTTTATAAGTTTTTTGAGTAAATGAATTGTAAATTTGTTTATGTTTCACTTTGAAAAGGTATTTTACGACATTTTTATCCATTTCAAACAGGTATGAGTAATGTTTGTGTCTTTGTGCAGAATACAAGATTATTCAGGCAATATCTATCATTTTCAACGAAAAAACAAGTAGAGTCATCTTTAAGCCCTTTTCTGACTCCTAAAACATAAAAAGATTGCCGAGCGTTTCTTTTACACTCGTTAAAATGGAATTAAAAGACGGTCCACTTACAGCTCTTTTCCGACCGTAAAAAACATGAAAAGATTGCCAGATTTTTATCGTTTCAAATTCGATATTGGTTATAAAACGACGTGTCATTGATCGCTTTTTTACTTTTTTGGATCAGTGACACTAATAACGAAAAGTACTCCTTGGTCGTAAAAGATCAAGCGGTTCTCTAAAGTATTATTTTATACTTTTTCGGGCTTGGGAGACACAAATTTACGAAAAAGGTCAACCCTGGAGTCTTCTTAAGTTTTTTCAGACTCTCTAAAATTGAAAAACATCGAGTTTCTCCTATACTGGACTTGTTAAAATTTCACAGTAAAGGACCTGTTCAATTACAAACAAGAACGAACCACTCCTTCTTAGGGTTCGAATCTAAACTAAGTTGGACTCATCCGAAGGATGAGCTTATAATCAAGCAAATGTTATCCTCCTCAAGCTTGTCAAAAATAAAGAGGTACTTGCCAGAAATGGTGGGGGAAAAGAGAGGAAAATGAGTCTGTTTGTCATACTTTGTAACCACTCTTGAACACGACACTTTTATTCACCTGGGTTGGGAAATACTTTCCCTAACAGTTGATCAAACCACATTGAAAGTCTTCAGCCGGTTTCTGGGTATTAACTTTGGGTCAATTTTCACCAAGCCATCTGTTGTGTCGTCATGTGTTCAAGAGGTCACTGCCAATAAGCCATTCATCTGCAAAATATCTGTCATCCATCTTGACCATCCCTGAGTCAGTCCTTGCAACTAAATTTCTTCAACTTGATCTATGATTTCGTGTTGTGGGCTTGCCTACGACGGATCGCTTTCTATCGACATCAGCACATTATCTAGAAAGATGATCTAGGAATCATCAGTACCTTGAAATCTGCATGCCTCAATGGCAGGTTTCTCGCCTTTGACGACAGTTTACATCATTGACTTTCGATCGAAGGATTCCGTGACATGTTCGACATCAACACATCTACTCACATCTCGTGGATTGTATTGGGTACTTTGAGAGCCATTGACATCACTGGTGGTTTTTCTCACACTTGTTAACAATTTACATCATTGACTGGTAATCAAGTGGTTTCTACCATGTTCGACATCAACACATATATTCGCATGGATAGAATCGTACTATTTCGGGATATAGAAATGAAGACCCTGTATCTAGTTTCCACCATCCAGGCTGCGAGGAATTTTGTATTCATTATGTTGTGGAATATTCATAAACAGATGGCTGCATCCATACTGTGTTCACACGAGTCTATACTTATGATGTTTTACAAGATCATTCCTGTATCAGATAGTAGATAGGTTTTCTAGTTAGTTTTGATCTGAGTATGGGAATGCCTACCTCAGCGATGATATGATCTCATATATATATCTTGCATTGAATGTTTTTACAGGTTTCGACTGGGCTCTCCACAAGATAATCCTCGAAATGATAAAGTACTTCACTCTTCCTATATGATAAATGAAATCCTCATCTACTACAGACTTCGCACTTTAGGGGGAAATCTGTTACACAAAAATATCGTCACCATGATTATTTGTAGTCAGTATGGGTCTATTATCACTTGTACTGTCCTCCTAAGCAAGTCTAAGACCTCAGCTCTTCAAATCAAGCTTTGGAAGTGGGAGAAAGACATTAAAAATCAATGTAACTCTGGTTCCACACTTTCTCTCATGGTCACCTGCGGTCTCGCACCTTTTGTGTACAAAAGCTGCGTACCTACCCGCTCTGTTCCTAACGGTGCAGGTGCGAACCCCTGTGAAAGTCAAAAGGCGCAATTTTTATCTTAAAAAAACTCACTTTGGGTTAATTCTAGAGTTTTCTAGAAGGAGTTTCGACGTGGATTGTTCGCTCTGAGGTGGTTCATGCATCCCAAAAGAGAAGGAGCTAATCCCTTGACTAAAGGAGCTATCCCTTTGAAGGAGGACCTAGTAACTTCCCTCCATTACACTATAAATACAGGCATTGGGGTGAGGACTAGGGAGGTTAGAAGCTGAACATTTTGAGGGTAAATGCTGGTGAAATTGAGACTCTTTGGTTGAGCTTGAGAGGAGAGATCACATACCTCTTGGTTCCATTGGAGAGTGAGTGAAACTTGTCAAAGTAGAGGAGACATCTTGTTGGACCCTGGGAGGAGCTTGTACAGCGTCAAGGCAAAGGTTGTAAGGTTCTTCTTCTTTTGAATTAATACAATCAAACTCATTTTTCTCAACAAGTATCTTATGTTATTTGTTTCATGGACTCCTTGACTTTCATGTTAAATATGTTTTATGCAATTGGTTTTTCAGGTGCTATTTAATGTGTTTGCCTTGTTTGTGTTTTCAGATTCGCAAAAAGGAGCTCATTCGGATCAAAGGAGCGAGGGCATCCACAAGCTTGCGTTGGACCAAAGGTAGGCCCTAAAAACCTTTGTTTGCTATTGTTTATTGAAGCATATTTAGAGAAAGATAGTGTCTGGTTGGTTTGCTTGTCGTTAGGTCTTCTTTAGATTCTAGGAAGGTCTATCTTGTCCGCAAGATCGACTCATTCTGCGCGACACCTGGCTGCCCTAGAATGGTTTCTAAAGACAGTATTGATATCCTCATAGGATAATTGGTAGATATCTCCTCCTGCTAACAAATGTAAGGTGTCCAGAAGATATTCTCTTACTCCCCTAAGCAAGACCATCTTTAGTGACTCAGGGTCAAGTGTGCACCTGGCCCTTTTGTAACTAAGCTGGAATCTTTCTTCGTAGTATTCTAAGGATTCATCATGGCCTATGGTCATCCTGAAAATTTCTTATTTAGTATCCTTTGACTGAAAATAGTCCCAATATTTGTTGTTAAAGTCCTACAACATCTTAGCCCAAGTTGAGATACTATCTCTAAGTAAACCCATGAAGCAGTGTAATGCTACATCCTTGAGGGTAGATGGAAATAGTTTTAACTTTTGCTCATCATATGTATAGTCACAGGTTCAACATATAACAACAAATTCAAATAGAAAAGTGTCGGGGTCCTCTGTGGTCAGGCCATGGAAATTAGGTAGGGTAGAGGGGCTTATGTTTATCATCTTAGTGTCCCCATTGGTTTCCCTGATGGGGAAGGCACCCTCAACTCTCTCTCTATTCCCTCTGTCATTTCGATTTTCAGCCATTGGTTTAGTAGGAATGGGTTCCTCTTCTTCTTCTTCCCCTGTAGGTTCTTCAAATATGTCAAGTTTCTCACCTAAGGGTTCCTCCAGTTCACAGCCACCGAAGAAGAGAGAAGGTTGGTTGTTGGATGCAGTGGGGGTATTTGGCAAAAATTTCCCTAAGTTGTCCCTATTCCTACGAGGCATGAAAGGAAATATTTTTTGGTTGGTTTGGTGTTCTTTTTAAAACTTGGAAATTACTTGTAGAATTGAAATTGCTGATTGAATGAAAAAGCTACTTGTTGAATTGAAATCCTACTTGCAGAATGGAAAGGAAAGCAGATAATGCAAAATGAAAGAAAGGAAACAACTAGATTACTTTTGCAGAAATAAACTAATGGAAGAATATTGAAGACAAGAAATAGAAGAAAAGAAAGTAGTAATCACATTCTACTCAGACACCTCCCCAGAAACGATGCCAAAAAGTGATGAGCACCAGTATTGCAACAAGGATGCTGCAACTCCTGGGCTACCAGCTTTACTTATCAACCCGGGGTTCGTACAAACTTGGAGGTGACAGTGCTATATGCACAAGTAAAAGTGATGGTTTTACCTATTGTCATTGTTCAGCTAGCGAGAGACCACTGGGGTTCCAAGCTAGAATTCTATAGAGTTAGAAGAAGCTTGATTCTTTGATTGAAGAAAGGAAAATCTACTCTAAGAGATTTACTCTACCGTAGTAATGGAGAAAGCCAACATGTAATGCTAAACCACACCATACCCTAGTTAACCATTTAAGAAGCTATGCTAAGAAGAAATGCTAAATAAACAATAAACAAATGCTACCATCTAAGTTGTAGAAGTAAAAAGCATCAAAAAATACTAATGTGCAAGTAAAGAAACTAAACTAAATATGTTTTCACTTTTTTGGTCTTTTTAGGCAAAATCAAGTATGCAAACTAATTGTTCTTGTGGATGTGACAGGTGGATTGAAGGTGTTTGAGGATGGCTGGAAGGTTTATGAAGTGGTTGGATGGTGTGGAGGGGTCCTGGGAGGCTTTTTGTGACTTCCTACATGTCTCCCATCAATTCAGCCTCAAAACAGGCCATTTCAGGAAAACCTACAGGATACAACCAAGAGCTAATTGTGAGGTGTTGGAGGTGTTGGGAGGCTTAGGAAAGGTGTGTGATGGGTGGAATGGAGTGTTAGAAGGTCTAGGAGCACTCAGGAGTCAATATCCAAGATAAGAGATGGCTAGATTCGCTCAATGTGTTTAGGAGAATTTCAATGAAAAATGATGAAAAACTAGTGAGGGTGATGGTGGAGACAAGGGATGGCTAAGGTGGATGAAGTGGAAGGTGGCTGCTAGCTCTAAAGTCTTGGTCTCCTCCTGAAGCACCTGCTCTACATAAAACATGTGTGTCTTCCAAAAATTCATGCAACAAGATACATTTTCATAAACTAGAAAAGCAGAACTAATGAATCAACTACCTTTATTATGCATGAAGAAAGTTGCTGAAGGGAATGAAAGCATGAGTGAGATCTACTACAGAAGTGGAGATGGAAAAGATGACAATGAAATCTACCTTGCAACATTAACCAAATACTAAGTTAAAGACATCAAACTCCAAAGCTCATAAAAGAACTAGAAATTTGTGTTTTTGGGGCTGCTTAAGGGTCCCTTCCTCAAGTCATGGTCCCAGAGGGAGGAAGTGAGGCCGAGACACCTGCTAACAACCTTGTGGTGATCCTTTTTCTCCTTGCTAACCTGCTACTTGAAATAAGGCACAAATGGAAGCAAACTATCACACAACCAATCTAATGTACACTACTTGTAATGGAAATGCATCTAATAAGAAAATTAGCAATTAAACTGTGAATCTACACTAAACACACATGTACAATCAAGAGGAGCCTTGGCTACTAAGGTTGGGCCCTAACCCAAGAGCTTCAACACTCTGAGTTAACTCAGTGATGGCTTAGAACAAAACTCATTCTTATTCCCAAACAACAAATCACATCAAAAGAACTGTCACAAGTCTTGTAGCTCGAAAATAGAGTAGAGTTTTACAATGAAAAATAGAATCCTACTGAGGTCCTAGGCCTCTCTACTTATACCTCTGAAGTCTCCAACGACTTCCTTAAAATTAGGGAGGCTCGGCTCCCAAACTCGAGATAAACTAGTGCTTTGCCTCTCACTTGCTCAGCTGCCTTCTAGTCCTCATGCTTTGGCTGTTTGCACTCTGAGATGATGGAGGAATATTAAAATGGAGGGGTAGTAAATGAGGAGGATTTACCTCCTATAATCCCTCTCCCTTGTCCCATTCGAGTTTTGACCTTGGTCTTTACCAAAATTCCTTGATTTTCTCCTTTAATCCTGCATTAAATGCACATTAGACCACAAAGCAAAATATCAAACTCTAACTCACCTCATAAACAAAATATAAACAAAAGCATGCAATAAGTTATGAGAATCGTTGGTTTGACTAAGATAGGAGGTGAATTAAGGCCCATATAATTACCCAATGATGAGGCTTATCACATGTACCATAGCAACCAATACAATTCTCGGAGATCTGTCAAATATGAACCTCCCAGGGCTCAACGAAACATCAATAGATTTGAACATTTAAGAAATAATATTGAATGTTACAAATGTCGAAACTTTGGACACATAGCCAGAGACTGCATGCTTTAAAATCCTCAAGAAGGATCTTCGAAGCCACAGAATGAATGAACATGGAAGAAGAAGAAGACTGATAATTCTGCTTTCGCTCTCAAGGCTCAAAACAACAAAGATGTGTAGTATGTTGATAGTGGTTGCTTAACGCATATGACTGGAGATAGAAAGAAATTTGTATCTCTGAATGAGAAGAGGGATGGAACCATGTCCTTTGTAAATGATGGATCTTCAAATGTTATAGGACTAGGTACCGTCAGTCTCGGAAGAAAATATGTTGTAGCCAAGAATGTTATATTGGTTGAAAACATGAATCACAATATGATCAATGTTGGACAAATGTGTGATCAAGGACACACAATTCTATTCAACTCGAAAAAATGTGAAATCAAGAAAGGTAGGTATGGTAAAATTGTGGCTACAACAAATCGAGCTCCAAATGACATATATGTTCTAGATGAAGCAACTAAAGCATGTCTACTGGCTAAAGAAGATGAAAGATGGTTATGACACAAACGAACAGGTCACTTAAACTTTGACAATCTTGTCAGGATAAGGAAAAAGGAAGCAATACGAGAAATGTCGAAAATCTCAAAACCTTCCAGCACACTATGTGAGGCCTGTTGGCATAGCAAGCAGACAAAATTTGGATTTAAAACAAAAGAACACTTTGCCTCACATCCATTGGAATTGATACATACTAATATATGTGGTCCTATGAGAACAAAAGGCTTAGATGGAGAATTATATTTCATGTTAATGATAGATGACTATACCAGGATGACAACTGTTAGTTTCCTAAAGAAAAAATCTGAAGCATTTGAGTGCTTTAAGATCTACAAGGAGTTGGTCTAAAATGAAATGGATTTGAAAATAAAGTGTCAAAGATCAAATAATGGTGGAGAATTCACTTCCAAATTATTTCAGCAATACTGTGATGAAAATGGAATAAAAAGACAATTTTCAATAGCACGAAAACCTCAGCAAAATGGAGTTGCTAAAATAAAGAGCAAAACCGTACACGAAATGGGTAGAACAATGCTGAAGGACTCAAAGTTGGATGAAAAATTCTGCGGTCAAGCAATTGATACGGTAGTCTTCATTATCCACAAAAGTCTTATCTGAAATAATTGCAACAAGACCCCATATGAATTATGGAAAGGAAAATTGGCTAATGTAAAATATTTCATAATCTTCAAAAGAAAATGTTATATCAAAAGAGAAAATCAAAAGTTGGGTAAGTTTGAATCACGTGTTGATGAAGGTATCTTTGTTGGTTACTCATGCAAAAGAAAGGCCTATAAATGATATAATATAAGACGAAAACAGATAGTGGAGAGCATAAATGTTACATTTGACGAAGATGGTGTTCTAATGAATAATGATGAGGATCTAGAATCTTTGAAACTTGAGACATAGAGTGAGAAAGGTACAGAGAAAATTCTAGAACAAGAAGCAACTGTTAACCAGGAAGAAGTAAATAATGATCAACAAGATATACAGGAACAAAAACAAGAAGCTCCTCCAAAGATAACAAAAGAATGGATTCAAAAGAAAAATCCATCAAATCAAATAATTGGTGACATAAATGAAGGAATTAGAACAAGAAAAGGTCGACAACTTCGTTCATCACAACAAGCTCACATTTCTTTTCTAGCAGCCTTTGAGCCTACTAGTTTTGAGGAAGCCAACCAGAATGAACATTGGGTAATAGATATGAATGAAGAATTGGATCAAATAGAGAAGAATAACACCTGGGAATTAGTTCCATGACCAAATAAAAATGTCATTGGGATTAAATGGGTGTTCAAGAACAAATTGAATGAAGATGGAAAAGTTACCATAAACAAAGAAAGATTGGTTTGAAAAGGCTATGCACAAGTGGAAGGAATTGATTTCAATGAAAAATTTGCACTAGTTGCCATAATGGAAGCCATCCGGATGTTTCTCACCTATGCATGTTCAAGAAAAATAAAAGTCTACCAAATGGATGTTAAGTCAGCATTTCTGAATGGCAAATTAGAAGAAGAAGTTTACATCAAACAACCTAAAGGTTTTCTACTATCAGAAAAATAAGACTATGTTTGCAGGTTAAAGAAGGCTCTATATGGTCTCAAGTAGGTTCCCAGAGCATGGTATGCTCATCTTGATGGATATCTATGTCAACAAGGGTTCAAGAAAGGTATTATTGATAGCAATCTTTACGTACAAATAGATAAAGATAATTTAACAATCATTGAGGTATATGTGGATGATATAATATTTGGTAGCAATGATGATTGACTAAGTAAGAACTTTGCTACAAAGATGCAAAGTGAGTTCAATATGTCTTTACTTGGTGAGTTGACATACTTCTTAGGGCTTCAAATATCTCATCAAGAGAAACAAATATTTATATGTTAAGCCAAGTACATCAAGGAAATGCTCAAGAAATTCAAAATGGAAGATTGCAAACCCGTCCTTACTCTGATGGTAATAGGTTACAAATTGAGCATAGATGACTCATCTAAGGACGTGGATTAGAGGTTGTACATATCTATGATTGGTAGTCCTCTATATGTAATAGCCTCCAGACCAGATATTATGCAAGCAGTTGGACAAGTAGTAAGATTCCAAGCAGCACCAAAAGGATCACATATTATTGTTGTCAAAAGAATTCTTCGATATCTAAAGGGCACAACAGAATATGGCTTGTGGTCTCCTAAGGGAAACAATCTCATTCAAGCCTTTACAGATGTAGATTGGGTAGGAAGCATTGATGATCGTAAGAGTACTAGTGGAGCAGCATTCTATCTAGGTGGTTGTCTCATATCATGGTTGAGAAAAAAGAAAACCTCAATCTCGTTATCTACAACGGAAGAGGAATACATTGTAGTGGTAGCTTGTTGTACTGAAGTCCTTTAGATGAAACAAACTTTGAAAGATCTTCAAGTACAATTCAGTGAGCCTATTCTCATCTTCTGTGATAACTTCAGTGCCATCAGTAGCTCCAAGAATCTTGTCATGCGTTAAAAAACAAAACACATTATGATCAAATACTATTTTGTTAGAGAACAAGTCGTTGAAAAGAATATCAAACTTGAATATGTTGGTACAAAAGAACAAATTGTTGATATCTTCACTGAACCTTTACCGAGTGAAGCATTTGAATATCTTTGTCAGAAGCTTGGGATTCTCCCAAGTTCTCATTAGATTTTCCCTATTCAAAAAATAAAGGGGCAGTGCAAGTGTGTACAGGTCTGTAGGATGGTTGTGTGTCAAGGGAAGTTACCCTTTTCCATTGATGTCAAAGGGGGAGAGAAGGCAGTAGGAAGAGGTGCCCTGATCACAGGGGGAGTACTTGTGTTGCCATCAATGCCAAAGGGGGAAATTATTGATCTAAAGATGATCTGAGGTTGTCATTGATGTCAACCCAAGAAACACCAAGGATGACCCTAAAATTCCATGGCATATTGGGCATCATAATTCATGGTTTCTCATCTCATAACCATTATAGGAATACTCCTCTCAAAAATATATTTCTATTGTTATATAGCTCTCCTTGTAATTCCTCGCGGTTTGTAAGTTATTCAAGATTGAAGTTAGTAACCCCAATTAGTGGGATAAAACCCCATGGGATTGTGGCATGGAATTTATCATTGATTTTTTTCATTTAATAGTCAATAATTAATCATTTTTTAAGCTCCTAAAATCCCTCCAACATTCTCTATAGAAGCCCCTCTCAACTCTATAAAAAGAAATCTCATATATCCTCCGAAAGTAGTGATCGTGGAAGTTTCGCTATAACTTTATTTATGTGAAGTCTTAGATGATGAAATTAAAACCCATTTGACCTGAAATCCTGATGAACGTTGTGACCGAATTTCAGATCTTGGTTCACTATATTGTTGCAGATATGATTTGTGGAAGTTATGGTTTTTGCAGGCTCCCGAATTACATCTCAAAGAGGTGACCTTGGGCAAGTCGTCATAACTCTCTCTCTGAGAAGCAGATTGGAATTATGTAAATGGTGGTGGATATTGCAAGGACTATAATTTTCTATATATGAATTTTAGAGCCGAAGGAAGAAACAGTGACACGTGGCACGCCGTACAAGTTCGCTCTACTGAACTAGTCCATAATTAGGTCATTGTGAGAGATTGGTCATAACTTTGCCTTGAATAATCCAAATCGGGTCAAACCTGTGGAATTAGAAAGAAGACTTGGAGTGCTATGATAGGACCGAAGATCACATATTGGGGATCTGAAATCACAGAGATACATAAGATTCAATATCGTGCTCCTAGAAGGCAAGAAAAAAACTAGATCAAGTGTTGTCAAGGGGTGCAAAGGACTAGACTTTCTAGGGCAGCAAAGAGCAAGGTGTAGCAAAATGATGCAGTAGAGGTAAGCTCCAGGTAAGTATCTTATGTATATGCATGTTCATCTCTTAATTGCATTAGGTTCTTTTTATTCTAATTTGTTATTTTTGTTTAGCACTGACATATGCTCTATAGGACGAGGTGAGTTTTGTTATTATCATGTCATGGGTATTTCCTTGAAGACTTTTTGCAGGTATTATATATTCATCAAGAGAAGAATCAATGCATAATCTAATGTTCTAAAGAGTGAGAAAGGGTAGCACAATAAGAGCAGCAATCAAGGTACAAAACAACAGTAAGAATTTCACCACATGAAGTCTTCAAGTGGGCAGCACTGCATACAGTCATTGTAAAAGTATCATTGTACAGAGTCATTGTAAAAGCATAATTGTAAAAGTTGTACAAGTATCTATCTGCCAAGAGTTGAAGAGGCAGTGTCGGGAGGTCTAGGATCATCATTAGGTGGTTGTGTCATAGTTGGGGCTATGTTCTAGTGTGTTTTCTTCTTCTACATCATTCTATATAATTGTAAAGTGGATCATTTTCCTTGGTACGAGAGTCCATTCTTACGTTATTATTCTATAGGGTGGTAGGGTGGTGCTAGGTTGGTGCATGAAATCACCAACAGGTTCAATCCTGTGAAAAATTCAGGATGGTGGGATGGTTCTAGGGTGAATTGTACCTCATTGGGTGTTGGGGCATCCGTTCAGTTGACTACTGAAGAATCTCGGGCATTGGAGCGTCCATCCAATGGGAGCTAGAGAAGAATACCTTTCTAGATACTAGGAATTTGGATCTTTCTTTTCAATTGGAGTTGAAGATTAAAGAATTATTATAAAAGCGTTCAGGTGGTTTTTATCCTAGATGGGGGTTTCCACCTTAAAAACTGTGTGCATTTGTGTTCCTTTTGTTTACTACTATCATTGTAAAAACACTGATAATAATTTAAGATTAACTAATTCTCTGAAAGACTAATAATAATACTAATTGAAAGGAATACTAATTCACCCCCCACCCCCTCTCAGTATTTCCAACAGGTTTATTCTAGGATCACATGGTGAGGAGAAATGGATTAAACAACTTAATGAAATTAGCTTCTAGCATCAATTTCGTATCAAAAAACGTGATGGAAAAACACTTATATGGGGAAATTAGTATTCAACTATTGTAGAATGGGGGTCGTCATCAGGTTTGGCATTTTTGAAGTTCATTCTAGATCATCCAATATTTGCATCAAAGATAATATTATTACAATTAGTTGCTGAACTCCATAATGCACGAAGGCATAAGAGAGAGATAAATTATTCTGAATTCCTGGAAGAAATCAAAACATGTATTAGAGATACATATGAGTACTTTGATGTTGCTAATTCAGTTTGGTGGGAGTCTTTTTTCAATGATCAAAGTGATATCATTTCAATATCAGGAAATGAATATACACTTTTGAAGAATCCATTTATTTGGCCTCAAAATATGCCAAATGAACAGGATGAAAGACACATTGTTGAACAACAACAATCTCAAGGCATTATTAATTCTGAACAAGAAGAGGAAAGAGAAATCAATATTGGTTCTAGAAGATCATGGGCACAACGTGAAGCCATGGAAGACCTTTACACGGGTTCTGTGCAGGATGTTAAGGAGGGTTGCATGATAGTAGTATTAGCAGATCGAGATCGACTTGCCTATCCATTTTGGGTTGCGAAGGTTATAAAAGTCATTAAAGAAAATGAAGATATTACAGATGTTGAGGTACATTGTATTCCACAAATACCCAACCATTCAATGGTTTGTACAAGCCATAGGTGGTAGTTGATAAACAGATTCACAGAAAGAGAAAAAGAAAGGGTACAAATATAAATCGCCATCGCACAGACCTCTTAAAATAGGAGGATGTTGACATACTTGTCTATGACTTCAATTTAACAAAGAGAGGAACCCTTTGCTTCAATACCATAGAGATTTTGAAGAAGTTTCTACCAGAAGGAGTAGTGTTGAGATGGGAGTCTGTTGAACCTAGTCGTAGATCTAAAAGGCTTTTGAAACCTGAAATGGGGGGTATGCATGTTGACTCAGATGGGGTTGTAGTTGATGAAAGAGAAGAATATGGGTCATCTTCATTTACATCTAGTCATTCATATGAAGATGTAGATTCTGATGGTGTGCCAGATCCTATGGATGATTTTGAATAAATGTCTAAGACATTTTATGTAAATGATGTTTGCATGGTAACTTGAAATAAATATTTTGACTTCCATATGATCTTAGATGAAGTTTTGTCTAATTTATATGTTTCTTGGATTATATGTTTTAATTATGAAGAATATATATCTTTAGAGATGTTTGCATGGTAACTTGAAATAAATATTTTGACTTCCATATAATCTTACATGAAGTTATGAGTCATTTCTGTGTTTGTTGATTTAATGTTTTAATTAAAAGGAATTCATGCCTTTAGAGATGTTTGCATGGTAACTTGAAATAAATATTTTGACTTCCATATGATATTACATGAAGTTATGGGTAATTTCTATGTTTTTTGGATTATATGATTTAATTATGAAGAATTCATCTCTTTGTAATATCCACGATGCAATCAGGGGGGCTTCACTGGAGAGAAATATCATACCATGTGGGTTCATATTGGGGGATGTATATTGAAGAAAAAATAACATAATATATTGGGGGATATATAGGGGTAAAAGATTTTTATATTGGCAAATATAAAAAAATGGAGCTTAAAGTTAATGAGAAAATATAAAGGGGTATAAAAAATGTTAATGAAAAAGTAGATACCTACAATATCTAGTGAATCCCCAGTGAAGGCAATAGTGAATTACAAAAATAAAATGTATGTGATATTCAATCTACGAAAGTTGATATCTTGATTAAAATTAAATAAATATTAGAAATTAATAATGATTTTTTAAATTATATAGTGATATTGCCATGATATTATTTATTGTTATCATTTGGTATAAGATAGTTTTAAAATTGTTGAAATTTTAATACCTCATTAAAAGGGACACTTCATTTTGATGGTTGACTTCTAGGTTTTTGTTGCAATAGGATAAGTTGTCTTAGGCTAAAATTTGAAAAGAGCTATAGTTTTAGCCTTTGAAATAAAAATTACTCTTGGAATAATGAATCTTTCATTTACTTGTTCATTTTTAAAAATTATTTTATTCATATAATTTGCCCATAATTTCATGGCTGAAATATCTTAAAAATTAATTACGTGGTTGAAAATTTGTCAAAATCTTAAGGTTTTTCTAAATTATGATATTTGATATTTAATGCTATTCTTGAAAATAATTACAATTTTAGGGTTTTTTAGAGTCAAGATATATTATATTTAACAACATGGCTGGAAATTGTTGGAATTATAAGGATTTGAGACATGATATTTTATCTTTAACCTCATGTGTAAGAATTGTTGGAATTTTACGTAATTCAAAGCCCTGATATTTTATCTTTAATTCCATTCCTAAAAAGTTTCAAAATTGTAACCTCGTTTTTTTTTTTTTGTTCCAACATCAACACTTACTTTTTTGAGGGTGTTTTTTCATCCATTTTGAGAAAAAAAAATGGTTTTTACTTCCATTTAAAAAAATAATGTTGAAACTTTACCCTAAAAAAAACATCTTTCTGGCATACACAAATTTCGTTTTTGGGTTGTTTTTTCATGTTTTTTGGGGGATTTTGGGCTAGAGTACCAGTTTTGAGGTAATAGTTCCTGTTTGATTGGTAACTATGTTATATATAAATATGTCATCAATGAATACAATAACAAACTTTTCCAGATAAGGGCATAACACACTATTCATCAAACACATAAAGGTATCTAGAGAATTAGTCAAACCAAATGGAGCTACAACAATTTCATAATGCCCATACCTAGTTCAAAAATATCTCTTGTAAATATCCTCTTCCTTGATGTGTACCTATTGATATATAGATCTCAAATAAATCTTTTAGAACACCGTTGCTCCATGAAGGTGATCAAATAAGTCATCAATCCTTGAAAACAAGTACTTGTTCTTGATGGCCACCTTGTTCAACTTCCTGTAATCAATGAATAACCTGAGAGTACTATATTTCTTCTTCAAAAATAAGACTGGTGCACCCCATGGTGATACACTTGGCCTAATGTATCCATTTTCAATCATTCCCTTCAACTGAAACTTAATCTCTACTAATTCAAAAGTGCTCATCTTGTATGTTGACTTTGATGCTGGTGCTACCCCTGGTACAAACTCAATGGAAAAGTCTACTTCCCTGTGAGGTGAAAACTCTAAAATATCTACGAGAAATACATCTTGAAACTGTTGTAGAACTAAGAACCTGCTCAAAACATCCACATCCTCAACTTCCTTACCTTTGTCACTAGAAATATGCACTACAAATAACACACACCCTTCCTTCGACTATGCTTTGCCTGCATAGTTGTCACCATTCTCATGAATGTTGCTTTATTCTTACCCTACAATACTCTTTGTTCCCCATTTTCATCCAAGCACTCAATAGCCTTGTCACGAAAATCCACCTTGGTCCTATGAATATATAACCAGTCCATACCCAAAAACATATTGTATGATCCCAATGGTAATACATTCAAATGTTCTCAAGTAGGTATACAATTCAAATCAAATGCACAAGCTCTTACACAATGATGATCTCGTGTCTTGGTACCTGTAGCCAACTATACTAACCAAGATTCTACATGATTTTTTTAATTCAAACCACACTTATCCACCAGGCCAAGATTAACATAACTATAATTAGATCCAGGGTCAATCAAAATAGAAACAACCTTATCACAAAGCTTACAATCATCTCAATGATACATTCCTGATGATATTCCTTCTTGTTATCCAATGCTACATAGATACAATGAATGCTCTATCCAACATCCGTAATAATCTGTGCCTGCTATGCATTATAGATCTGAGACCTACCACCCTAGTTCTACGGATAATCCTTGTTAAGGTTCTCCTTACAACATGTACAACACTGCAACCACCCTATACCATCACCTCTATTCTGTTGTTGTGACCCATGCCCCTGTCTAGTTGCATTGAACTTCTTATGCGGTGGAACATTTTCTTTCTCTTCTACATTCTGAGGCCTTGTACTTTTTGGCTTCCATTCACCTTTAATTTTATCTTTCCCTTTCCATCCTTTCTGAGATTTTCTTTAATGCTTTCATTGTTCATAGAAATTCTTTAGCTTCCCAATAAATTCCTCAAGTGATCGAGGCTCATCATACTCAATCCGATCTCTAAATGGTAATGGAAAAACACTGAAAAATATCTAAACATTAGCCTTTTCATCTTTAAGATACGGTACATACCTCAATAGCTCCAAGAACTTGGTCATATGCTCCTCATATGTCATTAATCCCATTTTGAGCTCATAAAATTCCTTGGCTTTACTGTCATAGTACCACCCTGATAAGTACTTATTTATGAAAATGCTCTTGAATTCATGCCAACTCAACTCTTATGTCCTTATGTCTCTAACCTTCTTCACATCTTCCCACAAAATGTATACTTTTCCTTTGAGGCTGAAGGTAGCTATTTTGGCCTTGATATTCTCCATGTAATCATGCAGCTCAAAGAACTTCTTCATTCCATGTAGTCATTTGTTTGCATCCTTCGCCTTCTTCAAATCCCCATCAAAGGTAAGTGGCTTCACTTTGTTGAACTCATATGAAAAATATCCCTTGTCACTCCTCTGTAAGGGTGATAACGATGATGATCATAGTGCCTGTCAGAAGCTAAACTAGAATAGAACTTGTGTCCTTCACCTCTCCTATCCAGAGTATCCAAGAGTCTTCCACCTCTAACCATGTGTTGTGGCCACAACCACCACCCTATCAAAACTTGCCTTGGAAGTAATTTTGAATGGGTCCCATAAAATTTGGTCTTCTAATTCTCTGAATGATCTTAGTCCCAGAGAATTCAACTCATTGCCGAGCCAAGTCTCCAATTCTTGATCGTCAAGACCCCCCCTTTTACCTAACCCCTGCTGCGTAGTCTTCTCATCGCCCTTCTTAACCCTCCATTCATTTCCTTTATCGGGACCTTTCCAACCCAAATAAAAACCTCATATCGCACCTTACTCCTTTATAACCATTTAGAAAGGAAATCCTTCATAAATATGCATAAATCACCCCTTTTCGCTTACCACAATCAACCTTAAAATGCATTGAATACATGGCTTCCAGACCCGACAATTTTATTAATCGAAATGCACATATTTCAGGTCCAGAGTCCTATCACATATCGCTATTGGGAGGCCCAAGGCTTATGCATATATAGCGCACTACCATCTTCTGGACCCGATGGCTCTATTAACCACAATATATATATATATATATATATATATATATATATCTATATATATATATATATATATATATATATATATATATATATATATATATATATATATATATATATATATATATATATATATATATATATATATATATATATATCGGGTCTGGAGCCATATCACAATATCGCAATCAGCCCAGTCCAAAGCTTTTATATAAGGTGCACCACTATTTACCGGACCTGCCGATTATTATGAACTGGAGCGTATATCATTTCAAGTCCGGCCTTATGGCCGGACATGGTTTTCCCATATATTCTTTTGTTTTTCGAAAAAACATTGAAGTCCCAGTTTTCAAAGGCAAGCCTATTATTACGGACCCGTCGGCGGTATTAACACATGTATATATATGTTTTGGGTCTACGACCATATCGCATATCGCAATCGATGGGGTCCCGGGGCTTATATATATATGGTGCTCCCCTATACTCTGGACCTAATGGTTTATTAACCGCGATATATATATATATATATATATATATATATATATATATATATATATGTGTTTTGGGTTCGGAACCCATCACTTATCGCTATTGGTGGGGTTGGAGATATATATATATATGGTGCACCATAACCACCCAGACCCGCCGATGATTATAAAGTCGGGCATATAAATTTTCAAGTCCGCCCAATGGCCAGACTTGGGGTTTCCCCGTATATTCTTATGTTTCCGAAAAACATTGAAGTTGGGGCTTTTCAAAGGGAAATCATATATTACGGACCTGCCAGGGCTATTAAGTGCCATTTACATATATTTCGAGTTCGCCTACTCCAATCCTCCACCGTTGATCTACCCCTTGTGGATCCAATGGTCCACGCAGATTTCGGGTGAACTAGTTGCTTGAGGAATACCCGCCTAAAAAGCGGTATCCTCTTTCCTCCTAACTGCCACGTGTCGTTTGAAGAATGGAATCGGGGCCATCCTCGAAATACCGATTACCACTTATGACCCCTTCTGAAATACCATCGGGTTCTGTGTTTGACAGTGATTTTCAATATAAACCGAGTTTTGCTTGTGGGACTTAATCTATGCATAAATTTAAAAATCAGGGGCCGATTCTTTCACATTTAATGTAATAAACGTCTAATAGAGGCAAGACTTATGTTTTAAAGCATTTCTATTGTATTTTTATAAGCATGAATGGTGTCTATTATTTATGCAGGAAAGGAGTAACGGATGGATAAGTGGATTAGGAGAGCCCTTATATGCGGATGTGTTCTGTTGGAAGAGCCGGCCTTTAGCATTCTTAATCGGTTTCCAGGTGTTGCTTGCGTATTCCAAAAGAAAAACTGCCCCAGATCTCATCATGAAGAGATGACACATAGTCATCCTCTTCATTTCCCTAGGAAATGAAGCGTTCCAGTGACCAGAGACTCCTTCTACGTGTCAGCAGTGACACTGATGGCTCTACCTCTGTGTATTCTAATCGGTATATTGAAAAGAACAGGGGAAGATGAAAGGTCAAGGGGCCTGAGGCATAAATACTACCTCCAGATAGGAGAGAGGGGCTTTTCTGTTTGGAGAAATAGTTTTGATTTATTGTGAATAAAGAGGATTGTTTGGTTCGAGAAGGAGCCTGTTGTTTCCAATTTGTTTCACCTTTATCTAATATGTTTAGAATCAGTTTGTTGTTGCTGGTATGAAGACAAATGTGATTTGCTTTGTGCACATTGATAACTAACTGTTCATGGTTATTCCTGGTTATTTGAATGTGATTCAATAGCATTAATAATTCATGGAAGGTTGTTGATTCCAGACTTATTAAACATCAGTTGCAAGTGTTATTTGTATGGAAAGGAAAGTATATTCCTGTATAAGTAACGACATTGTGATTAGGATTTAATACAGCCTTGTTCTTAAGTGGACCAGTAATTGATTCATTTGGACTTGGGATTTATGTATGGTGTTTAACCTCCTTTATTTTTGCTCCTGCAGGATAGATTAGGATAGTTAGAACTAGATTAGAGTAGTTAGAAGTAGTGTAGATAGGATTTAATACATAGTGGTCAACTATTTTATTTTGTTGGTTTAATTTAAGTCTTCATCCCAGAAGCAATCTCTCAACACCTATTATAGTTCATGGGGTCCCTTAAAACCCATTGGAACAAGCCATCCCAAATAAAAGCAGGTCTAATTGAGGTCTGTGATCGGGTTAGTTCCTCATTGTTGGTATAGTGAAAGCTCGCCATGTCAACAAATTGGCACTAGAAGGAGGGCTTGAACCTCTATCCATAGATTTTCAAGATTTCATCTATAAGTGCCACGCATGGATTCAAAAGGATTAATACATGGATTGTGAAGGTTGAAAAGACCCTTCCTCTCATTCAAAAAAGCCTCATTTCGAAGAAGAGACATTGTGGGAGTATCCTGTCACTCAGGAACAACCAGTCAGAAGACTTACTCGGGCTTACACTTTTTCCCTATCACAGCTCCCTATCTTTCAATCTTTACCTCCGACAGCAAAAAGAAAACCAAGGGTCTATCACATAAACGAAGAGACATCTACAACCCCTTCTCTTAAAGATATTGTGCTTGATTCTTTGTAGAGTATCAACTCTCCTTGGGAAGAAATCCCTGAGGATTCCCTGTCTGAAGGCAATCCCTGGCCTGATTTGGAAAATCCTAATGAAGAAACCCTCAACCAGAACATCCCTATCCTCGATATGGCTAATATTCCTCAACTGGGTGGAAACCAACTCCCACCTCCTCCGGGAGCACTGCCTCCCTGGCTTGCTCAGGATGCCGTGGCGATACCTGGGCAGTAGCATCCCTTACCCAAGAATGCAGAAAAAGTACTGCCTAAATTTGACCCTGAGCGGGGAGACACCGCTGAAAACCATATTAATTTGTTATTCCTGGTTGTGTGCATGCTGGGGGTAGCTGATGAAGATATAGTTTGCCGCCTATTCCCTTTTACCTTGATTGCTGAAGCTTCCACATGGTACTTTAGCTTGAGAACAGGATCAATCACTTTGTGGGCTGCCTTTCAACAGGCCTTTTTAGACAAATATGGAGATGACAAAACCCCTGCGGCCTTAGTTCTAGAACTATCCCGTTTGAAAATGGAAACCAAAGAAAAGGTCAAGGATTTTAACATCCAATTAAACACCTTGTTCAACATAATCCCAGCCACCGCTAGGCCTACTGAGGAGGTGCTCATGGAATTCTACATCACTGCTCTCCCTGTCCCCACTGCAATGTGGGTCAAGAGGAGTAATGCACAAACCTTACAAGGTGATATCGATGAAGCAGTAAAAGTTGAGAATGAAATGCTTAGGCTCACAGCATGCCATCCTACAACCGGAGAAAAGAAAGCCTCTCAAGCATCCAAGAAGAATAATGGGAGTGATAACAAGGGGGCTAAAACCAAAGAAAAGGATGCCACAGATGTAGAAGTTCTGCATCAGATCATTAAGAATTTGACGAATACAGTCATCAATATGAAAAGGAATTATGGAGAGAGTACAAGCGGGAATGGAGGAGAGTATAACAACAGAAAACCTTTCAAACCTTTCTATCGTAAGAAGGCAGAAGGTGGTCATGGTCCACTTGCACTACCTACTCCACCCAATGAAGGGAATTTAAATATAGAAGAGCTGGCTCTTATCAGATCGCTCCTTAACTAGGAAGAACCTATAGTGGAGCTAGAGCGAGAACAAGAAGATGAGGAAGAATACCAAGTAGAGGAGCCCTTGGAAGAAGAATCTCAAATCAATGTACTGTGGGATTTCTATACAAACGAGAATGATGATGACCAAGGAGACAGTATGGCAGAGATCCACACTAATGAAATCCACACACGAAGCAAGGGGCCACTTATAGGTGTGATGAAGCCTATAGATCAGACCAAGAAAGATGTCCACCCTATGAAGGCACCCGCTCCCAAAGTCCCTGTTGAGAAGGGTAGATCTAGTGGTCAGTCCAAGAATACCCTAGTAGCAAACCATCTAGAGAAAGAAAATGCATCTCCCGCTGCAATAAAGGTGACTCAAAATGGTAAGCTCCCTCCTAAGAATGGAAAAATCAGTATGTTCACTCTGCCCTATCTTGTTTATAACATTGATTACAATATTGTGGATGATCTTAAGAAATATAGGGCTAATATCACATACTTTGATTTGTTGAAATTAACGTAGCAAAGAGATTTTCTCTTGAAAGCTATGAATGAGCGGAACTACAAAAATCCCACCATCTCGAGCAGCAAAACCCAAAAGTTAGTCTCTAGACTTGTTAGTAGATGTCAGTGCAGCCATGATAAGGAAAAAATCTAAATCCATGATTCCACCTTTCCTTATCACATTTGAAATCCTCAACGTGAACGTATACAATTGCTTGGTAGATTCCAGTGCCTCTTCCACTGTGATGCCTTATGCTATTGCCAAAAGACTTCATGCGATACCCGAGAAAACTGGGACTCTAATTATGCAATTAGACAGGACAAATGTGAAAGTGATTGGGGAATTGAAAGATGTGTTGATTCGTATGGCTACTAAACCACAGTACACACAAGTCATTGATATAGTGGTAGTCGATATACCCGAGGCTTATGAGATGCTGCTTAGTAGGTATTGGTCAGCAAAAATCAATGGATATTTCTCAACTGATTGGTCCAATCTCTTGCTACCTCAGAAGGGAAAAGGTGATATGCTAAGAATTGATCGAAAAAGATACATGAAGTATGTGGTAATAGAACTAAATGGTCCCAATGAAACTGTAATGTTTACCAACTCCATCCTTCGGAACTATAGTTTCAATGTTTATGCTACAGAAACCTGTTTTGGAGAATTCCATGTAGAAACAGTTGAAGAAACCTTGACATACACATAGTTGGAAACTCCCTCCCATAATCCAACTAATGAACTATCCTGTATTATAGTAGATGATAGGACTAATTTCGTAGATAGCAGTTCAATTGATGTAATGTTAGATTCTTTATTTTAGACACTCTATTTTGATGGCTCTAATTGCCTTGAAGGTGTAGGTGTTGGGAGCATTCTTATTGACCCTCAAGGGAACCAACATTTGATGGCCAGCCGGTTGGAGTTTGCATGCACCAACAACACAGCAGAATATGAAGGTTGTAGGGCCTGAAGAAAGCCATTGATATGAAGGTAAAAAATCTTAAAGTCTTTGGTGACTCACAGATAATTATGGATCAGGTAAGGAGGAGGATACACTGCAATTCGCCACACTTGGTAAGGTACCAACATGAGGTATGGGTCTTAATTTACAGTTTTGATTCTTTTAATATCACACACATACCTCAAGGGAAAAACCAAGATGTCGATCTGATGGCTAGTATGGCTGCTAAACTTTTGCCTGATTTTAGATTGAAAAAGAATAAATGTTATGTTGAATTGATTTTCAAACCATCCATGCCTGATAACATCTCAAACTGGCAGGTGTTCGAAGATGATGAGCAAATCCTTGAGTTCCTGCACTGCGAGAAGACTTTCAAGAATGCAGTCATTGATGAAGAAGAACATGACAGGCTTATGAATGAGAGGGAAGGTGAGGAAAAAGATCAGTTCAATACAATCCCCAAGTCAATTGTCAAGATGGAGGACTTGTATGACCTGTATGATAAATTCAAGAAGCCAACTAATTTCAAAATGCATAGCTCATCCATGAAGTACAAATTGGTCAACCTTGGGACCAAAGAAGACCCAAAAACTATTAATTTGGGCTTGGGGTGCTCTCCACAAGAAAAGGCTGCATTTGTCAAGCTATTTAAAGAATACAAGGATGTCTTTGCATGGACATATGGAGACCTAAAAACCTTTGATACCAACGTTATGCATCATGTGATTCCTTTAGAAAAGGAGGCTAAGCCCTACCAACAAAATTTGTGTAAGATGCATCCAAGCCTAGAACCATTGGTGAAGAAAGAATTAAACAAAATGCTGGATGATAAAATCATTTTTCCTGTCAGACACACATGTTGGGCAGCCAATCTCGTGCCAATAAGGAAGAAAAATGGAGATATCAGGCTATGTCTTGATTTCATATACCTAAACAAAGCATCGCAAAAGGATAACTATCCCGTCCCCTCTATGGAACACATCCTTCAGCGCGTTTCTGGGTCTGAAATATTGTCCCTATTAGATGGGTTCTCAAGATATAATCAAGTATTGGTATCTCATGGGGATCAATTGAAGACAACCTTCAACACTAAATGGGGCACCTACGCATAAAATTCCTTCTGGACTTATTAACGAGGGCACCACATTCCAGAGAGATATGGACATAGCTTTCTGAGGGTTGATTAACAAATTAGTAGTGGTTTACATGGATGACATCACTGTGTATTCATATAACATAAGGGATCATATTTATCACCTGAGACAAATTTTTGAAAGATGTAGAAGGTATGGAATATCATTGAATCCAAAGAAGAGAATATTTGCAGTCACAGAAGGGAAACTACTTGTTCATATCCTCTCTAAAGAAGGGAATGTTATTTATCCTGAAATAATAGAGACCATCATGAGAATACAACCCCCTGCAAATAAGAAGGCCATGCAATCCTTCTTCGGCAAGATCAATTTCATTAGAAAATTTGTCTCAGGTTTCACGGAAATAGTGCACCCCATGCAGTGGATGATGAAGAAAGACGTTGTGAGTGATGAAGCTAAGAAAGAGTTTCGGCGAATCAAGGAAGCCATTGCTGAAGCTCCTACATTGGTCAGCCTCGATTTCGGTAAGGAATTCTTCTTGTACACTTTTTCTTCTGATGTTTCATATGCCGCAATACTCACTCAGAAAAATAACGAAGGCAACGAAGTCCCTATTTCTTATATGAGCTCTAATCTCCAAGGGGCAAAACTCAACTACCCAGACGTGGAGAAACAGGGCTTTGCAGTTTTCAAGGCCGTAAAACATTTCCACCCTTATTTACTAAAGGCTAGGACCAAAGTAATCATTCCCCATCCTGCTGTAAGATCCCTCTTCATGCAGAAGGAAATGGGTGAATGGAGAGGGAATTGGATAACCGCCCTTCAAGAGTTTGACCTCAAGATTAAGCCGGCACAGGTAATTCGAGGTCAAGAACTTTGCAGGTTAGCAGCAGAAGCCTTGGTGGATAAAGAAAGAGCGTCCAAAGAACCAGAAATGTAGAGCATGTAATGTGCACAAATGGAATTCAGGGAGGAGCCCCTGTGGATTAATGAAGCCCTGATGTATGAGCGAGAAATGTCAGAAGCCCTTTTGGACCCTGAGTCATGGTACTACAACATACACTTTTATCTGATACGGGGATCATGTCCTGAACACATGGATGCATCACAAAGGAGAGCACTCAGATTGAAATCCAATCAATATCATTTGGCCAATAACATATTATATAGAAAAAATTATGATGGAATCTAGCTGAGATGTTTGGAAAAGGATGATGTCGACCATGTCTTGAAAGAAATGCATGGCGGCCCAACAGGTGGTCACTATGGTGGAGAGACCACTGCTCACAAAATACTAAGAGACAGGTATTATTGGCCCACAGTGTTCAGAGACTCGCATGCCTATGCTCGCAAATGTATGGTGTGTCAAACTGATGTAGGACTAGAAAGAAAGCCTACTATCCCCATCAGACCCATTATCATTTGTCACCTATTCCAGTAATGGGGCCTAGATTTCGTAGGCGAGATCACCCCAAACTCTTCGTAGCAGCATAAGTATATACTCACAGTGACTGAGTACTTCACTAGATGGACCGAAGCCATCCCACTTCGGAAGGTGAATGAAGATGAGGTAATATCATTCATTGAGAAATTCATTATCAATAGATATGGCATCCCTGATGTTCTCATATTTGATAACGCTTCTTACTTTTCATCATTGAAATTGACTGAATTTTCTATTGATAAATCAATCCACATAAGGTATGTAGAAAACTATTACCCCCAGGGAAATGGAGATCCAGAGTCCTCAAATAAGAACCTCATATGCATAATCCGTAAGTCTGTCGCAAACAACCAGAGGAACTAGCACAACACTCTAACAAATGCCCTTTGGGCTGATAGGGTCACCCCAAAAGTGGCCTTAGGAAACTCCCCATACTTCCTCGTCTATGGACAGGAAGCCATCCTACCTCCCAACGTTACCCTTCCCTCTTTACAGCTCTTCCAAGCTTCAAGAGGAACCCCATCTGCCTTACATCAAGAGAGGATCAACCAACTGATGAGGTTGGAGGAATTGAGAGATAAAGCCATAAATAAATTTAGGAATCACCAAATGATTGTAAAAATATGGTTTGATCATCATCTAGCAGGAGATAAAGACTTCCAAATAGGGGAGCTAGTCCTGAAATGGGACAAGTTGAGTGAGCCAAAAGGTAAACACACGAAATTCCAACACTTATGGCTGGGCCCATTCCAAGTTGTTGAAAAAATTGGTCAAGGAACTTACAGGTTGAAAACGTTACAAGGAGAGACTGAAAAGATCCCTATCAATGGGCAACATATGAAGAGATACTTCCAGTAGCCACCACAGGGTGGTTACCTCCTAAGTAGGTTAGAGTTCATTTCATTTTGTTGTTAGTTTAGTTGTATTTCTGTCTTTTCCTTTTGTTTTCTGCAAAGTTTATTTTCCTGTTGTTTTGAATTACAGTCCTTTTTCAGCCAACTGATTTTAGTCCTCTAGCCTCATTTTACCTTTCATATTTGCCCTCATTCACCACATTCAGCCTTTCCCTTCCTCATTAACCTGCTGATGATTATGTTGTTCCTAAATCCATCATTACCTTGCAAATCAAACAAATTTTCAATCAGCCCAAGAGAACTTGAAAATCAGCTGTGGAATTTAGACCAAGCCACTCATTGGCATCTGTTGAGAACTAGGTAAGATTTTTTGATAACCTGGATATCTGGAGCATGTACGGGCATCTTTATAAAAAAAAATGCGTAACTACAAATGGACTGGCATGGAGGGATGTTGCATTTTGAATAAATCCCACTCAGACCTAGCCTATACTTAGCTGTAATGTTTACAGTCATTCTCCATTGGTTCCATCCACCACACTAAGGTTCTTGATGCTTGTCATCTACAAGTAAACCTCCTTCCATGGGCTAAACTCTCTGTCATATACATGTGGCAAATCCAATTGTGCTCTAGTCCTTGTGCCTGAAACTAGAAATGTCAGGTCCTTGTGCCAACCTGGAAGGATAGGTTGTTTGGGAAGCTGGTTAGAGTAGGGACTATTGCTAGGCTCAAAGTACCAGTTGATACAGCAAGCCCAACCTTGCTTAAGTGGTTTAAAAATATGGCAAGATCCATGATTGTGCCCCATTCAATCATATGAAAATACAACACTGAAATTCTTATATAAAGTGCAGAAAAACATATTTATATCAAGTTTGATGAACAATAAAGCGTTGAGGTACACACCTAAATAGGTATGGACAGATTAGTGATGGCCCAAAAGGATTTTTGAAAGTGGGAAACAGGTAATGGGAGGTCAATAAACCCCATAATACTGCCATTGGAGAATGCCTGTCAAAATCCTATCAGTAAGTAAGAGATATTTGTCCCTATCCCACCTAAAGCAATTAATGTTGAAGTGGAACCCATGCTTGTCCATCTATATAGTCTGCATTTCAAGTTTATCCTAACACCCTGATGTTCTATTGATCCAAGGTTTATTTGGAAATAGAGATAATTGGTTCGCCCAGTAGTTCGCCATTTGTTGTGGCCACAACCACCACCCTATCAAAACTTGCCTTGGCAACAATTTTGAATGGGTCCCCTAAAAGTTGGTCTTCTACCTCTCCGAATGATCTGTTTAGTCCCAGAGAGTTCAACTCATTGCCGAGCCAAGTCTCCAATTCTTAATGGTCAAGACCCCCCCTTTTACCTAACCCCTGTTGCATGGTCCTCTCATCACCCTTCTTAACCCTCCATTCATTTCCTCTATCGGGACCTTTCCAACCCAAAGAAAAACCTCCTATTGCACCTTACTCCTTTATAACCATTTACAAAGGAAATCCTTCATAAATATGCATAAATCACCCCTTTTCGCTTACCACAATCAACATTAAAACACATCAAATACATGGCTTCCAGACCCGACAATTTTATTAACCGAAATGCACATATTTTGGGTCCAGAGCCCTATCACATATCGCTATCGAGAGGCCCAAGGCTTATGCGTATATAGTGTGCTACCATCTTCTGGACCCAATGGCTCTATTAACCATGATATATATCTATATATATATATATATATATATATATATATATATATATATATATATATATATATATATATCAGGTCCAGATCCATATCGCAATATCGCAATCGGCCCAGTCCAAAGCTTTTATATAAGGCACACCACTGTTTATCGGACCCACCGATTATTATGAACTGGAGCATCCATCATTTCAAGTTCGGCCTTATGTCCGGACGTGGCTTTCCCATATACTCTTTTTTTTTTTGAAAAAACATTGAAGTCCCGGTTTTCAAAGGCAAGCCTATTATTATGGACCCGCCGGTAGTATTAACACATGTATATATATGTTTCGGGTCTAGGACCATATCGCATATCGCAATCGGTGGGGTCCTGGGGCTTATATATATATGGCGCTCCCCTATACTCCGGACCCAATGGTTTATTAACCGCAATATATATGTGTTTCAGGTCTGGGACCCATCGCTTATTGCTATCAGCGAGGTCTGGGATCTACATATATGGTGCACCATAACCAAGCGGACCCGCCGATGATTATAAAGCCAGGCATATAAATTTTCAAGTCCGCCCAACGACCAGACTCGGGGTTTCCCCGTATATTCTAATGTTTCCGAAAAGCATTAAAGTTGGGGTTTTTCAAAGGGAATCATATATTGCAGACCCGCTAGGGCTATTAAGTGCCATTTACATATATTTCGGGTCTGCCTACTTCGATCCTCCACCATTGATCTACCCCTCATGGATCCAACAGTCCACGCAGATTTCGGGTGAACTAGTTGCTCAAGGAATACCCGCCCGAAAATTAGTATCCTCTTTCCTCCTAACTGCCACATGTTGTTTGAAGAATGGAATCAGGGCCATCCTTGCAATATTGGTTACCACTTATGACCCCTTCCGAAATTCCATCCAGTTCTGTGTTTTATGCTGATTTTCAATATAAACCGAGTTTTTCTTGTGGGACTTAATCCATGCATAAATTTAAAAACCAGGGGCCGATTCTTTCACGTTTGATGTAATAAATGTTTAATAGAGGTAAGAATTATGTTTTAAAGCATTTCTGTTGTATTTTTATAAGCATGACTGGTGTCCATTATTTCTACAGGCAAGGAGTAACAGATGCATAAGCGGATTCAGAGAACCCTTATATGTAGATATGTTCTGTTGGAAGAGCTGGCCTTTGGCATTCTCAGTCGGTTTCCAGGTGTTTCTTGCATATTTTGAAAGCGAAACTGCCCCAGATCTCATCATGAAGAGATGACACAGAGTCATCCTCTTCATTTCCCCAGGAAATGAAGCGTTCCAGTGGCAGGAGACTCCTTCTACATGTCAGCAATGACACTGATGGCTTTGCCTCTGTGTATTCTAATTGGTATATTGAAAAGAACAGGGGAAGACAAAAGGTCAAGGGGCCTAAGGCATAAATACTACCTCTAGATAGGAGAGGGGATTTTTTTGTTTGGAGAAACAATTTTGATTTATTGTGAATAAAGAGGACTGTTTGGTTGGAGAAGGAGCCTGTTGTTTCCAATTTATATCCCCTTTATCTAATATCTTTAGAATCAGTGTGTTGTTGCTGGTATGAAGAAAAATGTGATTTTATTTTTGCACATTGATAACTAATTGTTCATGGCTATTCTTGGTTATTTGAATATGATTCAATAGCATTAATAATTCATGGAAGGTTGTTGATTCCAGACTTGTTAAACATCAATTACAACTGTTATTTGTATGGAAAGGAATGTATATTCCTGTATAAGTAACAACATTGTGATTAGGATTAATACAACCTTGTCCTTAAGTGGACCAGTAATTGATTCATGTGGACTTGGGATTTATGTATGGTGTTTAACCTCCTTTCGTTTTGCTCCTGCAGGATAGATTAGGATAATTAGGACTAGATTAGAGTAGTTAGAAGTAGTGTAGATAGGATTATGGTCAGCTATTTTATTTTGTTGATTTAATTGAAGTATTATTCCCAGAAGCAATCTCTCAACACCTATTACAGTTTGTGGGGTCCCTTAAAACCCGTTGGAACTAGCCATCCCAAACGAAAGCAGGTTTAATCAAGGTCTGTGATCGGGTTAGTTCCCCATTGTTGGTATAGCGAAAAATCGCCATGTCAACAACATGTCATCCCTATCTAACCTATGCCCACCATGAGATCTACTACCATATGCCCCCTTAGTCCTATCCTCCTACCCATGGTTGATACGAAGTGGTCCCTATATCTACAATTATGACAAACTCTAAAGGATTACTGCACTAACTTATGCTTGTTTCTCCTGTGCCTAAATGATTTTTCATTATCTTCTTTGCAACTTCTTATTTCTTCCTTCCAACTTCTCAACTTGTCTTCTAAGTTAGAATAGTTCCCACCACCATGCTACTCATCTAACCCATAGGGCGAATCTCATGAACTGTAGTCTAACATGTTACTAGTCATATTTGATCTCTTTCTTGCAAGTATACCATGTCAGCTAAACCAAAACATAAACATAACTAACGTACCTCAGTATATTTTAGGGAGGATATCTCATCTTCAATATCAACTAGAATAACATGATACATATATAATCATAATCATAACAACATATGAACATCATCTCAACCATTATCTAGTTATCAATGCATGACCATACTGACCACATACCATGACCTCATGCACAACAACTATCACCATGTAAATGTATGCATAACAACACATAAACACTAACATGCATATCGAATGCATAACTGAAATACACTCATGACAACTATATCCAATCAACGACACCATCAACTTTCACATAGCGACACAACTGCAACCATGACCAACATCATGCACACATAACAAGCATATATACCATAAACATAAGAAACACATATGAAACTAACATATACGCATGACCAACACACTTCCGATCCAATCCAAGGGGCGAACCATGCTCTGATACCTCTTAATAACACCCTCCTCCCACATCTACACAAGTAACTGTCCAACCAGAGTAAACACGTGATGAGAGGCTACTTTGATCTGGTTCAACCTCCTAGGTCACCTTAAGGAAGTGGAACTAACAAAACCCAACCAAACTGACCGTCCACACATCCAACAGAACATCCAGGAATTACCCCACCTTTCCTGGTGACCAACCCCTGAGTAAATTTATTAGTTCAAGGATGTAGAGCCCCATTTTCTCCATTTCCAAGCCCTCCAAGCAATTGAGGGTCCTAGTTTCTCCCATGAGTTTGATTGAGTGCGAATGTAGCCTTTTTCTACCAATGCTATGCTAGCAATCGTGATATTTAAGGATACATTCCAAGGCTTGGACCTAGCCAGTGTTGAGAACTTCATCGAATTCACATAAATGAAAAGAAACATAGAGACAATGATGCCAATGAAAATTCTTAGACAAGCACTTGACTAGAACCTTACTAGCCATGACAGGCATTTTGTCAAACATATCACAATTATGCATTCTACAAGTTTAAACAACATAACTAAGAATAGGGGTATCATACTTATCTGAGAATCGTTAAGAAGCATTGGTTCCTTATCACATTAACTACATTATCATCTATTAGGCCATATATTCATTGCTCACTCATTCACAAATCAAAACATGATGACAACAATACATTTTCACTGTCATAAAACATATTCACAACCAACATATAAAAAACATAAATAATGAGGAAACAATAGTCATAAATGCCACATATAATCCAATACATTTGGTCATAAAATACCAAGGAAAGAAACTATTATTAATGAGCGCAAAAGCCAACCCAGTATGGGGCTACCATGTTCAACCTGAGCATAGATTGGATGAGCCAAGTCTCTCTTCAGCTAATCACCCCCGTGCCATATTCCAAGCATGAATATGGGACTCAAACCAAAAGAGCCAACCAGGGTTTCCCGAGGCTAAACCACCTCACCCTCATCAATAGAATCAAGCCTTATCATAATCCTTACCAGATCAGTAGGCCATAAACAAGCATGGATGCCACTACATTTCTCCACCTAGACAGTGAGGAATTTTCCTGTCTCCTAGTCTCTAGGCTTTATCACAACCCATAGTATGATCTAGGGATCACTATGCCATAATTGAGACACCACCCTCTAGGATTTACTGCATATCCCTTCATTCACTGGCAAGGATTCCTAGGCCTGGTCAAGGGCAACCACCTCTAGGATTAACCATATATCCCGTCATAATCGGTTGAGGATTCATAGGATCACCGAGGTAGACAATACCTGGCTTTACCACAACCCATAGTCTAGTTCAGGGGTCACGAGGCCAATGGCTTTACCACAATCCACAGTTTGGTTCAAGGATCACTACGCCATGTGTTTTTTCATTTAGAGATCCACCTACTCAACTTCGAATACATCCAGAAATCTAGCTCAACCAAAACATGAGAACCCCATATCACTATGGCTATCCAGAAATGGAAAGGCAAGGCTAAAGAACATTTTCACACTTTGAAAAATCCATGCCCATGACAACAAGATAACCAATAACACACATTCATAACCATGCATGCAAAATCTAGCAAGGAAATCACACATGCAAATCAATACTTGCAAGTAAACCCACTATAGTTGCTTGATTCTGCTCTTGCTTGCTTGATCTTTGCCTCCCCTTTTCCTTCTTTTCCTTTCTTGATCCAATTCTGAAGTGATCCAAGAAAAATCTAAGTTTCCAAGAGTGAGAGAGAGAGAAAGAATAGAGATAGCTCCAAAACTGAACTGACAAAAGGTACCAAATGATCCTTAGAAGCCTTTTTATTAATGTGGCCTCTATTTTCTTCATTTTCCATTATTTCCTTCATTTTCCTCCTCACATGAAACATGTGACCTTTCACCTTCCTTTTCTCATGATTTCCATTATTTTCACAAATAAATGGCCAAGAATGCCATTTTTCATTTCCAAAGCCTTTTCCATTGCCTTTGCCAATCTTGTTAGCCATAATAAACCAAATGAATACCCACACTAGGATGTTTTTCCCAACATTCATCTTGGAATAAGTGTCCCATAATCGTGGCTATTATTTTTCCTTTATTAAATTTTGTTACAAGGAATTTTCACTAGGGATGTTACATCATGTAAAGGGCTTTCAAAAACCCATACTTTGGCTAGGCTTTGGCTAATTAGGATCAAGAGTTTGGGAGTTTTGTTGAGCACCTTAGATTTTACCTAGCATAGAGGGAGTATCTTTCTTTGGAGGAGCAGCTGTAGACTTCATGTTCCGCTATTGGGACTAGTGGTTCATCAATGGTATATGTATGCTTGGAACTTTCAATTTAATAAAAGCTCAGAGCCAACACGTTTTTATGCATATGTTTTGAATATAGTAGGACTACTCTTGTTACATTTGCAATATATGTTATTTCATTTACATTAACGCTTATGAACTATTTCGTTTTCATTAGTACGAATCTTGTTGAATGTGTGTTGTTGTATATTTCCATCATGGTTAAATTGTGAACTATTTTGCAAGATAACTTGTGATACCCTTTTTATGATCGTGTGTTAGTTTCAAGATGCATACTATTACAAGCTTCCAAGGGGCTCACCCATTTTCCCCTCATTTAGTTGGAAACTTTAATGCATCGCCCTTGACCCTTCATAGAGTTACACACTTGTTTCACCAAAGTCACAAATATGCAATTCTATGTGTTATTGCATCCAAGGAACATCATTTAAACCCATTATGTTTGCAACCATGTTGTATTCTAGATGAGGATCCTACTCCAAACAATGTGAGGTCTAATTGGGACTTGATATCGGGGAGGCCCCCTGAATGTTGGTAGGTCTAGCACAGTCAAAAAGCACATAAAAGAGTAAATCACGAAAATTATCCTGGTGTGTTAGAAGACATTCCTTTGTATAACAAATACTCGATTGATAGCAACTCCAAAACATAAACCTTTTTCTTTTCGATTCCAAAACATGTTAGAAAATGAAGATGTTGGAAGCATATGCAACAGATATGCAAAACACATGCTCATAGTTACACTAAGATTATTATCTAGGTTTTCTCTCAAAAAAAAATCATGCTTCAAAGCTTCTTTAGAAGATATACACTTAGTGGGGTCAAATGTTAAAAGAGGTTGAAGCAAGTCGATGAGGGCTCCCATTGAGTGGTCAAAAATTTGCATGATTAGTGAAATGGGGCTTCCCTTACATCCTGGTAAGCTAACATGCATGTTTTACATTTGGTGTGGCATCATCCAATAATAGGTCTTACTAGGAATCGATCAATTCCCTTAAATTTTGAACTTCTTTTGGATCCATATTCCAGTTGTACTTCTGCCATAAATATTTTGGCATCATCTACTTCTTCATTGTTGTCAGAAAGATGCCAAGTATTAAATTAGTTATCAGAAGAACCTGATGGATTAAATCAAGTTATTAATTTCCCATTATCTTGATAGCTACTATTGTGGCTTGTATTTGTTACTAAGTGATCAAAATTATATAATAAAAAAAAGCTTCCTTATATCGAAAAGCCGAAAATCGTTTTCATGCATCCTCTGTTGAGGACAACGATTATCATGGACAATAGAACTATTCGAATGCCTTTCAACCTTGTGCTCTGTTGGCTTAGTGTGTCCTAACCTAGGTTCAGAGTTAGTTCTGCCAAACAAAACCCTACACTACTGGCCCTTTCAGCATCAACCCACATAATGCAGACTGAGGTCTCACCCGAAGCAGTATGGGGGGATGCTGGAACCAAGTTTCCGCATCTAGAGATTAGTGTGATTTCTTTTTATGTCTTAGATCTACCTTCAGGTAGATCTCTAAGCCCTTAGATCTTGGTGCTGTAGTTTCCTTCAAATGGCCTCTAAACCTCCATGAAGGTCTACGATCAGCTTTCGTGACCTTTAACAACTAGGTTATCTAACTACGCACATCATAGACTAGCCTTAGATTGAAATCCACATAGATTTTCTTAAGTGCTTAATAAACTTAACATAAAGTATTATAACCTTCACGTAAATACTTAACATGCATTGTGTTCAATTAATAAGACTTATCCAGTACATTCGCGCATCAATACATCATTATTTCAAAAAGACATTATCTCATCACAAAATATATCGCAAACATAAACAACAGAATGAAACAAACAAAACATATGAATTTCTCGAAAAGGCTTCTTTATTGATCCTCAGTACAAGGTTATAGAATCAAAACTTCCCTGCGCACTCAGTTGCAGGGGTCCATGCACTCAGATGCGGACTCTACTCTAGGCCTCTGCACACTCAACTCCAGAGCCCTTTACCCCTCTAATATTTACTTCTCTATGCTAGCTCTCTAAGACTCCATTCGTCGTACCCATAGACAAAATCATAGATCTCCCTTAGAATCTCTAAGACACACCTATGTATACAATCCCATGGTCCACGGACAAAGGGTATATCTCAAAACCAACTCAATCTTTTACATAAATGAGGGTAAAAACAATTTTTGACTCCTATCTACCTACGTGCTCTGCATCAATAATTCATGGAGACTTTACATCTTTTTGTCAAAATTTACATCAAAACTTGGGTTTGTAACCCAAAACAGACCCAGGGGAACCCATCCCAATAAGCCCCCAACCAAAAGGTTGTGACTCGCCCTCGAGTCACTCGGCTGGCATGGTGATCTTGCTGCAAAGACCCCCCAGCTCCACCTGCACAACTGCTACCTCAACAATTATATGTGTAGCTGCCTTCTTGACTTGTTCAATGAGCTGCTCTGTAGCCAGTCCTTCGCCAGCCAACTTGATCTTCTACTATCTGAGCTGCAAGTTCGTTAGATTCTCCTGAATGTTGGTTCAGACTTCGTAGGCTTCTTCCACCCAAGGAACCAACCTAGCCTTAAGTACTGCCTCTTTTTCTAGGATGCTTCCACCTGTGTGAGGAGATGCTTCCCCTCCTGCAACTTGGTGCGACGATGTGCTGTAGCAATTGAGCGTGTCGTAGCCCTAACCTCATCATACTGCTTCTGGAGCTCGCGGATCTCAGTATTCAATATCTACAGGTTGGGGTCTTCTTGCAGCGTTGTCGCCAACTCCATTGCCCGTTTAAACAAAGTTGTGCAGTCAATGAATCTAGCATCCACAGTAGCCATCCCTTCCTTGATGGTGGCTCCACATTTTTCCTTGACCTCAGGCAGAGTCGAGAGCTGTGATTTGAGCTGTAGCTTCGCGATTTTCATGTTGAGTTGAAATTGAACTCTTGCCACCTCTACTTTTGCATCGCGGATGCCTACAACTAGTTTCTGGATCTTGGCCTTGGGTTGTGCATCCTCAAGTATGTGCAACTCTGGCACTATTCTGCATGCTTCTGCAACCGCAGCCGCCAGCCAGGAGCTCTGCACCTGGATAGTATCCCTTTCCTTCAAGTCATGCATCTTCTCAGTGAACATTTTTTCATTGTTCACCCAATACTTTCTTATTAAACTGAGAGCGCGCTACTCCCAAGCTCTAAGTTCCGCTGTCACTCTTGTCTGCAGTGCATGAAGAAATTCGTTGGGGAGCACTGCAATATTGAGGCCGATGTTCTTCAGGGTACTTATGATGATCTTATCATCAATTGATTCCACGCTTAGGGACCCTTCTGGTAGAGAAAATGTTCTAAGGTTCGTTGTCCTTGCCAGTTCTACAGCCTGACTTGTCCCCGGGGCCAGGCTCGTTTGTGCGGCGCTCACATGACCTTCGCCCACTTGTATTCTACTGGTTTGGATCTCCAATTCATGCAGATCCTTTTGGACATTTCCCACTAACTGCTTGTACTATTACTCAAATTGTTACAACAATTCGGTTGTAGTGTCGCGCACCTTTTCATTGATATCGTCAAGATCACCCTCTGTCAGGGTGATGGTATCCATCTGTGCTTTATCTCACTTTGTCTTTTTGCGGGAACCCTCCTATTTATGCTATTCTCTGTGCTTCCTTAGCCTAAATGGGGTGCTCTTCCCCTCATCGCTTCCACCGCCATGTGCAGACTGCCCTTCCTCCTCAGTTTCGGGTGAAGGATATTTGCCACTTTTGCTCGAAGTCGCGTTGTTCTTGTTCATCTATTCCTTTGTAGAACACTCCTTTTCCATTCAAGCCTTTTCTTCAGCTTCCTTCTTCTGCTACATGACCAACTTCTGTGCCACATGTTTTGCTTCATCCTTCCGTTTCTTCTCAGCTGAGCTCCTCTCACCTTTGCTGGTGCCTACATCTAAGTCAAACGGGCTGTGCCAATCTACCGGCAAACACTTGATCACTTCCTGTATGGAATCATCAGTGACCAAATATGACAAATCAAACCACTTCTACTGCGGGTCCTTCTATGCCTAAATGTAGATGCAGTGGAAATCTGACTTGAACTCAGCATACACGTAGAGCTTCTCATACAAGGTTGGGGACAACCTTGGGCATTGGTTGATGGCCATATGGAAGCTTGCTTCCATTAATAGCCAAAAAATATTCATTTTCGTGACCCGTGCGAGGTCGTTGGTGGCCCAGAGGGAGGTAAACTGTGCAGCCTCCGACAATCCTTCCTTCAATGGAGGAAATTGACTATCCTCCAGCAGATCCCATGCGACCATCACAATGGAGAGCAACAACCATGCGTAGTGGAAGGGCTTGCTCTCATCTTGGACCTCACAACAATTCACAAGTAATTCACTGCATAAATACTATGACCAATTAAACTGCACGCCCTCTATGCATTGTGCAGCCAACGATATCACAGGCGCTAGAACCTCGTCTGCGCAAAACTTCCTCATAAATTTTTTGGCCAGTGTTTGGGTGGAAATATTCACTACGAGATCATTGATTGACATGATGGAATAGCCACGTGGCTTCTTGATAAGCTCAAATTTCCTTTTCATCTTCTCCGCCAAGTCTCTCTTGCCTGTATTTCTCCTAAACTCCTTGGCTGGATTCAAACCCTCATGCGGCAAGTGTGTGATCCTATGGATGAGCATATCCATGATGGGTATAGGCATGCCAAGCCATAAGCACCCATCGTGCACTAGAGTAAGTAGCTGCCGCACACAGGTGGTGTTAATATTAGTGCGGTGGTAGTGGGGCACCCATAGCAGGTTCAACAACCCAGATTGTTCCACTCCGCGGATCCATTCAACTGTCTCCAACTCAGTGACACCTGAGTCTCGGTAATATACATGCCTCATATAATTTTCTGTCGCGAGGTGAGGGAACCACTCATGGTCATCCAGGTCCCAATCCTCCATTTTTAACAGGGGAACCTGCACAAGGCGCGATCCTTCAAAAGTTATCTTCTTCAGCAATAGGGGCATGTGAATGAGGAACTTGTCTGAGTCTGGGTCCTTGGGGACCTTCACCTTCCCTTTTCGTGGAGGGATATATTCAGGAAATTTGGTGATGGGCTCTACTCCCTTAGTGTCTATATCCTCAATGCCATGTTCAACTTCCAAATCCACAACCTTCTCAGGTTGCTTATCCTTCTTCTACTTCTGAGTGGCAGTATGTTTCCTGGGCGACTCGCGCACTAGCACGACCTCTTCTGCTTGTCTTTATTTGGTTTCTAGGTCTCTTTAACATGGGTGGGCTTCGGCTTGGGTGACCTCAGCACCGTAGGCATAGGAGCTGGAGCTTCCATGCTCACCACCTCTGGAGTAGCTCCTTCGGATGCAATGTCTCCCCCAGTGCTCACAGTTTCAGCAAGGCTCGGACCCAACATGGTTTCCAGGATAAATTTCTGATTTAACTTAGGCAAATTGGCAAATGCAGGGCTCGCGACCAAATCCTCAAAGAATGAGTGGCTCATAAGCAATAGACAACTCATCTCAAAAACTCTAAGTGTTCGTTGTTGGATCGACACACGTAATTTATAGGGGATTTTGAATTAAAATCTGACATTCCCCCCAAAATTCGATCATTAATGCTGGTTTGGCAGTAGATCTTCAAAGATTTTAGCCTTAAATGTCACCTACCCACTCCTCTTAACTGTATCCTAGTCATCAAATCATGAAAAATGACTCTAACAGTCACTTTCTAGTTGTGCTACATGATATCTTCTTTCATAGTGCAACTCCCTTCGCGCAACTTCTGATACTGTGACATCTCCCTTTTGTGTGCAACCCCTCTATTGTGTAGTTCCTCAAATCGGGTAGTGTAGTTTATAGTCCTGCACACCCTTGCAGCTTCCTGGAGCACTAAGATTGTCCTGCCATCATATAGTCATTGAGCCGGATCTCCTATATATGGCTTCGATCAACTTCCATTCACTCTTCCGGAAAAGGTTCTCCATTTAGCTTTATGAGCTAAACTGCGACTCCATATGTAATTTCTTTGATGACATATGGCCCTAGCCAATGCATGGCACAATTGTGTGCTCCAATCTGGTTGAACCAACTCCAAAGGATCCTTTGGAATTCTGAAGATCATTGCCTTCACCTCCTGCACAACTTCATCAATGCTTTCAAACCCATCTTCAAAACTGAAGGTCATTAGGAATCCTTCCCTTCATATATCTCACTCTGTAGTGCCATAGAAGAGATCTGTTTCCATGTACCAATTCATGGGTATTATATCCAGAGTATGACAGAATAAGTGCACCCACTTCGGCTACGGCTCTATTATGTAGACTTTAGTCCATCTTGCCAAATTATCGTGCGGATCATTTATCCCATCATATTTCTTGGTTAATCATACCTTCAGACGATCAAATCACAACCTCATCATCCTCCTGCAATCAGACCATTCATCAAAGTTGTCTTTGTGTGTACCCCACCACCGTGTGGGCGTAGCGCTAAGTCCAGTGCTTGAAAGCGATGATCCTTAGGTACTTCTCTTTCAAAGGCATCCAAAAACTTATCTACATCAATTATACCATCGTAATAAGGTAAATTTCTTACCTCCAATGATACACAGTGCAACGATTTAGTCATCATGTTACAGCGTAGTGTAAATACTTCGTGCAATTGATTCTGCCAATGCTCCAATTATTCATCTAAATCCAAGGTACAGGAGCTTTCGCGGTCCCATGAAATCCATCCATTAGCTGTCGGATTAATCCAATCTTGGTCTTGCATTGTAATTTTGTAGATTTGATCCAAATCATCATCACTTTCTTCATAGTCACAGATCAGTTTAGTATAGCGCGGTCCTTCTGCAAGGTCCAATGGTACTACAATGTAGAGAGATTTCCTTTCAAATGACATTGTCCGCTTTTTCAATTTTATGACCCCATTCATATCAATAGCCCAATCAATCCAAAGGAGCAGGGAGGGGGGGGTATGGATTGTTGTCATCAACAATTTCTATCACTTCAAAATCAGCCAGCGCACTCACACCTTCTATATCTATGGTGACTCCATGCAGTTGTCCCATAGGGATAATCTTCTGTTGGTTCACCATCCTTAGTTGAATCGGAGACCATTGTAGCATAGGTCTCCCCATTCTCTCCCATGTCTTCTTAGGAAAAACGTTCGCATCAGATCCTAGATCTAGAATAACCTATTCCATCTCATAATCTCCTATCTGCACAGTGAGCATCATTTCGCACCCAGTTCTTGCCTTATGTTTGCCAATATTTCTGACTACACAGTGTCCACGAGGAGTATTTTATTTACTGGCACACTTGTTTATCAACTCGTGTAATCCCTTCATAGCTTTACTATCATGCATAAGTTTCATGCAGGTTTCCAGGGACGTGGGGAGTACAGAGGGATCAAACTCTGTGGGCACGCTAGTTTTTGATAGTTTGTCCTAACTTCCTAAGGTAGATGCCTTAGTGAAGCTTTTATTCGCCTCCATAAATGTCTCCTTTGCACATTCTAGATCAAACCCAACTTCCTTTTTTAGGGCCTTAAGGACCCACCCATCCTCTTCAGGTTGTTTTCCTTATTGTCACCAGTCACGATTCTAATTCTCAGTACAATATTCACATTGGAATCATCCTCTCGGGTCTCAGCCCTCATCATTTGTAAGTTCTATGTAGGGTGTTGAGGCTACGCCTTCTTCTCCTACATCATGGCTATTAGCACAGGGCATTCTTCTATCGTATGGTCAATCTAAGTTTAGTATTGGCATGACGAGTGCATCTGATTCTGACACTCCCATGTGTAGTGACCTGGCATCCCGCAATTGTAGAAAATAACCTGTCTGAGACCTCTACCAGGTCCTCCTCTTCCTTGGCCTCATCTGCGCCCCTGATATCCTCCGCGTGCTTCCCAACCACCCTAATCCAAAGGCTGAGTTTCTCCTTGCATTCGATAGGTAGGTGTTCTTTCCATCATCAATTCGTAGATACGACAATGGCACTCATCATGGCCCACCGATTTGTAGAAATCGCAGAATAGTTGTTGTGGTGTCTGTACAAAAGTTTGCAGGAAATGACAATTATCTGTTGCATGTTTTCCAACCACTTTACAAATAGCACAACATAGCAAGGGTCCCTTACTTGGTCCTGCTAGAGATTCCTGCCTCAAGGGCATTGGTCACCCCTCTGTGCTATAATTCGTGATGACAGGGTAGTGGTTTTTACCATGCCCCTAGTTCTTACACTTGAGGCACCAAACTTCCTCGTGCACCTCTGGCCTAGCCTCTTTTTCTTTTTTCAATCTCTGTAGTTCCAAGTAGAGGTTTGGCAATTGCGAGTGAATTTGTTGAACTCCCAAAGACACATCCGGAATAGGTGTTTCATGCAATCCCATCGTGATTTCCAGGGCTTCCACCTGAGTCCCTATCATCTGCTGCGATAAAGCAATCCTCAGGTGGGGCAGGAGAGAGGCAATAAACCACTTGCGGTGCTAACTATCTGTGAGCTGCATATTAGCTTCGCGGATCACACACTTCAATCTTTGATCTAACTCCTAGGGCATTTCACTAGCCTTCATCATGATTTCCTTGAATCCAACTACTTATTGTGAGTCAGACTTAGGCTTACTGAATTCATTGTTCAAAGTGGCCTTAGTGTCTACTAACGATGCCAAATGATTATGAGTGCAATACTTGACGTACCATGTTAGTGCTCGATCCTGCAGAGTGGAAACCAATTGCACCTTCTTCATATTATCATCCATAACCTGTTGTGTTGTCCACATAGCATAAAAAAAAAACCAAAATTGATTTGTATCTTCACTCCCTATACCCTTGAAAACTGGCAACTTCATTGTATTCGACATGTTGAATCGCAACGATGGTGGTGGCGGTGTGGGCAAAGTTGTATGCTATGGAGGTGAAAGTGGAGGTGGAGTGGATGGATGATGAGTTCACGGAAAACCCTGTCTTATGAGTTGTACAACACTCCGCAGTGAGGCCTGTACCGTTCCCTCATTGTCGCTCAAAGGAAGCCTAATCAACGGGCTATATTCAAGACCTATTTTCCCTCGATCTTTGAAAAAATTTCCACTTTGCGTAGCTCCAAACATCAAGGCAATGGAATAACCCATTTTTCACACAACAACATCTTAATCCAGATATTCAATGATCTTAGATACTTACCTCACGGCCCTTTGAAGAATCATCACTCTGCTTTGTTGTAGCTAACTGAGGTATCAACCGCGAACTCTGTCACAAATCCTCCTATGACTCGATCAATCTAGTGATCAACAACATGTGAGATCTTATCTTCAGATGCTTCCAACCTCTGCATTAGTTCCAAAGTCCACACTATTGGACTGTCAAGTCTCCACCTTCCTTGGCCGATTTCCAATTTAGTTATTCACTTGTATAGATCGATCAGGAAGGTGTAGAAGAAAATTTCATGTATTTCTTTGTACAAATATCTGTCAAACCACTGTTCTTTTGACAGGCGCAGATTCCTGTTTTCCTACACCGCGAATTCGTGGATCTTTCTATCCAAACACTTCTCAATTTCTTTTTTGGTTGGATTCCAGTGATGCGACATTACAAATCTCCTTAAGGAGATCCCAATTGCTTAGTGGGTCCTGACCAAGGTTCAGAGTTAGTTGTGCCAAACAAAACCCTACACTACTGGCCCTTTCGACATCAACCTACATAGCGTGGACTGAAGTCTCACCCGAAGCAGTATGGGGGGATGCTGGAACCAAGTTTTCACATCCAAAGATCAGTGTGATGTCTTTTATGTCTTAGATCTACCTTCGTGCAGATCTCTAAGCCCTTAGGGCTTGGCATTGTAGTTTCCTTCAAATGGCCTCTACACCTCCATGAAGGTCTACGATCAGCTTCTCTGAACCTTTAAAGCTAGGTTATCTAACTATGTGCATGATAGACTAGCCTTATATCAGAGTCCACACAGATTTGCTCAAGTGCTTAATAAACTTAACATATAGTATTATAACCTTTGTGTAAATACTTAACATGCATTGTGTTCAATTAATAATACTTATCTAGTAGATTCGTGCATCAATACATCATTATTTCATAAAGATATTATCTCATCACAACATATATCGCAAGCATAAACATCAGAAGGAAATAGATAAGACATATGAATTTCTCCAACAATCTACTTTATTGATCTTTAGTACAAGGTTATAGACTCAAAACTTCCCTACGCACTCAGCTGCAGGGGTCCACGCACTCAGCTGCGGACTCTACTCTAGGCCTCTGTGCACTCAGCTGTAGAGCCTTTTCCCCTTCTAAGAATTACTTCTCTGTGCTAGCTCTCTAAGACTCCATTCGTCATACCCATAGACAAAAACATAGATCTGCCTTAGACTCTCTAAGACACACCTATTTATACAATCCCATGGTCTGTGGACCAAGGGTAGATCTCAAAACTGACTCAATATTTTACATAAACGAGGGTAAAAACCCTTTTTGACTCCTATCTACCTACGCGCTCCGCATCCACAATTCACGGAGACTTTACATCTTTTTGTCAAAATTTACATCAAAACTTGGGTTTTTAACCCAAAATTGACCCAGGGGACCCCATCCCAACATGCTCTTTCATCTTACTTCTCCTCTTAGTCTTCAAATGTAAGTCCTTCTTGAATAAATGATATATAGCCATTCCGTTGCTTTTGCTCTCAGTCATCTAATTGTCTACATCCTATTTTTTTTTTTTCGTTGTGTCTTTCTATTTGAATACGTAGCACATCATTTGAATCCCCAAAAGGAAGATATAAAATACAGGTTACCATAATAATTCACCATTAAATTAGATTAATTATACTAAGATTTTGATGCAGTCCACTAGCTGACAAATTTTCCATCAAGGCATTTACATGCCAAGAGATTTGTGTGATGCACTTAACCAAAAAGATGATGCCCAAATCAACATTAAATAATAAAATTTAAATGCCAATTGGAACAAATCATTAAGGATTGAAGCAAATCAACTTCATATTCTAATGTTCCACACAAAAGGAATTTCTCCATAGTAAAACAAGAGTGTAGAATACTGGAGCATAAGAGAGTTCATTTAACAGCAATGGTTGTTGTTATAGTTGGAATTGTAACCTCCAATAAAGTAACTAGCAAAGAAGTATTTGACCGTGGGGAAGCATGCATGATGTTATACCCTGAATACAAACTACAAGACATGTGCACCCATCTATCCATGTACACTAGTAAAATTGATTAATCTCCAACACTTTCATACTACATGGATTTGCATTTTTCTACCATTAATCAAACCATGACTACATAACTTAATTAATTTATCCCATCTGTTAATAGAGTCTTCAAACATTGACTTTATTTCACCATTTAAAGGCCATATCAGTTAGACAAACTGGCTATGTCAAAATCAAAACAACCAAATTTGAAGTACATTTGGAGCAAAAAACAAAAGCCATTATATTTATTCTATGATGAAGCTAAATTAAGAAGATTTACCCAACTATCGATATTGAACTTACTTGAGGGAGCTCCCTCTGAATTTCTGCATTTCTTGCTTCAATCTCCCCCTGAGGCTAGGATGGCCTCAATTATTTTTTGAAGCCACTTGTTTCTCCTTAACAACCTGATTTTTTCTTTTAGTTGCTCTTTTGTGTTCCATATCTTTTTGAATTTTACTTGCATGCTTGAAGTACTTGCACTACATTTCCTTTTCTTCTGTCAAGACTCCATTAGGGCCAAAGGAAGCTTGTAGTATTTAGCCTTATGGCTGATATTATCACATGTAAAACGTCTTATGTGCCAAAGAAATGGTAGAAAGTGATCAAGTCTTTTGCCAATCTACCTTTTGCTACTTAAGCCATGAGACCTACAATCAACAACTTTTTGTCCGAAGTCATTACATGAAAAAAAGTAGCCATAAAATGATTTTTTATACTTAATCAAAAGTAATCTTGCATGATGGTTATTTTTATTTTATTGTTTCTTTTGTTACATTCTTATATAGTTTTCGCAAGTGTGTATGAATTTCTCACAGCTAAAACACCTTACATTTCTCATATTTTTCTGTGGCGTATTCTTTAGATTTCGATGTTGATGATGGTTTCCGTCATTACTGCTGGAAGTTTCTTCTTTTGTCTTCTCAAAAAATGCCTAATTTTCTCTTTTTAGATTCAATCTGCTCTCTTCTAATTCTTCTTCAAGTTTCTTACAATAGGTGATCTAATCTTTAAGTTGAATTCCAATTTCCACTTTAGTCTTCCTTTCTTTTTCTAGCTAATTTTCAAGATTAGAAATATCTTCCTTAAAAGAAAGCTCTCTCTCTTCAAAACTATGGAGTAATATCTTCATATCTCTATTCTTTATTTGAGATTCTCAATTAACCTTTCTTGAGCTTTATTTTCTGCTTCAAGGATGACTAATCTTTTAAATTATTCATCTTCAGATTCCTGCAATGAAAATACACCTTCCTCACCTCTTAAGTAATCAACTTCAAAACACTGATCATCAATTTTTTCAATGACCCCAAAATCATCATCACTAGGCAGGCAAGGAAAATGTCCATGACTGAAAATACTAGTTTCCATACCTTTTACCAACAGAAGAGTTTCTCCGAGTTTTGCAACATTCTTGGTTTGATTTCAGCTTTTATTCTTTTGAGATTATTTCCTCTTATTCTTCGTCATGACCCATAATCTTCTCTCAAGCGATCAAGTTTCATCAAGAGAACCTCGCTTTGATACCAATTTTTAGAAATTTGCTCACTACTGAGAGGAGGGGGGGATGGCAGTGCAATCGGTAGTGTTAGTGATTATATAATTTTTTAACTCTTTTTACTAAAGCAATCAAAAACCATTAACCCATCATATAAACATATAAACCAGACATAAAATCAATATGTAAAAGAACCATGAACAGTATCAAAATCATGCACAAAAGATGACACATGTGTTCTTGCAGAAAACCCTCTCTAGGGTAAAAAACCACCCGTTGTTTCTACTGCTGAAATCGAGGAGCTACCACCCAGTAGCTGGAATACTTGACTACTAAGACAATTATACTAGCAACACCAGAAGGAGAGAATCTTCTCTCATGACTCTACGAACACCTATTCGTTGGAAGCCACCACGACCAATGGGCTTTGCCCGATACCAATAGACTCTGGAGAAATCTACTTCTTACTCTGATTTGTTGGTTATATTCCTACACTAGAAATACACCTTCCTCACCTCTTAAGGAATCAAATTCAAAACATTGACCATCAATTTCTTCAATGACCCCAAAATCATCGTCTCTGAACTGGTAGGGAAAATGTCCATGACTAAAAAAATTGGTTTCCATACCTTTTACCAGTAGAAGAGGTTCTCTAGGTTTTGCTACATTCTTGGTTTGATCGTAGACTTTCATCTTTTTATATTGTTTCCACTTATTCTTCACCATGACCCATGATATTTTCTCAAGAGATCAAGCTTCACCGAGATAAACTTGCTCTCATACCAATTGTTAGAAATGTGCTCACTAATGACAGGGCAGGGGGGGTGAGTTGGTAGTGTCAATGATTATATGATTTTTTAACTCTTTTTACTAAACAAACCAAGAATCGTTAACCCATCATTTAAAAATTTAAACTAGACATAAAATAAATATGTAAAAAGACCATGAAAAATATCAAAAGCATGCACATAAGATGACACAGGTGTTTTAGTGGAAAACCCTCTCCAAGGAAAAAAACCACCTGTTGTTGCTGCTACTCAAAACTATATTACACTGAACAAAGTTTTACATAGAGGAGCTACCACCTAGTAGTTAGAAGACTTGACTACTAAGACAGTTCTGCTCGCAGCACCAGATGGAGAGACTCTTCTCTCATGACTCTACAAACACCCATTCACTGGAAGCCACCATGACCAACGAGCCTTTCCCAATACCACTAGAATATGGAGAAATATGATTCTTATTCTGATTTGCAAGCTAGAAGGTCTCCACCTTCTATACACACTATCTACTATGAGCCTCAGTGCCCTCAACACCTCCTTGCAAACCATGTTTCAAAATATTTCAGATTGGGCTCTCAAACTTTCTCAACATAAGCAACACAGCAACCTATCTTATATCTGATATAAAAATAAAATCTGATGATCACACCACCCAAAAAAGCTATAGGAAATAAATATGCAAGAAAAAATATTGTAGCACACACTCACTCTCCCACCAATAATCATCTCATACAACCAAATCAATAATACGAAACTATCACAAAAGAATTTGCCAAAATATCCTCAATAATCTCCAAATCAATACCTCGAAAAAATACCATGGTTATCCCAGTACCACTAACACCTATACCATGGTAATATCTAAGTCAATACCACATGTAAATACCATGTTTATGGCAATACCATAGACCCCTATACCATGGTAATGTCCAAGTCAATACCACATGTAAATACCATGGTTGTCCCAATACCACAGACCCTAGTACCATGATAATATCCAAGCCAATACCATGGCATATACCATGGTAATTTCAACACCTAGGACACTTGTACCATGGTAATATCTAACCCAAGTTCCACCCTTCTCCACACCTCTCCAACCACCTCCACAACTGTCAAATATGCATATGCATAAACTCATCATCTATGGGAACCATACATAATATCTTCACATCGAAAACATTTTCACAAGTCAAATTGCTTCAGAACCATATGTCACACTGATACATACTTAAACCACCTTCAACACACACTGTGATCAAGCAACTAGGTTGACATCAATTCCAACCAACAACAATGCATCCAACAACTGCACCAACAATTGCATTATCAATGCCAACATGTTTTTTAGTAGTTTTCCCACTGTTTTGCAGTCATTTTAGACAAGATTTTATAGCACTTTGTTCCCTTTAGAATCTTGTGTTGTCCTCCCTCCTTAGGATCCAGTTGTTTATCCTTATTTTTGTAGCTTATTGCTTGTCTTTTTCCAACATTTTCACCTCTATTTGTTGTTGGTTTTCTCCACCACTTTTAGCATATTTTTTTCCCTTAGATCCTAGTCCCTTAAACATTAGATCTTTTGGCCATTTTTTTCTTTGAGTTTCTTATTTTCCATCATTTCTCTTGTTTCTTGATCACCTTCTTCAGTGGGGGTTTGTGTGCTTTAGTTTTTTGTTCATTTTCAATACTATTTATAGTTTATGCACTTTATTTTCAGCATCATTGGCATCATCAAAACACGCTTAATTAACTCATCCACTTAACACATTTTTCACACATGCACACCCTAAGAAAACATTAGTTTCATTATCCCTACCAAGCCAAGACTTGAAGCACGCCACCATAATAATAACTTAACTCACATAGATTAATCCCACTTGGGCACCGAGGTCAAACCAATATTTGTAGTTAGGTGTAGGATCAGTGGGATAGGCTTCTAATAAAACACATTGATCCCTTATATTGAGAAATAGAAAGTTGAAATTTTAGGGAGGTTAAAATCCTTCACCATCCCACAGTCCAAAGCCAAAGGGCATCATAAAACCGATTCATAGTGGGTTACGCTAGGTAACGGTGCGAGAGGTTCCCCTCGAGGCTACCCAGCTCATGGTAGGGAATTACATGCCATTGTTTATCACCAAGAACCTTAAGACTCCACCTCCCCCATGGGACGAAGGTAACCTTAGTGGTCAACCTTAGGAAAACACCCTATAAGACTAGTTGTAGGATAGACATTGGTCCGCTTCCCCACCTTTCTCTAAAAAACTCTGCTTGCGAGGATTATATTTTTTCAAGTCAGAATTTTCTTAGAAGGCCATCTAAAATAGTAGGACTAGGAATTATCTGAGGATTTAGATCATCTTTATATTGGAGGTCATTTTTCTTTAGTAGGATGTGTTTTCTTGAATTAGAGTAGTGTATCAAAATAATTAGTTTACACTTTGAACAACTGCCCTAGGTGTTTTATTGTCGTGTGTTACTCTTTTCTTCTATCATTACCCTTTAGCCTCTTGATTCATCCCTTTCTCGACACCAATGTGCTCCCTAGGTGTTTGTCATGGAGACTTTGTGGCCTTCATGTTTCCGGGAAAACTAGTGTCTATTCAATCTGCTAGTCCCACTAAGATGGGTAGCTATCTTAGAAACAAACAATCAAAGCAATTTGTGATTTCCTTTATGTATGATAGATAAGAGAGAAGCAAAGGAGGACCAACCTTGATCTTCTGCTTGGCTCCTTGCTTGATTTCTCTCTCCCTCGATAGAGCTTGCCACTACTCTCCTACTTGTCCCACTTCAGAGAATACCTGTAGAGTCAAAGTAACAAAACACCATCAAAGCATCTTGATCTATAATATCATAAACAATGCAGAATCAGAAATACATTGACCATACAACTGCATTCATAAACAAAAAGATTCACAAATACATGATTATATGGAGGAAAACTCAAATAAATTTATTAATAGTAGAAGAGAGGATTACAATCTAGCTGTCTGATCCAGCATCATCCTCCCAGCATTAAAGCCCTCTTCAACTCATGAAAAGCAAGATCACCCAAAAATACAATGTCTCTTCTCACAGATAAACCAACAGCACTTCCTTACTAATTACAAAATTCTGGCCTTCAGATCTCTTAGATGAGGGATCCATTTATAGATGTCTTGAAAGGGTGTGAGTCAACTCTAGGTTTTTGATTAGTGTCATTCCACTGATAGTTCTTGGTTCCACTTGGAGATTTCATTGATCTCTTACTCATCCCTGGGCGAATTCAGAGAGGCAAGTGTCATATGAGAAGTTTCTGGAAGATTCCATGATCATCCACTTAGCAAACTGTCTCTGCCATTTGTCTATTCTCACTCATCGCACCCCACAGAAGGCTCTTTCAGTATGCATCGCACCTGGCTAGTGTAGCAGCCAGTATGCATCACACCTTGACCATGGAGCAGTCAGTATGGTCCAGTTTTGGCCAGTTCTGAGTGGTTTTTCAGGTGGAACTTCTGGGAAATGATGTAATTAGTTGACCATGATCCTTTAGGGTATGAAACAACACTTTTAGGGGTTAAAGAGCCCTTGGTTTATGGACATATGAGTTTGGGGTTGCAGTGCCCAAATATGTCTATAATAGTTGCCCCCTAAAGCATGAGGTCGTAAATCTTTTGATGTCGGGTGAAATGCTTTATCATGAGGATCCGAGGTATTCGAATTGGAAGGTGGCCTGTACAAGATACAATACAATAGATCATCATCATATTATTTTCATGATCTAGCTGAGGCGGGCATTCCCATGCTCAGCTTTATAAATTCATTTTCATGTACATAGGATAGACAATCGTCCGCTATTACAGACTGGTGATTCTTTGCATGAAGAGTCATCTTCTCTGGCTTAGATGACTATCTGTACAACTTCTGTGTAGAATTGATGTCTTTATTTTCCTAAATATATTGCAGCCCAGATGGATGAAACTAGATCCGGGGTCTTCAAACTCATTCAATCTTCACCCGATGTACAAGTTGATCCATGTGAAAAGATGTTCTGAAGTCGAACATGGAAAGACATCGCCTGATTACCAGCCAATAATATAAGCTGTTAACAGGCACGAGAGGAATCACCGATAATGATAATGACCCTCAAGGTACTACAGTACAATTCACATGGTGTGAATATATGATCTGATATCAAACACCACGCAAAATCTTTCGGTCGAAGGCCATTGATGTAAACCTGTCGTCGGAAGTGAGAAACTTGCCATTGAGGCATGCAAGCTTCAAAGTACTGAAAGGGTTGTTTCTAAGTCAACTTCTTGGATAATGAGTTGATTTCAACAAGAAGTGACTCGCCGTAGGAGGGCCTTAATGTATCCCACATCTACGACATGAAACAGAACAAAAATATCTTCTGGAGGTGAAAATGATCTAGTGATATAAGGTTCAGGAATGGCGGTCATGAAAAATGAAGGGTGAAGGTATTGTAGTGGATGAGGCATTTGCTGGATGGTGAATTCTCTGAATGACTTCTCTTGAACATGTTGGCAACACTAAGATGGATTGGTAGCATTAACCCCAAAATATGGATGGTACGAAGGACCAATGGTGATATGACCAGTGAACGGAATAACCCAACCTGACTCAATCATGGTGATGGAGTGAAAGTGTCATGTTCAAGAGCGACCTGCTACCAATAAAATTCTTCAAGTTTTCTTCCCTTTTTCCCCAGTCATTGCTGACCAGTACCTCTTTATTTTTGTCAAGATTTAGGAGGATAACATATGATTGTTCTATAATTTGACCTTCAGAAAACCTCTCTCTATGTTTTAGCGAGCCTAGCGATAGTGAAACTCATTCTTGTCTGGATGGACAAGTTTGTCGCTATTCTTTTAACAAGTTTAATGACAAAGATAACTCAGTCCTTTTCATGTTTATAGAGTTTGAAAAGGGATGAAAAGGAAACTCTAGCAGTCCTTTTTCATAGCATAATCCCTTAAGTCCGAAAAAGTATAAAATAATACGAAAGGGATGACTTTTCGATCATTTTAGCAAGCCAAAAAAGACAAGTGCTCGATCTTTTTGTTTGATAATCCCTTAGGTCCAAAAGGATTAAAATGTATAGGAGGGATGGTGCTTCCCCTTACTTTAACGAGCTGGAAAGGCCAATAGTTTGACAATATTTTTATATTTAACGAGTCTAAAAAGAGTTTAAAAGAGACTCGTTTTTTAGGAACGAGTGTTGTTTTTGGGTAGCAACTAGTTCCAGGTAAGTTTGGAACTTCTCAAAACATGGCAGTGTAAAGAGGGTGGCTGATAGAACCACTCATCGCAGCTGCTCCTCAAAAGGGTAAACAATCAAGTGGAAGTGTATGATCAGCCAAAAAAATGGAGGTGATAGTAAGAACACAACCAAGTCTCAAAAGGTTGATAGCAGGGTAATCACAAAGGTTATTTACCGAGGGTGGACTCATTTTTTAATGAGATTGAATCGGAAGAAACTATGCTCAATGGTGGGTTTATTTTTTAATGAGCTTGAACCTTGTGGAAACATTGCTCATTGGTGGGTTTACTTTTTAACGAGCTTGAACCTTGCGGAAACATTGCTCATGCCAATTGTGTTAAAGATGTCTCTCATTGGTAGGTTTATTTTTTAATGAGCTTGAACTCTACTATAACATGTGCTAATCGCCTTTTTATGTAAGCTAGAAACGACCAAACTGCAAAGCTAACTACACTAAAGCTAAGGAACTACTGAGGTTAGGTAGGATGGTTCTGTCTTTCGTCTAGACACAACCTCTCCTTCGCTTCATCTATGCACCGTAGACAAAGGTGAATGTTGGTCAGACCAATCACCTAACCCAAGAAGTTGACACTAAAAAGCTAATGAAATTGGTCATCTTTTGCTTGTGTAAAAAAGGTTTTCCTGCCCCCAGGTATTTAAGAAAATGAGAGTTCCCAAGTCACCATATGGAAGTCCCTACGGTTAGGTAGGACTTCCTTGGCTTTGTCCATCGAAATAGACAAAGGTGAATGGTGTGAGCTTCTAATCACATAACTTACAAGGAAATAGTTGTTTTAGACCGATCACATAACCTACAAGGAAATGGTTTTTCAGTCCAATCATATAACCTTCAAGGAAATCTCTCTTTTCATCTGGGTTCACTTGCCAAAGTAGACCAAGGTGCATCCCCCCTAAACTTCGTTACATTCACTGAACTACTCGCGGTAATTAGGTGGATGGAATGAAGGTGGAAGAGACATTTTTGATGTAAGGAGACCATTTAGGGATGACGGTTGATTCGTAGATGTGTTTGAACCGGGAAATGAAAGCTAGTCGACAAATTGCACCAGTTTTCCTTCATGTGGAAAACACATCACTCGAAATAGTGTGGAAACAATAGCTTCCATGCCATCTATATAATCACATCCAAGGAGTAGATTGTAATCTAGTGGCCCTTGGAATACCATCACGTTCAAGTGAACGATTTGATCCCAAATGGTCGACTGGTTCTTTTGTTGAAGCCTGACAAATTTTGTGTTTCAGGCAGAAGCGATGGCGAACCAAGCGCTTTCCAAGCATTTGAGGAAAGGATACTCACTGAAGCCCCTTCATCTATGATAGTGCCAGACACGATCATTTTGTAAACATGTACTATGATCCGGAATGGTACATTAGATGGAAGGCGGGTTCTTGCTAGTTGATTCCAATCAAAGAAAATGACTAGACTGCTTGGAGGAGGTACCAGATAAACGGTTAGATAAACCTCATGAACTGGGGGGTTTTCCTCTTGTTGTAAAGGAACGAGTGGATTGCCCCCAAGTTCACAAGACTTTGTATCTACAAAAAGAATTTGAACGGTGTCATTCTCATTCTCTTTCGAAATTGTATCATTTGAAGGTGGACCTTCTGAAGGCAAGAGTGGGTTGGCTGTCATCTTGACCTATTGGCTTTGGTCCGGTATGGACTTAGAAGGTTCACTTTCAATGATAGGCGTTTTGACTGACAATTGGGTTACGTCAGTCGGGTTTTCAAATAGCAATGGACTCGGTAAGATTTTCTTGTATCCAGGTGGAAGTCGTTGTGGTGAAGCAGGACGATTATCCAAAACACTTTTGGCTTCATCCAGAAAAGGACAACGGTGAAGAGCATGATTACCTTCACATAACCTACAAGGAAATTTGACCTTTCTTTCTTGTCCATTGACTTCACTAGTTGATGGTTTGTTGTCAACATGATCACCAGAGGTTGATGACACTTGACAGTGCGAATGAGGAGACCAATCTCTTAGGATTCATGGGATGCAAGGGCAATCTCAATGAAGGTGGTATCCATTGCAAATTATGCATGGAGATCTGTGCCTGGAAAGTTTGGTGTGTGGATTTTCACCGCAAGATGCATGGTTTCCCTCTTGTTTAGCTTCCTTCTTCTTCTTCTTTTCCTTCCCTTTCTTCTTCTTCTCAGTTACTTGGTTTTTAGTGTCACTAGTTTCACCAAGCAAAGAGGAAGAAGGGGAGGGAGAAACAAGCGAAGTAGAAGGTGAAGGGACAACTTCAGTATCATCTGGTTGCTGATTTGATTGTTGAGGAATTACGGTGTTTTGAATGACAGAGGTCGAGAATAGCCATACTGGCAGGCCGATTGTGATTCTTGGAAGGGACAATGTAGCCATATACAGAGCACCAATATCTCCCCAAGAGGAGAAAGGACTAGGATTCCCTCCAAGAGGGATTCCTTGATTGGTGGACTCCATTATCTCAACGTAAGATCAACGAAAGAACAGGGATGTTATTCCAATTTAAATAAATTTTATGATGCTTTGACACAATTTTGCTTTTTCAATTTTTAAGAGTCGAGAAAAAGCTAAATGTTGGGTCCCTATAATACTAGTGATTACCCCATTACTATTGTAGTTATACCCCTTATTTATACTATTGTGCCCCTATTACCCCCATATTGTTACTATTGTGCCACATAGAAGCCCACTATTGTTATTGTTGTGCCCTACAATATTATTGTTATGTAGGCTTGGATTGTATTGGGACCACTTAGACTCCTATATATAGAAAGGAGGTATTTTCATTTGTATCATCCAAGAATTGTTCATTTATGTAATGTAAAGGAGGTTTCCCCCTCGAAGAGGCTGAATTCTAAGGCGTTGATCTTTCTTTTCTATCTTTTCTTGAGCTGGTTTCATAACATTTGGTATCAGAGCTTTGGATTCTAGGGTTTCGCTGCTCCAAACAGGTCATCGTGGAATTTTCGCTATAACTTTTTTTCTGTGACGTTTCAGAAGTCGCAAAAAAAAACCCATTTGAGAAGAATTGGCGATGAACTTTGGGTCCGAATTTCAGAGCTTTTCGCACGATATTTTCGGCGATATGATCTGAGGAAGTTGGCCTTTTTGCAGACTCCTGAATTACATTCAAAACAGGTGACCTGGGGAAAATCTTCATAACTCTCTCTCTGAGGATTGGATTGAAATTTCGTAAAAAGGTACAGAAAGAGGACGGACTGTAGTTTCTTTTCTGTGTGTTTCAGATTCAAAGGTTGAAACAGTGACTCGTGGCACGTCGTACAAGTTCGCTCTACTGAACCAGTCTAAAAGAAAGTCACTGTGGGAGATTTCACATAACTCTTCCTTGGAGAATCCAATTGGGCTCAGACTTGTGGCATTGGAAAGAGGACGCAGAAGGCTACTACAGGTTGCAACTTCAGAATTGGATGATCTGAAATTACAGAGATACATCAGATTCAATATCAGGCTTCTATAAAGTGAAAAAAGGTGTGTAGTTTTTTTTTTAATTTTTGTGTAAGCTTGGTTTAACGGAATTCAAAGGGCATAGTAAAGCATTATTATCGGTAACTGATGCCCCGAGGAAAGAAAATGCAAACACCTAGTAAGGAACCTGAAAGCTCTAGCATGACTCATGAAGAAGAGGAAGAAATGCTACATGATATATCAAAATTACAAGAACAAGTGCAACAAATGTCACGCTCACAAAAGCTAACAGAAGCTAAGATAAATGGTGTGGAATCTAAGATAAATGGCGTGGAATCTAAGATGAAGGGCATGGAAGCTAAGATGGATGATTTGAAGACAGATTTGAAGACAAACATGGCAGATTTGAAGACAGATTTGAAGACAGACATGGCAGATTTGAAGACAGATTTGACAAATTTTCTACAAGAAATACTTACTAATGGTGAAAAGGTAGTAAAGGAAACTCATGATGAGAACAAAAGAAATGTTAATCATGATTCCATAGACTCTAATGTTGGATCGAAGACTCACCATGTTCCAAAAATCGATATGAGGAAGTTTGATGGCAAGGATCCCGCCACATGGATATTACAGATGGAGCAATTCTTCGATCTCAATAATGTGCAAAACACACAAAAGGTACGTATGGCAACTTTATATTTGGAACCAAATCAGTTTGTATGGTATCAATGGCTTTGTTCTCGTAAACAATTTATCACTTGGGCAATTTTTACGGAAGAATTGATAGCACATTATGAGGATACAAAAAGCAACACTTTTTTTAGCCAATTGATAAGTCTCAAACAAAAGGGTTCAATAATGGAGCACATTGAGGAGTTCCAAAAATTGAACATAAGGGTAAAAGATATTCCAGAGGAGCATAGGATTGATGTGTTCATAGGGTCTTTAAAGGATAATATCCAACATGATGTGCGCCTTTGGGAACCTGATTCATTAGAGAAGGCATTCAGGTTAGCAAGAAAAATGGAAAGCAAAATTATGGCAAGTAGGAAGCATACCATTCACAACTATAAAGACGGAAGTGTTGCCCATAGTCTTCCACAACCTACAAGGTTGACACCACAACAATTGGAAGAAAAAAGAGCAAAAGGGCTTTGTTACAATTGTGATAGCAAATACACAAAAGGTCATAAGTGTGCTGAGAAGAAATTATTCTACATAGATTGTGAAGAGGAAGAAGAAAAGGAGCAAGAAAGGTCAAAAGAAGAGGATATATTCCAGGAACAAAGCCTAGATGAAGAACAAATAAATCTGACCATATCTTGTAATGCATTGGCGGGAATTACCACTCCTCAAACCATCAAGATAGAAGGACAAATCAAGAAGAAAAAGGTAATAGTGTTGATTGATTCAGGAAGCACCCACAATTTTATTCATTGTAGGGTAGCAAAAGAATTGAATTGCTTCCTATATCCAGCACCAGAGTGTCAAGTGATGATTGCAAATGGAGGAACAATAAATTGCTCTGGAAAGTGCCATAATATCAAGCTATCCATGGGAGAATATGTATTGACTAGCCCAATGCTTTCCATTCCAATGGGAGGTGCTGATGTTGTACTAGGAGTCCAATGGCTACAATCCTTGGGTACAATAGCTTTTAATTTTCAAGAACTTTTCATCAAATTTTTTGCGGAAGGAAAGGAAGTTGAATTAAGGGGTATTGCAGGGAAACCAGGAAAGATAATCAGCTCTCATGGTATGACAAAGCTTCTAAAAAAGGAGCAAAGAGGTGTAATTGCACAATTATGCTCGCTAGATGTTTCCACATTGGAATCATCTATTTCTCCAGATCTCCAAAAAGTCTTGGACAATCATTCCAAGGTATTTGAGACTCCCAAGGGTCTCCCACCTATGCGTGATCATGATCATGCTATTCATCTGATTCCAGGAAGTGTTCCTCCAAACATCAGGCCGTACAGATATCCCTATGTCCAAAAAAGTGAAATTGAACGTATGGTTGCAGAAATGCTAGAGGCTGGTATAATTCAACCGAGTCAAAGTTCTTTCTCAGCTCCAGTAGTATTGGTGCACAAGAAGGATGGATCATGGCGCATGTGTCCAGATTATAGGGAGCTCAACAAGCTCACTATTAAAGATAAGTTCCCCATTCCTGTTATTGATGAATTACTAGATGAATTGCATGGATCAATTTACTTCACCAAGTTGGATCTTCGTTCGGGATATCATCAAATCAGAATGAAGATTGAAGACATTCCAAAAACGGCATTTAGAACTCATGAGGGTCATTATGAATTTTTGGTCATGCCTTTTGGCCTTACCAATGCACCTTCAACATTTCAAGGTTTGATGAATTCAATTTTCAAACCATTCCTTAGAAAATTTGTGTTAGTATTTTTTGATGATATACTAATCTACAACAAGTCTTGGAAGGATCATGTTGAACATGTTGACAGGGTGCTACAACTATTGGAGGAGAAACAATTATATGCAAAAAGATCCAAATGTTTCTTTGGAGTCCAGGAGGTGGAATATTTGGGTCATATTGTATCTCATGAAGGAGTTAAGGTAGACCCTAGCAAAATTAAAGCCATTAAGGAATGGAAAATCCCCACATCCATAAAGCATCTGCGAGGATTTCTTGGGTTGACAGGGTATTATCGCAAGTTTGTTAAGAATTATGGGAGAATAGCAGCACCTCTAACAACATTATTGAAGAAAGATTCATTTTCATGGACTCCGGAAGCAACAAAGGCCTTTGAACATCTTAAAGAGGCAATGTGCCAAGCACCGGTCTTAGCTACACCGGACTTCACAAAAACCTTTATTGTGGAATGTGATGCTTCAGGAAATGGAATTGGTGCTGTTCTAATGCAAGATGAAAGACCCATTGCTTTTGAAAGTCGTCCAATCAAGGGAAAGTTTTTAAGCAAAGCTATTTATGAGAAGGAAATGTTGGCAATACTCCATGCACTTAAGAAATGGCGACCCTACCTAATGGGAAGACACTTCAAGGTAAAAACGGATCATGATAGCCTTAAATACTTTTTAGAACAAAGATTATCCTCTGAAGAGCAACAAAAGTGGGTCACAAAGATGTTGGGTTATGACTTTGAAATCATCTACAAAAAAGGGAAGCAAAATGTGGTGGCAGATGCACTCTCAAGAAAGGATGAGGATGTGGAAGCATTGTTGTGTGCCATTTCTATTATCCAACCAGATTGGATAAACGAAGCAAGGGAGGAATGGAAGAATGACGAAGAAGTGTGGGCACTTATTCGAAAGCTACAACAAGATTCCAGTACTTCTGATACATTTAGCTGGAAAAATGATTCGTTATGGTACAAAGATCGCTTATACCTCTGTAAGAATTCCCAGCTAAAACAAAAGATTCTTATGGAATTGCACACTTCTCCCTTAGGAGGGCACTCAGGATTTTTAAAAACTTACCACAGGGTTAAGAAGGAATTTTTTTGGGATGGCCTTAAATCAGATATTCAAAAGTTTGTGGCGGAATGTTTGGTTTGCCAGCAAAATAAAGTTGAAACAATTAAGACACTGGGTCTATTACAACCTTTATCCATTCCAAGCCAACGTTGGGAGGAGGTTTCAATGGATTTTATCACAGGTTTACCCAAGTCTGAGGGAAAGAGTGTCATCATGGTGGTAGTTGACAGACTTACCAAGTATGCACACTTTTGTGCATTATCACATCCATTTAAAGCCAGTACAGTTTCTACTGCATTTATGGAAACAGTTCAAAAGCTACATGGAAACCCAAAGATTATTGTAAGTGACAGAGATCCCATTTTCACTGGAAATTTTTGGACAGAATTATTTTCTTGTCTTGGTACTCAGTTAGCTCATAGCTCATCTTATCATCCTCAATCTGATGGGAAAACTGAGATAGTAAACAAATGTTTGGAAGGATATCTTCGTTGCTTTGTATCTGATAAACAGACACAATGGGTCAAATGGTTGCCTCTGGCTGAATGGTGGTATAACACTTCCTTCCATACAACAACAAAAATGACCCCATTTATGGCACTTTATGGGTATCAACCACCATCCATCACATCATATTTAAGAGAAAATTCTAAGGTTCAGGCAGTGGAACATCACATCGAACATCAACAACAAGTCCTCCAACTCTTAAAGGATAACCTCGTGTTGGCACAAAATAGAATGAAACAACAGGCAGATCAACATCGCAGTGAAAGAAGTTTTGATGTAGGTGATTGGGTATTCCTACGGCTACAACCATATAAGCAAATGTCCCTAAAGCAAGCTAAGAAGGATAATAAATTATCGCCAAAGTATTATGGTCCGTACAAGGTGTTGCAAAAGATTGGTACTATGGCATACAAATTGGAGCTTCCTGCAGCTTCTCGATTGCACCCAGTCTTCCATGTTTCATGTTTAAAGAAGGTTATAGGTGACAAGCTCCCAATTCAAACAATATTGCCAGAACTTGATGAGGAAGGAAAAATTATATTGGAACCGGAAGCAGTCACAGAAACAAGAACTCGACAGCTACGAAATCGATCAATTTCAGAGTATCTTATCAAGTGGAAGAACTTATCCACTGAAGATTCCACATGGGAGGATGAGAATTTTATGCAGAAGTATCCAGAACTACTCAAGCGTTGAGGACAACATTTTTTTGAAGGAGAGGGGCATGTTGGGTCCCTATAATACTAGTGATTACCCCATTACTATTGTAGTTATACCCCTTATTTATACTATTGTGCCCCTATTACCCCCATATTGTTACCATTGTGCCACATAGAAGCCCACTATTTTTATTGTTGTGCCCTACAATATTATTGTTATGTAGGCTTGGATTGTATTGGGACCACTTAGACTCCTATATATAGAAAGGAGGTATTTTCATTTGTATCATCCAAGAATTGTTCATTTATGTAATGTAAAGGAGGTTGCCCCCTCGAAGAGGCTGAATTCTAAGGCGTTGATCTTTCTTTTCTATCTTTTCTTGAGCTGGTTTCATAACACTAAAGGTGACTCTAGTCCCCTTCGATTTTTAATGAGCCTAAAGTGACAAGTGCTCAGATGGACCTTTTCTTTTAAGGAGTAAAAAAGGAACAAAAGTGACTACTCTGGAAATGTAGACAGAGGGATTACCAAACTAATCGCAAAACTGCAATAAACACCTTGGTGGTAAATTAAAGAGAAATTACCAAGGACCTTATGTATGACAGTTAATCTTCCTGAATGATGTGTTCAGTGCATTGCGGTCAATAGGGTGGAAAACATGACTTCCTAAGGATAAAGGATATCAGCCTATTGTGGTCTCCCAATATATACTCGACAGCACAGGGAGCATAAGTCCGTACTAGCACTTGTCGTATCAAAGAGGAGGAATCACCCAACCTTCGATGAAAACGATAGTTACCAGGTTTTATGACGCCGGAATACGTCTCTAGCCTAGACTTCTAGATATGTTGCATTAGGTTCCAAAGCATTTTTATGTTTATTGAGATTTATTTAGAGTTATTCTTGTTTAGAAGTTTGTCTTTCAAGGTTCACCGTGTGATGTAGATGTAAAATTCCTAAATATGCAATCTAAAATGATAAACAATCATTTATTTTGTTTTAGCAATGAAAATCCTAGCTACTAAGGAAAGAAGAATACAATTATTTCAACATAGAGCAAAGAGCACACACTAAATGCACTTTTCCTAAATCATCTTTCACACACAGTCTAAATGCAAATGCAAATGCATATATTTTTTTTTAGTTTCCTTAATGTGAGAATGATCAAAAGGAAAACTAAGTACAAATCTGAATTATCTTCTTCAAAGAAACATTTTGAAAATTTCTTTTCAAAAAACAAAAGGACGACTAAAACGACACTTTTCGATTTTGAATGGAAAACTGCTTTCGACACTTCAAATATTAACAATCCAAATCAAATACAATGACAAAAGTACAATCGACTATCTAGAGGAGGAAGACTTTACGACACTCTTCTTTTTGAGTCAAAATGACAGTTATAACACTTTTTGCATCAAAAAAGACAGTTCGATTAAGCTATTTTCAACAAAGGAGGATTGTAAATGATGGACAAATACATAAAAACATTTACAAATCCTAATCAATGGAGGCTGGATAATGTAAAGGAAGGAGGCTTCAATAATAAGATACTGATCATAAGCAACAAAACTACTAAATAGAGCTGAAAACAAGGAGAAAAAAACTAAATCCCAAAGAGAGAAACAGTATCATTCAGTCATCGCACCTGTCCTTAAGGGAAACAGGGATGCATCTCACCTACAACACACGGGAGGTACGATGCATACAAGTTGCCAGTTACAAACAGTGCAATGGACCAGGGAGCGAAACTGAGTTTGGTTTTTTCTCAAAATTTGCAGCTAAGTTCAGTTATTTCAGCTGAGCTATGATGGACAGTAAAAACAAAGTACAGGGGTATGATCTCAAGAGGTTTTTGAGCTACTGCAAGGACGCTTAGAATGTTTGTAATTCAAATGTTTAGTTCATAAACCAACCCGAAGATTGACTAAAGCAACATTCATCTACTTCGAAATTGCATAGCAATGGTGGTTCGAAGGCTATCTGGCTAACTTCAGGCTCTGTCTGTAGTTATTAAAGAAAACAACAATGACAAAAAACAAACTATTCGGTCCCCAACGGAGTCGCCATTTTGTTTCCGGGAAAACTAATGTCTATTCGATCTGCTAGTCCCACTAAGATGGGTAGCTATCTTAGAAACAAACAATAAAAGCAATTTTTGATTTCCTTTATGTATGATAGATAAGAGAGAAGTAAAGGAGGACCAACCTTGATCTTCCGCTTGGCTCCTTGCTTGATTTCTCTCTCCCTTGATAGAGCTTGCCACTCCTCTCCTACTTGTCACGCTTCAGAGAATACCTATAGAGTCAATGTAACAAAACGCCATCAAAGCATCTCAATCTATAATATCATAAACAATGCAGAATCAGAAATACATTGACCATACAATTGCATTCATAAACAACAAGATTCACAAATACACGATTATATGGAGGAAAACTCAAATAACTTTATTAATAGTAGAAGAGAGGATTACAACCCAGCTGTTTAATCCAGCATCATCCTCCCAGCATCAAAGCCCTCTTCACCTCATGAAAAGCAAGATCACCCAACAATACAATGTCTCTTCTCACAGATAAATCAACAACACTTCCTTATAAATTACAAAATTCCAGCCTTCAGATCTCTTAGATGAGGGATCCATTTATAGATGTCTTGCAAGGGCGTGAGTTATCTCTCGGTTTTTTATTAGTGTCATTCCACTGATAGTTCTTAGTTCCACTTGGAGATTTCATTGATCTCTTACTCATCCCTGGGCGAATTCAGAGAGGCAAGTGTCATATGAGAAGTTTCTAGAAGATTCCATGATCATCCACTTAGCAAAATGTCTCTGCCATTTGTCTATTCTCACTTATCCCACCCATAGAAGGCTCTTTCAGTATGCATCACACCTGGCTAGTGTAGCAGCCAGTATGCATCGCACCTTGACCATGGAGTAGTCAGTATGGTCTAGTTTTGGCCAGTTCTAAGTGGTTTTTCATGTGGAACTTCTGGGAAATGACGTAATCAGTTGACCATGATCATTTAGGGTATGAAACAACACTTTTATGGGTTAAAGAGCCCTTGGTTTATGGACATATGAGTTTGGGGTTGCAGTGCCCAAATATGTCTATAACACTTCACCTCCAGTTTCCTTTAGGACATTCTATTACTCTAGCTCATCGAATTAGGACCCATCCTCATACTCCTCCTTTGATTCCACATACAAAATCTATTTCTTCTGATTCTTCCACCTCTTTCTCTGATTCAACATCTTCCTAATCTCACATTACCATCATGCCATCCACTAATGTAGGTGGTGGAAACCCAATTAGTAAACAAGGTCCTGACTAATGTAACCCTATAAGTGGAACCTCTTTAGGTATGGTAACTTATCCTCCATTTCTTCCCTATATGGTTGGTTTGAGCCTCCTTAATTTAATCCAACTCATCAATGATCCTCTTCTCCATAACCATAATTGGCCTCCCATGCCCACCAAAATTCCCTTAGACATTCCCAAGTTTGAAGGTAATCCTGGAGAAGACCCCACCAATCATGTTTTCTCTTTTCACATGTGGTGTTCATCAAATTCCATTACCAAGGACTCCATTCATCTTCATCTATTCCAATGCACCCTAATTGGGGATGCTACCAAATGGTATGTGGACAAACTACATGCCTCTCATTTCACCTTTCTGACTCTCGCCAAATCTTTCCTTTCATATTTCTAGTTACCTCTCCGATATGACACATGTATTGAACTATTGACCTCTTTTCATCAAACTTCCACCAACTGCCTTTCTGACCATGTGCAAGAATGGAGCAAAAGGAGGAGCATGTGAAATCCACTGAGTTTGAAGAATGTGTATGTATGGATTTGTTTTTAAGAATCCTTTTGGTCCCCATAGGTAAAGATGTCGCTTCTCACTTCCCTAAGACTAAGGAAGAATCCCTCCAAATAGCCTTGAAATACGATGTAATATATGCCCAGTTAGGTTATGTTTATAATATCCTTCTTGATATGCATCGACTTGGTGCTGTTAATGCTCCAGGGGTATCTCATGTCGTTGACGATGTCACTGGATCTCTTTCCCACCCCTATCCATCACCATATTTGTAGAAATTATGTTGTATATTTGCAACTACTCATGGAGTTTCAATCAAAATAATAAGACAAAAACATACTCTATTTCTCTACGAACATTAATTCACAATTTAGAACAAAAATATTAGACATGCAATAAGAAATCACAACATGTAAATAGTATTTTTCGCAGGGAAAGAAAACTGCTAAAAAACACAATGCTTGCTTGCATTAATCTGATGAATAAAGATGTATTACAATTTCTTTTATCAACTGAGCATAATGTGCAAGTGCATAACCTATCTCTCTTCTCAGTGAGAAGCCTTGACCCATATTTAGTCAATTTTAGGCTCTCCTTGAGCCCCTATTTCCTTATGAAATTCCTTGACAAATTAGGCCCATATTATTTACGAAATTCTCCAAAATGGATATCGCAACTCCTCAGGTTGATCATCAGGTTGCATGCAACACCTGTACACTCTAGAATAGTCTACAACTGATGTTACACTTCCTTGGAATCTCCACCTCAACTGGGTGACTCAAATTCTTTGAATTCACTAGCTATTTTGGGTTGATTGATTAGTTAACTAGATGATCACTAAGTTTGATTGAAGTCCCATTGCACAACTAACCTTCCACTAGTTCCTCCAACAGTTGGAACTAGTTTAACTAAAAAAAATTGAGATAACTGACTTTGATTGCTACAAATTAGCAATCAAATATGATTAACTGATCTCTATCTCCTCCAACTCGAATTTACTAAGTGTTCTGCTGATGTGGAAATTCGAATTTTATCAATTTAGTCAAGGTAAAATCAAATTGAGAGTTTCTTGGTTCATTTTTCAACACTCCATCTCAACAATAAGGGGATTATCAACCACCCCTATCTTGCACCTATGGAACTCGAACTTCCCTCCTGACAAGGCCTTTGTCAAAATGTCAACATCTTGTTTCTCTGTCGGAATGTACTACAACAACATTATCCGCCTCTACACACAATCCCGTAAATGTTGATACTAGATATATATATATATATATATATATATATATATATATATATATATATATATATATATATATATATTCTTGGACCGATCGTGAAAAACATGATTCTCAAAGAGTTTAATGAAACTATGATTATCAAAATAGACCATAGTTGGATCCATCATCTAACCAAATGATTCAACAAGTATCTTTCTCATCTAGATCGACTCACATGTTGCTTGACTTGTAGCCATGTATTATGCTTCTGCAAGTTGAGCGCCACAGATATTTGGTTCTTGCTATACCAGGAAATCATTGCGGAACCAATGCTGAAAATTCCACCTGATGTCCTCTTTCAGTTAGATGGAATCCCCCCCCAATATTCATCTATGAATCCACACAACTTGACTTCCTTTGTCTATCTATACCATAGTCCAAACTAGGTAGTGCCTCTAAGGTACTGTAAAACATGCTTAACTTCCTTCCAAAATAATTTGTTTGGTCTAACCATAGTTTGGCTTATCTATTTGATTTCATAGCACATATATGGTTGCATGTTCACAAGATACATTAGTGAACCCACTAGCTTCCAATAAATAGTAGTATCTCATTTGCATACTTTCCTTGAGAGAAATAGTTCCCCATCACCTTTCCATAATTCCAACAAGAGGAAGTAGTGCAAGAGACCCATGTCCTTCATTTCAAACTCCCTTAAAATGTCCTCCTTGCAACATTTGGTCGACTACTCATTGTCAGTTAAAATCAAATAATAAACATATAAGACAATAATCAATAATTTACCTTTCATCAAGAAATGATAAAGGTTTGCATCCTCCTCACTTTTGGTGAAGCCAAAACCAGTGAGATAACTATCGATCCTAGTGTACCAAGCACGAGGTGTGTTTTTGAGACCGTACAATGCTCACTTGAGTCTGCACACATGAGACTCTCGATCAAAAGTCTCAAATCCTTCTGGTTGATGGATGTACACCTCCCCCTCAATAACTCCATTAAGGAATGATGTTTTTACATCCATCTGGTGGATCTTCCTCCCCATTTGTGCAGCCAGAACAATAATTGATCTAATGGATGAATACCTTGCTACAGGAGCAAAGGTCTCCTCATAGTCAATCCCCTCAACTTTAGAGTACCCCTTGGCCACAAATTTGTCCTTATACTTCTTTATGCTTCTATCTGCTGCATGATTTACCTTGAGGATCTATCTAGAACCCTCAACTTATTTATTTTCTAGTCTTGGGACCACTTCCCAAACGTTGTTCTTTACAAGAGGATGTCTCAATCTCGACAAGATCGGTCAATATAGCCATGTAGCTAGTGTAGCAATTTGGTGACCTTCTCTACCTACGCTGATTTGAAGTAGCACCCAAATTCTCCCTCGCATATTGAATAAGTCTCTCAGCTTCACTGATCCTTTTTCTGCTTTCTTTGGATGGTTATGCTTGAGTAGTTGTCTCCGCTCTCTGTTCCTCGATTTTTGGCTACTCCACAACTTCTTGAGGTTTCTCCTTTGGAGCCAAAATCTCCTCTTCTGGTGGGATTTGAAGCTCCCTCTCAAGAGAGCATGACATCGATTTCTCCTCGTCAAATTTTACATCCCTTTATGTTGGGAATGGGTCCCCTAGGGTCATTTTTGGGGTTAAAAGCCTAAGTTTTGGGGCAAAAAGCCCAAGTTTTTGTATAAGAAGTGTAAAGTCTCCACATTTTGTGGTCGTGGAGCGTGAAGATGTGAAGTGTCATAAAGGGTTTCCACCCTTTGTTTATGTAAGTCATGTCGGCTTTAGGATATCTACCCATGGTCTGCGGACCATGGGATTGTATAAAAAGGGAAGTCTTAGAAGAGTCTAAGGAAGTTCAGTTCTTGGTATGTTTTGAGTCATTGATGGATGTAATGGGTCTGTGAGAGATAAGAGCGAAGAGTGTTAGTGTAGGAAAGAGGTTCTGCAGCTGTGTGCATAGAGGCCTAGGGTATAAGTCCGCAGCAGAGTACGCGGACCCCTGCAGGTGTGTGCACGGGGCGGTTAGAGTCTATAAAGAAGATCTGAAGCATCAATAAAGAGAATTATTTTGGAATTATCTGTGTATCATCTATTTTACTTCTGTTATAAATGAATATGATTATGTTATGATGATTACTGGGTTTATGTTTTAATGTTGTATTGATGCGTGAATCCATATGTTTTTCTTTGTTATATGAACGCAAGTAAGAATATATGTTTACGCGAAGATCATCTTAATGCATGTTGAAGTTATCATATACTTAAGCTAATCTGGGTAAATACAAAAGTAAGAGTAATTATAGAGGCACGTAAGTTTCTGATTCGCCTATCTAGTGTACGCGAAGGATAGTCATAGACATTCACGGAGGTTTAGAGGATGACTAATAGGAGTATATCAATAAGCCCTAAAAGGCCCATTGACTTGCGCAAAGGAAGGTTTAGGGTATAAAACGACATCACTACCATCTCTGAGTGCTGAAACTTGGTTCCTGCATCCCCCCATACCGCTTCGGATGATACTTCAGTCCACGCTCCACCGATTGATGCCGAAAGGGCCAGTAGTGTAGGGATTTGCTTGGCTAATTAATGTTGAACCTGGGTCAGGGCCCATCAAGCCAAAAAATGGTTCTGTTGCTGGGACTGGGATCTGCATAAAGATATGTGTGATGTCACATCACTAGAATCCAACTAAGAAGGAAATCAAAGACAGGTTGGGCAGAAAGATCCACGAATTCACGGCACAATAGAACAGTAATCCATGATGGACAAAAGAATAGTGGTTGGACAGATATCTGTACATAGAGATACATGAAATCTTCTTTTGTTCCTTCCCGGTTGAATTATACAAGTGATCGCGAAATTGGTAGATGACCAAGGAAGGTGGGGGCTTGATAGTCCAATACTCTAGACCGCAGAGTTAGTGTAGATATTAGAAGCCTCTGAAGATAAGATCGCATGCGCTGTCGATCACTGGCTCGATCGTATCATAGGAGGATTCATGACAGAGTTCGCGGTTGATACTTTTTTCAGTTACAGCGAAGCAGAGGTCCGCTTCTACAAGGGACTGCGAGGTAAGTATTTAAGGTCTTTAAATACTTGGATTAAGATGCTCTTGTGTGAAAAGCAGGTTATGCAGCTATCTTGATGTTTGGAGCTACGCAAACTGGAAATATCTTCAAGGATAGAGGGAAATAAGGCCCTCAATATAGTCCACTGATTGGATCTCCTCTGAGTGGCGACAAGGAAGCAACACAAGCTTCTCCGCAGAGCGTTGTTCAAATGATAAGACAAAAGTTCCCGTGAATACCCCTCCACGCACACCACCTCCATCTTCACCTTGACTGCATACGCTTCCACCCACACCACCGCCACCTCCGCCACTATCCAATATGGCGAATTCAGTAAAATGGTCTGTGTTCAAGGGGTTTGAAACTGAGGACCCAAACCAATTTTGGTTCGTCGTGAAGGCTGTATGGGAAGCTCAGGGCATTACAGATGATCAGATGAAGAAAGCAATGTTGGTTACTACTTCGCAGGAACACACGCTAACATGGTATATCAAGTACTACACTGATAACCCAATGGCTTCATTAGCAGATATTCAGACCGCACTGAATAAGGAGTTTAGTAGGCCTAAATCTGAATCTCAATCAATTGTGGGATTCAAGGAGATCATGATGAAGCTTGGCAAGACACCCTAGGATTTGGATCAGAGGTTGAAGTGCACAATCCATGAAGCCAACATGAATCTTATAGGTAGGAAACACCATGAATGGTTTGTGGCTTCACTCTTACCTCATCTAAGGGTTTCTTTATCGCAACAAAAGATAGGGACCCAAGCAGAAGCCCTAGAGATTGTAATGAGGTTGCATGAGACACTGTTGTAGGATGCTAATTTGGGAGTTCAGCAGATTCACGTGCAGTTGAAGAACCTATACCTAGAATTTCAGAGTCTGAATAAAGATAGAACAACTCGGCCAGAGGTGCATGAAGAAGTTTGGTTCCTGAAGTGCAAAAGTCAGGGGCATGACAAAGATCACTGTCCAGTCTTTGCGAATTATGTTGCAGCAGGGGGACCGATGCCTCTGAGGTTGGAAGCTCAAGTAGGGCCAAGTACAGGGCCCGTGCTATGGTGTGCTATCTGTCAGGGAGCTAGAAAACATGTGACAAACAATTGCCATTTGCTACAAATATTTGTACAAACACAACAACAACTCTTCTGCAACTTCTACCAATCGATGGGTCATGATGAGCGTAATTTCCATAGTTATGAGCTAATGATGGATAGAACACTCACATATAGGGTGCAGGAAGAAATCCGGCCTCCGGACCAAGGTGTTGGGGGAGCGCGAGGTGAATATCAGGGGCGCAGATGAGGCCGAGGTGGAGGGGGACCTGGTAGAGGTCGGGGACAGATTATTTTTTACAACTGTGGGGGACCGGGACACTACCTGTGAGAATACACGAACCTGATATGTCTGTCATGTTGATATTGTACTCAGTTTGACCATGTGATAGAGGATTTCCCCGTATTATTAGCTAAGATACGTGAAAAGTGGGTGCAGCCTTAGCAGCCGACGCAAAACCTCTAGATGATGAGGGTTGAGCCTCACAAAGAGGATCCTAAGGTAAATATTATGCTGCAGAGTGGAGTGACGATTGGTGAAGATAAGGGGAAGCAACCTGAAAAAAGTGAATGGGTATAAAAAGCTCTAGAAAAGGAGATTGGGTTTGATCTAGAGCATGCAAGGGAAATGTTTATGGAAGAAAAGAAAAGCTTCACTGAGGCCTCTACCTTAGGAAGTCAAGATAAGCCAACTGAAGAGATGGACCCTTCCATGCTTACTACTTTCTTGGAGACCTGTATGAAGCTTCTGCATGATAGTAAGGCTATGAAAGGACTATAGGAGGTGATAAATAAGTGCATCAGAAAAGAAAATGCTCCTGACGAACCACACGTAGTTAGGAAGTTTGGTAAGCATAAGGCAAGAACAGGGTGTGAGATGAGGCTCACTGCGTAGATAGGTCGGACACGAATGTTTCTCCTAAAAAGGCATGGGAAAGGATGGGGAGATTTGTGCTGCAGTCGTCTTCGATTCAGTTAAGAATGGAAAATTAGTAGAAAATCATCCCCATGGGAAGATTACAGGGAGTGATAGTTGATATTGAAGGTGCGAGTGCACTGGCTGATTTTGAAGTGATAGATATTGTGGATGACAACAATCCCTACCCTGCACTCCTTGGGATCGATTGGGCCACTGACATGAATGGGGTAATAAATTTTAAGAAGCAGAAGATGATATTTGAGAAGAAAGCTCTTTACGTAGTAGTGCCCCTAGACACCGCAGAAGGACCATGCTATACTAAACCGGTCCACAATTATGAAAGTGATGATGATTTGGACCAGATTTATAAGATAATGGCATGAGATTAGGATTGGGTGAATCTGACAGTAGATGGATGCATTTCCTGGGACCGCAAAAGTTCCTGCACATTAGATTCAAATGAGGAGTTGGAGCACTGGAAAAACCAACTGCATGAAGTATCTACGTCGTGTTGTAATATGATGACCAAGTCGATGTGTTGTGTGTTATCAGAGGTAAGGAGTTTGCCTTATTATGATGGTTTAATTGATGTCGATAAATTTTTTGATGCATTCGAAAGGGAAGTGCCAAAGAAGCATCACTTCCAGGCCTTGAATTGGGTGTTGTGCGCTACACCTGCGAGATGGTGGGGTAAGCACAAAGATAGTTTTGATGATTGACGCGTGTACAAAAAGATGATGAGATTATGGTTTGGTCACCCACAAGTTCAGATAGTAGAGAGATATGATGGAAGGGATGACCCATGCGATCACCTGGCCAAATGGACTAAGGTTTATGGAGCAGAACCTTAGCCTGAATGGATGCATCTATTTTGTCATACTTTGGATGTAATACCGATGAACTGGTACTTGGAAACAGAGCTCTACCATGGAACTGAAGAATTAGACATTTTTCAACATGGGTTCTTGATGACGTTTAGTGTTGAGGATGGATTTGAATGTATTGATGAGGAATTGCAGGAAGTCAAGGCAACAATCTTCAGAATACCGTAGGATCCCTTGGACTTAATTCAACTGGATTGGACCACCCGACTGCGCTATGCACTGGAGTGCTACAATGTGACTACCGAAGAAGAGGATGAGGATCTGAGGAACATTAATATCCTAGATAGTGAAGGTCACCACGAAGTTGAAGGACCGCAAATTGAAAATCCAGATATCATTGCGCTGCTAAAAAAAAGACAAGTGAACATTGGAACAGAGGGGGAGCTAAAATGTGCAAATATTGGGGACTACTGGGATGATGCAACAGTAGATAAGGTCGCTGAATTACTCTGTGAATACCAAGAATTTTTCCCTATGAAGTTCTCAGACCTACAGGGGATAATACGGGACCTGGGAGTTATGAAAATTATGTTGAAACCAGATGCGAAGCTGATCAAGCAGAGCCCTTACTGCCTCAATTCGAAGTATAAAAAAATGGTCTGCTTAGAGTTCGATAAAATGCTTGCAGCATGTATTATTGAACCAGTAGAAGAGTCTGATTGGGTAAGCCCAATAGTGGTTCAGGAAAATAAGAAGAAGGATGAAATAAGGATATGCGTAGAACTCTCGAAGCTGAATGACGCTTGAATGCATGATCCCTTTCCAACTTCGTTCACCGATGAAGTGTTGGATAATGTAGGAGGACAAGAAGCATATTAGTTCATGGATGGGTTCTCGAGGAACCATCATATTAAGATCGCGCTAGAGGATAGAAATAAGACAACCTTTGCCACTGAGTGGGGGTGCTTTCAGTATACCGTAATGTCTTTTGGACTGAAGAATGCATCGACGATCTTTTCGCACGTAGTTATCGCGACGTTTAAGGACTTCATTCAAAAGTTTCTGGAGGTATAATTTGATGATTGGATGATGTTTGGGCTGGTGAAACTCCATGTAGACAGCCTATGATTGATGTTGGATACATGCCAGAGGTGTCAGATTGCGCTCAATTGGAAGAAATGTTTGTTCTATGTTCCTTTCGGAATCTTCCTAGGCCATGTGGTGTGCAGACAAGGATTAATGGTTGACCCAGCTAAGATAGTAGTTATAATTAATTTAGAGGCACCAAGAAGTGTGAAACAGCTATGTGCAATGTTGGGGCATATGGGATACTATAGAAAGTTCATTAAGAGTAATTCCCAGATTACCGCGTCGATGGAGAAGTTGCTAAAGAAGGATGCTACATTCTATTGGAATGAAGAATGTCAGCAAAGATTAGATGTGTTAAAGGAAAAGATGGTCACCATGCCGATCCTAGTCTTCCCAGATTGGAAGAAGGAATTTCATGTGCATGTCGACACGTCATGTATTGAGCTCGGAGCAGTACTGACACAGGCCGGTGAGGGAGAGTTAGATAACCCTATAGCTTTTGCAAGTAGGAAGTTGTCTAAAGCTGAGAAGAACTATTCAACGATAGAGTGTGAAGGTTTGGCTATGGTGTACGCACTTTAGAAGTTCAGACACTACTTGCTAGGTGAACAGTTTAAGATGTATACAAACCATTCTGCATTGAAGTACTTGGTTAACAAGCTTATGTTGGGGGGGAAGATATGTGGATGACTACTGCCGTTTCAGGAATATGATTTCAAAGTTATTGTGAAGCTAGGACGATTGAATGTTGGACCGGATCATCTGTCGTGCATTGAAATAGGAGAAGATCCTTCTAATTTAGAGGAAGGACTACCTGACGTGCAGCTTTTTACAGTACGTTTCGCGGAGAATCACTTTGTAGATATCATACACCTCCTAACAACAAGAATGGCTCCAGAGGGGTATACTAGTCAACAAAAGAAGGAGTTGGTGGTGCGCGTGGCAGACTTTTCTGTCATTGCAGGGCATTTATATAAAATGGGCTTAGATGAAATACTATGACATTATGTGCCTGAGTTTGAATGAAGTAGCATCCTTGCTGAAGCTCATGGAGGAGCAGCGGGAGGACATTATGCAGGAAAAGAAACAACGCAGAATATTTTATGCACTGGGTTGTGGTGGCCAACGCTTCATAAGGATTCCAAGGCTTATTGTAGGGCATGTGATGGATGTTAGAGGATGGATAGGCCATCACAGAGGGAGGAGCTTCCCCTGAATCTACAGCTGTCATTACAACCATTTGAGAAATGGGTGATTGATTTTGTAGGACCAATTCAGCCTCTAGGAAAGAAGACAAGTGCATGGTACATCATCACCGCCACTGAGTATTTGACCAGATGGGTGGAGGCACAACCTATGAAGGACTATACAGGGGCAACAACAACGAAGTTCATATTTGAGTATGTGATGACTAGGTTTGGTTGCCCGAAGGTTTTGATGAGCGATCGTGGTACGCATTACCTTAATGGGACGATCGACGCGTTGACGGAGGAATTCCAAGTTTACCACCAAAAGAGTACGTCATATCACCTGCAGGCTAATGGGATGGTTGAAGAATTTAATAAGATATTGGAGAACATGCTGATGAAGGTTTGCAATGCACAAAGAAGTGACTAGGATGTGTGTGTACCCATGATGTTATGGGCTTACAGAACGACTTGCAAAAAGTTGACTGGACAAACGCCTTTCCAGTTGGTTTATGGTGTAGAAGTTGTGATGTCGATGGAGTAGATTGTACCTAGTCTATGCATAGCGGCATTTACTAGAATCGTGGATTGCGGAGCCTTAGAAGAGAGGCTTGTGTAGCTGACAGAGCTAGAAGAGGATAGATTTTGGCTAGATTCCATTAGCAAGTTCAAAAGGAGCGTGAAAAGGCATGGCACGATCGGCACATCAAACTGTGCACCTTCAAGGTAAATCATTTAGTGTTATTATATGACAGAAAGTTTGAGAAATTTCAAGGAAAATTTTAGATGCATTGGCTGGGGCCCTCTGTCATCAAGGAGATTACTGATGGGGGAGGGGTTCAGCTCGTGAAGTTGAATGGAGATCCATTTCCAGGGAAGGTAAATGGCAGTCGATTGAAGCCATACACTGGGGATCCATCCAGATGACTATATGGTGGAAGCAGTATTAGCGCTCCAGGCAGCTGAAAGGAGGTGTGGGACTATAAACTACGATGCCCAGGTTGTAGAGTTGCGGGACGGAGGGACTGCACGGAAAGGAGGAATGTCAAAGTATCAGTAGAAGTACAAGGGTAGCTATGCTATAGGAGGATAAACCACACAGGGTAGCCAGAAAGTGATTGTTATGGTCATTGTTCATGATTTGATAGTGAGAAAATGGCTAAGAGGACCAGGGGGGTGTTGGCATTTAAGGCTGAATTTAAATGCAAGATCTTTGAAAATATGCCGCCAATCTAGAAGTTATGAACAAATTTTGGGGGGAATGGTCGGATTTGAATTCGAATTTTCCTATAATTTATAGATGGTTGTCCAACGAAAAACACTTTACATTTTGAGAATTGAGGTGTCGAGGTATCAATTGCGCATGAAGCCTAAGAGTTTTGAGGATTTGGTGGCTAGTTCAGTGTTTGTCATATTTCCTAAAGCAACCCAGGAGCTTCTTACTAGCCTCATGTCAGCGCCCGTGGAAACCGCAATTGCTAGAGGATCGATGGCCTCTAAGGGAGCTGGCCCTAAGGTCATACGTGTACAAGTGCATGCAGAAGTACCAAGGTCACTGAGGTCACCCAGGCTGAGGACTACGTCACCAAAAGAGGGGCCTAAGACAAAGAAAGACAAGCATAAGGCAACACATCCGGTGTGCGAGTCGCCAAGGAAGCACCAGAAGAAAGACAAGCCTACCGCACAAGAGACAGGCAAGGTGGTAGACCTAGAATCTGATGAGGGAGTGGAAGACACTGGTATGGGTGCAGAGGATATCGATATTGAGGGGGTAGACCCTATTTCCAAGTTACTAGAATACATCCCCCCACGCTAAGGTAAGGTGAAGGTCCCAAAGGACCCACATGACGACAAAGTTTTACTTAACACACCATTGCTGCCATACCAGATCACATTCAAAGGTCCGTGCTTAGCGTGCGTACCACATCTGAAGTTAGAGGATTGGGACTTGGTGGATACTGAGTGGTTTCCCCACTCGGTGACTAATACATTTATGACTCGTGTCTTCTATAAGGGTTCTAGTGTGACCATGCTGGAGCTGAGGCAGTGGATTAAAGGGGTGGACAAGGCAAGACTATTCAACTTGCTATGGGTGCCGCATTACAACTGCGCGCCCATCACTTTGATAGTGATTAAACAATTTTTTTGCTTGGTGCATGACGGGTGCGTATGGTTAGGAGAACTGATATTGATCATTGATATGTTGATCCATAGGATCAGATTCCTACTGCCTCAGGTATGAATCCAGCCAAGGAATTTGGCGGAAAGACGGGCAAGTGCGACCTCACCGAGAGAATGAAGGACAAGTTTAAGCTTGTCAAGAAACCGCGCAGATACTCAATTTTCAACATAACCGACCCTGCGGTTAAGGTAGCCACCTAGATCCTAGATGGGAAAATAATGAGGAACTGTCACGCGGATGAAGTGTCAGCACTAGTTGTGTCATTAGCAGGCTGGTACGCGGAGGGCATACAAATCAATTGGGCGTGCTACCTTTGCAGTGAGTTCCTCGCAAACTGCAAAGATGCACAAGACTAGAGTAAGATCTTCCATTATGAATGGCTTCTGCTATCAATCGTACTGGTCGCATGGGAATTACTAGAGGATAGTCAGTTTCCTCTGATCGCTTCAGATTTGCCAGAAGCAACAAAGTTCACTTCGCTCTGGGCCACAAATGACTCTGAGAGGGCCAAGGACAGTAAGATCTTTTGGGTGCTGATGGAGGCAAGCATCCGTGCCGCAATAAACCACAAGTCACAATTATCAACAACTATTTTTGAGCAGTTGTCGGGATATGTGGAGTTCAAAGCGGATTTCCACAGTGTCTCCATGCGGGCACAGAAGGACCCTGAGAAGAAGTGGTATGATCTCCCATACCTTGCAAAAAATTATGCAATCGTAGCGGTCCTTAAGCGTTGGCCAGTAGAGTGGTGCATGGCCTTAAATTTGTCAGATGGGTCCAGTAAGTCCGCAGGTAAGTAGAAGAAGGTGGAGGCCCAGTTGAAGATGTAGCAGTTAGCTAAAAAGAGGAAAAAGGAGGCTAAGGAAAAAGCCAAAGCAGAGCACGCTGCAAAGGAGCAGGCCGAAGAGAAGGAAGGGGAGGAAGAGCATGACTCTGACAAAAGTCAGAGGTCCCCTTCGCCACAGACAGAGGACGACGAGTAGAAATCAGAACAGGGTGGTACAGACCAGGAGAGTACACCATTCTGGATAAAGCGCACTTAGGAGTAGGAAACAAAAGGGCCGTAGAAGAAGTCCAAGGCCAATAAATCATCGCTCGACCTAATCACCTTGATAGAGGGTGACTTGGATGACAGAGATAAAGTATGGGATGTGACCATGGAGCTGTTGCAGTGGTTTGAGCAGCAAAAGAAGCAAGCCTTGGTTGCCATTCAGATGGGTCTGCATGAGCTGCAGATCCAAACCAGTCAACTGCAGATGGGTGTTGGGAAGGGCAGCGTGGTGTCGACTAGTTTGGCACCAGGGACCTCTGAAGTAGTGAAGATGGTTCACTCCTTGGATCCCCAGGCCGTCGTGCTGCCAGAGAGAGCTTTGACTATAGAAGTGGAAGCTAACAGGGCTACTGTCAGCACTCTCAAGAAGGGTGGGTTGAACTTGTCGTGCTTCCAACTAAAGCCCTTCACACCTTGCAGGGAGGTGTGATCGCAGAACTATAGGCTCAAGAGTAGTGCGCACTGAGTGCGATCAATGAAAAAAAGGTGAGCAATGCACATATGTTTGCCGATAATACTTCAACAATTGATGCATGGAAGAAAGTGCAACAAAAGAATGAGCACATTGCGGCAGTAGTTGCAGAAGCATGCAGAACCATTCCAGAGCCGCATATCCCAGAAGAAGCACTCGTGGAGGCCAAAATTCAGAAGCTCGATGTAGGTGTGCATGATGCAAAGATAGAGCTAGCCAAGGTTCAATTTGATCTGAACCTTAAGATCAGAGATCTTGAGTTGAAGGCCCAAACTTCAACTCCACCAGAGGTAAGAGAGCAGCACAAGGCAGATGTCAAGGATGCAGTTGTTGCAATAGATGCCGCAGTAACAGATTACACCGCACTCTTTGAGCAGTCACTGGAGGTCCTTATCAGTTTGTAGGAAGATCCCAACCTACAGAGGTTAGCAACAAAGGCGAGGGAATTACAACAACAACACGGTGAGGTCAGAGCGACGAGATGCACTGTCACTGTTACACAGTAATTTGTCACTGTCTCCCTGTCAGTCATCCTACTGTGTCAGGAATTCACAATAATCAAGTTCATGCCTTCTGAACTGGCCAAAAATCCATTTTTCCAAAGTTTTCCTCATCAACGTGTCTGTTTATAAAATATCCGCGATGACTGGCGGCTTGTAGTGTATTGAGTGCACTGCCAGCGCGGAAGCACATCACTTTTCCGCGCTGGTCGCATTTCATGAGCTAGCGCACCTCTCCTTTGTATTGGGTCACGCTGACATGACTTTCCTAGTTATTGAGGCGCGGCGTCAGTGCGTCAGTTACCTTATAATCCATAATGATCCTGTTTGGGCGAATTTGTTCCAACAGCCAGCCTTCCAGATAACTCCAGGCTTGGTTGTTGGCTTTGTGAGTATCGACTCCCTTCTATGGCATGTCTGTTCGACCCTTTGCAACCATTTCCCTTGAGGATAAGCTCATCCTTCCACCCTTTTAGGAGGCTCCTTCTCCTATATAAACTGCCACCATTACCATGAGCAGCTAGTTTGGAATAGCTTGGATTGTATAGAGCTTATAGTGCTCAGATTGCTGCTACTATAGGTATTTGGTGTGCTAGGTGTGGAAGTGATTGATTGCTTAGGGAAGGTTGTTTTGTGTTGCTTGTGTGAGAGAGAGAGTTGCTTGTCTTGGGAGAATCATTCCCAAAGGTGAATGCTTGGGATACTTGCTGACTGGCCCCTCCTGAGAAGGTTACCGACGTCAGAACATTTGGTTGTACTCTTCTCTGTTTGATTAATGATAGATGACTACTATTATTGTTCCATTCTCATTTGTCTATGCAATGGTTAAATGTGAATTACATCTTTTCTGACTGATGTATGGTTGCTTTTATTATATTTCACGCTTGTGTTTGTTTCCTCTTCATGTGTGCAGGTATCTATTCGCGGAGATCGAGGAGGATCGTGACCAGCCAAAGCGAAGGAGCGAAGGTGGCATCTCTTCGTCAAACAACAGCGCTGGAATCCAAGTAGGTGCTCTTTACCTCTTGTTTAATTACAATTAGGAACATGCGTAGTAGCATTGACTGATTGTTGCTAGACCCTTGCTGGGCTAGTAGGGATCGCCTCTATCCGTAGAGGGGATTTACCTCTCCAACAATTTGGCGACCATACTGGGGATCAGCCTTTTTGTCTCTTGTGTCCACTCTTTGTGCTTGAATTTGATTTTTCTCTCTTTTCGAGTTTTGGGGATTGTTTTTCTGCTTGTAGCCTTCCTGGGTCCATCTGGGAAGTGTCTTGACTGTTAAAAGACTTTCTACCTTTGGTTTGGGAGTTTTCTGCCTTGATTCTACTCATTTTCACCTTCGTCGCGGTTTAATTCAGAATAGACGCGCTGACGTCGCACCCCTGTTTCTTTGTTATCCTTGTCATCACGCCTGCACGATTAATAGTCGCACTGACCTCGTTTTTAGAGACAGCGCGCTTTTCCTGTGTACTTCTGCGCTGACGTCGCACACCTGCTTCTTTGTCCTTCCTATCATCGTGCCTGTGTGATTAATAGTCGCGCTGACCTCGTTTTTCTGAGACAGTGCCCTTTATCCGTGTATTTCCGCGCTGACGTCGCCAAGTTGCTACAGGCCTCCTCTTGTCAGCGCCGAGTTGCTGAAGGCTACCTGCGCTGATCCTGTAGAATTCGTTTTTGTCCAAATTTGCCTCCTGAACTTGTTGCTTTAGCTTTCCCCTCTTCTCTCCACTTGGTTTGTGACTTGTTTTTCATTATCTGAACTCTGAGCTGCTTGTTTGCGAAGTCTTGTTCCACAGGGTTTCGTCTTTTGCTCATTTTTCGGTTTTGCAAATACCTTCCTCTTTGCTTTCGCTGCTTGCTTTGTATTTCCGCCATCACTTTTACAGTTGTTGGATTGTGTTGAGTCTCTAATTGACTGGTTGTAACTCTCATCCTTCGGGTGTTTGCCTTTTTCCTTTGATTTTGCATTCTAGCCCTAGGGCATCTAGTGGCTGTGCGCGTGTCAAGCCTTCCGTAAGGATCTTGTTCTCTTGTTTGACCAGCCAACTTCAGATTTGTTTTTTACACTTGTTCAATGATTGTTGAAGTGTTTTTGGTTGTGTTTCCGAGCGGTTCTCGCTTCCTCCTTGTTTGAATCCTTGCTTGTCTTGCCGAGCTTAGATCACATAGCTCGTGCGGAACTTGGTTTTCCTCTTGATTTGGAAATCTTTGTTGGATGTTTTGGGAACTTTGTGTGCTTTCATTAAGTGATTTGCTTGGTGTTCCGGTTCCTCCAAATTCATTTATATGCTTTGTGCCATTGAAAGAAAATCAAACTAGTATCTTTGCTTTTGAGAAATTGAAAAGGAAAAGAACATTTCATTGATTCGCATTTTCAAAAGAAAAGTTTCCTTTCCTTGCCTTTAGCTGCATTAGGATTGTTTGATTGCTCGTGTTCGTTTTGTTTGATCGAAATCTCTTTACCCTTTCATAGCTAGAATTCATCAAACAAAATGGTTTTCTTTGGCATGTAGTTTGCATCTAGGTAATTGTGAGAGAACATACGATAGGACCTGAAATCGAAACTTAATCTCAAGATCAACTATAAAATGAACCGAATTAACCTAAAAACGCATTGGAACTAAACGCAAACATATAGAGGTCTAGGTTAGAGATGTGTTCCGGCGTCTTTAAACATAGTCACTATTGTTTCACATTATGGTTGGGTGATTCCTCCTTCTGTGACTCGATAGTGGTCTAACACGGACTGCGCTCCCACGTACCGTCCCATATATAGGGAGACCCCACTAGGCTTTTATCCTTTATCCATAGGAAGCCGAGTCTGCCGCCTTGTGAACCGTAACGCACCGAACACAACATTTGGGAAGATTGACTGCAGTACGGAAAGTCCTTGGCTCTCATACGATTGCTGAGGTGTATAAGCAGTTTTACGGGTCGCTTGGTAAACCTTATACCTAGAGTCTCCAGAGCAGTCACTTTTGATCCTTTTCGGACTCCCTAAATGAAAAGGTGCCTGTGAGCGTCTTGTCACTTCGTGCTCATTAAACATTCGAAGGAGACTGGAGTCATCTTTTCGTCCTTTTCTCGACTCTTGAAACATGAAAAGGTCAAGTTTGGTTCTCGTGTCTTAAAATTAATTCGGCCACGATAACATCACCTGATTAGATCTTGTCTGCGTTAGTTTTGAGTAGGGTCTTTATCGTTAGTTTGCTTTAGGTTTTCTAAGGGGTCTTGTCATCCTGGTTGACCCGTCAACTCCCGGTCCAAGTGATCAAGGTTCTCCATCTTCTGTTGCTCCAGAGGTACCAGTTGTAAGTGGTACTCTTCCCATTGTTCCGAGTATCCAGCCTATCAACGTACGTGCCCCAGGCGACGAAGATTACATAGAAGATTGGAATCCTATCTGGGAGCCTGACAACGATTATACCCCTCGTACCCCTCGTACTCCTCTCGGTATGTCGTCTCCAATGTCTATTTCCCCCATGGATGAGATAGCCTCCAGCACAGGTGAGACACCCGTGGTGACGGACATTGAGACTCCAATCCCGGCTTCCTCTCCACTCCCTCCACGATATCAGTCAATGAGGGATAGGATAGCCGCTAGAACTACTTCTACAACTATACGGGATCCTAGTCTTATTGCCACCACCGGGCCCTTCATTTCGCGACCTCTTAATACACCTCTTACTTCAGGGCTTAACACGCCCGTTACCTCAGTTCCCACCAATCCAACCGTTTGTGTAGCACGCTCGACTCCAGTCATTAGTGCTGTGCCAGCATCCTCATCTGTAAACCTTGAAGCTGGACCCTTTCCTGGTGGCATTCCAGGAGCAGGGCCGTATGATGCCCACGGGCAGCCTATTGTGGATCCAGATTACCAAGGTCCACTCTTTTATTATGATGCGAACGGCGAGTACCTCGAGAACGTTTCGTCCCTGCCTCGTCGTCCTTTCGAGGAGAACTAGGAACTGTTGAACGTTACGTATGATCCCGTTACTCATGTTTTTCATGGGTGCCGGGATCCTCCCGGACAGCCTCAAGGACCACCCAATCAAGGCCAGCCGCCTTATGTGCAAACCCCTCAAGGGCAACCACTTTATGGCCTGCCTTACCCAGGACAATCTGGGGGCCCACAGGGACAACCCGACAACCCTCGGCCGTTGGAGGTCCATCGTACTCATATCAAGGTCAACCTGCTGGATATCCAGGGCAACCTGGCACCCAGCAAGGTTACCCAACTGGACAACCAGGGCAGCCTTACATTCAACAAGGCCAACCCGGTTTCCAGCAAGGGTACCCATCTGGACAAACTGGGTCAGTTTATAATCCTCAAAATCAACCAGCAATCCAGCAGGGATATCCTCTTGGGCAGGGGGGGCAACCCTACTTACAGCAGGGCCAACCTACCGCCCAGTCTGGTCATCTTTCTGGGCAGGGTGGGCAACCCTATGTTCAGCAGGGTCAACCCACTGCTCAATCCATACATCCTTCTGGGCAAGGGGGGCAACCTGCTATACAGCAAGGCCAACCCTCTGCTCAGCCTACGCACCAAGGAGGGCAGCCCGCTATACAGCAAGCCCAGCCCTCTGCTCAGTCTGTTCACCCTGGGGGGCAAACAGGCCAACCTTCTATGCAGCAAGGTCAACCCGCTGTCCGCCCTAATCGTCCATCTGGACAAGCTAGCCAACCTCAGCGTCAACCAGCTATTCAGCCAGCTCAGTCATCCGTTCTGCAAGGACAACCCTTGGTGGCGCACGGACAACCTGGTACCCAGCAAGTCCATCTTGCTGGCCAACCAGGTCCATCTCAAATCCAACCAAGTCAACCTTCGGGACAGATGGTTCAACGCCAGCCGGTTCAAGGACATTACTCTGGGCCTCAAACTCAAACAGGTTATCAACCTTCTTACCAGACGCAGCCTCCCTATCAGGCTCAGTATGGGGCCCAGCAACCATATGGCTACCAGCAACCCCAGGGGCAAAATCAGTTTGCTCCTTATCAAAATTATCAACAGCCACAGGTCACTCCTTACCAAAACTATCAGTATGGTGCACCTGTGGGGCAAGCTGCTAATACATGGGGAGCTGGGGGGCAGACACAGGGACAGCCGTCCGCATATGGCCAGAATCCGTATGGACAGAACCCCTACGGGCAAGCTCCCTATGCGCCAGGCCCTTTTGGGCTAGGTCCATCGGGACAAAGTTCTTACGCACCAGGCCCTTTTGGGCCAGGTCCGTCCGGACAAAGTTCGTGGAGGCAACCACCATCTGGTTGGAACCCTAATGTCGCCTCGAATCCGCAGCCACAAATGTCCTTTAACCCGCAGTTACCATTCTTAGCAACGTTGGAACTACCTGATCTGTCCAAGCTAACAAATGATCCTATTTTGCATAATCCGTATTGGCCACCGGTTCCAACCAAAATACCAGGTGACTGTCCAAAGTTTGATGGCAAAGCAGGTGAAGACCCTCAGGCCCATGTAATGACTTATCACCTTTGGTGTTCATCCAACTCATGGCTTGATGATTCTATCCGGCTTCACCTCTTTCAGAGGACTCTCACTGGTTCAGCTGCTAAGTGGTACATCGAACTCAATCGCGACATGTTTCAAGATTTCAACTCGTTGGCTATGGCCTTTTTGACTCATTTTCAGTTACCCATTCGGTACGAGACTGGGACACATCTTCTCATGTCTCTCAAACAGGATATAGCTACGCACATCTCTGATCATATACATGAATGGAGAAGGCGTCGTCGCTTGATTAAATTTTGGATTCCTGATCAACTCCTGACCGACTGGTTCACGACTTCCTTTGTCCCTAAGATTGCAAAAGACATCGCAATGGGAGCGTGTGTAACTGAAGAGCAAGCAATCGCGCGAGCTCAGTACCTCGACTTAGTCTACTCTCAGTCAGGTACTTTGTATGACTATTTGCCAGATGCCCCGAGGCCTGGACAGCCCAAAGCATCACCAAAGCCTTCTGTTGATGGAGTCATTGGTTCTGTGAATTCGTCATCTAAGAAATCGGCCGCGAACCCTGGGAAGCAGAAACAGAACGCCTCTAACGAAAATGCTCCTCAGGGCCAATCTATTTCTGGGACTACCTCCGAGGTAAACGCCGTCCAGTCCACCGCGGCAGATAAATCCTCGAAAGGCAAAAAGAAAGGGAAAGCTAAAGATAAATCTGGACAGCCCAAGCAGGGCCCTCCTAAACCTCCCTCCGAGGAAGGAGCTAAGCGGAAACCTAAGTATCCTTGTCTCATCTGCGATGAGGATCACTATACCAAGGATTGCCCCAGGCAGTCCGAGGTTAGTCGACTTTTGAAAGGTGCTCCGGGCCCTCCTGCTGTGCTAAAAGAGCCTTTCCCTTCCCAGCAGACGCATCAGGTGGCAGATCCCTCTCAATCCTCTTCCTCGTTCGGTTCTCAAGTGTTCATGGCTGGAACGATTCCCATCCATGTTTCAACTCGAGCGAAAGATTATCCATCTCCAGCCGGGAAAGAGCCGGAGGTTCCCTCCAGCGCTCCTCCGTCCAGTTTTGGTCCCCTTCACATCGAACGACCCAGCACTGAGACGATCCCCCGACCCCCTCCTAAAGGTGTGCTCAGGAAGTCATCTTATAACCCCAATGCTCGTGCTGCCCAGCACTATAGCATTGTCGAGGACTTAGCTCAGGCTCCGTCTGCTATGTCCGCGTTAGAAGTCCTCCAGAGCTGCCCCTCCCAGAGGAAGTCCCTGCTATCAGCGATTGGTGGCATAGACCCGGCAGATTCAGATTTAATTTCTTTTGATCTCGAGGGTTTCACACAGAGACTGCCTCATCAGGTGGCTTTCCTTATACAGGTCCTCATCAACGGCAAAACGATCCATCGTACAGTCATTGATGAAGGTGCCTGAACCTGCATCATGTCAGTTGCTTACTGGAAGGCTATTGGTTCTCCTGCTCTGAGCCAGTCTCCTACGACCCTGGAAGCTTTCGATGGAAGAGAATCTCGTCCATATGGTATCCTCCCACGATTGCCTATCTCTTTAGAAGGGAAAACCGTAGAAGTAGAGGTTGAAGTTGTTGACGCTAATCTCACTTACAACCTCCTCCTTGGATGAAGCTGGACATACGCCATGCAAGCCGTGGCTTCCTCCTTGTTCCGTGTCGTCCGCTTCCCCCACCAAGGAAGAATCGTCACGGTGGACCAGCTGTCCTTTTTCGCTTCCTCTTCTGAAGGAAATGTGCCGTTCGTGGAGCATACCTCCAAGTCATTAGTGAGTGTGGGTGCTGGATTATTCAAAGATCCCTCCTTAATGGGAGTCTTTCCCCTCCCACCTCCGAATCTCGCCCCTGTCAACATGATTTCAGTGCATTCTGATCCATGGGTTCTTCCTCCCTTGAATCAGGAAGACTCTTGGGGTGATATGATGCCGTTGAGTCCTGCCGAGCTCAACTACATCGAGATTGTCGCTGCGTCGGTTCCTCCTCCTGAACCTGCTTTTCTAAGCAGCATTCCCGATTCATATGAACATTTCCCTTGGCTGGGTGATGAGGCCACTTCGAATCCCCTGAAGGAATCATTTCCCTCCGATGAGGCCATCATAGAGACTATGTCTCTCGAGGAGCTCCCTTGGTTAGATCACCACCATCGCTCTTCATTTCTCCCTCCGCATTCGGAAATGGTCGCATGTCTCGAGCGGTTTTCTTCATGTGTCCCGTCTCCGCCTCTCCAAACACCTGTTCAGCTATATCAAGTGTCTTCGGAAGGCAATATGGGTAACATCACGTAGACCCAGCTTATCGACATCTCTGTCAAACCAGGGATTGTCGAGAATATTTTTATTGGAGTCACGTGCACTCCTGAGGAAGTACAACTTTATACCGCTTTATTTCGTGAATTCCGTGATGTCTTCACATGGTCTTACCAGGAAATGCCCGGCATCGACCCTAGTATTGTGGTGCACGAGATACCTACTTATCCAGGCGCTAAGCCTGTTCGTCAGCGCTTACGTCCAGTGCACCCTCGAAAGGCTGCAACCATCAAGGCCGAAGTCAAAAATCTTCTTCGAGCTGGTTTCATCTATGCCATTCCCCTCACGGAGTGGGTATCCAATCTAGTCCCTGTGAACAAAAAGCAGGGCACTATCCGGGTCTGTGTTGACTACCGTGATATTAATCGTGCCTGTCTAAAAGATAACTTTCCTACGCCTTTTATTGATCAGCTTATTAATGACTGTGCAGGAAGTGAGATTTATTCATTTATGGACGACTTCTCTGGTTACAACTAGATCAACATAGCTCCCGCAGACCAGCATAAGACAACTTTCATTTGTCCTTGGGGCACCTTCGCTTATAAAAAGCTTCCTTTTGGTCTTAAAAATGCCGGTGCCACTTTCCAGCGTGCGATGTCGTATGCTTTTCATGATATTCGACACATCGTACAGCCTTACCTGGATGACCTCCCAGCTCATTCAGCTAAACGTCAAGACCATCCATCTCATCTATGCGAAATTTTTCTCCGCTGTCGACACTACCGTATTCGACTCAATCCGCATAAGTGTGTCTTCTGCGTAGAATCCGGCCGACTACTCGGGTTCATCGTCTCCCGGGAAGGCATTTGTCTGGATCCCCTCAAAGTCGAGGCCATTTTAAATCTTCCTCCCCCTGCCTCTTTGCAGCAATTGTAGAGCTTGCAGGGTAAAGCTAATTTTCTCAGACGATTTATTCCGAATTATGCCGAGGTGGCTAAGGGTTTCACATGGTTGTTAAAGCGAGACACACCCTTTCGTTGGGATGCTATCGCCCAAGAATCTTTCGAGCGTCTTAAAGACCTTCTTGTCTCAGCTCCGCTTTTAAGACCTCCGAATTACCACCGTGACTACACTCTCTATCTTGCTGCCGCTGACACCACCATCGGCATGGTTCTAGTGCAGGATGATGATGCCGGCACCGAGCACGTTGTCTATTATCTTAGTCGCAATCTTCTGGATACGGAAACTCGCTATGCATATGTCGAGAAGTTGGCATTGGCAGCTGTCTGCGTCGTCCAACGCTTCCGACATTATATCCTGTTGCGCACCACGACCGTGATCTCTGATTGCAACCCCATGACCTACATTTTGTCACGTCAGCTGCTGGGGGACAAATACTCGAAGTGGATTGTAATCCTCCAAGAGTTCGACTTGGAATTCACTGCGGCCAAGTCTAAGAAATATTTGGTCTTTGCTGAACTGCTCTGTTCCTTACCATCTCACTCTGCACCATCTCGTCCAGAGGAGCATATCCTGGATGAAACATTGTTTCTCATCAGCACCCTCGACCCGTGGTACGGGGACATTATCGTATATTTACAGACGTCTTCTTTCCGTCCAAATGTATCGAAAGATGCTCGACGGCGAATTCGTCACCAAGCTCAACCCTATCACATTTTGGGCGATACCTTGTACCGCCTCGGCGTTGATTCTATTCTCCGCCGTTTCTTGACTCTCGAGGAGGCTGAGCGGGTGTTGAATGACTGCCACTCTGGCGCTTGTGGCGGCCATATGTCTGGATATGCTACCGCCCAGAAGATCCTCCGTGCTGGTTATTTCTGGCCTTCCATCTTCAAGGATTGCATCCTTGCTGTACGTGCATGTCATGAATGCCAGGTTTACCACCGGAAGATGCGTGAACCTGTTGCGCCACTGCACCCTGTTGTCACCGTAGGTCCATTTGCCAAATGGGGCATCGATTACATGTCCTGTAACCCTCGTTCGGCCGGGGGGAATGGGTACATCATCGTTGCCGTGGATTATTTCACCAAGTGGGCCGAAGCGATGCCTACATTGAACGAAGACGGTTACACAGCGGCGCAGTTTTTATTTAATCATGTCATCACTCGTTTCGGAGTCCCTCAAGCTATTGTCACGGATCACGGAAAGCATTTCCGTAATCACATGATGACAGAACTAACGACCCAACTAGGCTTGCGTCAAGATAGTTCGACACCGTACTATTCACAAGCTAACGGTCAAGTCGAAGCCGTGAACAAAGTTTTGATCACTATGCTTCAACGCACTGTCAATACGCACAAGTCTAATTGGCATCTGATGCTGTTCCCAGCCTTGTGGGCCTACCGGACTTCTGTGAAGGATGCCACCGGTTTCACTCCATTTCAGTTGGTTTATGGATTGGAGGCCACCCTTCTTGTCGAATGTGAGATTCCTTCGTTGAAATTAGCTGTCGAGTTGCTTCCCAACACCACTCCGGTGGAGGAACGGCTTCTGTACCTAGAACGGTTAGACGAGACTCGTCGTTTAGCTTCTCTGGCTATCGAAGCGCAAAAGAAGAGAGTCAAGGCTCACTTTGACCAGAACATTCATCCTCGTTGCTTCGTTGAGGGAGATTTAGTACTGCTCTACAATCAAGCTAAAGATAAGCTGGGGGCAGGAAAACTCGAATCCATGTGGCTAGGTCCCTATATCGTGAAAAGAGTTTTACAAAAGGGCGCATATGAGTTGATTGATTACGAAGGAAATCCTCTTGACAAGCCCCGCAACAGGCTGTATCTGAAGAAATATTATGCATGACTTCGTGCACTCAGTGTGTACATACGCGTGTTTAGTGTTTTTTGTGTGCATGATTTCATGTTTTGCCTTGGTGTGAAGACGTGTTTTGCCTCTTATTGTGTTTTCTTCTTCTTGTGAAGATGTCTAGTGCACCTTATGTTGGTTTCGCTGATGGCGCCTGCCGTAGTACCTGCAATTTGTCCTCTGCGGCGTGGGCGATCTATGATCCTCACGGAGAGTTGCTAGATCTTCAAGGAGTCTGCCTCGTTCGTACCACTAATAATGTCGCCGAATACAGTGCCGTAATTGAGCTACTAGCCGAAGCAGTTGATCTCGGCATTCGTGCAATGATGGTAAACCTGGACTCCCAGCTTGTCGTTCATCAACTCAACGGGCGATATTCCGTCAGAGACCAACGTATCCTAAGGTTGTATCTACGTGTCAGATTGTTAGAAAGGAATTTTGACTATATCACATATCAACATATTCCGAGACGATTAAACGCATTGACTGATGCATTGGCAAATCATGTGTTAGACAGACATTTGCGAAATAGATAAACATCATACAAGAAGACATAGAAAGCATAATAGAGTAAAACATATGTAAATAAGACATTTCTCAAGCATAGTTTGCATGCGTGCTGTGTGTGCTTTTAAGTTTGCAATTAAAAACATTAAAATATATGGGTCATGAGTTGTGCAATTCATACATAAGATCACATTTGTACTGAACACTTGCATAACGTAAACAAACATCATCACATGTAACAAGATCCATCCAAAAATCGGTATGTATATATATATATATATCGTGTGGCGCACTGAGGCGCTCAAAAATAAGTGTATGTGTCAAAAATAAGAGTCACTGTTCTCCATACATTCGAGACATATGTTTCTCAAACATCAAAAGGAAACCTAGGCGACTACTGTGCTGGGTTGTGCTCTCTGTAGCACACAGCTGCTCGTGCCACCTGCCTCAACAAGTGGTGCACCCTAGGTGCCACCCCCACTGTGTGGATCTGGTGCTCTATGGGAACCTCCTCGACTCCCTGGTAGTCTGGCACACCCTCCAGCAAACCCTCAAGGTTGCGAGCTATCGCCTCCGAAGTATCGACTCCTGGAGGGACTAAGGCCAGGGCTCCAGCTCCTTGCCCCTCTCTCCGTGCCTCTGGGGCTAGGCCGACGGGTCTAACAGGTCCCACATCTGCGCACCGTGACATTTATCAAGACATGTACATAAAAAATCAAAAAACATTAAAAAACTCAAAAATCAAGTGTCATACCTCCATCATCCCAACGATCTCCCGCGGGCAGTACCATATCAAGATCGTTGCGGAAGTCTATACCAGCGTATGGCTAGTCCTCCACAAAAATGATCTGCTGGTCCAACCACTCTCGAAAGAACACTCCCCAAGCAGCTGGACGGCCACCACCTCCGCGCAGCATGATGCGAGCCCATCGAGTGGCCCCCATCTCCCGCGGACCTCTAGGTGGGTCTACGACCATAGTCTGCAGCCGCATGGCTGGCACCCGCTCCAGAATGAGTGGGAGTACGAGCGACCCGTAGCCAAACTGTTTCGTCTCCCCACGACGACAGTTGCTGAGTTGCCTCTTCATGCTATTGGTCACCGTTGTGGCCCAGTCAAACATAGTAGGCTGTAAGCACTCGAGAGCTAGCAATAGGTGGGTCTTCGAGGCCTCATGGTTGGCCAAGCTTCCCGCTGCCCGGGTTACCATAAAAAGGATGGTGCGAAGGACTATATCCGTCACCGTGGGAATTGATACCTTCCCACTCCGTGATTTTACAGCCTCTGGACATACCCGAGCCATGAGCTGGTCAAGAGTCTCGCCGCTGGGCCGTTGCCCTTCTATGATAGGCCTCTCGCCCCGACGTGACAATCCAGTCAAAAAATAAATGTCCATATGATCGAACTCAATGTCTTTGCCTCGGATGGTAAACTTGCCATCTATCGGGTTCCATGCCCTGATCAGGAACTCAAGTAGGTCATGCTGAGCTCTCAGACGTGGAGTAAGGAAGAATTTCATGAATCCGCACGCCCGCATGGCATTTCGGCAATCCGCACTTGCAAAAGCGGCTATATCCTCAACATCATGGGCCCTCTCTTGCCACTGAAAGGCCATTGCGTCCTGCATGAGCATTAAAAATAATTAGAGTGCTGGCTGATAAGATTTTTACGTTCAAAACTTAAAAAACAAATTTTCACGGCGCCAGCGCGGCTGTTTTTAAAACAGCCGCGCTGACCATGGCAGCGCTTTGTATTTTCTTCAGGTCAGCGCGGAAGAACACGGGTTTTCCGCGCTGACCGCAAAGTTGGTACGTTTAATATTAAATCGGTCAGCGCGGTCCCGAGCGGGAAACCCGCGCTGACCGAGAGCGCACCCATGACTCAAAAAATTGCCCAATTGGGCCAATCCCACCGTTAAAATGCTCAAAAAAGGACTCAAAAGAGAGCGCATGGCAAGGGGAACCTACCTGGAGCAAGCCATTCGACGAATGGTGTCCGCACGAGGAAGAATTCGCTCCGTCAACTTCACAACTTCACAACGTTCTCAAAGGCTCAATATGGTAACAATGGTAAAAATGACTATTTACCCTTCTATTTATAGTAAAAATGGCTTAATTAGCTATAGATTTTACAAATGTGGGTTTTATCGTGCTTTTACCATGGATTTAGCACTTCTGTCAGAGTCTTATAACATGTTTCAATATGTTTTTTAACATGTCGAACGGATTTATGCGGGTATTTTTATTGTGCAGGTCCTCAGAATCGGTGAAGTCATAATGGTCCTAAAATCACTTGGTCCCAAAAATGTCGTCTTTGAGCTCTTTTCCGACATGAAACAAGAAAAGATGGCCGAGCTTCCTTTCAGCTCGTTAAAGGGAACGAGAGGCGGTCGTTTTAAGCCCTTTTTCCGACCGTGTAACTTAAAAAGATTGCCGGGTGTTTGTCGTTTCGCGCTCGTTATTGGCTCTAAAACGACGTGTTTCCGACCGCTTTTTTACTTTTTCGGGTCGAAGGCACTATCTACGAAAAGTACTCCTCGATCGTAATGATCGGGTGGTTCTTTTGAGCATCGTTTTATACTTTTTCGGGCTCGAGAGACACAACTGTACGAAAAAGGACCCCCCTGGAGTCTCCTTTTCCGCTGTCTTTTCAGACTCTCTAAACAAGAAAAGACGCCGAGTTTTTCCTTTGTCAGGCTCGTTAAACACTTGATGACATCGGGCATTGTCGAAATGACACTCTTCAAGCATATGCTATCCCCGTCAAGCTTGTCATCCAAAAATAACTGGGGTACCTGCCAGAAATGGTGGGGAAAATGGAACTGTAATCATAGTCGTGTCGGCAGTATGTCGCTCTTGAACATGGCACTCCTCTGCTTCGTGTCTGGGTGGGACCATCTCATCTTGTTTTTCACTGGCCTCCGTGGGTTTGGGTTATCCTATTTGACCTCTCGTCTGCTCATTGCCATTGTCACCATACCCTCTGCTCATTTGATGTCAAATACTGCCAAATCCGCTATAGTGTCGCCGATATGTTCAAGAGAAGTTGACCTCTGCAATAATACAACCTCATCTGCTATCTCACACAAATCATTTTACCTCTGTCTCGTGTCGATGATGTGGGAAACATTATGGCCCACCTTCGATCAAGGTCACTTCCTGTCGACTTCAGCTCATTATCCGGGAAGGTGACTTAGAGACTCCCTTCAGGTGCCTTAGAGCCTGCATGCCTCAATGGCAGGTTCTTCATGTTCGACGCGAGGTTTTCATCATTGGCCTCCGATCGAATGATTCTGCAGGTGTTTGACACCAGCTCATTGATTCACACGCCGCGGATTGTACCTATAGTACCTTGAGGGCCATTGTCATTATTGGTGGTGCCTCTCGCGTCTGTTAACAGTTTTCATCATTGGCTGGTAATCAGACGATGTTCAGGCATGTTCGACTTCCGCACATGTATTCACATGCTTGGACTTGTACTTTGTTTGGGACGGGACGGAGCGCAAGACCCTGGATCCCTGTCTGTTATGGTCCAGGTTGCGATTTTGTGGATGATCATTACATGCCTCATTGATGGATGGCTGCGACCATACCTTATCATTATTTTGGTCTCTTTAGCTGGGTGGCTGCGTCCATTCCACAGACCTTTTCACATGTCTTTCGGATGGCTGCGCCCATACCTAGATTGCATGTACTTGATTATCAGAGATATTCGGTCCTTCCTGGTGGTGTTCCAGTTCGGCAAGTGTTGTAAAGCATTTCACCCCTCCCACTCTCTCGGTCTTCATGCTTTAGGGGGCATCTGTTACACAGTAATTTGTCACTATCTCCCTGTCAGTCACCCTACTGTGTTAGGAATTCACAATAATCAAGTTCATGCCTTCTGAACTGGCCAAAAACCCATTTTTCCAAAGTTTTCCTCATCAGCGCGTCTGTTTCTAAAATATCCGCGATGACTGGTGGCTCGTAGTGTATTGAGTGCGCTGCCAGCGCGGAAGCACATCACTTTTCCGTGCTGGTCACATTTCATGAGCCAGCGCACCTATCCTTTGTATTGGGTCGCGCTGACATGACTTTCCTAGTTATTGAGGCGCGACGTCAGCGCGTCAGTTACCTTATAATCCGCGTTGATCCTGTTTGGGCGAATTTGTTCCAACAGCCAGCCTTCCAGATAACTCCAGGCTTGGTTGTTGGCTTTGTGAGTATCGACTCCCTTCTATGGCATGTCTGTTCGACCCTTTGCAACCATTTCCCTTGAGGATAAGCTCATCCTTCCACCCTTTTAGGAGGCTCCTTCTCCTATATAAACTTCCACCATTACCATGAGCAGCTAGTTTGGAATAGCTTGGATTGTATAGAGCTTATAGTGCTCAGATTGCTGCTACTATAGGTATTTGGTGTGCTAGGTGTGGAAGTGATTGATTGCTTAGGGAAGGTTGTTTTGTGTTGCTTGTGTGAGAGAGAGAGTTGCTTGTCTTGGGAGAATCATTCCCAAAGGTGAATGCTTGGGATACTTGCTGACTGGCCCCTCTTGAGAAGGTTACCGACGTCAGAACATTTGGTTGTACTCTTCTCTGTTTGATTAATGATAGATGACTGCTATTATTGTTCCATTCTCATTTGTCTATGCAATGGTTAAATGTGAATTACATCTTTTCTGACTGATGTATGGTTGCTTTTATTAGATTTCACGCTTGTGTTTGTTTCCTCTTCGTGTGTGCAGGTATCTATTCGCGGAGATCGCGGAGGATCATGACCAGCCAAAGCGAAGGAGCGAAGGCGGCATCTCTTCGTCAAACAACAGCGCTGGAATCCAAGTAGGTGCTCTTTACCTCTTGTTTAATTGCAATTAGGAACATGCGTAGTAGCATTGACTGATTGTTGCTAGACCCTTGCTGGGCTAGTAGGGATCGCCTCTATCCATAGAGGGGATTTACCTCTCCAATAGTCACCATCACACAGAGGTTGGCCAAGCTGCAGGAAGCAAAGGGACTAGATGAAAAGGTGGACGCAACACAAAGAAGAGAGGCAGTACTCAAGGCCAGATTGGGGCCTTGGATGGATGAGGCCTATGTGCTCATTGCCAGCATTGAGGGAAAATTGGCTAGCCTATAGGCAACACAGTAGCAAATCAAGGTAGATAGTGTAAGACCAACAAGGGAGCAGCTGGTGGAGTAGGTTAAGCAGTTGTACAAGTGGAGCTGGGAGGTCTTCACAGCAAGATCTCTACACCAGTAGAGTGACTCAGGGGCGAGTTACCATATTTGTGTTGGGGGCCTGTTGAGAATGGGTCCCCTAGGGTCATTTTTGGGGTTAAAAGCCCAAGTTTTTGTATAAGAAGTGTAAATTATTCACATTTTATGGTGACGAAGTGTGAAGATGTGAAGTTTCATAAAGGGTTTCCGCCCTTAGTTTATGTAAGTCATTTCAGCTTTAGGAGATATACCAATGGTCCACGTACCATGGGATTGTATAAAAAGGGAAGTCTTAGAAGAGTCTAAGGAAGTTCAGTTCTTGGTTTTTTTGAGTCATTGATGGATGTAATGGGTCTATGAGAGCTAAAAGTGAAGAATCTTAGTGTAGGAAAGAAGCTCTACAGTTGTGTGCACAAAGGCCTAGGGTAGAAGTCCACATTTGAGTGTGCAGACCCCTGCAGCTGTGTGCATAGGGCAGTTAGAGTCTACAAAGAAGATTTGAAGCATTAATAAAGAGAATTATTCTGGAATTATCTGTGTATGATATATTTTACTTTTGTTATAAATTCATATGATTATGTTATGATGAATATTGGATTTATGTTTTAATGTTGTATTGATGTGCAAATCCATATGTTTTGCTTTTTTATATGAACACAAGTAAGAATATATGTTTACGTGAAGATCATCTTAATGCATGTTGAAGTTATCATATACTTAAGCTAATCTGGGTAAATACAGAAGTAAGAGTAATTATAGAGGTGCGTAAGTGTCTGATCCGCCTATCTAGGATACACAAAGGACAGTCATAGACCTTCGCGGAGGTCTAGAGGACGACCAAAAGGAGTACATTGATAAGCCCTAAAAGGCCTATCAACTTGAGTGAAGGAAGGTTTAGGGTATAAAACGACATCACTACCATCTCTTGCTGTAAAAACTTGGTTCCTGCATCCCCCCATACTGCTTCGGGTGAGACTTCAATCCGCACTCCACGGATTAATGCCGAAAGGGCCAGTAGTGTAGGATTTGCTTGGCTAATTAATGATGAACCTAGGTCAGGGCTCATCAAACCAACACTTTGCACAACTTTCATTCTGAGGGATGGAAAGTACACACGGTAGATGTTAGGAGTTTCTGTGTAACCCACAAATACCCCCAACTCTGATGTCGGCTCAAGCTTCTTCCTTGATTATAGAGAGTAATGGTAGTAAACAAAGGCTCCAAAAATCCTAAAGTGTGACATGTCTCTATTTCTCCATGAGAAATCATGCTCGAGTGTAATCATGCCTAGAATCCGATGAGGTTTTTGGTTATGCAAATAGAGTGTTGTGGTGCATGTCTCAACCCACAAATTCAGAGGTAGGACTTGGTCATGCAACATCGCCCTTACTGCTTGCACAATGATATGGTTCTTTCTCTCAGCCACCCCATTCTGTTGTGTTGTACTAGGTGTTACAAACTCTCATCGAATGCCTTATTTTGCAAAAAAAAAAAAAAAATCATTCGACACATACCCACCTCCATTGTCACACCTAAGAGCCTTCATCTTCTTGCCAGTTTCTTTCTCAACTAGTGCCTTGAATTCTATGAAATTAGAGAATGTCTCATTTTTTTTCCTCATGAAGAAGATCCAACACTTTTGTGAGAATTCATCAATAAAAATGACAAAATATTTGTTCTTGGAAGTGAAGGCTATTGAGAAAGGTCCATAGACTTTAGAGTGGATCCTTTCAAGGATTGCATGTCCCTTATTGTCTTGTTCATGGAAAGTGGTTTTTTTGTACTTCCCCAAGTTACATCCTTTGCGTATATCCTACTACTCAAGTGCTTCTTTGGGGAGGAATGGAGGCATATGGTTATTTGCTACATAATATTCAGGGTTCCATTATGCAAATGGCCAAGTTTTCTTTGCCAAATTTCACTGACATCATGGCTTTGCACCTTCTTTGCCTTTGTAATTAATGCATCACAATCTTCCACAGCTAACTTATATAGGTTATTCACATGAACCCTGATCTACTTCACCTGTCCCATGGCTATGTGTCTCAAGAATGCCTTTCCTTTACTGAATATCACTTCATAACCACGGTCTTCTAAAACTACAATAGAGATGATATTTTTCTTTAGGCCTAGAACAAGCATGACATCCTTGAGCCTGAGGGAGGAGTCGTAATCCCTTTGAAAGGTGAATGTATCAATCCTAATTTTGTCATACCTTCTATCGCCCCTAATTTCAATGTGCATCTACAAATATTTATCCTTCAGGTCACTGAAAAAGTATCTACACCCTATCATTTGGAATGATGCACCTGAGTCCAAGTAGCACATGCTCCCCATCACTATGCTAGCCATGCATGCGATAAGGGTAAATTCAAGCTCGAGCTATGAAGCCAAGGATTCACCTGTTGCTCCTCCTGAGGTATTCTTTCTTGTATTTTTATGTGGACAATTTGTGGCATAGTGCCTGAATTCATGACAATGGAAGCATTTAATTTTGGACAAATATTTCTTCTTGCTCCCTTGACTAGATTCTGGTTTGGATTGAGATTTATTCCCTTTTCCTTGCTTTTCCTTTCCATCCAATGCAAATTTTTCTTCATCCTCTCCATTGGATAATGTCCCATATCTGGTATTTTTCCCTATTTCCTCCTATACCAAATATGACCATATGTTCTCCCAATTTGGTAGTTTCTCTCTCCCATTCACTAAATCTTGATAGCTATGCCGGCTCCTGGGAAGGCCTAGAAGGGCTAGGCTTACCAAGTCTTATTTAGGAACATTAACACTAACCCCACCAATTTCATTGGGACATTGTGTGAACTTTCTCAGATACTTCAAAATATTTTCATTCTTCTGCACTATTGGGCGCGAGATCCCCCAAGGGAAGTTTTGGGGCTTAGAGCCCAGATTTTGGTCAAAAGTTGTAATCCCGATGTAAAGACTCCGCATTTTGTGGGCACGGAGCACGTAGTTGTAAAAGAGTTATAAGGTTGTCCACCCTCAATTTTGTAATGTAATGTCTACTGTAAAAATCTACACATGGTTCGTGGACCATGGGATTGTATAAATAGAGTGAGGCTCTAAGTAGTTAATAGATCAGAATATCAAGGAATAATAATGATAAGGATGAAGATTTGAGTCATATCTGAAGTGTAAAGTCTAGTTTTGGGGTCGTAGAGTAGGAGAATGATCTGCAGCTGAGTGCGCGGACCCCTGCAGTTGAGTGCGCAGGGCAAGTTGTGTCTGTAACATTTTGAGCATTAATAAAGAGAAGTTTCATATCGATTCTACGTATTTATTTCCTATTTTATGCATCTGTTACATTGAATATACATTGCAATTTTAATGCTTATATGATGCGTGAATATGTATGAATGTGCTGAATAAGTGAATGCAAAATAGAATAACTATTTACACAAAGTTAACTAAGATCTTTAAGAAGATAAGTAAGATATGCATTGTAATTTGGGAAATAGAGAAGGATGCTGCCATAGCAATGTGAAAGCATCTCAACCACAGGTTAGGGCTGCATGGACGGCGATTATAATAGATCGCAAAGGTATTGAAGGTCAGGAAAATGTGAGAAGTGGCCTGCGCAAAGGTAGGCACAGTTGGACTAAATCGGTACCTCAGCCATCTGAAGGGTGCAAAAACTTGGTTCCAGCATCCCCCCATACTGCTTCGAGTGAGACTTTAGTCCGCGCTCTGTGGGTTGATGCCGAAAGGGCCAATAGTGTAGGGATTTGTTTGGCTAATTAACTCTGAACCTGGGTTAGGCCCCCTCAAGCCAGCAAATGGTTCCGTTACCGGGACTGGAATCTGCATAGAGATGCCTGATGTTGTATCATTGGAATCCAACTAAGAAGCAAATTGAAGGCTGGTTGGACAAAAGAATTCACGAGTTCACGGTGTAGGAGAACAGGAACCCGTGATTGTCAAAAGAGGAGTGGTTAGACTGCTACTTTTACACAGAGATCCACGAAATCTTCTTCCCGTCTTTCCCTACTGAGCTGTACGAGTGGATCACGAAGCTAGAAGATAGCCAAGGAAGGTGGAAACTCGACAATCCTATTGTGTGTACCCCAGAGTTAGTGCGAAGGTTGGAAGCATCAGAGGATAAGATCGTACACGCCATTGATCACTGGCTTGATCATATCATAGGAGGATTCAATACTGAGTTCGTGGTTGACACCTCAGTTAGCTATAGCAAGGTAGACCGATGCTTTCTCAAAGGACCATGAGGTAAGTATGTAAAGTCTTTGAATACTTGGATTAAAATGCTATTGTGTGAAAAAATGGTTATGCAGTTACCTTGAGTTCGGGGCTACTCGAAGTGGAAAAGCTTACAAGAATGAAGGAAGCAAGGGACCCGAAACTAGCCCCTTGATTTCACCTCCATGAGGGGACGATGAAGAGCTCGCGAAGGTCTCGCTGTGAAGTGTGATCCATCTGATAAGGAAAAGAATTCTGCAAATACCACCCCCACCCACACTGCCACCAGCTTCACTGCCATCACCTCCATCTTCACCCGTACCACCTCCTCCACCACCGCGATTCAATATGGCCATCACAGTGAAATTTCATGTGTTCAAGGGTTTGGGAAATGAGGATCCAGACCAATTTTGTTTTGTGGTAAGGGTTGTATGTGAATCGCAAGGAGTTACAGCTAACAATATAAAGAAAGTGACACTGGTTAGCACCCTGTAGGACCGCGTGGTGACCTAGTATATTAAGCACTCCAATGATAATCCAAATGCGGGAATCACAGATATCCAAGCAGAGCTAAACAAAGAATTTAGCAAACCGAAATCTGAGGCATAGTCGATCATTGGATTACAAGAGATCATGATGCCACCAGGCGAGACTCCTTGGGAGCTGGATCATAGGCTGAAATGTATGATTCACGAGGCTAATATGAATCTGATGGATGGACAACATCTCGAATGGTTTGTAGCTTCGATAATGCCACATTTAAGAAGTGTGCTATCGCAACAAAAGATAACGACTCAAGTGGAGGCCTTCGAGATTTCTATGAGGCTGCATGCAACCCTGATGTAGGATCCTAACTTAGGAGTTAAGTAGATCCATGCGCAACTAAAGAATTTATGCCTTGAGATACAAAGTCTGAAACAGGACAGGATAACTCGACCAGAAGTGCACGAAGAGGTGTGGTGTGTAAAATGCAAGGGTCAGGGTCATGATAAGGACCACTGCCCGATTTTCGAAAATTACCCCACAGGAGTAGGATCAATTCCATTAAGGCCAGAAGCACAAGTAGGACCTAGCACGGTGCCTGCTTTGTGGTGCACGATTTGTCAAATAGCTGGAAAACATGCCACGAACAATTATCACTTGTTACAGAAGTATACACCAAATTTGCAACAGTTGTTCTGCAACTTTTGTAGGTCAGTGGGAGATGATGAGCACACTTGTAGAAGCTATGAGTTGATGATGGATAGAACTCCCACATACAAAGTTCAGGCCGAAATGCGGCCCCTTGAATAGAATGTAGGAATGGCGTGAATAAGTTTTCAGGGGCGCAGACGAGGCTGAGGCGGAGGAGGACCTGGAAGAGGTCGCAGACAGTTTATATGCTACAATTTCATAGGTCCAGGGCATTATGCCCATGATTGCACAAATCCAATGTACCCATCGTGTTTGTATTTCAAATTTTTTGATCATGAAATAGAAGATTGTCCTACTATGATAGCTAGGATACATGACAAACAAGAACTACCGCCTCCCTCGACTCAGAACCTGCAGATGATGATGTCTGAGCTGCGCGAGGAAGATCCGAATGTGAACATTGTGCTTTTAAGTGTAATCGCGACGGGAGATGACAAAGGCAAATAGCCAGAAGATAGTACTTGGCTTCACAAAGCTCCAGTGAAAGAAGCAGATTTTGATTTGGAGCGCACTCGGGAAACCTTTATGGAAGCCAAGAAGAGCTTCGTTGATGCCTCCACTTTAGGAAGCAAAGATAGACCAGAGCTGGAGATGGACCCATCCATGCTCACAATGTTCTTGGAAACATGTATGACATTACTACGTGATAGTAAATCTGTAAAATGGTTATAGGAACTCATTAATAGATGTGTTGGGACCACGCTAAGAGAACCGCGCATAGTCAGAAAGATTGGAAAACATAAGACAAGGACGAGGAGAGAAATGAGACTAACCACGCAGATTGGAGAATATGAGATGGATCAAGTTATCTTGGACATAGGATCAGATGCGAATGTTTTACCGAAGCAGCCATGGGAGCGAATTGGGAGACCTACGCTACAGTGGTCTCCTATTCAGTTGCGAATGGTGAACCAACTAAAAATTATACCCATGGGGCGATTGGAGGGAATAACCATGGACATTGAGGGAGCGAGTGCGCTAGCAGACTTTGAAGTGATAGAGATTGTTGATGACAACAATCCCTACCCCGTGATCTTAGGAATTGATTGGGCCACTGACATGAGCGGGGTGATTAATCTGAAGAAGTGCAAAATGATTTTTGAAAAGAAGTCACTAAATGTAATTATACCCGTGGACCATACTGAAGGATCGCGCTATACGGAGCAGGTGCACGACTGTGAAAGTGATGATGATTTTGACTGCATCTATAAGATAACAGTGCAAACCAAGACTAGGTGAATCCCAGCACAGATGGGCGGATTTCATGGGAGCGCGAAAGCTCCTGTACTTCGGATTCAAATGAGGAGACGAAGCGATGGGAGAATCGGTTACATGAGGTAACTACACTGAATTGTAATATGATGACAAGGTCATTACACTATGTATCGATAGAATTAAGAGACCTACCTACTTATGATGGTCTAAGTGAGGTAGACACCTTCTTAAATAAATTTGAAAGGGAGGTGTTGGAAAAGCAATGCTTCCAGGCCTTGGATTGGGTACTGCGCGCTACACCTACAAGGTGGTGGGGTATGCACAAAAAGAGCTTTGACAACTAGCGTGAATGTAGGAGAATGATGAGCACGCAATTTGGGAAGACAAGGGTGTGATTGATAGAAAAATACAATGGATGGGATGATCTACGCATGAGTCTGGCCAGGTGGACACAGGCATATGGAAAACAACCTACGCGGATCCACATGAACTCCACATTGAAAGGTATGATCAATAAACATGTGTTGGGGGACAAATGTGCAAATGGCTCTTCATGTTGGGGAGACATTATGTAGGAAGAACAATCACATAGAAGGTTATCCATGTGGAAGCATTCAACAAGGTGTGCAACATGCTGAACAAGGTATGCAATGCGCAGTGATGTGATTGGGACCTGTGCGTACCCGTAGTATTGTGGGCTTATAGGATGACATGCAAGAAACTGATAGGAAAAACACCCTTTAGGCTTGTCTATGGAGTGGAAGCTGTAATGCCTATGGAATACATCATGCGTAGTATGCGCGTAGTAGTGCTCACAGGTATGATGGACTACGGAGCCCTAGAGGAGAGGCTCGCACAGTTGGAGGAGCTCGAGGAAGAATTATTTTTGGCTGGATTTCACCAGCAGGTCCAAAAGCAACGCGTAAAGGCTTGGCATGGTCGACATATTAAGTTGTGCACCATCAAGGTGAATGATTTGGTGTTTTTGTATGATACTAAGTTCGATAAATTCCTAGGGAAGCTCAGAATGCATTGGCTAGGACCATATGTTATTAAGGAGATCATAGATGGTGGCACAGTACAGTTGGTAAAGTTAAATGGAGAACTCTTCTTAGGAAAAGTCAATGGCAGTCATTTGAAGGTGTACACAGGTGGCCCAGCTATCCGACTAGCTGACAGAAGCATAGTCTTAGTGCTCTGGGAAGCTGAAAGGAGGCACGGGACTATAAACTACTTTGCTCGGGAGCTACGCGATGACAGCACTGCGCGCAGTAGCGAAGTGTCACAGGTTCCGCGACAGCGCGAGGGTAGTTGCACTATCGCGTGGCTTAGCTGGAAAGTGACCATTACAATCACTATTCATGATGTGATGCTGGAAAGTGAGGGTAGTTGCAGGCATTTAATGAAAATTTTATGGGCCAGATTCTTGAAAATCTACCGCCAAGTGAGCATTAACGGATCGAATGTGGGGGGAATGGTCGAATTCAAATTTAAAAGCTGCTATAAATTGCAAAGGGCTATCCAGCAAACAACACTTGGAAATTTGAGAACTGAGTTGTTGCGCATCCAGACATTCATGAACCTAGACTTGTTCAATCTGTTGAAGGCGAATTCATTGTTTGAGGACTTACTCAAACCATTGAGAGAATTGTGGAATAACACTATGGTCGTGCCTAAGGAAGCCATGGATACCACAACAATGACCGCTGAGGAGGCCGCGCAGGCCATGATGGTAGGAGAAGCCCCAAAAAGTGCCGGGATAATAGCAGAAATCCCTAAATCACCGCACACACTGAGACCCAAGAAAGACAAGCAGCCTATGGTACCAGTGCGCGTGTCCCCTAGGAATCCGTTAAGGACTAGGCTTACCATGGAAGAAAATGGGAAGGCTATCAACTTGGAGGCCAATGAGGAGGAAGAATTGAAGAAATCCTGGTAGAGGAGGAGGAGGATGTAGAGATGGAGGTAGAAACCCAGGGTGTGGACCCTCTGACCAGGTTGTCCACATATGTTCCTCTACGGAAGGGGAAAGAAAAGGTGCCCAAAGACATAGATGAGAGAAAAAGCTCTCTGGAGACTCCCCTGCTCCCTGACAACATCATTTTTGAAGGAGTGCACTTGGGCCAGTGCCTGTATTAAAATTTGAAGACTGGGATCTCGCAAACCACAAGAAGTTCCCACATTTGGCAATCGCATAGTTGATACACCAGAAGAAAGATGCACCAACTGGAGTCATAGAGTTGGAGCCGCGTAAGTGGCTGAGAGGTGTAGAAAAGGCAGGACTGTTAAACCTACTCTGGGTGCCGCATTACCATCATGCCCCAGTGACTATTTTTGTCATCATGTAGCTGTTCTACTTGGTGCATGATGGTTGTTTGTGGCTAGAGGAGCGCATCCCCATCGCGGACCACTTAATTCACAGAATTACCTGGCTCCCTTGAAAAGGGGAGGATCCAGCGAATATCTCGGACAGCAAGAGTGATGACTTGGTCATCGCAAAGGCCATGAAGAAGAAGTTCAATCTAGAGAAGAAGAAGAGAGGATACACGATTTCCAGCATCAATAACCCTGCGGTCAAATTTGCGACGTAGATATTGGCAGGGAAGGTTATGCAGAAGTGCCATGCGGATGAGGTTGTTGTGCCAGTGGTTGCAGTTGCAGCGAGATGCGAAGAATGGGTCCAATTTAACTGGGTGGACTACTTGTGTAGAGATTTCCTTGAAAACTGCCGCGAGGGACAGGAGCAGGGGAATACTTTTCATTATGCATGGTTGTTGTTGTCCATCATGCTAGTGGTATGGGAATTGCCTGAGGACAGCCAGTTCCTGACGATTGTGCACAACCTTCTGGAGGCAGCGAAGTACTCTTCGCTGTGGGCAACTAGAGATGCACAGAGAATCAGGGATAGTAAGATATTTTAGGTGTTCATGGAGATGAACATCAGAATGAGCATTAATCACAAGCCGCAGTTATCACCCACGGTCTATAATAGTCTGTGTAGCTTCACAGAGTTTAAGGTAGATTTCCACCACATGTACATCAGGGCAAGGAAGGACCCCGTGAAGACTTGGCATGAACTCCCTTATCTGGTGACGGCCGATGTCATATTCGCTGTCCTTGATTCATGGCCATTGGAGTGGCGAGCTCCAGCGAGTTCCGTGGTGGAATTAAAGAAGTTTTCCACGCAGAGGAAAAAGGATGAGGCGAAACTGCAGATGGTGCAGTTGGCAAAAAAGCGCAAGAATGAAGCGGCAACAGCTAAGGTGAAGGAGGTGCACGACACTGCGAAGGTGGCGGAAGAACAACAGAAGGAAACAGAGGAGGAGTGCGGAGGCCAGAAGTCACCTTCACCCGAACATGAAATAGATATAGAGCAAGGTGGTGCGGACCCACAGACAACATCCACACAGCTGAAATGACAACACCCAAGAGAGCAGGTAGGGCCGTGAAAGAAGTTGAAGGCTTCGAAGACTTCTTTCAACCCGATCACCCTCACTAAGGGGGATCTGCACGACATTGGGGAGACGGTGAGGGACGTCACCACGGAGACCTTCCAGCAGTTCGTAAAGGAACACTAGATGGTGCTGGGGGCTCTCCAAGCATAGATACAGGAGTTGTAGCTGCGCACTCCACAGACTGGCACTATGTCAACCAGCCTCACAGTAAGCACGTTCGTGGCTGAGGAAATGTTGTGTGCCTGAATGACCAACACTATAGTGCTACCAGAGGGAGTCAGGCTAAATATGGTTTTGCTCCCTCGGGAGATGCTCTACATTTTGCAGGACGGAGTTACTGTAGAACTACGAGCCAGGGAGGGTCGCGTGCTCTAGGTCATGAGCGAGCAGTGCATCATCATTGAATAGTTGAGCCTGTAGTGTGACGAGGTAGTGGCACAGAAATGACAGCTAGTGCAAGTGGTCGAGGAAGCCTGCCAGATGGTCCCGGAGCTAGCCATCCAAGCAGAGGAACCAGCAGAGGTGTGCACCTGGAAACTAGTAGCAGGGGTGTGCCAGACAAACAAAGAGATGGCTAAGGTTCAGCTGGAGCTAAACCTTCAGATAGCTGAACTACAATTGAAGGCACAACCTTCAACTCCGCCAGAGGTTAAGGAACAACATGCCAACGTGATTACAACAGCAATAGTGGAGGTCAACAGTGCAGTGAAAGACTGCACAAAGCTGTTCGAGGAGTCGTTCGAGGTTCTCACCACTCTACAAGAGGACCCAAACATACAACGCCTAGAAACAGAGGCGCTCAAGTTATAGAAGAAATATGATGAAGTAAAAGGGACCATGTAGACGGTTTCCCTTACACAGAGGCTCACATGGATGCAGCAGGCGAAAGCACTCAAGGAGCAGGTGGATGTTGCTCGACATAAGTAAACAGTTTTGAAGGCATGCTTATAGTCATGGATTGATGAGGCATATATCATTACAACCTCTATTGAAGCAAAAATCGTGCAGATGCAAGGAACACAGGAACAGGTTTAGGGAGGCAATTCAACTACAACACTCTTTGAATAGTGCATCTAGGAAGTACAGCAGGTAGTCACTCAGTGCACTGCCGATCGTGCAATGATCCAGGCAGAGTTGGGAGGTCTTTGTGGAAAGATCTTCACACCAACAGAGTGACTCAAGGGTGAGGCACGATGTTTGTGTTGGGGGGTTGTTGGGCATGGGATCCCCTAAGGGAAGTTTTGGGGTTGAGAGCCCAGATTTTGGTCAAACGTTGTAACCCGATGTAAAGACTCCACATTTTGTGGGCAGGGAGCATGTAGTTGTAAAAGAGTCATAGGGTTGTCCACCCTCAATTTTGTAATGTAATGTTGGCTATAGAGATCTACCCATGGTCCGCGGACCATGGGATTGTATAAATAGAGCGAGGCTCTAAGTAGTTAATAGATCAGAAGATCATGGAATAATAATGATAAGGATGAAGAGTTGAGTCATATTTGAAGTGTAAAGTCTAGTTTTGGGTTGTAGAGTAGGAGAAGGCTCTGCAACTGAGTGCACAGAGGCCTAGTAGTCCGCAGCTGAGTGCGCGGACCCCTGCAGTTGAATGTGCATGGTGAGTTGAGTCTGTAACAGTTGGAGCATTAATAAAGAGAATTTTCATATCCATTATGCGTATTTATTTCCTGTTTTATGCATCTTTTACATTGAATATACATTGCACTTTTAATGCTTACATGATGCGCTAATATGTATGAATGTGTTGAATAAGTGAATGTAAGATATAATATCTATTTACGCAAAGTTAACTAAGATATTTAAGAATATAAGTAAGATAAGTGGTGTAATTTGGGGAAATAGCACAGGACGCTGCCATAGCAGCCCCTGGTTAGGGCTATGCAGAAGGTGATTATAATAGATCGTGAAGGTATTGAAGGTCAGGACAGTGTGTGAAGTGACCTGCGTGAAGGTAGGCATAGTTGAACTAAATCGGCACCTCAGACATATCAAGGGTGTGGAAACTTGGTTCCAGCATCCCCCATACTGCTTCGGGTGAGACTTCAGTCGGCGCTCTACGGGCTGATGTCAAAAGGGCCAGTAGTGTAGACATTTTTTTGGCTAATTAACTCTAAACCTGGGTCAGGCCCCCTCAACCCAACATGCACCTTGATACTTCGAAGTTTATCCTTGAGCACCAGCTTCCTATGGTCACTATTATTCTCGAAAACTTTTGTTAGTGTTTTCCAAATTGTGAATGAAGTTTCTTTTCCATGGCTATTTGAGACAATTTGGTCCCATGATCCCTCCAATATTATTCTCCTCACAATGGCTACATCTTTCTTCCATTGAGCAAGGTCATGGGCATCATAATCTAGTGGTTTTGGAACATTTGTCTTGATGTATTCTAGCAATCCATTGTCATCCAATAGCGCCTCCATGCGATCCTTCCATGAAACAAAGTTAGATGTGACTTCCAAGGCGTACTCTAGCCTTATTCCATTGAATTCCATATTCTCAACTCTGAATAGATCCTCGCGCACTAAAATCGAAATTCGAACCTCCTGAGAAACAACTTCAAAATTCCCTCTCTAATGTGAATCCTGCTCTGATACCATGTATAAATTATGATGTAGATTTGCAATTTCTCATGAATTTTTAATCAAAATCACAAGACACAAACCTAGTCTACTACTCTACTAACATTAATTCACAATTTAGAACAAAAATCTTAGACATGAAATCAGAAATCACATACATGTAAATAGTATTTTTCCCAGGGAAAACAAACTACTAAAAACCCTAATTCATGCTTGCAATATTTATGATTAATAAAGATGTATTACAATTTATTTTCTCAACTGAGCACAACTTGCAAGTGAATAACGTATGTCTCTAGTCACTGAGAAGATCTATCCTAGACTTAGTCAATTTTAGCCTTTACTTGAGCCCCTATTTCCTTGCGCAATTCCTTGAGAAATTAAACCCCTATTATTTAGGAATTTCTCCAAAATGGATTGCACAATTACTTAGGTTGATCATCAGGTTGCATGCAACACATGTACACTATGGAATATATAGTTTACAACTAATGTTACACTACTTGGAATCTACATCTCAACTCATAACTCAAATTCTCTACATGCACTAGCTATTTTGGGTTGATTGATCAGTTAACTAGATGATCACTGAGTTTGTCTGAAGTCCTACTGCACAATTGACCTTTCACTAGTTCCTCCAATAGTTGGAACTAGTTTAATAGAAAACAACTTGAGATAACTAACTTTGATTGCTACAAATTAGAAATCAAACATTCTTAACTGAAATTTAACTCCCCCAACTCGAAATTACTAAGTAAACTAGGTGAAACAAGCCATGTCACATAAGTTAACTGCATCCAAGTTGTCTGCTGATGTGGAAATTCAAATATTCTCAATTTAATCAAGGAAAAATCAAATTGAGAATTTCTTGCTGAATTTTTGAACAATATTTGCAACCTCCTATGAGTTATGGTCAACCCTAGTGGGGGACCAGTTCTACTTACACCTATCCCCTTCCTTATCCTTTGTGTGTCAACTCTTACCAAGGTACAAGCACATCATATGCATTTCCCCATCCACATCAATCAATGTTAGGGCCCACTGTTTCTAAAGCTAGTTATCAAAATGTTGTCATGAGTGCTTATTATCCTTATGCACTACCTAGTGCTCTAGCCCCAATGACACCAACACTTCAATCTTCCATGCCTCGGACTCCTCTACCTCAACAACAACCGTCTCCACAGAATCAAGTGTATTTTCAATAGAGCACTACCAATCCCGCTAACCCAAAGAGAAGGAATAAGGTGAAGGGTAACTAGAACAAATAACCTCACAGTAACAAAGGCAACCAAGGTAGACAACCTAATTCCAATAAGGGTAACCAACCTAATCCCGCAATCCAACAATAGGGTGAACAACCTAAGCAAAACACGACTTGTGGAGATTTTGGCCATTATACACATGAGTGTCCCATTTTACCTCAAAAGTGCCAGGGATGGGAAGCTCAAATAATTACTTCTAGAGTACCTGAGCCCATGGATCCACCTCCTTCTCCCTCTTCATTCTAGTTGTTTGTTCTTACTAGTCCATTTCCTCATCAAGAATATGTGGTTGCCCAACCCAACTAGAATCCTTTAACTCCTCAACCTTCACAATTTAAAAAAAATAATTACCAGATTCTCATGATGGATTCCGTAGACATCAACCTCCAGAATCAATCACACCAATATTACAATCCTCCTAATAATTCAACGATTGATTCCCAATCCAAAAGTTCCATAAAGCCCCTGTTGTCACCAAACAGTACCTTACAAATCCCTTAGCCTAAGGTAGAGCTTCACCTTAAGATCAGCAAAGGTCCATTACATTGAAATGTATCTCCTTCTAAAGTTTCCCATACATATATTATAATATATTACTTAGCACAATCTCCTACTGCCATGTCAATGTTGGAAGTCCTCCAAACATACCCATCCCAATGGAAAGATCTACTATATGATTTTGGCATTCTGGATCCCTATGATGATCATTTGATTGTCTTTTTTGTTGATAAAGTGGAACATCCCCCCATTCCTTCATTCATTTCCTTTTAGATACCAGTCTCCATAAAAAATGTGACTATTCAACAATGTATAATAGACGAAGGCGCCTCCCCCTGTGTGATGGTCTCTAGTATTTGGAAGCAACTCGGTTCCCTTTACCTATTACTATCTATTATCACTCTACATGTGTTGGCTTAGGGGGTCCTGACCCAGGTTCAAAGTTAGTTGCGCCAAACAAATCCCTACACTACTGGCCCTTTCGGCATCAATCCATGGTGCGCAGACTGAAGTCTCACCCGAAGTAGTATGGGGGGATGCTGGAACCAAGTTTCTGCACCCAGAGATCAGTGTGATGTCTTTTTGGTGACCTATATCTTCCTTTGCACAGACCTCTGTGCTCTTGCAGCCTATTGTGGTAACTTCCTTCAATCGGTCTTTAGACCTCTGCGAAGGCTTATGAGTGGCTTTTGCAGACCCTGAACAGGTCAATTAGCTACTTACACGTGCTTTAGATTACCCTTAGACCATTATTTTCTCAAATCTACTTAAGCGTTGGATAACTTTAACAGAAAGCATTATAATCTTCACGTAATCACTTCACATTAATTGCATTCAGATAACAATGTAGAACAAGTAAAGTCATGCAACAATACCTCACTATTTCATAAAAACATTATTCATCACAACATAAAGCACATTCATACATAACAGAAGATAATAGATAAAACACAAGTATTTTTGCAACAATCTTCTTTAATGATATTCAATTAAGCTTACAGACTCAAAACTTCCCTGCACACTCAACTGAAAGGTTCCGCACACTCAGTTGTAGACACTACTATAGGCCTCTACACACTTAGCTGCAGAGCCTTTCCCTCCTCTAAACTTCTACTTCTGCACTAGAATTATTCTCTTGCACCCATAGACAACTTCCTTCCTTTTCTTAGACTCTCTAAGACACACTTACTTATACAATCCCATGGTCCATGGACCATGGGTAGATCTTCCAAGCCAACCCAAGTTATAATAAAAGAAGGGTAAAACCATTTTTCACTCTTAACTAGCTACGTGCTCCACAACCACAACTTGTGGAGACTTTACATCTTTTTACAACAAAACTTGAGCTTTTGTCCCAAAACTGACCCAGGGGACCCCATCCCAACAGGCCCCCAACACAAAGAACGTGACTCGCTGTCAAGTCACTCAGCTGGTGTGGATATCCTATTGTGAAGATCCCCCAACTCTACTTGAACCACTTCACCTGCTTCACCTGTTCGACCAAATGCTCTGTGACTTGTCCTTCGCTATCCTGCTTGATCTTCTGTTGTGTAGTCTATAGGTTCAACAAATTGTCTTGTATATTGGCAGAGACTTTGTAGGCCTCTTCCAATCAAGAATCCAACTGTGCCTTAAGGACTACCTCTTTCTTCTATGTGGCTTCCATGTGTGCAAGGATTTTCTTCCCCTCCGGTAATTTGAGAAGGCGTTGCACCGTAGCCACTGTGCGCATCATCACCCACACTTCATCATACTGTTGTTGAAGCTTGTGGGTCTCTGTCTTTAATATTTGCAGATTGGGATCTTCCTATAGGGTCGTAACTATTTCCATGGCCTTCTCAAACAACATTGTGTAGTCCACCACCGCGACATTGACAGTAGCCAATCCATCCTTAATAGTTGCTTCACATTGTTCCCTAACTTCTAGTGGGGTCGAAGTTTGTGACCTAAGCTCCAGTTCTATGATTTTTAGGTTGAGCTTGAACTGAACTCAGGCCACTTTTGTCTTGGCATCGTGGACACCCACCCCAAGCTTCCTGATCTTGGCCTCAAGTGGTGCTTCCTCCGGGATGTGCAACTCTGGCATTGTCCTGCATGCTTCTGTCACCATGACTGCCAACTAGGCGCTCTACGCCTTGATCGTTTCCTTTGCCTTTAAAGCCTCTATCTTCTCGGAAAACATATGCTCATTGTTTACTCGATATTCACTTATGAGGCTGAGCGTCTGCTGCTCTCATGCTCGTAACTTTGCTGTCAGACCTGTCTGCAGCGTGTGAGGATACTCATTGGGGAGCACTGCAAGGTTGAGGCCAATGTTCTTTAGACTACTCACGATGACCTTATCATCAGCCACTTCCATGCTCAAATATCATTCTAGGAGCGCGACTGCTCAGAGATCCACTGATCTAACCCTCTCTGTTGCCTGACTAGTCCTTGGTGCCAAGTTCATCTGTGCAACACTCACCTGCCTGGCATCCACCTGGATCCTACTGGTTTGGATCTGCATCTTGTGCAGATCCTTCTGAAGAGTATCGAGCAACTGTAGGTGCTTCTCTTCGAACTGCTGCAATATTTTTGCAGTGGCATCGCGCACCGCAAAGAGATGCGCATCAGGAAACCCTTCGTCCAAATTAGTAGGCTCTTCTCCTGTCTCAATGCGCAACAGATGGTCAGGGCCTGCATTCAACCTTCCTAGCTTCACAATTACTTCAAAATAATATTCTTGGAATAACAACAGTCATCTGCATATTTTCCTCCCCAACACAGGATTATTAACTAGATACTTCAAGGCAGAGTGGTCTATGTAAATCTTCAAATGTCTACCCAACAGATAGTGCCTGAACTTTTGGAGCATGTTCACCATAGCTAATCCCTCATGCTGTGTTTTGGAGTAATTCTTCTCAGGCTTTGACAATTTTCTGCTTGCAAATGCTATTGGGTGATCTAGTTCTAGTTCACTAGCCTGTGTCAGCACTACTCCCAATGCAATACATGAGGCATCAACATGCACATGGAATTCTTTCTTCCAGTCTAGGAAGACCAAGTTTGGCGCGGTAACCATTTTCTCCTTCAAGACATCTAGACTGAGTTGGCATTCTTCATTCCAATAGAATGTAGAATCCTTTAGCAATTTTTCCGTGGGTGTGGTAATCTGAGCATAGGCCTGATGAATTTTTGATAATACCCAGTATGGCCCAATGTTGTGCACAACTGTTTAACACTCCTCAGGGCTTCCAAATTGATTATTACCGCGATCTTGGTAGGGTCTACCATAAGTCCTTATCTGCATACCACATGACCTAGCAAAATTCCAAAGAGGACACAAAACAAGCACTTCTTCTAGTTCAGCGCAATCTGATACCTTTGACACGTATCCAACATTAAGCACAGACTGTCTACATGGGGCTTCACTAGCCCAAACACTATCCAGTAATCAAAATAGACCTCCAAAAATTTATGAATAAACTCCTTGAACACCGCGATGACTACACGAGAGAATATTGCCGACGCATTCTTGAGTCCAAACGGAATTATTGTATACTTGAAAAAACCCCATTTCGTCGTGAAGGTGGTCTTACTCCTATCCTTTGGTGCGATCTTAATCTAATGGTACCCAGAGAACCCATCAGTGAATGAATATGCTTCCTGTCCTCCCACATTGTCTAGTAACTCATCAATAAATAATGTCGGAAAGGGATCATGGACACAGGCATCGTTACGATTTATTAGATCTACACAAATCCTTATTTCATCCTTTTGCTTCTTTTCCTGAACTACCATTGGGCTCACCCAATTAGATTCCTCCACTGGTTCAATAATACCTCCTTCCAGCATCTTGTCCAATTCCAAGCAGACATTTTCCTTATATTTGGGATTCAGGTGATATGGCCTCTTCTTAACAGGCTTCGCATCTAGTTTCAGAGTTATTTTCATGACTCCCAAATTGCTTATGATGGCTTTCAATTTCCAAAATTTTGTAGGGAATAAATCCTAATATTCACAGAGAAACTCAGCGACTTTATCTACTATAGCATCATCCTAGTAATCCCTAATCTTCGCAAACTTCGGCTCCGCCTCTATGCCAGTGTTTACTTGCCTATTTTTCAATGGTGCGGTGATGTTTGGATTCTCTATCTATGGTCCCTCTACCTTGCAGTGGCCTTCTATTTATTGGATGTTCATATTCCTTGGATCCTCATCCTCTCCTTCAGCAGTCACGTTATAGCATTCCAGCGCATGGCACAACTTCATGCTCCAATCTAGTTGAATCAATTCCAAAGGATCCTGTGGGATTCAGAAGATCACCGCCTTAACCTCCTACAGCACCTCATCAATGCTTTCCAACCCATCTTCAGAGCTAAATGTTCTCACGAACCCTTCTCTTAAGACATACCACTCCGTGGTCTCATGGTGGAGCTCCATCTCCAAATACCAAGTCATAAGGATTATGTCCATAGCGTGATAGAATAAATGCACCCATTCTAGCTATGGCTCCATTACATAAACCTTAGTCCATTTGGCCAAGTGATCACGCACATCATTCCTCCCATCATACTTCTCGATTACCCATACTTTAGGCCGACCAAACCACGTTCTCATTATCCTTCTGTAATCATGCCATGCATCAAATTTGTCTTTGTGCATACCCCACCACCGAGCCGACGTAGCACGTAGTGCCCAGTCCAATGCCTGAAAGCGGTAATCCTCTGGAACTTCTCTTTCAAAAGCATCCAAAAATTTATCCATGTCAGTTAAACCATCGTAATAAGGCAAATTTTGTACCTCTAACGACACACAATGCAACGATTTGGTCATCATGTTGCAGTGTAGTATGGATACTTCATGCAGCCTATTTTTCCAATGTTCCAACTCTTCGTCTGAATCGAGGTACAGGAACTTTCGCGGTCCCATGAAATTCATATATCAGCTATCGGATTAACCCAGTCTTAGTCTTGCACTATTATTTTATAGATCTGATCCAAATCATCATCACTCTTCTCATAGTCGTGAATCGGTTCAATATAGCGTGGTCCTTCTACAGGGCCCAATGGTACTACAACGTGAAGTGATTTTCTTTTAAATGACATTTTCTGCTTCTTCAAATTGATGACTCTATTCATGTCAACAGCCCAGTAAATTCCCATGATCATAGGGTATGGATTTCTATCATCAACAATCTCTATTACTTCAAAATCGGCCAGCACGATCGCACCTTCTATATCTATGGTAACTCCCTACAATCATCCCATAGGGATAATCTTCTTCTAGTTCGCCATCCTCAGTTGAATTGGAGACCACAGTAGCACGAGTCTCACCATTCTCTCCCAGGTTTGTTTAGGCAATACGTTCGCGTCAGATCCCAAATCCAGAATAACCTGGTCCATCTCATAGTCTCCTATTTGTGTAGTAAACCTCATCTCGTGCCCTGTTCTTGCCTTATGCTTACCAATCTTTCTGACTACTCGTGGTCCCTTAGGAGCATTATCCTTACTGACACACTTGTTTATCAACCCTTGTAGCCCTTTGATTGCCTTGCTGTCACACAGTAACTTCATACAAGTTTCTAAGAATGTGGTAAGCACAGAGGGGTTAACCTCTGTAGGTGCACTGGTATCTGGAAGTTTGTTTTGACTTCTTGAGGGAGAGGCCTCAGAAAAGCTTTTCTTCACTTCCATGAATTTTTCCTTCGCACACTCCAGATCAAACCCAACCTCCTTTTCTAGGGTCTTGTAGACCCATCCACCTTCTTCAGGATGCTTTCCCTTATCATCACCAGTCGCGATCTTGCTTCGCAGTACGATATTCACCTTTGGGTCTTCTTCGTGGGGCTCCACCCTCATCATCTATAAGTTTTGGGTAGGATGTTGAGGCTACGCATTCTTCTCCCACATCTTGGCAATTAGTACAGGACATTCTTCGATTGTGTGGTGAAACTTAGTACAGTATTAACTTGACGGGCATGTCTGATTCATACACTCCTGCGGATAGTGTCCTGGAATTCTGCAACTGTAACAAATGACCTGCCCTCCACACCTACCATGTCCTCCTCCTCCTTGGCCTCGTCTGCACCCCTGATATCCTTCGCATGTTCCCCCAGTGCCCTGATCTGAAGGCCGAGTTTCTGCTTGCATTCGATACGTAGGAGTTCTCTCCATCATTAATTCATAGCTCTGACAGTGGCACTCATCATGGCCCACCGATTTACAGAAATCATAGAACAATTGTTGGGGTGTTTGTACAAACTTTTGCAACAAATGAAAATTGCCTGTTACATGTTTTCCAGCTACTTGACAAATGGCGCGCCATAGCATGGGCCCCGCATTTGGTCCTGTTGGAGCTTCCTGCCTTAGGGGCATAGCCCCCCCCCCAGTGATGTAATTCATGAAGACAAGGTAGTGATCTTTATCATACCCCTCGTTTTTACGCTTGAGACACCAAACTTCTTCGCATACCTCTGGCCGAGCTGCTTTTTCCTTTTTCAAGCTCTGCAACTCCAAACAAAGGTTCTACAACTCTACATGAATCTATTGAACTCCTAAAGAAGTGTCCTGAATAGGCAATTCATACAATCTCATCACAATTTCTAGGGCCTCTGCTTGAGTTCCTATCTTCTGCTGCGATAAAGAAACCCTTAGGTGGGGGAGGAGCGAGGCTACAAACCATTCGTGGTGCTGACTATTCATGAGATTCATATTAGCTTCGTAGATCTGGCACTTCAATATTTGATTTAATTCCTAGGGTGTTTTGCTGGGCCTCATCATGATTTCCTTGAATCCAATTACTAATCGCGATTTAGACTTAGGCTTACTGAATTCTTTGTTCAGAGCAGTCTGAGTGTCTGCTAATGATGCCAGCGGGTTATTGGTGTATTACTTAATGGACCATGTTAGTGCATGATCTTCTAGAGCATTAACCAATTGTGCCTTCTTTATATTTTCATCCTTAATTTGTTGTGTTGTCCATACAGCCTTCGCAACAAACCAAAACTGATCTAGACCCTCACTTCCTAAGCCCTTGAAAACTGGAAACTTCATCGTATTTGACATGTTGACCAACAATGGAGGTGGTGGTGGTGTGGGTGAAGGTTTATGTTATGGAGGTGAAGGTGGAGGTGATGTGGGCAGATGAGGTATCCATAGAAAGCCCTGCCTTATCAACTGGACAGTGCTTTGCAGTGAAGCCTGTGCGGCTCCCTTGTCATCACTCGATGGGGGTCCAATCAATGGACTATATTCAGGACCTGTTCTTCCTTGATTTCTAATGATTCGTCCGCTTCGTGTGGATCCAAACATCAAGGTAATGGCATAACCTGCTTTTCACACAAGAGCATCTTAATCCAAGTATTCAAAGATCTTAAATACTTACCCTGTGGTCCCTTGAAGAAGCGTCACTCTGCTTCGCTATAACTGACTAAGGTATCAACCACAAAATCTGTAACAAATCCTCTAATGACTTGATCAAGTCAGTGAACCAAATTAGACTTTATACATATTTGACCCTAGTTCAACCAATTCCTAGAGATCACGATGGATACACCCTTCATCGGACCCAGCAACAGTGCAAACTCAAGAGACATGTTGAAAAGATGGGTAAAAGAGATGTCCAAGTTGAGGAGAACACCCAACCAGGTTTACAAGACAAGGATACTATGGAATACATATCATCTCTTGGTCATCTTGGCATGCTGCTTATATGGCCAAGAGAGAACAGAAACTTTCTCGTAGAGTTGGGTGATTGTTTTGGATCAAATGGCGAGCGAAGGAAGACCTTTCAATTGGTCCGACATGTTGGCTCTTAGGTTGAAGGAACAAGTAATAGAAGCCTGAAATCCACCGAAGGGTCAGCAAGAGAATTTATTCATGTCCTCTTACATACTTGATGTAGTCTATGCCCGTCAATAGTTCCCAAGCTTGGTTTGGGCATGGACACCTTCAGAAAACGCTATGCGCACTTACTGCAGATTGTTCTCTGAATGCAGCTTTCGTGGAGTTATCATATAGCTATCAGACCACTTCATCACCCTGGTATACAGGATGATCTTTGAGCAAGATCCACCTTGCATGTCGCAGGCAGTGATGGAGGCATTGATTGACATATCAGATTGGTATGCCTCACCCCTTGGCACCTCCATCTGGATGTACAACACGGAGAAGGCTCTGCATGTTTTACCGAAGTTTTCCATGGATAAGCTGGTTATGCAAGAAGTTTCATGTCACATCTCGACAAGGTTGTCATCTAGACTACATAGGAAGAAGAAGGCACATTGGCCTTCTCTTCCTTTGCAGATTAGGTAGTATGAGATGTGAAATCTCAAGCATGCTAAGGCCAATACGGAGGAATTTAAGAGATTCACCTTTGACACTAGAAGTTTCAATTTGTATGACTCACATTGCTTAGTAAAGGACCACTGTGTGAGAGTGCATCATCCTTGGATCCATGAGGCATGTCATTGGCTTGAGGAAGACCCATGGAGATACTGCTATCACTTCTCAAGGCTCAATGAATCGGTCAACATAGTTGTAGAGTGGTTAGCAAAGAAGAAGGAAATTGCATCTTAGAGAGCAACATCATTAGTAGCAGCAGAGGGAAATAGACCTAGGCTTGACAAAGGAAAGAGGAAGGTTGTAGATAGCGCAAAGGAGTTATGCATAAGAGATAAGGAAGCACAGCAGGAGGTGCAACATGCACAGATTTATGAAACTACACCCATACAGGTTTTTGACTCATCCAAGTAGCTGGCACAAAGTAGACAGGGTGAGCAACCATAGGAGCAAGAATTTTCTCAAGAGATTGAATAGATGCTAGAGGATATGGAAATGGATATGGTTCAGCCAGAGTTAGATCAGGATATTTACCTCATGCCTTAGGACCAAGAGGTCACCCCACCATCTTAACCAAATCTAGAAGTAGAGCAAGTCCCAAGCGATCAAGGAGACACTGAAATCCTTGAAGACAATCCAAAAATGGAGATGCACAACATATCTTTTGACAAGTCACAACACAGAGCATAGTTTGAAGAGTGAGTGGTCGTGTTCGATGTGCACAATCATCCAGCTGCATTGGCTGATGCTACCAAGGCATATGTCAAAGCCACCATATCTAGTGTTAGATTATTAATAGGTAAGAATGATCGAATGGCTAAGGAGTTACAAGTGGCCATGAATGGAGGAGAGAAAGCTACAACATCTTCCATAGCAGAGTTGAGGAGAGTGAGACTAGATGAAGTATCATCTCTCAAGACAATCATGCGGAAGCTGTAATTCAGATTTGTCACCGTGCATAAGTCAGTTGTCCATCTCAATGGTTGGGAGAAACATTGTGATAAGAGAGCACACATCTTGTTAGATCTACACATTGTTGTTGATCACATGCAGGTATGGATAGTTAGGTAAAAAGGAGCCCCATTTCAGTTGCCAAAGATGAAGAAGCCAAAGGAAGTAGAGTTGAAGGCATGCATCTGGAGTCAAATCTGTAACTATGAGAAACTCACACAACTCATCAATAGTTTGCAGGCTTCACATGCACAAGTGTTCAGGAGCATGGATGTCATTGTGCAGAAGCATGCGATCCCATCCGTTGGAACAATCACTGAGGCAAAGTCAAAGAACCAAGCCCGATTGGAGCTGGATATGTACTTTGATCAGTTGATGCACGTAGCCACCAATGCAAGCTTGCAGATGAGCGTAGACACTATGCACTAGTATGTTTTTGGTATGGCTGCACTCAATACTATGATGCGCATGTTATCTGACGAGTAGGATAGAGGTTCCAAATCATTGTACCCGGATGCAATGGGGGCAAGAATTCACTTTGAGAAGGATGTCACCACAGAGTACGTGGACACCATAACGGACTACCAAGCTTGGAATCAGTTCACCACCGTCGATCATCACAAGGATGTCGAAGAGTTATTATTCCCACACCTGTCCAAGTCTTAGTGATGTCTTGCATGGCTTACTCAATCCTATTTTTTTCTCACATGGGTACATATGTAAATTGTAATGTAAACATGTTGTAAAAGTTAAAGATCAAGTGTCAATAGTAGAATGTAACCGTCATGTATTAGTTGAAGGATCATGAGGGTAGGTAAAGAGTCACAAAGGGGAATGTCAAGGGTCACCCCACCCTTTGCTATTTATAAAACCTCATAACTCATTGTACAAGCTTTTGGGAGCCAAGCTTCCTATAGGTGTAACTTACGGAAATCTTGGAGTGTATTGTAATGAGCCTTGGCTTCTCCATAGTGCAGATCTTGTACATCTCTAAATCATTGTAATGTTTTGCTATCGGGGCTAGTGGAAATCATGGTTGTATGTATGATTGGATATTTCACTCTTTTAATATAACAGAGCCAACACATTTCATGCATATGTTGTTATTGTAGTTCAGCTATCCTGGTTAATTTAATGATATATGTAGCTATAATTTACGCATGTATGTATGGACTATTCCGTATGTTTTTGTATGAATCTTATAGAAGTGTGTTGTTCATATAATCCATCACTTTGGATCGTCGACTATCCTACTTTCCATCTCATGATGTTTTTCTACTCATGTGTTACCTTTCAAGCTGCGTGCTATCACATGTTTCTAAGTGGGGCACTCATTCCCCCTTCCATGTGTTAGACCCTTTCATGCACCTTCCTTGATTTGTTCTAAGGTCACACCCTTGCTACGAACAAGTAAATCTTACTTACCTTCATATGCAACCGCAGTCAAGGCGATACCGTACTACCCACTACTAAGACTCCTACTCCAAACGGTCCGAGGACTAGTTGGGAGTTCTTACCGGGGAGATCCCCTGACATGTTGGCAGGTCCAGCACCATCAACATTTCTGGTGCTAGAAGGAGGGCCAGCTGACAAGCTCAATCCTCACATCCTGTTTTGAATATTTTCACATCTATCATGGATATCGTTGTAGTTAACCCTCTGCGATGTTTGTCCAATGCTCATCCCTTTGAAATCACAAAGGAATTTTTTGATCACTTTTCTGAAATCACGTATGATGGTGAAGGTGAAGTGGCCTGGCCTGAGCACATACATGACTTCCTAGAATTCTTGGAGGTTGCGGAAGAGTTTGACAAAGTAGAGGTCAACATGTTGTTTGCAACCACACTTTGTGAATCCCCACAACAATGGTGCCGCTACCTACCTCACAATTGTGTGCACTCATTTAAGCACATTAGTGATCTAATCGAATCAGTTTTCCATCATTTTAATCTTGAAGATCTTGACAAGAAAATGTTAAAACCACAGAAGGCCCCACATGAATCGCCTATGGATTTTTGGCAGCACTTCTGTTTACTTATCTTTGAAGCTCCAAAAAGTAAGATGAAATTCCAATATCTCATGGACATATGTGAATATTTCCTTACCAAATCACTCTGTCCCAAAATGAAGTTAAAGCTCAAACCCCACTTAGGATACTTCGGTAATGGGTCTGCGCAATCACATGTGGACACAGTCGTTGTCACAAGTAACTGTCCGCCTTCCCCTCATCAAGGAGCTCCACCCTCGCCGAGTGATGTGGGAGAGCATGCACACACTTCTATTCAACTGTCACATCCTCCCACTATCGCCACTCTTAATTTCTGCATGGTTTTGGTTGGGAAGCCCATGCGTTGTCATACAAACTTGTTACCTCAACCTCCGTCTTTGCATTTTTCTAATCCTCCGGTTTGCATTTTCTTGTGTTCTTCCATTCCAGAATCTAAACCTATTGTGAATGAGGATCAAGCCATTGACAAAGTTGATGTTGCACAACCAACCTTCGTTTTCATTTATGACAAGTATTACTGGGGACCTAAACATCAACCTGCGGTGAAGGATGACCTCCTTCTAACCGCACCTCCTCCACTTTTTCCTGACATCTTTGATGATGCTAGTATCTCTGATTTTCCTTGTGTAAATTCATCCCTAGATGCATCTACTTTCGATCATTCATATAATACACCCGATCTCAGTCCATCATTTGACAGCGGAGAGGAAAAATTCTTCAGTGAAAATCCACTTGATTTTTCATCTACCCTTTCTGGAAATGTAGAGGGTGAACATTCTCGCTTCTCATCTACCCATTTGTTTGATTCATCAGATCATGAGGATGCCTGTGAAATCATTTATTTTTATGATCATAGTTGTTGTGATATATTTACTCCCATATTCGATCATGATGTTGATTCTATCGTTGTTGATATTTCAAAGCCACATGTTTATTATGACCTATCTATCGATGAAGTCGAAACCCCGCAAGCCGTCAAGGCACTTCAGCCCGAGCTGATGGTTATGTCAGGCCCTCGCTATCCTAAGGTTGGTTTCACTTCCGATTAGGAAATTGTTGAACTACCTAAGGCTCCTCGTCACTCATATTTGTGCATTGAAAATCAATCCAACACATAGGTTTGGCTTCCTCCACTCGAATCACATGGTCTCATCGCTTATGCATTGGTGGAATATTACACAATAAGAACACTTGCGAGAGATAAGTTATCTCTTTTTTATCATGTTTTATTGCATGTCATAATCAAGAGAGTGTATAAGCTTAACATCTGCATGCAGTCTATCACAACACCATGGTAAGTCCACATTATGCATGTTGCGCACTTTCACTTTTTTCTTTTCTATGGACACATTTAAACTCGAAGTGTTTTTGTCTTCATTGTCATATCTTTCATGTTTTCTAGTTCACTCAACTACACTGTTCGTGAACCATAACTTCACCAACATGGGTCAACAAATGTGTTGGTTGCTGCATTAGAAATATTACTTCACGTGATTAGACCCACGCACCGTTAGCTTAGGAGTAGAAGTAGGAGTGGGAGTAGTATTTGCTTTGTGTTTTGTTTTCTTGCATGCATGTTTTCTTTCTTACTTTGTTTGTTTGTTTTCTTTCCTACTTGCTTTGCTTACTTTCCTTACTTTGCATTTACTTCTACTATTTTCTCTTTCGTTAGTTTGCTTTTTTTTGCCCATAGGTTAGTTTCACATGAAACCGTCTACGACTCTTGGAACAAGCAAGGTAAAGTACAAGGGAACTTGTACAACTATCGATCATCCTTTTTATTTATGCGGAACTTGTTGTCTTAAGTCAATGATACACCAATGGAAAATAGGTTTTGTTCGAAGTGAACCTTGGTGAAAACACAACGCTTGCACACTAACTAGTACTACCTACTCTAATCGATTGTTTTTGGGTTAACCCTTGTTAGCTCAGTCAAGTAGAGTAAGGTGAGGGGGAAAACCTTAACCAATATGTCAGAGGTATATTTAAAATAATTCTCTGAAGGAACAACCTATTTTGTTCTCAATAAGTTGGGATCCCTCTTCCTCCTCTAAAATAAATAAGTGTTATGCACAGTTCGTGAAAAAATGGAAAATGAAAAAAATGAAAATGTGAAAATTTTTGAAAAAATGAATAAGGAAAAAGAAGAGAAAGGATTCCTATGTAGAGAGGTGATGCAAGTAACTCTGTTGGGGTACCGACCAGGCTCGCTGGCATCAAAGCGATGCTTGTGCTCCTACGTGATTCTGTTGGGGTATTGTTCAGGCCTACTGGCAACAAAGCAACAGTAGAGATTAAACTTAAACTTGGACAATTATATTTCTTATGTACCAATATACCCCTCATCCCCAATCGAAACAACTGTGTTGACTTTGCTTGGAATGTGTGTTGACCAATCAAGAGCATGGAAGGTGCTACATCTTTCACTCAAACTAGTGTGGAAATGCTATAGGGATGAATGCACAGGTGATTATGGTGGAAATACCCTCAAGGATCTTCCCAGGATCCTTGGCAGACAGTTAGATTAGCTGCAGTTGGCATAGAGATACATGTACATATCAGTGTTAGTGAAATGATAATCAATGCAAGAAGGGAGATTGTTACCTAGGATCTTGGTATGGTGTTGTTGGAGAACTCAAAGTAGCGGAGCGAAAGACCTCTCGGATAACTCCTAGATCAATACCTGCACATAGACAATATGAGGCATGATATCACATCATATAAGCTTGATAATCAATACAATAATACATAAGGATATATAACTACACATACCTAAGTTACTCATAATCAATAGTGTTGCATAAACATGTAAATAAATCATAATACCAACACCATGGAGTAGACAACACAACTACAGGTCTATATTAGTGATAGGAAAGAGTGATTACAACCATCAATTACATCAAACTTCCCTTACTCCTCTAGCTCCTCTCTCTCTCTCTTCTTAACCTCTTGATGAGCCAATGTCTAATGCAAAGCTTTGACAGTCAATAGGCAATCCTTTCAATACTTTCGACCTCCTTTCACAATGCCCCAAGCCTCAAATATATAACATGCGAGGAAAAGCCTTGCCAATTCTTTCATGAGTTCTTTTGTGCAAAAGCTGAGATGTTTCCATGCTTTATTGCTCTTTCCTTGTTTGTTAGACTTTGTTAGGAATTGTAATTCCTCAAACAAGTCGAATTTGGATGTTTCCCTACTTTATGGGATGACATATGAGTGAATATAGGGATATTATTCGATCAACCCACTCCTTTGACCTCCAAAAACTCACTAAAGTTGATTAATGTTGCCCCCAAGGCAACACAAAGAGTTACCTTAGGGACAAATGCACCTGTTTCATGGCTAGGAAGCTTTATAAAGTACCTTACTAGTTCTTGGGGAGCATTAGCTTGGAAAATAGGCCTGTGAACTTGGTCAATATTTCAGTCATCTTGTCTTTCTCATGTGAGCTAATGAGGAGGTAATTTTCTTGTATAACAAATGTCCCCTAAAGTGTGAGATCAGAGGTGAAGAGGATGGCCAAAATACTTTATAACTGTCATATCTAGAAAAAAGAGAGAGAGGATCGGAGCTTCGGGACTACGGGAAATTTGATACAACCAGATATATACAAAATCTAAAATCATGTCTTGAGTGAGGCATTCCCACATTCAGTACCTATGTATGAGTGATTTCTCAACAAAGAGATATCACGATTATGTCCACCAATAAGAACAATGTAGAACTTGAGTCATAATAGGATCATCCTAATGATCTGTCTCCAAAAAATAATATATGCAGCTTAGGAGAGGATAAAAGGCTGAGTGATGTAAGCCTCTACCCAAAGTCTTGATCACCAATTCATCTTAACAACATATTTCAATACATGTGAATAAAGGCGTTGAGGTCGAACATGTACGAGATTGTTTGATTACCAATCAATAATGAAAACTATTAACAGATGTGAGGAGGGGTACCGATAATGATGATGGTCTCCAAGATGTGCAGTACAATCTAGCGAGTGTGAAAAATGTTATTGTCATAGAACACTAGTAGAATCGTTCAACCAGGAGATAATAATGAAAACCCCTTATCAAACACAAGGTAACATGCCAATAATGTCTATAAGTTCCAAGGAACAGATGTGTTTCTGGATCTGCTTCCTAGATAGAGTGTTGAAGTCGATAGAAAGAGACCTGTTGAAAGGTAGGAAATAATGCGTCCTACATCACTCGACACGAAACGAGACAAGAATGATTGTTTTTTGAAGAATATTTTGAGCATTGGGTCAAATCCACAGAGGGCATGGTTGAAGTATATGTTTGATGGTTTGATGGAGGAAATAGAGGTTAAAGGGATCCCTTAAACAATATAAGGCATGACACAAATGTTTTAACCAAGAAACACTAGACTCATGAACACCAAAGAGTGTTAGGATACAGAGATGCAAGAACATCGGGGTATATAGGTTAAACTCATAGGATGGTAATGTTCATTTTGAGAGGCAATGATAAAGAAGGTTTGCTGAGGGAGTGCCATGTTCAAGGGAATGATTACTGCAAAAAAATTCTTTCCAAAATATTGATATAAAGAAATTATGTTGTCCAATTTTCCCCATCTAATTAAATTAATGAGTCTAGACGGGTAAACTCGGTGGTATTTTCATATTTCGAGAGTCTGAAAAGATCATAAGGAGTGACTCTAGGGGGGTCCCTTTGTCATAGTTGTTAATTGGGTGAAACAAAGGTTTAATAGTATACCCAACATGGTTCCTTTTCCATAAGTCAGTCTGTTGATTCCGAATAAAGTGATAAACATATGCTCAATAGACATTTGCCTCATTTTTTTACGAGTATGAGGGGACAGAGTAAAATTGATATTCGTCTTGAAATTTTAATGAGTCATGAGACGAAAAACTCAATAGATCTTCATTAAATTTTAACAAGTCAAATGAAGAAAACTTGAGGTATCTTTTTCAGTTTAATGAGCGAGGAAAAAGAGATAAAAGAAATGCTCATGCCTTCTTCATAGATTTAATGAGCCTAAAGAAGGGAAAAACTTGGGGTATCTTTTTCAGTTTAATGAGCAAAGAAAAAGAGGTAAAAGAACTGATCATGCCTTCTTCATAGATTTAATGAGCCCGAAGAAGGGAAAAACTCAGGGATTTTTAAATTTAATAGCAAGAAAGAGTCCCAAAAAGGAAAGCACTCATATCATTGTTGTAGAAGTTTTACGATCCCGATGACGAAAACTCAGGGTTTTTTCAATTTTACAAATGAGAAAAAGTTCCTCAAAAGAATGCTCGAATCTTCCACATAAGATTTTAACAAGCCAGAAGAAGTAACTCGAGGTTTTTTCAATTTTAGGGGCAAGAAAACTCCCTAAAAAGAACGATCAGACTATATTTTTCAGTTTAATGAGCTAGAAAAAGAAAAAAAAAAGTTGCTCGGATCATCTTCATAATATTTTAACGACCCTGAAGAAGTATCTCAAGGATTTTTCAGTTCAAGAGCAAGAAAAAGTCCCAAAAAATAACACGCTCATATCTTCTTTGTAGTAGTTTAACGAGCCCAAAGAAGGAGACTCAAGGCTTTTCGGATTAATGAGCAAGAAAAATACCATAAAAAGAATGCTTGACACTTCTTGGTCTCATTATTGACAATATAAGGGTATATTCCATGCATTTCTTCATAAGACCAAGGGAAAACATTGTAGCAATCCTTAAAAGGATAGGTGAAACTCACAATTTCCTCAGGATTGCAGTCGGCTCCAATTTGAATATTTTCCACAATGCCCATCTTGAATAAGATATCAATGAACATTATCTTTAAAATATTTCCCATGTTCCCTTTCAAATCCAAAGTTTGGACATTTTTATATCTCTAGGAATGATCTCAGGTGGTTCAAAGGACAATTTTTGTATAAGGGTCGCATCCGAATCAGGTATCAAAATGTGATGGTGAGAGTTTTCCCAAGGTCGCTCCTCTAAAGAGATGATCTCTTGAATAAGTTCATCCATAGGTGGGACTTCATCGAGGAGATCATTAGAAGGATTCGTGATGGGAGCAGTTTGCCAAGGCCGCTCCTCTAAACACATGATCTCTCAAATAACTTGGTCCGAAGTTAGGACTTAATTGAGGAGATCGTTAGAGGGAGAATTTTTCGGAGAGGAGATGGCACTGTTGGTCATGACCAAAGTGACCGAAGAATCACATGCAGACTAAATGGCTTGATAGACCATTTCGATTGGTGAGAACGACATTTATTATCCATAAGAGTCAATGTCTGAAGGGGTTGGGAGGATCCAGGGATGAGATGGGTTATGAGGAATATATGAGACCATAGAAACTATCTGTGGAACCATGGGCAATGGGAGAGGAAAACAACCCATCAGGGAAGAACCCTTTAAAAGACTGGTACCGATACTGACATAAGAGTCAGGTATGCCACCCACTAAAGGTACAGTTCCGCTAGGAAATGAGGAGTAATCTAGGGTGCAAAAGGACAGTTGGTCCACTGTGACAATTCTCCCATCCAATGGAAAGAGGATGAGGCAGAAAAATGAAGACATAATGGCAATCATGGCATAAGTCCAACTGCGGCCCAAAAGTAGATTATAGTTGAGTTTACGATCTACAACTTCAATGTCCACCATTATCGTTTTCCAACTCAGAGTGATGTGGTAGTTGGCAATGTAACCTTTTGGGATGAATGTATGGCCATTGAATGCTTCAAGGGAATTCGACGACAGAGATTGGGTTGAAGAAGCCAAGGTGAGCTAACATGAATTAGAAATGACGCAGGTTGAAGAGCCTTCGTTAATGACAGTTCTATGTACCCTTCGTCCTTTTGGCCGATTTTAAGGTTATAGAAATCATCGATGACAGTAATCCATACCCCGTGCTCTTGGGAATTGACTGGGACATTAATATTAATGGGGTCATCAATTTGAAGAAAAGGACAATGTTGTTTGAAAGAAAATCACTTTGGGTTGTAGCACTGTTGGACCCTGCAAAAGGGGTGCGATATACTGAACTAGTCCACGATTATGAAGGAAGTGATGATGAACTGGATCAAATTCTACAAAATAACAGCGTGAGATCAGCATTGGATCAATCCGATGGCAGATGGGAGGATTTCATGGGATCGGGAGAGTTCCCGCACCTTTGATTCATATGAGGAGTTAGAACATTGGCAGAATCACTTGCATGAAGCATCTACATTGCGATGCAATATGATGACGAATTCATTGCGCTATGTTTCGTCGGAGGTAAGGAAATTACCCTATTATGATGGCTTAACTAATGTTGATCTTTTTTTGGATGAATTTGACCACGAAGTGCCTGAGGTTCACTGATTCCAAGCATTAGAGTTGGAGTTGCATGCTACCCCTGCATGATTATGGGGTACACATAAGGATAGTTCTGCTGGATGGAGAGATTAACGAAGAATGATGAGGCTACGGTTTGGGTGTGCTAACACTAGAATGAGTGAGAAATATAATGGAAGGGACAATCCGCGTATTCACCTAGAAAAATGGACTAAAACATGGGGAACAGAACCATAGCTAGAGTGGGTAGACATATTTTACCATACTTTGGATACAATTCCCATGAACTAGTACCTAGAAATGGAGCTCTGCCATGGCACCATGGAATGGGATATATTGAAGGAAGGCTTCTTATTGACCTTCAGCTTTGAAGATGGCTTCAAAAGCATCGATGAAGCACTATAAGAGATTAAGGCAGTTATCTTCAGAACATCACAAGAATCTATGGAATGGATCCAACTAGACTGGAGCACCCAGCTGTGCCATGCGCTGGAATGCTATAATGTGACCACTGAAGAGGAAGATGAAGATCCAAGAAACATTAATATTCTAGAGGCAGAAGGGCATCGCGAAGTCGAAGGCCCACAAATAGAAAATCTGGACATTTCTGCACAGTTGAAGAAAATAAAAGTAAACATTGGCACTGGAGCAGAACCAAAGTTCGCGAAGATTGGAGATTATTGGGACGACGCTACCATGGAAAAAGTTGTTGAGTTACTCCGTGAATAACAGGATATCTTCCCTACTAAGTTTTCAGATTTGAAGGGCATAGTTGGTGATCTAGGCATTATAAAGATCACTCTGAAGCTAGATGCGAAGACTATTAAAAAGAGGTTGTATCACCTTAATCCTAAATACAAGAAAAAGGTTTACCAAGAGCTAGATAAGATGATGGAGGCAGGCATCATAGGACCAGTTGAGGAATCTGATTGGGTGAGCCCGATGGTGGTTTAGGAGAAGAAAAAAAAAGGTGAAATAAGGATTTGTGTAGATATGCGGAAGCTTAATGATGCGTGTGTTCATGACCCATTTCCAACACCGTTTACAGATGAAGTGTTGGACAATGTTGGAGGGAAGGAGGTGTATTCCTTTACTGATGGGGTTTTTTGGTATCATCAGATTAAGATCACACTTGAGGATAGGAGCAAAACGACCTTCACGACAAAATGGGGTTGTTTTCAGTACATTGTAATGCCGTTTGGAATTAAGAATTTTCCTGCGATAGTTTCTCGTGTAGTCATATCAACATTCAAGGAGTTCATTCATAAGTTATTTATAGTATACTTTGATCACTAGACAGTGTTTGGATTAGTGAAACGCCATGTAGGAGGTCCATGCCTGATGTTGGATAGATGTCACAGATACTAGATCACACTGAACTTGAAGAAATTCATATTATGTGTTCCATTTGGGATCTTGTTGGGTCACGTGGTGTGCAAGCAAGGATTGATGGTGGACCCTACAAATATTATAGTAATTGTGAATGTGGAGGCCCCAAGGAACGTCAAGCAGTTGTGTGCGATGTTAGCTACCTATACCAATAGGTTTCATATTTCATGATTGGCAATGAAAAGATCCAAATATGCTCTGCTTTGATGATGCAAAGATCACATATTTCCATAAGATTACAATCTGTGCTTATAGCTTGATGGGGACTCAATTTTGATGGATGGTCCAACAGTCTAACCTGGATCATGCCATGTTTTGAATTTTTAGTTGTAGAATAGAGAAGGAAGTCTGTCCAAACTGTTTAATCTTGGCAGACAAATAGTTCAGGTAGAGAAGAAAAGGCTCCCAACAGCTTAATCTGGGACCTTGGAAGAAATAAGGGTAGAAGTAGATAGAAAAACAAAAGAAAAAACCAAAGAAAAGAAAAGGCAAGTAAGGGTCTGCAAGCCTAAGTGCACCCTCCAAGAAGAAACAAAAAATGCTAGGCAAAGTAGCTGGGTAAGTAGATGGGGTTTTCAGAAGTGGTATTCATTTCAGATTTAACCTTGATGGTCAAGATGAGAAAAGAAAAACAAAGAAGCATGTCTAACTTCCCAAATTATCCCTTTTCCCACTCATTACTAACATCCCCTTATCAATTGAATTACTTAGAAAAACTTGAGGTTTGATGGTGGTTTTATTCATTGAAAAGCCACATTTCTTGTCTAAAAATCCTTTTCATTTTCATCTACTCCCTGAACTAAGTAAGTTTCAAGTAAACTTAGTGATTTTTCCCCTTCATTCACATATTCCCCCATATTAACTCTAACTCTATTATGTAATTCCCATATGTTACCCTTTCCCTAGTATTATTAACACCATGGTGTATAAAACCCCAAGCGTTCTATAAATATCCTCCTTTTAGCATTATAGCTAAATATGTCTGTCTAAAGGGAGACTTTAGTCCACCTGGGACTGTGGTCAACCCTGTCCTGGGGCTGCTCTAACCTCTGGTTATGAGAAACAACCTTTCCCCTAAGCTCTCACCTTCCCTCTGCTCACAAAAACCCAAAAAATCCCCAAAAAACCTTGCTAAAAACCTCTTCTGTCCCTTTAACCCGCTTCATTGGCAAAAATACTCTAAAAACCCACTTTTTTCCTTTATCCAAAGTATAAGCACCGGGCGCATTTTGGCAAAAAATATTCATAAAAAACCCATTTCTATGCTATCCAATGGTTCGGGCGCTATATTGGTTTTATTTGAAAATACATTAAAAAAACATCGAAATCCTTCATACCCCAATGGTCTTCCGCTAAGCGCGCATCCCAAAAAATATATTTTTTAAATCCCGCCCCCCTTCCGTATCGCTCGATCACTTCATCAACCCGTCAACAGTCCGATCGAGCGCCTCTGATCGAACGGCCCTTATGCATATCGGGTTGGTCCCGACGCCCGAAAGTTAGTACCCGAGAAACTGACGAAGGGTTACGTCAGTCCTCGGCCACGCGTCACCTTCTCAGTCTCTCGGGTCGGCCTCTGACAAAACCGGGGCCGTATCACAAGCGGTCCGAGAAAACCGTTACCACTGTTTCACTTACCGCCCGGTTTTGCTGGTCCCATGTCATGCCCACGTCAGAGCCACGTCGCTGCCACCCCGCCGTCGCATCGCCTCATTTGTCCGTCCCTTCGCTGACATATCCGCCACTTTAGCATATCCGTGGACCAACTAGGACCTGCCACATCACCGGTGACATCATGCTGACGTCATCCGACTCCGACCCCACCCGATGATGTCATGCTAACGTCATCCCAAAAAGGCGCCAATATGACAAAAATCCATATATTGGCCAAAATTTCGTGTTTTTTCTACTTTTGCCGAAAGAGACTGTTGTTGTTCCTGCATGTATTTGACGACCATACCAGCGCCAACCTGCACAGCTCAACTCTGAAACCGCGGGCGCCTCCGTCGTACCTACATTTGCAACTGTCATTGGCAATCCGCAAGGTATTTCTCGAAATTATTCTCTGCACCTGGTTTTTATCCAAATTTCTACAAACAAACTGTTAAGGGAGTGTTAAAACACTGAATTCAGCATCTGGTATCCAGTAACCTGTACCTGTTTCCCTCTGGCAAGGCAACAAACAGTTTACAAAACCTTCATTTGACTTAATCAACCTGAATTCACAGGTAGCTCGCGCAATCGTGAGCTAGAAACCTCTGCTGGCTAAATTCACCATATAAAAGTTCTGGTCAGCCCTGCTATGTGTTTTCATCAATCCGTTAAACAGTATTTCAATTGCTGTGTGCTCAATTCACCCTCTGGTCCTTAAAATTCACACTTCCATTGTAAGAAATCACCTCTGTGCTGTCCTGCTTACATCAACCAGTTCACCTGCAAGTCAGAAGCTTAGTAGACCATGGAAACTCCAATTGCACTGAACATCAAGCCTCTCAATACCCCTCAAAGGGAGTTAGAATGGAAGGCCCTGGGAGATGTGTATTATCAGATGTTAGACTATTTTCCATTAGGCTCTAAATATAATATCTAGATGCTAAATGAGTTGAAAGCCCAGCACCTTAGTGGAGCTGATATCCTAGGGATTTGGGACTCAAACTTGCCCATCTACAACCTCCCTCAGGTAAATCCTATGCCAAAATTGATCCACAGATGCCAGGAGTGCTATGATCCATGCCAAAGAGCTGTTCTCAGCCCCACAGGGTCAATTCTGTTCCATATCACCCCAGAGAGCATAAATGAGATGCTGCATTTCCACACTGCAAAACCATTGACCCCCCTCTCCATGCAGAACTTGATAAAGAAGGGGACTAAGTTGTCAAATGACCAGATCATCAAAATCAATCAGCTGTTCATACAACCAAGCTCTGAAGCCATCAGAACTCCTCCTATTGGATATGCATACTTAAATGAATTGGGCAGAATGCTGGTGGATTTGATCAGCTATGTCCTAGGGTTCAGGGGAGTGGAGGATGTGGATGATAGTATAATGGAAATGTTGTCTATATTCTCTCCTGGAAAGCCTCCAGCTGTACATTATGACTATGCCACATATATTGCAGATAGGATCCATGACCAGCTGATGAATCTGCAAAGGGAAAGATTGTTCAGATACACTTCATACATTTACCATCTATTCTTGTTTTATCAACTAGACAGCTTCCTCATTCCCCTAAAGCAAGTTAATGCCCAGGGGAATCCAAGGTCAGTTGTGTTTTGGACTTCAGTTTTTCATTGCACCTCTGTATCAGCATACACATACTGTGAGTTCATAGACTTGTTCATACATCCAGCTATGACATTATTGTATGGTGTTTCTCCTCCAAGGATGACTGATGACATGAGGAGAGTTCTCCATCTCTCCAAAACTTACAGCATTGGTAATTGGTACTTTTACCAACACCACACAGTAATCAGAGTATATGGCTGTGAGTTGAAGCCTTATAGGCTGCCAAGGTATGTCCCAATGAGACTTTTTGCCCTAGAATACTTCAGGCAATTTGGAAATGCCGACTACCTCCACTTCCAAAGCAAGAACAAGAAGGCACAGTTGAAGGTAAGGAGCCAGCTGGGCCCTTTCCTATATAACAAAAGAGAGGAGGGATGGAAAGAGGCAGATAGGATCCTAGAGGCCCTCAAACTGCAAACTAGTTTTGAATGGATACCCTATGACCCCAATCATTTTGTTTCCCTCAGGAGGATAAAATACAAATTGGGTACCTATGCACATATGAGGCTGCCTGAGATCGAGCAGTATGCCAATGCATTGAGCTGGAAAAAGGGCACCCTAGAAGAGGAAATTACTAGTGAAGAGCTGCTAGAAAGAGAGGCTAGAAATATTCAAAAAGAAGCTGACTTGGAAACTTGTGGACAGGTTCCTCTCTCATATCAAAGACAACTTGGAGAAGCTGCCTCATCTTCAACAACACATCAGCAAGCTGCCATGAATAATCCACGGACATCCAGCAAAGGCAAAGAAAAGCAGATGGAACAGCCACCTCCTATGACTGAAGAGCAAATGGAAACACTAGTGCAACAACAAGAAGAAATGATGCAGCAGGAAGTGCAGCAACAAACACAACACCAACAGCAAGAAGAACAAAGACAGGAGCAGCCTATCCAGCAAGAGCAAACAGTGGAAGCCCCTAAATCCACTGAACAAACTGTGCCTCCAAGGCAAGAAACTTCAGCTGAGGCATCAATCCTCCAAACTCCACAAAAGGAGGATACAAGCAGGAAAAGGGACAGAGAGACTCCCCTTACAACATCAACAACTTATGGGGAGAAAAGATAGAGAATCAATCCCTTCTCAGAGGAAGAAATGCCAATGGGACAGTATTTTTGTATGGTCCCACCCAGCAGGGAAACATCAGCAAGTTCCTTTCAACAGGAACAGGACAGAGCAATGGGAGGGGAAGTGAGTTCCTCAAGTCAGCAAAGGGAAGGTGGACTCAGCATTAAACAGCAGTTCATCGACATTAAGAGGAGAAATGAGCCCATCAAAATACAGCTGTATAACCATTTGTTGAACATGGCTCCCACCAATCAACAAAGACTCATGTCTGCATATGATGTGCAGGAAGGCAAAATGATCATGAGTCATTTTATGCCAACAGCATTGCAGCCCCAATTTGCCTCTGACTACTTGAGGACCAACCTTGAGGTCCTTGCCAAGGATATCCACCCAATGGACAAAATAGAACTGCATAAGCAAACGGGGGAGATGGTGTATGCCTCCTTGACAGACAAAACATTTGATAACTATAGGCTAGAGAATAGCCTTAACAACACAGCTGCTCAGCTTGAGTTGGAGAAAGCATCCTCTCAAGCAAAGGACAACAGAATTAGGTCCTTAGAAGACATCATCATAGAGATTGGGCATGATCCCAAAGATATCAAGGGCATACAAGAGATATTAAAGTTAAGGGATGCAGACATGGCAGCTTTGAGGAGAAAGATCAAACTCCCAGTCACAATTCACCCCCAAATAGATGAAGTAGCTCAACAAAGGCATGATAAAGATGCCACAGCTCTACTGGTGACTCTCTATAAACAGCTTATGCAGACACAAGAGAAGCTGGGAGAATCAGAGGCTGCACAGGCAGCATTACAGGCAACCTTGAAACAAAGAGAAGAAGGCCAGACCTCTCAGCCTCCTCCTCAAATCATTAATCTTGAGGAAACTGCTCCCATTATTACTCCTCCTCCTCAGCAGACTGATCAAGCAGCACCTTCTACGACAGCTGCACCAACAACAGAGCAGACTCATAGTCTGGATATGCAGAAGCTTCAAAATGAGATTCAAGTCCTGGAAGCTCAAATGTTAGAGCTTAATCAAGCCAAAGAATCTTTGGCTAAAGTAAATGAAAGGTATGATAAGAGCAAACAGAATGTGGCTGAGAAAGAAAGAGATATAAAAGCTCTCAAAAAGAGAATAACTGAGCTTGAGAAAGAGCTCACACTTGATAAGGTGACAGCAGAGCTCAAAATAGTCCTATGGGCCAATATTGGCCAGTCCATTACTGATCAGTGGCAATTCATTGAGACCATAGATGAGCAGTCAGCGCTCATTACAAAGGCAAATAGGGAGATACACAGAGCAAGAGCAAGCCTTGGCAACATGCCTGATGCTGCCAATAGGATGATCAACATATTAAATAACAGGACAAGCTCTCAACTGACCACCATGGGAATTGCTAACAGGACTGAGACAATCTCAATGGTTAAAAGGGTCTTGACATTAAGAAACCTAGTTGGAACATTAGAAAGGAGAAGCCAAGATATGCAGACCGAAATCAACAGGTTCATGGACAGGTTTCAGGTATTACAAAACAGAGGCCTCCCCAGCATAGTAAGCAGTGTGGGAAGACTGCTTACCCATGAAAATTATGCTAAAAGGGTCAATGCCTTTGCTGCAAGTCAAATTGCAGGACAGCCCAGCACTTCAGCAGAATCAGGGCCAGCATCAGGGCAGACTCTCTACAATAGGGTGGAAAACCTGTTCTTCATCATGAACGAGATCACTCATCTGTTCGATGTGCCTCCAAATTTCTATAAATATACAGAAGCAGATGAAACCATAGAGGCAATTGTGAAGCACCAATTGCCCACACAGGAAGTCTGGAATAGATTGACACAGCTAATATTATCAAGCCAGAACCTGTAATGTCAAGTTTTTCAAATTTATAAGTGATCATACACAGGGAAAATTTTGGTAGATAAGCATACAAAGAAAGGATGAAAGGCTGAGCCAACTCAGCAAGGCTATTCGGTCACCACAGCAACAAGCACAGTCACAGGTGGCAGGGCCGAGAAAATACAGCGCAGCAAACGTAAAGGCACATTGTCCAGCATTAAAGCAAAGCGTTCCAATCGACTCAGTGACCTCCAAAGGTCAAAATATCCTCTGACAGACTTAAAGAGCAGTTATGTTGCATTCAAAGCTGTAATAACTTCTTTTCTACTTTTCTGTACGAAGTAATGAAGATATTTCTCTCTCAGATGACTCAATGCCTGAGATATTTTGTATAAACATTTCTATAAAGTCCCCTTCGCATGAGTTTGCAAGGGGTTGTTGTTGATTTCATTTCTATATCTCTGTTGCTGTACAACTCTCAGACAAATAATACAAAAGGTGGATGGAATTTCCAAAGCTCTGTGTTCCTTGATGCACTGTGGTGGCTGGCTGAATGTTATAGGATTCCTGCATGTTTCATAACACAATAAGTCTCCTTTAAAACTCTGTGTTATATGTTTTCTAGTCTTTCATTTTCTTTCATGTTTGCGAGTTTTACACTTAATGGCAAAGTAAAAGAATAGTTCCAGGATTTAATCACAGATTACCCTGAACTCAATCTGAGCTGTTATAAATGTTTTCTTCAGATACAGTAAATAAGGTGTAATTCTTAATTGCTACACTTTCAAGCTATATCTCTCACTGTGATAAATATTTTCAGGAATTCAAGTTTGCTCCTGAAGCATCTATCTCTTTCCCACACCCCAACTTAGTGGAAAATTCTTGAATGCTTTTCACTGGTTGTTCACTTGTCACCATCATAATCTAACTTTGTTATATGAAGTATTTAAATGGCCCTGTAGTTTCAGTAAATCATCTCAAGGTGTCTAAACACTTGTAGCCACAGACTCCATTTCCCAATGAAATAAACTCATCTGCAGATTGCACACTTCAAGTACAGAAAAATATCCCTCAACCAAAGCATAAAACTAAACACCCTCATTTCATAGCTAGCCTAAAATCTCCACAAAACAGAGACAAATTATAAAGAGAGAGCCCTCTCTGATTACAGTGTGGCTAGGCACTGTAATCCAAAGATTGGTTAGTGGTTACCCCGGCCGTATTCCCTTAGAGTCAAAGGGAACAACCTGGGTGTTAACATAATTGGCGACTCCGCTGGGGAACTCCTTAAGGTTTTCCAATTTCCATACATCTCTCAAAGATGCAAATCAAGCCTGAAAATTAGTCAGGAAGCCTTCAAAACTATTTCTGTATCACATTGACAGCTTTAGGGAAGAGCTTTTTCAGTGAGTCTTCATCTCAGCTTTGGAATATATATAGCCATTCCAAAATCTTTATCCAGTCCTTGCAGATATAAAAGCTTCCTATAAAATCCTAAAAAACAGTTAGAAGCTGGCTCCCAAGAAAAATCCACGCCATACTAGGGCAAATCCTGACCCTAATCCACCCATCATTGTTGATAATCCAAATACCATCCCTAGAAACATCAGGAGGCAGCAAAGGCAGGAGCAGCCTGCTGATTTAACCTCAGATTCAGATCATCCCAGCCTTATCTCTACCCCATGCAAGGTTCTTTTCCGGTCTACCCCTAGTTCCCCTAGTTCACCATCCACATCTCAAAGTCCTCCTCTCACATCTTCATCCACTGCACATATCCCCTTGACCAACACTCTAGGTTCACCCCTACTTATCACCCCAGTGATACCCACTGTTTCTATTATCCCAGCTGCCCCTGTTAATCCTCTAAACCTTGTAAATATGGCTAACAGGTATGCACCCTTGCAGATACCAGCTAATGCTGCAGCTCTACCCCAAGATTACCAGACCAAAATCTCGTATTTTGACTCCAATGGCCCTCTAACAGCTGTCCAGCATGCCAAAAGGATGCAAGACCATTTTGAGACTTATGAAATAGATGATGACAGTGTGAGGATGAGGATGTTTGTTCAAAGCCTAACTGGGGATGTAAGAACTTGGTTTAGATCCCTGAATGCAAACTCCATCACAACTCCTGATGAATTGTATCAAGCCTTTACTAGTAGATGAGAGAAGAAGAAAGATCCTCTGCACATACTTGGGGAATATGACACTATCAAAAGAGGTCCCCAAGAGACTGTTTTGGAGTATTGTGCAAGATTTAACAATGTATATAACGCGATTCCACAAAATTTAAGACCTCCTCCTGATTTAGCCTTGTACAAATTCCCTGATGGTTTTGACCCTGACATGGCCTATCAGTTGAAGGAAAGAGATCCTCAATCCCTTGCAGAGGCCCAAAGGGTTGCTGTTACAGTGGAAGCCAACCCAATTGTCAAAAGAAACAGGGCAAGGTTGGAAAAGAGGACTGCTTTCAAAGAGGAACCCTCTGCCTTTGATCAAAAGCTAGATGCAATTCTCACTGGAATGAAAAAATTGGGTGATAGAGTGGAATCGGTTGAAAGAAAATCATCATGGGAAGCACCACAAAACAACCCTCCTAGGAATCCAAATTTTAGGAGAACTCAAAACCCAGGCATTGGTAAACCCAGTGCTGATCAAGACATAAGACCCCCTTTCCAAGAAAATTATGCACAAACTTCCACATCAACAGAGCCCAATGAAGATCCTGAGATTAATTTAATGGGTCTAGATGGTGAAAGTCAAGTTTTCCTAACACAAGAAGATCATGAGGATGATGAAATCAAACTGTTCCAAACTAAATCAGGTGAATCCTTCGACTTTAAACAAGGCTATGACACCGCTGTTTATGAGGTCCATAAACAATACAAGCTGAGGAGCAGAACTGTGAATGTAAACCAGCCTGAAAAGATAAAGGATAATCAGCAGCCTGAAAGAGTCATAGTCACAGAGCCTAATGACAAAACAAATTCACCTGCAGAAGAAGTGATTATTGTAGAGATCACTGAACCACTGTCCTTAAAACAGCAGCCTGTGGCCACTTCACCTTCTTAGCCTAATTTGAATGTTGCTCCCCAAGAGAGGAGTAAAAGAGGCAAGTCCCAAAGTCAAGATAAAAATCAAGAAGAAGATTTAATGAGCAAGGAAAGGACTGTTATCCATAACCCCAAGACCCAATCTGAAAAACCTTTTGACCTAGAAACTGAAATTGGCAAACTAAAAATAGCAATCCCTCTCTCAGAACTAGCCAAGCATGACATCTATAAACTACAAATTAAGAAGTCCCTTCAACTCACTAGCAACAAAGATGATGTCAATGTGCTGGATGACACCCCAGAACTCCTGTTTGGCCCAGAAGTGGATGGAAAAACGGTAGTCACAGGGGTATTACCTTTCTATGTCAGTTTACATATTCATGATAAAATATTACATAATGCAATGTTTGATTCAGGTGCCTCTCACAATCTCATGCCAAAAGCAGTCATGGAGAGATTGAATCTAGACATAACAAGACCATACAAGGACCTGTTTTCCTTTGACTCCAGCCAAGTCAAGTGTCTAGGTCTCATAAAAGATTTATGTGTGTCTCTGGTTCAATACCCAAACAAGACAATCCTAATGGATGTGGTAGTTGCTGATATTCCACCTAAGTATGGGATGTTGTTATCAAGATCTTGGGGAGCTAAACTCCAAGGTTCCCTGCAATTAGACATGTCATATGCCACCATCTCTGTTTTTGGGCAACCAAAAAGACTGTACAGAGAAACACTCATGAAATACATGGTCAACAGTGAAGAAAAGCCTCAAAACTTTCCCATATATGCTGTCCATTAAGACATAGACTCATACATTCTCTTCAATGACAGCACAACTCCCTCAAAAGGTGAGGTTGAAACCAAGATACTCATACAGGAGGAAGACTCCAATGAAATGACAGTCAATCAAACACTAGATGCTGCTGCTGCCCTAGTTGTTAAGAATATCCAATCAAATGATGAGACTGTCCTAAAATACAAGCCAGATGAAAAACCACAACTTCAACTTGCTTTGCCAGCCCATGACCAGATTGTTAAATCTCCCCCACAACAAGATATTCTATGGTTCCTCGAATTTGATGGCTCAGTCAACAAGTTAGGGGTAGGAGCTGGAGTTTGGGTACACAACAAAGAAAATAGTCATGCAGAAGGCAGAGCCTATAGATTAAACTTCAGATGTACTAATAATATGGCAGAATATGAAGCTCTTTTACTAGGCCTCAAGTTGGTAAAGTTCTTACAAGCTGCCAGGGTTTCAATCATGGGTGATTCAGATTTAGTTATCCAACAAGTGAAGGGAAATTTTGTCACCAATGACAAAAGACTAAGGACTTATAGGTTTGCTGTTGTTGAGGTACTAAACTTTTTTTCTGAATTCCAAATCACTAAAATTCCTAGAACCCACAATCTGCATGCTCATAGTTTAGCCACATTTGCAAGTACATGCAAGCTGCCTTTTGAGCCCCATCATTGTTTTACAGCTAAGGTAAAACACAGACCCTCCATTCCAAACAATATTAATGATTGGCAAGTATTTGAGGACGACAAGCAAATAAACCATTTTTTAACTCTGCAACAAGAATTTGCAGGATTAAATATTGACACTGATACAGCAAGTCAATCACAAATACTTGATACAGCAAGTCAATCACAAATACTTGATACAGAAAGTCAATCACAAATACTTGATGGAGCAAGTCCATCACAAATACAGTTTCTAAAGATTACTCACCCAATATCACCTAGAACAGCAAAACAAATGCTAAATCCAACTATTTTCAGCAAGGAAAACATTCAACAAATCCAACCAATCAGTTGTGAGGAAGTGGCCAATGCTGAAACTGATATCATAGAGCTGAAAGACAATTTTCTACCAACAGGTCTAACTCCACTAGAGGACATCTTTGATTCAAATGATATTCCCAGAAAACCAAAAATGCAACCCTTAAATGCAGCCATTGAAGAATGCAATATTGGTACAATTGACAAACCCAAAATAATTAAATTGTCTGCATCTTTACCTCCTGACCAAAAGCCTAAATACATTGACCTCTTTAAAGAGTTCCAGGATGTCTTTGCATGGAGTTATGAGGACCTAAAGTCCTATGACACTTCTGTAATCCAGCACATTATCCCTCTCAAACCTGATCAAAAGCCCTTTAAACAAAAATTGAGGAGAATCAATCTTATGCTTCTCCCAGCAATGGAACAAGAAGTACAGAAAATGTTCAAGGCAGGCATCATAGCACCAATCAGATTCTCTGAATGGATCTCCAACTTAGTCCCTACAAGAAAGAAGACTGGTGAAATTAGGCTGTGTGTGGACTTAAGGAATCTGAACCAAGTATCCCTCAAAGACAACTATCCCTTACCCAAGATGGATCACATTCTCCAAAGAGTGGTAGGGGCCTCAAGGATCTCATTACTGGATGGATTTTTAGGCTTCAATCAAATCCTGGTACACCCTAATGATCAAGACAAAACAACATTCACAACCCCATGGGGAACTTTCAAATATGTAAAGATGCCTTTTGGATTGAAAAATGCAGGGGCAACTTTTCAAAGAGCAATGGATATTGCTTTTTCCAAAGAGATTCATGACTTCCTTGTCATTTACCTAGATTACCTTACACCTTTCTCAAAATCAGACCAAGAACATATAAAACATTTGAGACAGATCTTCCTAAAATGCAGAAAATATGGAATTTCCTTGAATCCCAAGAAATCCCTGTTTGGTTTAGAGGAAGGTAAGTTATTGGGCCACATCATTTCTAAAGATGGCATTAGAATTGACCCAGATAGGATACAGGCTATCCTACAAATGCCCCACCCAAGAAATGTCAAAGAGTTGCAAGGTTTCTTGGGAAAAATCAATTTCTTGAGAAGGTTTATCCCAAACTTAGCAGAACTAATCAGATTATTAAATAACATGCTAAAGAAAGATTCAAAAGTCAAATGGGTTGTTGAAGCCAATCAAGCCTTTGAAGGTATAAAGCTGGCCCTCACCCAAACCCCAGTGTTGACAAATCCTCAGTTTGACAGAGAATTTATCATTTTCTCTTTTGCCTCCCAGCATACCATTGCTGCTGTTTTATTGCAAAAAGATGACCAAGGAAATGAGAAGCCAATTGCTTTCTTTAGCAAAGCTCTTAGAGATGCACCTTTAAAGTATCAAATCATGGAAAAGCAAGCTTATGCTTTGGTCAAAGCCATTAAAGACTTTAGGATTTATATCCTTTATTCCCATGTTATAGCATATGTGCCAAGTCCTATTGTCAAAGACATTCTCACCCAAGAAAATTTAGAGGGCAGAAGAGGAAAGTGGATTGCCAACATCTTGGAATTTGATATTGAGATAAAACCTACAAAACTAATAAAAGGGCAAGGCTTGGCCAAATTAATGACAGAAGCAAATTTCCAGGCCTTAGACATCAACCAGCTGGACAGTGAACCGGAGCTGGCGACTCCAAATATCAATGTAGCCTTTGAACAATCCCCTTGGTACTCTGATATATGTTATGTATTGCAAAACCTGTGTGCTCCCCCAGGATTGTCCAGGACTAAATGTAGGTTCTTAAAGATGAAAGCTTCTAAATTATGTGTTATGGATGGAAATTTAGTGTGGAAAAACCATGAAGGAATATTGCTAAACTGCCTAATTGAGAATGAAACTAAATTATGTGTTATGGATGGAAATTTAGTGTGGAAAAACCATGAAGGAATATTGCTAAACTGCCTAATTGAGAATGAAACTAACAATATCATAAAGGAATTTCATGCAGGTGACTGTGGTGGACACTTGTACTGGAAGTCCACTGTGGATAAAATACTAAGGGCTGGTTACTACTGGCCCACCATGTTCTCTGATGTCAAGAAATTCACAACCTCATGTCATAAATGTCAAGTGTTTGAGGGAAAGAGACAGTTGCTGCCACTTCCCTTGAGGCCTATTGCAACAGAAAGACCTTTTCAACAATGGGGCTTGGATTTCATTGGGGAAATTCATCCCTCGTCTTCAGGCCAACATAGATGGATCTTAAAAGCTACAGACTACTTCACCAAGTGGATTGAAGCTGTTCCATGCAGACAAGCAAATGATTCCACTATCATTCAGTTCTTGGAGAACAACATACTGGCTAGATTTGGCTGCCCTGATAAAATAATAACAGACAATGCTGCTGCTTTCAGATCCAAGAAAATGGTGAATTTCTGCCATAAATTTCACATCACCCTGGGCCATTCTACTGCATACTATCCCCAAGGAAATGGCCTTGCTGAGTCATCAAATAAAAGTCTGGTAAACATCATAAAGAAAGTACTAGAAGAGAACAAAAAGAATTGGCATAAGAAGCTTGTGAATGCCCTATGGGCAGATAGACTAACAACCAAAAGATCAATTGGGACCAGCCCATATGAGTTGGTTTATGGATTAGAGGCCAAATTTCCTTCATCACTAGGAGTGCCTGTTATGAAACTTCTTCAAGAAAGCCAAGCTGAACCAAATGATATGCAAAGAAGAATCAATCAAATCATATGTTTACAGCAAACTAGAGACCAAGTTTTCAACAGAGTTCAAGTTCTACAAGAAAAATTAAAGAAGGCTTTTGATAGGAGAACTAAGGCAGAAGATTTCAACATTGGTGACAAAGTCCTTAAGTGGGATTCAAGAAGAGAGGATAAGGGAAAACATGGAAAATTTGATTCCCTTTGGAGAGGACCATTTGCTGTCCAAGCAGTACAAGGAAACAACACTTATTTCCTTAAGAGTCTCAATGAAACTGATTTGGATGAAGGTCCTGTGAATGGCAGGATACTGAAGCACTATTTTGAATATCACCCATAAGTGCAGCCTGAGTTTTCCCTTGTACATATCCAGATGTATATATTATTTTCTGTCAACATGTAAAGATGCAATTTCTCAAAGTTTTCTTAAAACTGCCAGCAAAAGGTAAATAGAATCAGAGGTCTACCAAGAAGAGAAGCACACAATTTTGGCTTTTCAAAGCAGCAAACTTCAAGGTTGGCAAGAGCAGTCAAGGAGCAAGGCAATCTGACCTATTGTTCTTGGTCTTTCAAATGAAAAACCATCCCCATGTGGAGCCACTGTTAGCTACCTATACCAATAGGTTTCATATTTCATGATTGGCAATGAAAAGATCCAAATATGCTCTGCTTTGATGATGCAAAGATCACATATTTCCATAAGATTACAATCTGTGCTTATAGCTTGATGGGGACTCAATTTTGATGGATGGTCCAACAGTCTAACCTGGATCATGCCATGTTTTGAATTTTCAGTTGTAGAATAGAGAAGGAAGTCTGTCCAAACTGTTTAATCTTGGCAGACAAATAGTTCAGGTAGAGAAGAAAAGGCTCCCAACAGCTTAATCTGGGACCTTGGAAGAAATAAGGGTAGAAGTAGATAGAAAAACAAAATAAAAAGCCAAAGAAAAGAAAAGGCAAGTAAGGGTCTGCAAGCCTAAGTGCACCCTCCAAGAAGAAACAAAAAATGCTAGGCAAAGTAGCTGAGTAAGTAGATGGGGTTTTCAGAAGTGGTATTCATTTCAGATTTAACCTTGATGGTCAAGATGAGAAAAGAAAAACAAAGAAGCATGTCTAACTTCCCAAATTATCCCTTTTCCCACTCATTACTAACATCCCCTTATCAATTGAATTACTTAGAAAAACTTGAGGTTTGATGGTGGTTTTATTCATTGAAAAGCCACATTTCTTGTCTAAAAATCCTTTTCATTTTGATCTACTCCCTGAACTAAGTAAGTTTCAAGTAAACTTAGTGATTTTTCCCCTTCATTCACATATTCCCCCATATTAACTCTAACTCTATTATGTAATTCCCATATGTTACCCTTTCCCTAGTATTATTAACACCATGGTGTATAAAACCCCAAGCGTTCTATAAATATCCTCCTTTTAGCATTATAGCTAAATATGTCTGTCTAAAGGGAGACTTTAGTCCACCTGGGACTGTGGTCAACCCTGTCCTGGGGCTGCTCTAACCTCTGGTTATGAGCAACAACCTTTCCCCTAAGCTATCACCTTCCCTCTGCTCACAAAAACCCAAAAAATCCCCAAAAAACCTTGCTAAAAACCTCTTCTGTCCCTTTAACCCGCTTCATTGGCAAAAATACTCTAAAAACCCACTTTTTTCCTTTATCCAAAGTCTAAGCACCGGGCGCATTTTTGCAAAAAATATTCATAAAAAACCCATTTCTATGCTATCCAATGGTTCGGGTGCTATATTGGTTTTATTTGAAAATACATTAAAAAAACATCGAAATCCTTCATACCCCAATGGTCTTCCGCTAAGCGCGCATCCCAAATAATATATTTTTTAAATCCCGCCCCCCTTCCGTATCGCTCGATCACTTCATCAACCCGTCAGCCGTCCGATTGAGCGCCTCTGATCGGACGGCCCTTATGCATATCGGGATGGTCCCGACACCCGAAAGTTAGTACCCGAGAAACTGACGAAGGGTTACGTTAGTCCTCGGCCACGCGTCACCTTCTCAGTCTCTCGGGTCGGCCTCTGACAAAACTGGGGCTGTATCGCAAGCGGTCCGAGAAAACCGTTACCACTGTTTCACTTACCGACCGGTTTTGCTGGTCCCATGTCATGCCCACGTCAGAGCCACGTCGCTGCCACCCTGCCGTCGCATCGCCTCATTCGTCCGTCCCTTCGCTGACATATCCGCCACTTCAGCATATCCGTGGACCAACCAGGACCTGCCACATCACCGGTGACGTCATGCTGACGTCATCCGACTCCGACCCCACCCGATGACGTCATGCTGACGTCATCCCAAAAAGGCGCCAATATGACAAAAATCCATATATTGGCCAAAATTTCGTGTTTTTTCTACTTTTGCCGAAAGAGACTGTTGTTGTTCCTGCATGTATTTGACGACCATACCAGCGCCAACCTGCACAGCTCGACTCTGAAACCGCGGGCGCCTCCGTCGTACCTACATTTGCAACTGTCATTGGCAATCCGCAAGGTATTTCTCGAAATTATTCTCTGCACATGTTTTTTATCCAAATTTCTACAAACAAACTGTTAAGGGAGTGTTAAAACACTGAATTTAGCATCTGGTATCCAGTAACCTGTACCTGTTTCCCTCTGGCAAGGCAACAAACAGTTTACAAAACCTACATTTGACTTAATCAACCTGAATTCACAGGTAGCTCACGCAATCGTGAGCTAGAAACCTCTGCTGGCTAAATTCACCATAGAAAAGTTCTGGTCAGCCCTGCTATGTGTTTTTATCAATCCGTTAAATAGTATTTCAATTGTTGTGTGCTCAATTCACCCTCTGGTCCTTAAAATTCACACTTCCATTGTAAGAAATCACCTCTGTGCTGTCCTGCTTACTTCAACCAGTTCACCTGCAAGTCAGAAGCTTAGTAGACCATGGAAACTCCAATTGCACTGAACATCAAGCCTCTCAAAACCCCTCAAAGGGAGTTAGAATGGAAGGCCCTGGGAGATGTGGATTATCAGATGTTAGACTATTTTCCATTAGGCTCTAAATATAATATCCAGATGCTAAATGAGTTGAAAGCCCAGCACCTTAGTGGAGCTGATATCCTAGGGATTTGGGACTCAAAATTGCCCATCTACAACCTCCCTCAGGTAAATCCTATGCCAGAATTGATCCACAGATGCCAGGAGTGCTATGATCCATGCCAAAAAGCTATTCTCAGCCCCACAGGCTCAATTCTGTTCCATATCACCCCAGAGAGCATAAATGAGATGCTGCATTTCCACACTGCAAAACCATTGACCCCCCTCTCCATGCAGAACTTGATAAAGAAGGGGACTAAGTTGTCAAATGACCAGATCATCAAAATCAATCAGCTGTTCATACAACCAAGCTCTGAAGCCATTAGAACTCCTCCTATTGGATATGCATACTTAAATGAATTGGGCAGAATGCTGGTGGATTTGATCAGCTATGTCCTAGGGTTCAGGGGAGTGGAGGATGTGGATGATAGTATAATGGAAATGCTGTCTATATTCTCTCCTGGAAAGCCTCCAGCTGTACATTATGACTATGCCACATATATTGCAGATAGGATCCATGACCAGCTAATGAATCTGCAAAGGGAAAGATTGTTCAGATACACTTCATACATTTACCATCTATTCTTGTTTTATCAACTAGACAGCTTCCTCATTCCCCTGAAGCAAGTTAATGCCCAGGGGAATCCAAGGTCAGTTGTGTTTTGGACTTCAGTTTTTCATTGCACCTCTGTATCACCATACACATACTGTGAGTTCATAGACTTGTTCATACATCCAGCTATGACATTATTGTATGGTGTTTCTCCTCCAAGGATGACTGATGACATGAGGAGAGTTCTCCATCTCTCCAAAACCTACAGCATTGGTAATTGGTACTTTTACCAACACCACACAGTAATCAGAGTATATGGCTGTGAGTTGAAGCCTTATAGGCTGCCAAGGTATGTCCCAATGAGACTTTTTTCCCTAGAATACTTCAGGCAATTTGGAAATGCCGACTACCTCCACTCCCAAAGCAAGAACAAGAAGGCACAGTTGAAGGTAAGGAGCCAGCTGGGCCCTTTCCTATATAACAAAAGAGAGGAGGGATGGAAAGAGGCAGATAGGATCCTAGAGGCCCTCAAACTGCAAACTAGTTTTGAATGGATACCCTATGACCCCAATCATTTTGTTTCCCTCAGGAGGATAAAATACAAATTGGGTACCTATGCACATATGAGGCTGCCTGAGATCGAGCAGTATGCCAATGCATTGAGCTGGAAAAAGGGCACCCTAGAAGAGGAAATTACTAGTGAAGAGCTGCTAGAAAGAGAGGCTAGAAATATTCAAAAAGAAGCTGACTTGGAAACTTGTGGACAGGTTCCTCTCTCATATCAAAGACAACTTGGAGCAGCTGCCTCATCTTCAACAACACATCAGCAAGCTGCCATGAATAATCCACGGACATCCAGCAAAGGCAAAGAAAAGCAGATGGAACAGCCACCTCCTATGACTGAAGAGCAAATGGAAACACTAGTGCAACAACAAGAAGAAATGATGCAGCAGGAAGTGCAGCAACAAACACAACACCAACAGCAAGAAGAACAAAGACAGGAGCAGCCTATCCAGCAAGAGCAAACAGTGGAAGCCCCTAAATCCATTGAACAAACTGTGCCTCCAAGGCAAGAAACTTCAGCTGAGGCATCAATCCTCCAAACTCCACAAAAGGAGGATACAAGCAGGAAAAGGGACAGAGAGACTGCCCTTACAACATCAACAACTTATGGGGAGAAAAGACAGAGAATCAATCCCTTCTCAGAGGAAGAAATGCCAATGGGACAGTCTTTTGGTATGGTCCCACCCAGCAGGGAAACATCAGCAAGTTCCTTTCAACAGGAATAGGACAGAGCAATGGGAGGGGAAGTGAGTTCCTCAAGTCAGCAAAGGGAAGGTGGACTCAGCATTAAACAACAGTTCATCGACATTAAGAGGAGAAATGAGCCCATCAAAATACAGCTGTATAACCATTTGTTGAACATGGCTCCCACCAATCAACAAAGACTCATGTCTGCATATGATGTGCAGGAAGGCAAAATGATCATGAGTCATTTTATGCCAACAACATTGCAGCCCCAATCTGCCTCTGACTACTTGAGGACCAACCTTGAGGTCCTTGCCAAGGATATCCACCCAATGGACAAAATAGAACTGCATAAGCAAACGGGGGAGATGGTGTATGCCTCCTTGGCAGACAAAACATTTGATAACTATAGGCTAGAGAATAGCCTTAACAACACAGCTGCTCAGCTTGAGTTGGAGAAAGCATCCTCTCAAGCAAAGGACAACAGAATTAGGTCCTTAGAAGACATCATCATAGAGATTGGGCATGATCCCAAAGATATCAAGGGCATACAAGAGATATTAAAGTTAAGGGATGCAGACATGGCAGCTTTGAGGAGAAAGATCAAACTCCCAGCCACAATTCACCCCCAAACAGATGAAGTAGCTCAACAAAGGCATGATAAAGATGCCACAGCTCTGCTGGTGACTCTCTATAAACAGCTTATCCAGACACAAGAGAAGCTGGGAGAATCAGAGGCTGCACAGGCAACATTACAGGCAACCTTGAAACAAAGAGAAGAAGGCCAGACCTCTCAGCCTCCTCCTCAAATCATTAATCTTGAGGAAACTGCTCCCATTATTACTCCTCCTCCTCAGCAGACTGATCAAGCAGCACCTTCTACGACAGCTGCACCAACAACAGAGCAGACTCATAGTCTGGATATGCAGAAGCTTCAAAATGAGATTCAAGTCCTGGAAGCTCAAATGTTAGAGCTTAATCAAGCCAAAGAATCTTTGGCTAAAGTAAATGAAAGGTATGATAAGAGCAAACAGAATGTGGCTGAGAAAGAAAGAGATATAAAAGCTCTCAAAAAGAGAATAACTGAGCTTGAGAAAGAGCTCACACTTGATAAGGTTACAGCAGAGCTCAAAACAGTCCTATGGGCCAATATTGGTCAGTCCATTACTGATCAGTGGCAATTCATTGAGACGATAGATGAGCAGTCAGCGCTCATTACAAAGGCAAATAGGGAGATACACAGAGCAAGATCAAGCCTTGGCAACATGCCTGATGCTGCCAATAGGATGATCAACATATTAAATAACAGGACAAGCTCTCAACTGACCACCATGGGAATTGCTAACAGGACTGAGACAATCTCAATGGTTAAAAGGGTCCTGACATTAAGAAACCTAGTTGGAACATTAGAAAGGAGAAGCCAAGATATGCAGACCGAAATCAACAGGTTCATGGACAGGTTTCAGGTATTACAAAACAGAGGCCTCCCCAGCATACTAAGTAGTGTGGGAAGACTGCTTACCCATGAAAATTATGCTAAAAGGGTCAATGTCTTTGCTGCATGTCAAATTGCAGGACAGCCCAGCACTTCAGCAGAATCAGGGCCAGCATCAGGGCAGACTCTCTACAATAGGGTGGAAAACCTGTTCTTCATCATGAACGAGATCACTCATCTATTCGATGTGCCTCCAAATTTCTATAAATATACAGAAGCAGATGAAACCATAGAGGCAATTGTGAAGCACCAATTGCCCACACAGGAAGTCTGGAATAGATTGACACAGCTAATATTATCAAGCCAGAACCTGTAATGTCAAGTTTTTCAAATTTATAAGTGATCATACACAAGGAAAATTTTGGTAGATAAGCATACAAAGAAAGGATGAAAGGCTAAGCCAACTCAGCAGGGCTATTCGGTCACCACAGCAGCAAGCACAGTCACAGGTGGCAGGGCCGAGAAAATACAGCGCAGCAAACGTAAAGGCACATTGTCCAGCATTAAAGCAAAGCGTTCCAACTGACTCAGTGACCTCCAAAGGTCAAAATATCCTCTGACAGACTTAAAGAGCAGTTATGTTGCATTCAAAGCTGTAATAACTTCTTTTCTACTTTTCTGTACGAAGTAATGAAGATATTTCTCTCTCAGATGACTCAATGCCTGAGATATTTTGTATAAACATTTCTATAAAGTCCCCTTCGCATGAGTTTGCAAGGGGTTGTTGTTGATTTCATTTCTATATCTCTGTTGATGTACAACTCTCAGAGAAATAATACAAAAGGTGGATGGAATTTCCAAAGCTCTGTGTTCCTTGATGCACTGTGGTGGCTGGCTGAATGTTACAGGATTCCTGCATGTTTCATAACACAATAAGTCTCCTTTAAAACTCTGTGTTATATGTTTTCTAGTCTTTCATTTTCTTTCATGTTTGCGAGTTTTACACTTAATGGCAAAGTAAAAGAATAGTTCCAGGATTTAATCACAGATTACCCTGAACTCAATCTGAGCTGTTATAAATGTTTTCTTCAGATACAGTAAATAAGGTGTAATTCTTAATTGCTACACTTTCAAGCTATATCTCTCACTGTGATAAATATTTTCAGGAATTCAAGTTTGCTCCTGAAGCATCTATCTCTTTCCCACAACCCAGCTTAGTGGAAAATTCTTGAATGCTTTTCACTGGTTGTTCACTTGTCACCATCATAATCTAACTTTGTTATATGAAGTATTTAAATGGCCCTGTAGTTTCAGTAAATCATCTCAAGGTGTCTAAACACTTGTAGCCACAGACTCCATTGCCCAATGAAATAAACTCATCTGCAGATTGCACACTTCAAGTACAGAAAAATATCACTCAACCATAGCATAAAACTAAACACCCTCATTTCATAGCTAGCCTAAAATCTCCACAAAACAGAGACAAATTATAAAGAGAGAGCCCTCTCTGATTACAGTGTGGCTAGGCACTGTAATCCAAAGATTGGTTAGTGGTTACCTCGGCCGTATTCCCTTAGAGTCAAAGGGAACAACCTGGGTGTTAACATGCGACATTGGAACATATGGGATACTATAGAAATTTTATCAAAGCTTATGCCCAAATTACTGTGCCCATGGAGAAACTGCTAAAGAAGGACAAAACATTTTTTTGGGATGAAGAAAGTTAGCACAACTTAGATGTATTTAAAGAAAATATGGTCACTACGTCGATCTTGGTATTCCCTGATTGGAAAAATGAGTTTCACATACATGTGGATGCCTCTTCCATTGCATTGGGTGTAGTGGTAACACAGACCGGTGATGGAGAAATTGACCATCCTATAGCCTTCTCTAATAGGAAATTATCAAAGGCCAAGAAGAATTATTCAATGACTGAGCATGAAGGATTGTCCATGGTGTACGCACTGCAAAAATTCAGGCATTATTTGTTAGGAGGGCATTTCAAAATGTACATAGATCATTCTGCCTTGAAATACCTGGTCAATAAGCCTGTGTTGGGGGGTAAGATCTACAGATGGTTGCTATTATTTCAGGAGTATGACTTTGAAGTCATTGTGAAGCCAGGAAGGTCAGATGCAGGCCCTGACCATTTGTTGTGGATTGAAATAGGAGAGGAGCCTAATAATCTGGAGGAAGGGTTGCCAGGTGCAAATCTCTTTGTGGTGCGAATAGTGGATGATCATTTTGTAGACATTATTCAGTTCCTAACTATGGGGATGGCACTGGAAGGATACATAAGTCAGTAGAGAAAGGAATTAGTAGTGCGCGCGACAGATTTTTTAGATGTTGCGGGACATTTGTGTATGATGGGTGCAGATGAAATATTGCAAAGATATTTTCCAGATTTTGAGTGGGATAGAATTCTCGCTGAAGCTCATGGGGGAGTTGCGGGAGGTCATTATGCACACAAGGAAACTACGCAAAATATTTTACGCGCAAGTCTATGGTGGCCTACATTACACAAGGATTCCAAGGTGTATTGTAATGCATGCGGTGCATGTCAAAGAACTGGCAGACCATTCCGACGGGATGAGTTGCCACTACATCCTCAAGTATGATTGCAACCATTTGAGAAGTGGGCGATTGATTTTGTTGGGCCAATTCTGCCCCTGGGAAAGAAAATAGGCACATGCTATATTATCACCATGACGAAATATCTCACCAGATGGGCGGAGGCATAGCCAGTTAAGGATTGTATAGGGGCTACAACAACAAAGTTCTTGTTTGAGTATGTCTTAACCAGATTTGGCTGCCCGAAAGTGTTGATGAGTGAAAGAGGTACACACTTTGTCAACGAAACGATCAACGCGTTGACTGATGAATTCCAGGTATACCATCAGAAGAGTACACCATATCACCCGCAGGCTAATGGAAATGTTGAAGCCTTCAATAAGATTTTGGAAAATGCACTGACAAAGATCTACAATGTGCAGTGCAATGATTGGGATGTGTGTGTTCCTGCGGTACTATGGGCTTACAGGACTACTTGTAACAAGTTGATGGGGCAAATGACATTCATACTAGTATATGGGGTTAAAGCTGTAATGCCGATGGAGTAAATTGTGCCTATTTTACGCATAGAAGCCTTGATGGATATGGCAGATCATGAGGCCTTGGAGGAGTGTCTCGTGTAGCTGATGGAGCTTGAAGAGGATCGATTTTTGGTAGGATTTCATCAATAAGTACAGAAGAAACGTAAAAAAGCGTGGCATGATTTCCATATCAAGCTTTGCACATTCAAGGTAAATGATCTTGTCCTGTTATATGATAGTAAATTCACTAAATTTCCGGGTAAATTCTAGATGCATTGGTTAGGGCCATATATTGTTAAAGAAATTACAGATGGAGAAGCAGTTCAACTCACGAAGCTAAATGGGGAATCCTTTCAAGGAAGAGTGAATGGGAGCAGGTTGAATTTGTATACAGGGGATCCTGCATAATGACTATATGGTGGCAGGATAGCCTTAGTGCTCTAGGAAGTTACAAGGGAGCGTGGGATATAAACTACACTGCCTAGTTTGAAGGATAATGCAGCAAGCAAGCTATGCAGAGAATGGAAGAGATACAACCCATAGAGTTTTGCTCAGGAAGTTTTGCCATGGGGGAAGATGTCGTGCAATGTAGCAGGAAAATGACCATTGAAGTTATTGTTCATGGCTTGATGGCCTGAAGACGGGTAAGTGGAGCAGGTTGGTGGCAATTAAGGCCAAAATATTTGAAGATATGCCGCCAAAACAACATTTATTATCATAACTTGGGGGAAACAGTTGGATTTGAATTCAAAACCCCCTATAAATTATGCATGCCAGTCCAACAGAGAACACTTTGCGCTCTCAGAATTTTTAGTGAATTTCGTTGTCTGTTACCTATGAGCCAAGCATTTTGGGAGGATTTTGTTGCGAGCCCCGCATTTCTTCAGTTTCCTACAATAAACCAGAAGTTTATCCTTGAAGAAATGTCTACACCAAGTCCTGCTGAAAACGTTACTACTGGCGATGTTTCCTCTGAGATCGTTGCCCCAGAAGTTATAAGTATGGAAGCTTTGGCTACTGTGCCTATGGCACCGAGGTCACCTAGGCTGAAGCCTACCCATACCAGAGAAACCCAACCTGCCAAATCAAAGGAATCCATGAAGGACAAGAAAAAGAAGTTGGTTTCGGTCTACGCTTTGCAAGGAAGCATACCGAAACACAGAAGCAGAACAAGGTTAGTAGAGTAGTGGACCTAGAGGCACAAGAAGCCCAGGGAACAGATGATATTGATGTTAAAAGAGTGGAACCCATAACAAGGCTACCCAAGTATATCCCTCTGTGGAAGAGAAAAGAAAAGGTCACAAAGGATCCGGACACCGAGAAATTCACAATATCCACACCCCTACTACCTGAGGAGGTCCCTTTTGAAGGCCCTCGGCTCACAAGGGTCCCGTTGTTGAAAATGGAGGATTGGGACCTTGCATACCATGCTAGGTTTCAACACTTGGCGATAGAAAAATATATGAGGCGGGTCTATTATGATGAATCAAGTGTTATAGCATTGGAAACGAAGGAATGGGTTTGTAGTGTTGAGAACTCGGGGTTACTCAATCTGCCTTGGGTGCCCCATTATCACCGCACCTCGATTAACACAATCTGTGTGTGCCAGCTTCTCACATTGGTGCACGATGGATGTTTATGGTTGGGAGGGCCTATCCCCATTACATACATGCTCATTCACAGAATCATGCACTTGCCTTATAAAGGTGTGAACCCAACCAAGGAGTTTGGTAGAAAGACTGGGGAAAAAGACCTCGCAAAAGGATGAAGAGGGATTATGGCCTCCTTAAGAAGTCGCGAGGGTATTCAATTATTTCTATAACATGCCCGATAGTTCAATTGGCTGCCCAAATTTTACCAGGGAAGGTGATGCAAAAATGCCACGCAGATGAAGTTCTGGCACCAGTAGTTTCCCTGCCTACACAGTGTGCGAAAGGCGTACAGTTTAATTGGGCAAGATACCTCTGTTAGGAGTTCCTAGGAACTGCTGAGAGGCCTAGGATGAAACCAAGTTGTTTCACTATGCTTGGTTGTTGCTCTCAATTGTGCTCGTTGCATGGGAATTGCCGGAGGATAGCCAATTTCCTCCGCTCGAGGAAGGATTGTCAGAGGAAGCACAATTTGCATCCTTATGGTCTAGAAAGGATGTCGTGCGGATTACAAAGACAAAGATATTTTGGGTTCTTATGGAAATGTCTCTCCGCATGGCCATCAATCAACATTCGAGGTTGTCCCCAACCTTATTCATGCAACTGTCAGCCTGTGTCATTCAAGGCTAACTTCCACAGAGTATATATCCAAGCATGGAAGGATCCAGAGAAGAAATGGAACATATTTCCCTATTTGGTGTCAGAAACGGACTTCCATGAGGTTGTATCAAAATTTCCTGTAGAGTGGCGTGTCTCGTAAAACTTAGCTGATGGACCAAGCACGGGTGTGGAAATTTCTGCTGCGCAGAAAAGAAAGGAGGTAGCTAAGCAAGTTGTGCATACCTTGGTAGCACAGAAAAAGAAGGAAGTCACAGAAAAGGCTCGTGTGGAGAAAGAATGCACTGCCAAAGAGTAGGCGGAATAGGAACAACACGAGTCACAAAAAGGTGACAAGTCACCTTCATTGGGGATAGAGGAGGAAGAACTTTCAGGACAAGGCGGCGAAGGCGATGAGGGGAAGAGCAGCCCATTTATTTTGAAACGAGATGACAAGGAGTAGTAGGGTGGAATGCGGAAAAATCATAAATCGAATAGGTCACAGGTTGATTCCATGGTGTTAACAGAAGGCGATCTTGATGAGATCGGTGATAAAATTAGGGGTACCATGACCGAAGTGCTGCAACAGTTTTAGAAAAAATACATGCAGACGTTCGGGAGCATCCAAAAGGATCTACGCGAGCTGTAGAACCAAGCGAAAAGAATACAGGTGGGCGCCAGACAAGTGAGCACGAAGCAAGCGAGCCTGGCAAGTGGGACAAGCCAAGTAGCAAAGCTAGTAAGGATCCTAGATCTTAGAACTATACCATTGCCAAACAGGTCCATTCACGGAAAGTCTGCCAAAAATTGTATCATACCTAGCACAATCAAGAACATTGGACTGAATATAGTGGCACTCTCCAAAAAGACCCTCCATGTGCTACAAATGGGGGTGGCAGATGAATTGAGAACCAAGGAGAAGTGCACCTTCAACCTCATCATTGACTACAAAGTCAACAATGAGGAAATGTTCGCTGAAAAGACTCAGGCTTTGAAGGAAAAGGAGGCACTTTAGACGCTTAGTTCCAGTCTAGAATCAACAGTAGCAGAGGCATGCAAGACAGTGCCCGAGCTTCACATCCTAGAGGATTCACAACTAGAAGCCAAAATCAGAAAACTAACCACTGGTTTGCATGAGGCTAAAGAAAAAGTCACATGGGTAACCTTTGAGTTCAACATGAAGATTGCAAAACTGCAGTTGGAGTTGCAACCCATGACTCCGCATGAGGTTCAGGGGTAGCGTGGAGCCACGATAAAGGAAGGCATTGCTACCTTGGATGCCACATTCACTGACTGTGTGACATTTTTTGAGCAGGCTATGGAGCTAGTGACCAATATGAAGAAGGATCTGAACCTGCATACATTGGACATAGAGGTAAGGGAGCTACAGTGACAATATGATGAAGTCAGGGCAACTTTGCACTCCTTAGCACCAGCGCAACACCTTGCCAAATTACACGAAATAAAGAAGCTCCTAGCATAGGTAGAGGAAGCATAGAAGAAGGAGGCCTTGCTAAAGGCCAGGTTGCAGCCTTGGTTGGAGGAGGCTTATCAAGTCACAACTACCATTCAAGATAAGATTAAAGGTCTGCAACAGACACTAGAAATGATGAGGCTGGCTGTAGAAGGACCAGCCATGGAAAAATTGGTCGAGGAAGGTAATCAAGAAGCAACACAGAGCACTTCGAAGCTACAGTGGTTCAAGTGGAGCTGTGGGATCTTCCTAGTAAGAACACAGTGCTAGCAGAGTGACTCAAGGGTCAGTCACGAACTTTGTGTTGGGGTCCTGTTGGGATGGGGTCCCTTAGGTCAGTTTTGGGGTTAAGATAACCCAATTTTTGGTACAGTTTTTGTAAATAATGTAAACTCTCTGTGATTTGTGGATGCGGAGCATGTAGATGAATAGGAGTCAAAGGGGTTTAGCCCCTTGTTTTATGTAAATTTTGAGTCATTTTTTAGATTCACCCATGGTCTGCGGACCATGGCATTGTATGAAAAAGGCTATAAATAGGTGTGTCTTAGAGAGTCTAAGGCATGAGATGATATAATGAAGTAGAGAAGAGGGAAAGTAATAGTGAAGATAAGTGGGTAAGATAGAAGAAAGTCTCTACAGCTGAGTGCGCAGAGTCCTAGGTAGAGTCCACAACTGAGTGTGTGGACCCCTGCAACTGTGTGTGCAGGGCAGTTTTGAGTATGTAACCTTCAATTGAAAATCAATAAAGACATTTTCTGAAGAATTCTTGTGTATTTCTGTTAATATTATATGTTGTTGATGAATGAGGTGTTTTATGAAATATTGATTGAATGTTACACGATTCTCTTGAATAAGTGTTATTGATGTATGCAATGCATGTTTAAGTTCTTTTACAAAGACTCTGATGAATTCTCTGATGATTATAAATAAATTAAGTTAATTTGCGCAAACCCTAATTTAGGACTACTATCTGATGCATGTAAATAGGAAAATTGACTGTTAAAGGTCCACCAGGACTGATCGTAGACCTTTGCGAAGGTCTAAAGGCTATTTTAACAAAGTTGCAGTAGTGTTCCCTAAGAGTGTATGGATCAGTGCAGAGGCCGATATGAGGCATTGGAAGACATCACACTAGTCTCTGGATCCAAAAACTTGGTTCTTGCATCCCCCCATATTACTTTGGGTGAGACTACAGGCTGCACTACACAGGTTGTTGCTGAAAGGGCCAGTAGTGTGGGGTTTTGTTGGTTGGTGCAGTTAACTCTGAACCTGGTTCAGGACACCCTAAGCCACATAGTTTTTCCATCAATTCCAAAGGGGGATATTGTTGGACATTTCCATTATCTTGATGGTCAGTGGCCTAGTGAAGGAATCTACAAGTGTGTCGGCATTGATGTCAACAATTATGCCAGGGGAATGTATTGGGTAGTTCTCATTGCCTAACTATTGGTAGGAGTGTTGGAATTGATGTCAACTAGACTAGCTTGGATGCTTGTCGCAGTAGATATTTCCAGTGATGGCCCAGGAGGATTCCCATGGTTGTTCATGGCTCAGAAGGATTCCTCTGATACCTGCAAGCTTCTTGTAAAAAATCATCAGAGCAACAGGCTTATTGGAGAAGCCATAAACTGATGATTACAGTGATGGACCAGATGGAAGTCCATGGTAGATGTAGGCTTCATGTAAAGGATCACCTTGGTGGGTACGATTTCATCTATCCTGAGAGTCAAGGAGCAGAAGAGTGACAGAGATTTTGGAACCATATTAGAGGTAGTGGATGAGCTTAAAGACTACATCAGACCCTCTCCATTAGAAAGTTCTCTGGAATATATTTCCAATGACATGCGAAAGTCCAGAAATGGATTCCTGGTTCAAAATTTATAGCTTGGTGAAGTTCAGGGATTTGAAACCTTAGGTAGGAAGGAATCTCGCATATCAAAGATAGGAGGTCCAGGAATGTTGACGATCGCAACCCTGGAGATCAAGCCATATCAGTGATCACATGTCAATGCATCGCAACATTGTAGTTTGGTGTATAAGCAATCTCATATTGGCGCATCACAACATCAAAACATTGGTGTATTGGTAATCATAGGTCCAGAGACGTCGAAGATCGATGGATCGACACATTGGAATATTGGAAGTCAGAGATATCAGTGGTCGTAGTATTGGCATGTCACATTATTGGTGATCTACAATTGAGGTCTAGTGACATTAGCCATATTGGTGATCAGAGGAAACCGTAACCCCAGAGATCGGTGAATCAACACATTGTAATGTCAAAGCGGGCTATATCGTATATCAGTAGATGAGAAGATCAAAGATCGAAACCTTCCGAGTGTGAACCCTTTCAAAATATGCGATATGGGTAAAGTTCTGATTGCATTAAAATCCGTCGGTAATGCCAAAAGAGAAATAACAAAGGAATTCGTCAGAAAAAAAAAGGTGGGATAACCCTTTTCCATATCCTCTAGTACAACACGTGGAGACATATGATTAGCTCTGATAAGGAAACATGGAAGCATATGATTGGCTCTGATAAGAACTCATGTAAAGATTCAATTGTTTCCAATAAGGGACAAGTGGCATCTAACGTCACTATGACATGGCAGTATGACAGGAAGTTCTGTCGTTTTGAGAGGGCCTAATGGGCCATATCTGGATGACATGTGTCACCACTTAGGAAATTCCATGTGGCAGTGATGATGTCACATCAAAATTTAGTGATCAGAGGATTGAGGATATCAGAACTTTATAACAATTGGTTATTAAAGAAGTTTCGATGAGAGGGGCTTTGATATTTGTTACTGCATGGTCAAGAGGAAACTAATAGAAACAAGGGCATAGAGCATTAACAAAGGAAAAAGGCCCCTGGCAGAATGCTAAATGACTTAGTGCCTTAAGGCTAAGCCTTTGGTCACTGCATCGGGTCTTATGGTGGAGATGCGAAAAGGGGCTAAACAAAAAGGGCCAAGGACAAAATTGGAACTCGTTGTTTTTTTATGTATTTTAAGAATAAATTTTCAATAAGGAAAAACTATGATAATGCAATGTGGTGTAAAGCTCTGATATAGTAGCACGAAGGATTTAAAGGCATATGGGTCAGCAGTTGAAGAGTAAATGAGGTAGAGGAGCTGGTCGCTGGAATAAATGGTGATGGTCAAAGATCCTCAAGACAAGGCAACAAGGAAAACGGTCCACAGAGAAGCCATGTTGAAGTACTATGAAACCATGAATAAGCATGGAGAGCCTCAGTGATGGGAGAATTGCAAACATAGAGGATAGTGCCTAGTTGTAGTGCATAGATGGACTGAGAATTAATTCTCAATATGGATAAATATTAAGGTGCCCATTCTCATCGTTAATATAGAGGCAGAGACCAAGATAGATGTTATAGCAGAATGTAAGAGCCATGCCAAGGTACAATTCACAGTGTGAACATAGGACAGTTTGGCAACATCGATTGGGGAGTAGCAAAGGAGAAAAACCCAAGAGCTCATATGAGAAATGTGGGGAAAGCAACATATTTTCTAGAGATCTAAGTGGAAAAGCTTTGTGTGTGTGAACTATTGTGCGAGGCTAAGTGATCCAGTTTTGCAGGAAAATGTTGAGAGTTCCTATGCAGAGGTAGAGAGCCCGAGAGTTGTGCTATGTGAGTAAAGGTTGGTAGTTTCATGTGTTGTGTGTGTAAGGTGGAAGAGTTTCTCTGTTGTGTGAAAGAATAAGTTGCATATGCGTTGTGTGTAAGGCTGAAGTGCCTGTGCCCTAACTGAGAAAGGTTGAAGGTGCCTGTGCAATAAAATAAGGCCGAGAGTTGTGTGTGTGTTGTGGAGAGAAAAAGGCCAAGAGATGAGTGCATATTGTTGAGGTGCAAAGACAAAGCTGCATGGATGGTGAAGAATGACTGTTGTTGAGAAAATCAATGGGTTGCTGCAAAGTGTGCAAAGTGAGCAAAATGAGTAGAGAACAACGTTGTTATCAAGGAGAGTGGCTACCAAATTACAGAGAACATATAGTTCTTATTTGAGTGTGGGTTGGTGCCTACATATAGGAAGTTGGTGCTTCCATTCTCTAGTGGTTTCTTGAGAAGGCTTGGGGATTGGTGCCTCCTGCAAGTTAGTGCTTGCATAAATCCAAGGAGTTGAAAGTTGGTGCTTACAACAAATCTATGAGGTCGGTTCCTCACATGGTGCTTTTGGTAAGCTGGACAAGTGTCTACAAATAGAGGGAGTTGGTCCTTCCTACTAGTCAGTGCTAGCAAACAATCAAAGGGAGTTGGTGCTTCCTATGAGTGGGTGCTCACAAAAAAGATTGATGTAATAAAGTAGGTGCTCTTATTTTACAACAAGCTTGGTGGTTATTTCCCGAAAGGGTTTCCACATGGAAAAACCTTGTGTCTCATGTGTATGATGCTCATGGTGTGTATGCTTGTTTGTTGATCTAATGTTGCTTCCATATTACATATTGTTGCTTAGTATATGGATGATTTCCAAGTTTAAATAAGAAAAGTAAATTGTCATAAAAAAGTTAAAATTAGGCTTAATACTGATTCATCCCCCTCTTAGTATTATCATTTATTTCCAACATCCTACTAGATGACTTTGGGCATCATCTAAATTGTACAAATGTGTGTACGATTTTTCTGTGTTAATAGTTTTTTTTCTCTTATTTTTCCATAATCTATATTTTAGTAGCGCATGATTCATTATATTTTGTGGTTCATTTAATTTTCATATTCATACTTGGACACATACGAATGAAGACAATTTTTAAGACCCATTTTGTTATAACTTGGAAAGTGTCAGTGATGATTTTATTTTAAGATCAGCTGTCTTGGCCTATTTTATATTATGTTGTAACTCATGGGATAGCATATCTTCCCATCTGAAAACTTTTCCTATTGAGGCAACTAGTTTGAGCGAGAAAATCCAATTCTCCTTAAAGTACTTTGCATTCTTCCATCCTTATAAGTTGCAACATATTTCTATGAGATACTAATAGAGCTTGCTCAAATATTTAGTCTGGTAAATTACATTTGGTCTCTGGTGGAATCTAGTAGTCTCTTGGCACCAGGATTTGCTGACTTCCTTGGTATTGATATTTTCCCAAGTTGCATAAAATTATGTGTTCGCATACTCCCTTAGTCTTACCATATTGTAATAATAATGTATGTCATCTGAATGGTAAGTGGAAATCTCATTCCTGCTTTCATTGCTAAGGACCAAATTATTTCTATCCATGTGTAGCAAGATCCATTCGATGGCTTCTGCACAAGGCATCATTGCGAATATTCATGCAACTATATCTATTCTAGACCACCTGATGTTGATACAAAATTCCATGTTTTCCAAGTCTTCTAGGGATTTTCCTTGCATGAAGGCATCTTTAATGTCCTTCCATGAGACTTTCAAGGATTTTTCTATGAAGCATTGTGTATATGAAAGAATAGTAATAATTGTATTAATAATTTCCATTGCCTCTTTAGTACTAGCCCATAAAATTTCGTTCTAAGTAGCTTTATGGGTAGTAGGAGGCATTATCTCGGCAGATGATGAGAGACAAATGTGTACTATATCTATAACACCTGCAAGTGGAAAATCACTGATGGTGAACATGAATTAGTTTCAAGAAATTCCCTAGCTATATCATGGAAACTATTCAAAATATAGTGATGAGGAACATAACTTTGCAAGCTAGGAGCACATGCCTATAATAAGTGAGACAAGGTGACTTAACTAGCCACTGGAAGTGAGCACTGAACCATGGAAATGAAGAGGGTGGATGTTAGGACAATAGTAGACATAAAAGGCCTAATTGAGGCTTGATGATGTGCTATTCACTTTGGAAGAGATAGAGAGATTTCTTGGGAGAGGTTCACATTCAAAAGGGACAAGGAGGGGCGCACATATCACTGAGAGTGTGATGTGCTTTGTAAGTGCTAGTGAGGGTGTAGGGCACATATAGAGGATAAGGGTGCCCAACTATTTCTTGACACTGCATTATGCACCCTTGAGAGGGGCTACTTTCTTGTTGGGTGAAGTTTTCAAACATAAAGGATCTTTGTTTCTCAAAAGTACACTCTAAAAGGGAGCTTCTTCTATTGGGCACAATTTTGGTGGACAGAGGGTCCTTGTTTTCTATAAGTGTGTTTGCAAAAATATGGGCTCAAAATAGCTAAGATAAGGCCACCAACAAATTTATAACACAATGAAGAATAAAGTTTAAAAGCGTTCATAGGATTTGTCGCAGTCATGACTGGAAGGTGAAAGGTCATGGAATGATAAAAGTAACAAGAAATGCCACTTATGATAACAAGACAACACTTGTATGAGGAAGTATGGATGAAAACACAACTTAATAAGTGAAAATAGATTGAAATACCACTAAGGAAGAAAAAATTCCACTAAAAATGACAAAAGAAATAAAAATTCAATTATAAAAAACTTACCGAGAATCCACACACTTGAGATCAAGATTGAAGCAAAACTCCTTATGATGAGAGAATGTTCTCACCCCATAGTAAAAAATGATTGTGGGAATGAATGATGAGATGAGTAACTTATAAAATAATTCACATTTAAAGCAAGTTCATGGATGACCGTCACTTGTTGATTGATGAATGAGTTAGTTACTTGAAGTGTGGAGTGTGTTGAAATAAGGAATTATGGGGGGGGGGAGGGTGAATCAGAAATAGTGAGGCTCTTAAAACTTTAAATATAAATCTTTAATTATTTTCATTATTGTCAGTTACTTGTGAGAGCATTCATACACAGTACAAATTAACAACAATATAAGGCATTCACATGTACACCCAATCCATCACATGAGAAAAATACACATATTAACATAGGTATTTTTACATGGAAACCTAAAGGGAGAAAACCACCAATTTGTTTGTTTTTATGATTTAAAATAAGAACCTACTTAATTACATCAGTTTTTTCGTGAGAACCCACTCACGGGAGGAACCAAACCCCTTAATATAGAAAGCCACTACTTTCCAAGAAGCACTAACCTCTTATGAATGTAGGCAACTATCTTCTCTAACCATTGGTCTACTTTTCATACAATTTTCAAATTGAAAACAGAGGCAAATGCATATACATAGAAATACAAATTTGGTCTCCTCCAGTACGAGTATCTTTCTTGTAGCTCCCTAGTTCTCCTTCGAACTATGCTCTCTACTGCTAAACCAAATCAGGTCTTGGCCTTGTGATAGACCTGCTCTTTGTGATGCTTAGCCCAGTCACACACCCACAACACTACACTTTGTGACACTCAAAAATTACATTCCCCCCATTGCATAACTTCTCTCAATTGTTTTGTTCCTATTATTGCATTTTGACTGATGTTGTCTCTGTTGTCTTTGTACTAGATAGTGTGCTACAACATGATATGATTTTTGTTTGTTTGATTGCAAATTTCAGTAAGGCTCCCCATTCTGTTGTAACTTGTGCTATCAGTGATGATAGTTGATTTAATACAGAGGATGAACTTCTGAGTGGTTCCCTGCTAAGAATTAATTCTCAGTGAAATCATGCACTCTAGAGAGGTGTTCCATGCTCAGTGAACAACCCATACCTCAATCATGGCTTTCTTGTTTCAAGTCAAGCTCTCTTATACCCAGTTTTATTTTTCTTTAATTCTTCATGGTGTGCAAGAAAGATCCGGGAAAGTAACTTTTTTTTTTTTTTTTTTTTTTTTTTTTTTTTTTTTTTTTTTTTTTTTTTTTTTTTTTTTCTGAGAATGCCTTTCAATGTTGGTTAGGAGGCCATAATTCAGAATGATCTACATGTTTGTGCACCTGTATTAGCCTCGACCCCCAACTTTATTTTAGGCCTAACTAGGGGCCTTTTCCACTAATTTGGCACGTTCTATTCATTCAATACTGACAATTGAATACATGGGAAAAACCTCACAAAACAAACCCTTAACATAAGTTTAGAGGTTATGCCACATCATCAATGTATGTCATACTGACATCATCTAGGCCACATGCCTTCTTCTATATGGTGACATGTGTCACATAAATTTGGTCCACTAGGCCATCCAAAAATGTCAAAACTACTTGCCATGTGTCCCCGTGTATTTCCATGTCACGCTAACGTGATCTACCACATTTCCTGTGCCCAGTCCTACACAGGTCAGGGTTTGGGAGTTGAGTCTTAGTTATTCTTGCTAAACCTTATTACACTGCCTGAACTACAACTGGCCCAACTAGACCCATATCCTGACTTGGAGATGGTCCCACACAAGTCAGGGGTTGAGGTTTGGGGATTTGTTTTCTTGCCATACTTTGATGCACGACCCGATCTCCAACGTTGTAAATGTTTTGTGTGGTTTGGACCTACTCCAAAAATGGCTAAGTCCAAAATTTCTTTAACAAAGAGATTTCACATGAAACACAAAGTCTATGTGGAACCTTGAGCCATGGAACCATGTATGTTGGCCTTTTTATTTGCAAACTTTGACCAACAATATCTCTCGATTCAAGAGGAAAGTTGTAAACTTCAATATACCATTAGAAATTTCTTTCTGAACACTATCCAACTATGTCACTTCCAAGAGATTTTGAACTAATATTCTAAGGCAAAATCTCCTCCAAACTTTTGGACTCCCCAACCATCATAGTTATCTTTTTGTGGCTTCTCCAGTAGGCTATCTATAGTGATGATTCTCTACACAATATTGTAGCAACCATGGGACTCCCGATGAAGAGAATGTTGATCAATGCCAACAAGTGTTGCCTCTACCCTTTGTGTTATTCCATTTGACATCAATGCCAACATAGTGAATGCCACCAACCATCTAGAAAATTTTAATTGTCCAACAATCTCCCCCTTTGGCATTGATGGCAACACACTAATCTCCCCCTAAAGCCAGGTATAAATTTCTTTATTTTTGATCTTCTCCTTATAACTAGTAATATTCTCCCCCTTTGTCATCAATGGCAAAGGATTCTACTAAAATCTCCCCCTAAACCACTGCAACCTACTCTTATATTGATCCTTAAAGTTAGGTAGCTATGAGCACTCATTGTAATTGAGTCATTTGGGAGGAGTCACAACTCCTCTATGTTGTTAGATATACACAAAGGGTTCTCTTTCAAGTGGATTAGTAAAGATGCTTATTAGTTTTTCTTTATTGGCCACATATTCAAGTCGGACAATATTAGCAACAACCTGTTCTCTCAAGAAATGAAACTTGATAGGAATATGCTTGGTTACTGAGTGCATGGCAGGATTCTTAGAGCTATTGATCGCACTTTTGTTGTCACACATGATTGGAATTGGATCATTCAACTCTATTTTAATGTCATTCAAGGTTTGTTTCATACAGATAATTTGTGAGAAACAATTGGAAGAGGAAATATACCCTGCTTTAGTGGTTGTTAAAAAAATGGAGTTTTGTTTTTTGCTGACATAGGACACCAATTGGTTTCCCAAAAGAATGTTGCACTAGAGGCACTCTTCCTGTCATCAATATTGTCTACCCAATCAACATTAGTATATGCCTTAAATTTAAACTCTCTGCTTCTAGAATACCACAACCCATAGTATGATGTCCCTTGCGGGTATTTGAAAATTATTTTTACAACAATGACATGACTTTCACGAGGGAAAGCTTAAAATATGGCCACCAAACATACTACTTGCATCATATTTGGTCTAGACAGTATAAGATACAACAAGATCCCTATCATCGATCTATAGACAATCTGATTTACCAACGGTGTATCATCTTTTTTTCATAACTTATAGCCTGTAACCATGGGGATACTAACCGACTTGCAATCTTATAGTCTGAATTTCGGTAGATTTTCTCCTAGGTATTTGGATTCGGAGATAAATACCCCATATTTTGATTGAGAAACTTCTAATCCTAAGAAAAATGATATTTCTCCTATCATGGACATATCAAACTCTGTTGGCATATTGTAATAGCCCCGGTGAAAATTCCTTGTAATAAAAGAAAATAAAGGAAAAATAATAATCACGAATGACGGGACACTTATTCCAAGCTGAATGTTAGGCAGAATCCTAGCGATGGGGATCACTTGTGATTGGTTATGGCTAAGGAAATTGTCAAAGTCAATGGCTGAGGATTTAGAAAGGAAACATGGCATTTTTGGCACATTTATTAATGAAAATAATGTAAATTAGGAGAAAAAGGATGTGAAAGGTCACATGTTTCATGTGAGGAGGAAAATGAAGCAAAATAATGGAAAATGAAGAAAATAGAGGTCTCATTCATAAAAAGGCTTCTAAGGATCAATTGGTAACCTTTTGTCAGTTCAGTTTTGGAGCTCTCTCATTATTCTTTCTCTCTCTCATACTCTTGGAGATAGATTTTTCTAGAGCACTATTGGAGGGTGTGACATACTTGGATTTTTGGTGCAAGAAGGCAAATGAAGAGCAGGAAAGCACAAGAAGGAATCGAGATCAGTAGCTACATCATATTTTCTTGCAAGTATCGAGTTGCATATATGATTTCTTCACTATTTTTGGCAAGCATTTCATATGCATGTGGATTTTTGGTTGTGATCTATAATTAGCATGGAGGATGGCCGAGATTGATAGTGGGTTGCTTATCTTTGCCATTTCCTAGATAGCCATGGTGCTTGTGGGTTACTTTCATTGTTTCTTTTGGTTGGTTCTCATGTTTCCTTAGCTTGGGTTGAGTTATTAGTCCTAGAAGCCCTAGTTGGACAAACGTTCTAGAAGCACTATAATATCTTGGGTTGAGTTACTACTCTTGGAAGCGTTGGTTGGAAAAATTCTCTGGAAGACCTAGGTGGGTTGAGTTACTAGTCTTGGAAGCCCTAGTTGGAAAAACACTCTGTAAGCCCTGAATTAGCTGTGGGTTGAGTTACTAATCATGGAAGCCTTGGTTGGACAAATGCTCTAGAATCCCTGGACGACTTGGATGGGGACCAATATGATGATGATTTTGTGATGTCCTACCGTGAGGTGGAATCACTGCTTGATTGGTTGAGGTGGATAGCCTTTGGAAGCCCTAGATGAGTTTTGATTTATGTGTTCTATGAGCTCCCACATTCATGCTTGGAATATGGGACGAGGTTGAATGGCTGAAGAGATATTTGGCTCAACCATTCTATGGTCGGGTTGAACGTGCAAGTCCCATCCTGGGTTTGAATTTTTCATCATTAATGGAAGGTTATTTCTCCTTGTATTTATATGAGTATTATGATGGATATATGTGGTTTATATGGTTGTGATCTCATGGATAATTTTGTCCCTATTATGTTGGTTATGTATGTGTTTTATGACAGTTGCCATGTGTGGCTCTCATCATGTTTTTACTTGTAATTGAATGATAAATGTATCTATGACCTAATGGATGGAATGGAAGTTGATGTGTTGAGGCATAAATGGATCTTAGTGATTCTCAACTAAGTATGAGACCCCTATGCTCAAAACTGTTATTTACACCTATAGATTACATATTCACAATATGTTTGACAAAATGCCTGTCGTGGCTAGTGGGGGTCCAGTCAATGTCTTGAACAAGTATTTGCTTTAGTACTATCATTTCCATGTTATTTTACTGATTTGAAGAGATGGTTCAATTATGGCTAGTGACCAGGATCTGAGCCTAAAAAAGTGGCTCAAATCGTTGAGTCGTTGGCATAGCACTAACAGTTTTGGTCTCTGGTCATTGGCAGGCAAGCCTATGAGAGTGACTTTGGGTTTCAAGTCACTCTAATGCTTATAGCATGGGAGCGACTAAGGCTTAAGTTGTCCAAAAGATCAGTGGGACCCCAAGGAAAGCTATCTAAATTGTTGGATTGGTTCCTAAGGGTCCTGTAGCTAATGATTATTGTCTGTATGGTATGTTTCTATTGGTTCCACTTCCTTAATGTGACTTAGGAGGTTGAATCATATCATAGTGGCCTCTTGTCACATATTTACCTTGGCAGGCCCGTTGCTTGGGTAGATGTGGGAGGAGGGTATTACAAAGTCGTATCAGAGCATGGTTCACTCCTCGGACTGGATGGGCTATGTGTTGGTCATGCATGCATGTCAATTGCATGTGTGTCTCTCACACTTGCATTTCATATGCTTATTGCATTTGCATGATGTTGTTCATGGTTGAAGTTATGTTGTCATGTGAAACTTGATGTTTTGTTGAGGAATGCATCGTCGTGAGTGTACAACTCGTCACATATCGATTTATGTCGCTTACATGTACCGTTGTAATATGCTTGGTTACATTCTTGTATGTTCGGTTGCATGTATCAGTCTTGCAGATTTGATTTCAAGTATCGTGCATCCATTCTTGATGATACATGTTTATGGATATGTATGGATGGTTATGCATCGCTTATGCATGTTCATGTTTAGATGTGGTCAAGTGTATCATGAAGCAATAATGGCGGTTGTCATGCATGAGGTTGTTGTGTGTGTTGTTATTGAGGTCATGTATCAATGACTAGACCCTAGCTAGAATGATGGTCACATGGTCATATGCTTATGTTTGAAGTTTCTATATGTTTTCATGATTATGTTATACATGTATCACATTGATTTGTTGATCTTGCAGACAAGGTACCTTCCCCGAGCTATAATAAGGTACGTTGGCTTATTGTGATTTGATTTAGCTGCCATGATACACCTTGCAAGAAGAAATATCAAATGGCTAGCAATATGGTTGACTACAAAGACTCTCCCTATGAATCCAAAGAGAAGTGTGGTGTTCGAAACTCTTATGATTTGGCAGTTACACTAAGAAGCTTAATGAAAGAAATAAGGAGTTGTAAGGAAGATGATGAAATAATCATATATGCACAAGAAAAGTTAGCAGAGGTAAATATAGTCATAATTTTGAGCTTGTCAGATTTACAGCGATAGGGACCGCTTCGGGTTAGCAATGAGTAGGAGGAGAGGACTATTGGGGCATATGGTAGTAGATCACATGGTGGTCACCGATCAGATAGAGATGACATAATCAGAGATGGTAGATTGTTGGACACTCTGGATAGGAGACATGATAGATATAAGTATGATTCCAGTTCCGATTTAGATAAGCTCTCTGATCATCATTGGTATCATCCTTATAGGAGGATAGATATTGGGTGTTTTCCATATGAGTTTAGGAAAGTGAAGCCACCTAACTTTGATGGAGAGGTAAAGAAATCAAAAGATGTAGAGGCATGGTTGCTAGGCATAAAGAAGTTCTTCAAGTTGCATGACTATTCAGAGAACATGAAAACTATAATGGTTGTCTTTAGTCTCAGAGGAAAAGCAGACAAGACATGAATAATGTCAGAGGTATAAATGAGGAAGATTTGACGTGGAGTGAATTTGAGTAGCTATTCAAGAAGAAGTAACTGTCAGAGTGATACTTTGATGACAGATAAAAAAAAATCTATGAGATAAATATCGGATCCATGACAGATGATGAATACACCATCAGGTTCCTTGAGTTGCTGAGGTATGTGCCTTACCTCAAGGAGGAGAAGGCTAAGATTCAAAGATTTGTTAGTGGATTACCAGATGCATTTAAAGATATGATCAAGTTCGATGAGTCTAGATAATTGAAGGAGGCCATCCAAAAGCTGAAGCATTGCTATGAACAATCGAAGCGCAGGTCTGAGATGAAGCCATCTGCAAAGGAAATGATAGGAAAAAAGTGAAATGAGGCAATAAGTGGGTAAGAACACAAGACTTAGGTAACAAAGAGAATGTTGCACCATCTAAGAGGTTCAATGCATCAAATAGGGGACAAGAATTCCGATCACAAGATCGAAACAAGGAGACATGAAGGAAGCCTATAGAATGTTGGACTTGTGGAAAAGACCATCACAAGAGAGATTTTCCATAGAATGAGGGTGGTATACCTCAGATATAAAGTGCGCAGGGGGCACATACTATTGGGGATGTTGGTTAGAGTATTCCGTGTATCTATGCAACATTGGATAGTAAACAAGTAGAGCCTCAACCATCTATCATTGAGATGGATGGTAAGCTTTGTGATCAAGTTATTTCTATTTTGATTGACCCTTGACCTAATTATAGCTATTTTAGTCCTCAATTGGTGGATAAGTGTGGTTTGAGTAAGGAATTTCATCCAGGGTCTTGGTTAGTGCAGTTGGCTACATGTACGAAGAAACAGGTTCATGATTGGGTAAGAGCTTGTGCATTTGATTTGAATGTTATGCCTATCACAGAACATTTGAATGTATTACCATTGGGTTCATATAGTATATTGTTGGGCATGGATTGGTTATATCTTCATAGAACCAAGGTATACTATTATGATAAATCTATTGAGTGTGTTGATGAAATTGGAGAACCAAGAGTCTTACAGGGTACGAAGAAAGCTACAATAGTTAGGATGGTGATACCTATGCAAGTAAATCTTAATCACATGAAAGGATGTAAGTTATTCACAGTGTAAATTTCTAGTGATAAGGGTAAGGAAGTTGACGATATGGATGTCTTGAGCAGGTACCTAGTTTTATAGAAGTTAAAGGATGTATTTCTTGAGGACATTTCATAGTTTCCACCTCATAGGGAGGTAGACTTTTCTATTGAGTTAGTGTCAGGGGAAGCTCCAGCATCGAAAGCACCTTACATGATGAGCACACCTGAGTTGGTCGAGTTAAAGTTGCATTTGAAGGAAATGTTGGACAAGGGGTAAATTAGGCCAAGTGTATCACCATGAGGTGCACTAGTATTGTTTGTGAAGAAGAAAGATGGTACTCTCAGATTATGCATTGACTATAGGAAGTTGAACAAGGTGACTATCAATAACATGTACCCTTTGCCGAGGATTGATGACTCGTTTGATCATTTGAAGAGAGCAACAGTTCTCTCAAAGATTGGTCTGAGATCTGAATACCATTAGGTATGCATAAAAGAGGAGGAAATTTACAAGACTGTGTTCAAGACCAGGTATGGGCATTACGAGTTCGTTGTTGTTCCATTTGTCTTAATTAATGCTCCAGCTACATTTATGTGTTTGATGAATATTGTGTTGTGTCCATATTTGGATAAGTTTGTTATTGTGTTCATTGATGATATACTAGTACATTCTAAAAAAGAGGAAGAGAATGTCGAGCATTTAGTAGCAGTGTTAAGGTTGTTAAAAGAGCATCAGTTGTATGCTAAGCTCAACAAGTGTATTTTCTTTTAGACTGAGGTACATTACCTAGTGCATGTTGTCTCCAAGGAGGGAATTACAGTAGATCCAGAGAATATAAGGGCCATCATGGAGTGGGTATCTCCTAAGAGTGTGGATGAGGTGAGATGTTTCATGGGTTTGGCAGGCTACTATAGAAGGTTCATCAGGAACTTCTCACAGATTTCTTATCCTATTACATCATTGAATATGAAACAGAAGAATTTTGAATGGATAGAGGAGTGTGAGGCTAGTTTTGAGCAGCTCAAGCAGTTGTTGACACATGCACTAGTGATACAGATTGCAAATCCAGACACAAAGTTTGTGGTATGCACAGACGCTTGCAAGAGAGGGCTTGGTGGAGTCCTTATGCAGGATGGACAGGTGGTATTTTATGAGTCCCTGAAACTAAACAAGCATGAGCATAACTACCCGACACATCATTTGGAGTTAGTAGTGATCATACAAGCATTGGAGATGTGGATACACTATCTTCTTGGAAATAGGTTTGTACTTATGAGATATCACATAGGGTTGAGGCATTTATTTGACCAGCTGAATCTGAATGCCAGGCAGGCTAGATGGTTGGCCATGATCAGCTAGTTTGATTTTGAGATCAGATATATCAAAGGTAAAGGGAATAGGGTGGCATATGCTCTTAGCAGACGGGTATAGGTAAATCACTTGGTAGCTATGAGCTCCTATGGGACAAACTTCCAAGATAGGATCTTGTGGTCAGGTTAGCAAGATGTCAGATATATGGATATTGTACATAGGTTGTAGCAGAGCATAGGTATAGGTATAGGTGATGGTATAGGTGCAGGTGCATAGGATATGGATGATTGTCTTATGAAAAATATATTAGTCAGGTTCCGAGACAGGATATATGTACTAGATAACAGTGAGCTCAAGAAGGTGATCTTGATGGAGTTACATGCGAAACTGTGCTCAGGTCACCCAAGGTATTAAAAGACACTAACAGTGGTGCAGATATTTTATCATTGGCTGAATCTGAAGAGGGATGTAACAGAGTTCATGGCTAGATGTTTTGATTTTCAGTGAGTGAAAGCCGAATATAAGTATCCAGGTGAACTGCTACAGCCGATCGCGATCCCAGAGTGGAAATGGGAGGTTATTTCCATGGATTTCATTACAAGTTTTACGAAGATAGTGAGACAAAATGATTCGAGTATGGTTATTATGGACTAGTTAACAAAGTTTTCACATTTCATTCCAGTGAAGTCTACATTCTCAGCTAGTGATGTACATAGGTATTTATCCGATATGTGGTTAGATTACATTGTGTCCTAAATAAGATTGTGTCAGATAGGGATGTGAAGTTCACTTTCAAGTTTTGGAAGGAGTTGTTTGCAGGTTTGGGCACAGAGTTGGCCTTCAGTACAACTTATCTTTTGTAGAAAGATGGACAAACATAGAGGGTGAACATGATATTGGAGGACATGTTGAGGATGTATGTGATGCATTGGGAATGAAAGTGGGAAGATTATATTCCACTGGTCAAGTTCGTGTACAAAAATGGGTATCAGGAATCATTGAAGATGTTTCATTTTGAGGTATTATATGGGTAGAGTTACAACACTCCCATCAGTTGGAGTGATCCAGTTAGCAATGTATTGATTGGACCACATATGTTGGTGGACATGGAACAAGAAATACAAGTGATAAAAATGAATCTAAAGGCAGAACAGGATAGGAAGAAGAGTTATGTAGATAGGAATAGGTTTTTCAAGGAGTTCCAAGTTGGGGAACATGTGTACTTACGCATCAAACCGAGGAAGAGATCCTTGCAGATTGGATCATGTGCCAAGTTCCAACCACAGTTTTGTGGACCCTTTAGTATCATTGAGAGGATTGGGCTAGTAGCCTATTGACTTGAATTTCCTTTGATAGTCAAATTCCATGATGTTTTCCATGTATCTTTTCTTAATAAATATGTTAAATATGTTGATCATGTGATTGACTGGTCTGTATTGCAGGTGGAACCAGATGGAGAATTCCAGTCTGAGCTTCAGTGTATATTGCATAAAAAGGTGCTCATGCTCCAAAACTGAGCAATTGAGCAAGTTAAGGTGTACCGGAAGTACTTTGGGCCCAATGAAGGTACATGGGAGATGGCGATAAGATGCAGGCTATATATCCTTCCTTGTTTTCCCATTGGGGCAAAGTAGTGTTGGCTTGGTGTTTTGGTATATGCTTTGGTATATATTTTGATGATGTTGATTTATGTACATATGTATATGGTTGTAAATACAACCACGATTTGTGTTATAAATCTCCGCTATGTGGTATGTTGTTATGATATCATGTTATTATGTTGTTATGTTGGTTTATGTTTCAGTAGGGTGATCATTGAAAATATTGCATCGAGCTTAGTCATAAAGCTCCATCGGTAGTATATTTTTCTCACAACATTTTTTTGGTTATAGGTGTTTTTTAACACTAAGGATGGTGTCCGCAAAGGGGGAGGGTTTTGTAACATCCATGGTGAAAATTCCATGTAATAAAAGTAAATAAAGGGGAAATAATAACATGAATGATGGCACACTTACTCCAAGCTGAACGTTGGGAAGAGTCCCAGTGATGGGGATCACTTGTGATTGGTTATGGCTAAGTAAATTAGCAAAGGTAATGGCTAAGGCTTTAGAAAGGCAAAATGGAATTTTTGGCACATTTATTTATGAAAATAATGTGTTGCCTTTGTGGGCCTTGCCCCAGGTTTAGCGTTAGTTAGCCAAACAAATCCCTACACTACTGGCCCTTTTGGCATTAGCCCGCGGAGCGCGGACCGAAGTGTCACCAAAAGCAATATGGGGGGATGCTGGAACCAAGTTTTCACACCCTGAGATGGTCGTGATGTTAGTTTATACCCTCTACCCCTACTTTTGTGCAAGTCGCTAAGCCTTAGGGCTCTGTCAGTCTACCATTTATTCTTCCCTTTAGTACCTCCGCAAAGGTGTACGATTGGTCTTCGCGCAGCCCTAACCTATGGTCCAGGTACTTTCACGTAGCTATGACAATTTATCATAGAGATTCCCAAGTTATCTCAAGTGTTTTACTTATCTTACTAATCAATCATAGTTAGTGCCACGTGAATTGATATCCTTACTTGTGTTCAATTAACCAATACAATCACATATATTCGCACATCAAATAAACATTGTAAATTAAACCCAAAACACAATATAATCAGATGGATTAACAGGAACTAAATACACAATAATTGTAAAATACTTCTCTCTATTGATATCTTTTAGTTTAGTACAGACTCTATCTGCCCTGAGCACACAACTGTAGGGGTCTGCGCACTTAGCTGTAGACTTCCACCCTAGGCCTCTGCACACTCAGCTGGAGAGCCTCTACCTATGCTAAGACCTGAGAACACTTAGACTCCTCTATTCTACTTCTCTACTTTCTTCCTTCTTCTTTTTGTTTTTCTAACTACTTAGAGCTTACTTACTCAACTCCTTTTTATACAATCCGATGGTCCGTGGACCATGGGTGGATATTTACAGCCGACTTTACACTTTAAAAAATAAGGGTAGACAACCCTTTATGACTCTTGACACCTTTTTACAACTTTATTACAAAATTTTCGCAAAACATGGGCTTTTAGCCCCAAAACTATCCTTGGGGGAACCCGTTCCCAACAGGCCCCCAACAAAAACATGGTTACTCGCCCTCCAGTCACTCTGTAGGCTGGAGATCTTGGTGCGAAGACCTCCCTGCTCAACTTGTATGATGATAACCTCGACGGTGCACTGTGCGGCTGCCTGCTTCACTTCTTCAACCAACTTCTCTGTCACTAGTCCTGAACTGTCAGCCTGAAGCTTCTGCTGAGTCGCTTGCAGATTAGCAAGCTTTCCTTCAATGGATGTCATGACCGAATAAGCTTCATCCAACCAGGGCTTCAAGCGCGCCTTTAGCACTGCCTCTTTTTGCTGCACTGCATCGACCTATTTCTTTAATGTTTTGGCCTCCTGCAGCTTCACCAATATTTGTGTGAGGATGACGGTGCGTGTGCTGCATTTTACTTCGTTATAGCACTACTGCAGTTCTTGCACCTATGTCTCCAACTACTGTACCTTAGGATCCTCCTGCAGGCTCGTCAGGACCTCAAATGACTGTTCGAAAAGCCATGTGTAGTCTGCTACTACATTGCCTACCGCCGCTATCGCCTCTGTGACAGTGGTTGTGCACTGCTCCTTTACTTCTAGTGGAGTTGAAGGCTAGGCCTTCAACTGCAAATCTGCAATCTATAGGTTCAGCTCCAGCTGAACCTTAGCCAACTTTGTGCGAGTGTCATGCACCACTGTAGGAAGCTTGTAAACCTGTTCATCTGCCTCTGAATCCTTAGGAATGGTCAATTCAGGGACCATTCAGCAAGCTTCCCTCACGGCCTTAATCATGGGAATATTTGTGTTAGTAAGTTCCACCATGGAAGTGAGGGTGGTGTCTCGCTGCAGGGCCATCTACACATTATTAATCTTCTGCTCACTGATTACCTGCAAAGCACATTGTTCGTGGGCCCTCAGCTCTGTGATCACTCCATCTTGTAGTAGGTGGAGCGCATCGCTAGGAAATGTTGCCAAGTTTAACCCCACTCCCTTGAGAGTGCTGACAGCAGGCCTGTCAACTTCGTTTTCTGTGGTCACTGCTCCATCAGGTAGCACTATCACTCGGGAGTCCTTCACATGTAGCATCTCAGCAGCTTCTAAAGTACTGATAGCGAGGCTGGTGGACACCGTGCTAGCCTGTGATGCATGGATCTGCAACTCATGAAGACCCGTCTGGATGGCCCTCAATAGTTGTTGTTGCTGCTGCTTGAGCTGCTGCAGTACCTCCACGGTGACATCCTGCACCGTGTGTTGGGTAGCAGAGGCTCCGCATAATGGTTTTGGGACTTAAAGCCCACAATTTTGGGTATTGATATTGTAAAAGTTCCACAAAGTGTGCGGAGCGCAAATTGTAATAGGTCAATTCTAAGGGTAGTCCACCCTAAAATATTGTAATTTAATCTAGAATGTGTCAGCCTACCCATGGTTTGCGGACCATGGGAATGTATAAATAGATCGAGGCTCTAAGTGTAGAAGTCAGCTTTTTGGTTGAGATCTGAAGTATTATGGGTTTATGAATGCAATATTCACTCTGAGTCTGTAAGTTCGAGTCGGGTTTGGTAGTAGTTAGAGTAGGCTCTACAACTGTGTGCGCAGAGGCCTGGTAGAGTTCGTAGTTGTGTGCGCAGACCCTTGCAGCTGAGTGCATAGGGTGGAATTGGATTATACTGAATAGAAGATTAATAAAGATAAGTGTTTCTGAATTATTGTGCATCTGATCACAGATCTATATGTTTATGCTTACGTTATGGTTTTATGCATATCTTTAAGATTTATGGGTGAGCACGCTAGTTGTAACTGTTGAATGCTTGATTAAATAACTTAAGAAGTAGATCAAATCTATAATAAACGTAATAATAATAAGGAATCTAGGAAGTGCCTCATTGTCGAGCTACGCGAAGGCCAGATAGCTGTAGCATGAGTGTGCAGATCGGTTCGTGAATCCTTCAGACCTCATCAAGACATCCCTAGGGTGCGGAAACCTGGTTACAGCACCCTCCCGTACTACCTCAGGTGAGACTTCAGTCCGCGCTCCACGGATTGTTGCCGAAAGTGCCGGTAGTGCGGGATTTGCTTGGCTAAAACACTTTCGAACCTGGGTCAGTCCCCAATAAGCGAACAAATGGGTCCGTTGCTGGAACTAGGATTTGCCTAAGAGATGTCTGATGTTGGAATGTTGGAACCCTATGAAGAAAGAGATTGAAGATTGGTTGGATGAGAAGCTTCACGAGTTCGTGGTATAGGAAAACAAAACCCCACAGATATCTAAGAATAGGTGGCTGGATCGCTACGTATATACAGAAATTCACGAGATCTTCTTTGCATCTTTTTCTTTAGAGCTGTATGAGTGGATCGCAAGGCTAGCAGATAGCCAAGGAAGGTGCAAGCTTGAGCGACCCATAGTGTGGACTCCAGAGTTGGTGCACAGAGACGTCTAAAGATAAGATCACGCAGGCCGTAGATCACTTGTTAGATCAGACAATAGGAGGGTTTATCATTGAATTTGTGATAGACACGACTGTCAGCTATAGCGAAGTAGAAACGTGTTTTCTCAAGGGACTACGAGGTAAGTGCATCAAATCGTTGAATACCTGGATTAAGATGCTATTGTGTGAAAAACAGGTGATGCGAAGCCATTAATAAGTGGAACGACGTGGAGCGGAAGGGCATACAAGGGTATCGAGGGGTTAGGAAACAGTCCCTTAATTTTGCCTCCATGAGAGGGCGAGGAAGAGCACACTTGGGCTTCTCCAAGGAGTGCAGCCAGTTTGATAAGGCAACGCATTCCACAGCTATCATCTTTGCTAACATGACCACTCGTGTCACCTCCATCACCCCCATATTCACCCACACCGCCTCCACCAAACCAGCAGTTTAACATGGTGAGTGCGATCAAGTTTCCTGTATTCAGAGGAGTAGGAAGCAAAGATCCAAATCAGTTTTGGTTCGTAGTAAGAGCAGTGTGGGAATCACATGGAGTTACGGATGATAACATTAAAAAGGCCACCTTGGTAAGTGCACTGCAGGATCGCGCGCTGACTTGGTATATCAAGCACTCGAATGATCATCCAAATGTTAGGATAGAAGAAATCTAGATTGCATTAAACAAAGAATTTAGTCGGCCAAAATCAGAGACGCAATCAATCATCAGATTTAAGGAGATCATGATGATTCTAGGTGAAACCCCTTGGGATCTGGATCAGAGACTAAAGAGCACGATCCGCGAGGCTAACATGATGTTGATGGATGCGCAGCACTGCGTGTGGTTTGTGGCGTCTTTGACATCACATCTGAGGATGACGATATCACAGAAGAAGATTTCAACCCAGGAAAAAGCATTGGAAATAGCAATGAGGTTGCATGAAACTTCGATACAGGATCCTGGGTTGGGAGTCCAGTAGATCCACGCGCAACTACAAAACCTATGCTTGGAGATGCAGAGTTTGAAACAGGATAGGGCACCCTGTCCAGAAGTGCGAAAAGATGTGTGGTGCATAAAATGTAAAGGCCAGGGCCACGATAAGGATCATTGTCCGACATTCGCGAACTATTTAGCAAGGGAGGGACCAATGCCATTGAGACCAGAGATGCAAGTCAAGCCAAGTGTGGAGCCTGCGCTCCGGTGTTCGATCTATCAGGTAGGAGGAAAGCACACGACGGACAACTTTCATCTATTGCAAAAGTTTACACAGACCCCCCAGCAGCTATTTTGCAATTTTTGTAGATCAGTGGGCCACGATGAGAAAAATTGTCGAAGTTATGAACTGTTAATGAACCGAACACCTACCTATAGGATGAAGATGGAGATGCAAGGCCTTGATCCCACCGTGGGGATGGTACATGCTAGATTTCAAGGGCGAGGCCGAGGAGGAGGAGGAATGGGGCCAGGAATGGGTCCCTGACAGCTAATCTGTTATAACTGTGGAGGACCAGGGCACTACGCTCGTGACTGTACCAACCCGACCAGACTATCATGCCCCTATTATCAGCAATTCGATCATGAAATGATAGATTGTCCCATGCTGATAGAACAGATACATGAGAAAAGGGTAGAAAATCCTACACTGACGCAAAACATCCAAATGATGAGGTCCGAACCACGCAAGGAAGACCCAAACGTGAATATGATGCTCAGAAGTGGCACAGCCACAGGGGAATATAAGGGGAAACAAACCGAGGAAGACACATGGGTTCACAAGGCCCCTATAAAGCAACTTGAGTTCGACTTGGAATGCGCAAAGGAGACATTTATGGAAGCTAAGAAGAGCTTCGTGGAGGTCTCTACTTCAGGTAGTAAGGATCAACCCGAGCCGGAAATGGATCCCTCTATGCTAACTACCTTTTTAGAGACATGCATGAAGCTGCTACGTGACAATAAGGCAGTTAAGGGATTACAAGAGCTAATAACTAGGTGCGCAGGGTCGGGTGAATCTCACATGGTTCAAAAACCGGGAAAACATGCTTTGCACACCGGACGGGAAATGCAATTGACCGCGTAGATTGGTGACTATGAGATGGATCAGGTCATTCTAGACTTAGGCTCGGATGCGAATGTGCTACCTAAACAGACATGGGAACGCATGGGCAGGCCCACATTACAGTGGTCTCCTATTCAATTACGGATGGTGAACCAACAAAAGATCTTGCCCATGGGGAGATTGCAAGGAGTAACAGTGGACATCGAAGGCGCAAGCACACAAATGGATTTTGAGGTAATAGAAATTGTGGATGATAGCAACCCTTACCCCACATTACTAGGAATAGACTGGGCCACGGATATGAATGGAGTCATCAACCTAAAGAAGAAAAAAATGATATTTGAGAAAAAGTCCCTGTGCGTAGTCATTCCGCTTGATCTGGCCGAACGAGTGTGCTACACTAAACCCCTGCATGATGAGGGAAGTGATGATGACTTGGATTGTATCTACAAGATAACTGCGAGAGATCAGGATTGGGTAAATCTGACTACAGAGGGAAGAATATCGTGGGAGCACGCAGATTCCTACACCTTGGATTCAGATGAAGAAGAAGAATGTTGGCATAATCGGTTGAATGGAGCAACAACGTTAAACTGCAACATGATGACTAGGTCACTGTGTTGCATAACAACTCAAGATCGAGATCTACTGACATATGATGGGTTGATAGTGGTGGATGAATTCTTGAACAAGTTTGAGAGCGTAGTACCAGACCACCAGAGGTTCGATGCATTAAAATGGGCATTGCACGCAATGCTTGCGCGTTGGTGGGGAACACATGAAGGAAGCTTTGAAGACCGGTGCAGCTGCAGAAGGATGATGCAGATAAGGTTTGGGAAGATGGAACTAGGAATAAATGAGAAATAATATGGACATGATGACCCACGCGTGCACCTCATAAAATGGACCAAAGCCTATGGAGAAGAACCCCAGCTGGAGTGGGCACACTTATTTTATCATACCCTGGATGTCATCCCAAGGAACTGGTATACTAAGACCGAACTCCGAAATGGTACAGGCGAATGGGATATCCTGCGTGAGGGATTTTTATTAACGTTCTTATTTGAGGACCAATGGATGGATACTATTGATGATGCTTTGCAAGTTGTGAAAGCTGCCATTTTCAAAATACCACGGGAACTAGAAGAAATAGTGCACCCAGTATGGTCACATCAGTTAAGCCAGGCACTAGAATGTTACAACGTGAAAGTAGAGGATGATGATGATGACCCCAGAAACATCAATATTCCAGAAACCGAGGGGAGTCACAAGGTTCACGAACCATCGATCGAGGACCCCAACATCACTGCGCCACTGAAAATGAAACAAGTGAACATTGGTACGGAAGCGGAGCCGAAGTACGTAATGCTTAGGGACTATTGGAACGATGTCACAGTAAATAAGGTCGCCGAGTTACTTCACGAATATCAAGACTTATTCCCGACCAAAATAACCAAGTTAAAAGGGATCCTCGACGACCTAGGGATGATGAAGATAACTCTGAAACTAGAAGCGAAGTTAGTTAAGTAGCGTCCTTACCGTTTGAATCCGAAGTATAAGGAAAAGGTCCGTGAAGAATTGGACAAAATGCTTGCAGCAGGAATTATTGAACCTGTGGAAGAGTCTGACTGGGTGAGTCCTATGATAGTACAGGAGAAAAAATAGAAGGGTGAAATTCGAATTTGCGTGGACCTCCGAAAACTGAATGACGCCTGTGTTCATGACCCATTCCCGACCCCATTTACAGATGAATTTTTGGAGAATGTTGGTGGATAGGAACTGTACTCATTTACGGATGGGTTCTCAGGGTACCATCAGATCAAGATCACACCAGAAGATAGAAGAAAGACCACCTTCATGACCGAATGGGGATGTTTTCAATACACTATTATGCCCTTTGGGTTAAAGAATGCCCCAACGATATTTTCACGCGTAGTAGTGGCCACATTCAAGGAATTCTTCCATAAGTTTTCGGAAGTCTACTTTGACGATTGGACTGTATTTGGGCTAGTTAAGAAACATATAGCAAGGTTATGGTTGATGCTGGATACTTGCCGATGACACCAAATTGCGCTGAATCTTAAGAAGTGTACCTTCCTCGTCCCCTTCAGAAATTTGCTCAGCCATGTGGTCTGCAGACAAGGCCTGATGGTGGACCCTGTGAAGATTGTTGTCATACTCAATCTATAAGTGCCGCGAAGTGTCAAACAACTCTGCACCACGTTGGTGCACACTAGCTACTATCGCAAGTTTATTAAGGGCTATGCACAAATCACGGCACCAATGGAACAACTGTTGAAAAAAGACACTACATATTGTTGGAATGATGATTGTAAGAAAAGTTTGGAGATTCTCAAGGAAAAAATGGCATCCACCCCCATTTTGGTTTTCCCAAAATGGGACATCGAATTTCATGTCCATGTTGATGCGTTGTGTATCGTGCTGGGCGTTGTACTCATGTAGGAAGGAGTGGAAGGAATTGATCACCCGATCATGTTCGCAAGTCAACAATTGTCCAAAGCTGAAAAGAACTACTCCACTACTGAGCACGAGGGGTTGGCGATGGTATACGCGCTCCAGAAATACCGCCACTATCTACTCGGTGGACACTTTAAGATGTATACTGATCATTCTGCGTTGAAATACTTAGTGAATAAGCCTGTGTTGGGGGGGCTCATTTATAGATGGTTGTTACTATTTTAAGAATATGATTTCAAAGTCATCGTAAAGTCGGGACACCTAAACATAGGCCCGGATCACCTGTCCCGAATTAAGAACGGTGAGGAGCACACAAATTTAGAGGAAGGACTACCTAATTCACAAATCTATGTAGTGTGTGTCGCGGATGGTGACTTCAAGGATATAATTCACTTCTTAACCACAGGGACCACGCCACAGGGATATTTAGTTTAGCAGAAGAGAGAATTGGTGATACGTGCTGTGGATGTTACTGTTATTATGGGGCACCTCTATAAAATGGGAAATGATGAAATATTATGAAGATATGTACCTAAATTTGAACAAGCATAGATCCTCGCAGAAGCACATGGAGGGGTTGCAGGAAGAAATTATGCGAGAAGGGTGATAGCACAAAATATTCTTCGCGTTGGACTATGGTGGCCAACCCTACATCAAGAATCAAAAGTGTACTGTCAGGCCTACGACATGTGTCAACAGACTGGGAAAACATCGCAGAGGGATGAATGCCACTCAATCCACATATGATGCTGCAACTGTTCAAAAAATGGGAGATCGATTTTGTGTGGCCTATTACGCCTCAAGGAAAGATGGGTGCGTGATATATCATCACCGCGAAAGAATACTTGACTCGATGGGCAAAAGCACAACCGATTAAGGACTGCACGGCTGCTACAGCTGCAAAATTTTTGTTCGAGAATGTGTTGACATGGTTTGGATGCCTGAAAATTCTAATGAGCGACCATGGAATGCACTTCCTAAATGAAACTATCAGTGCACTCACTGAGGAGTTCCAGGTATATCATCAGCAAAGTACATCGTATCATCTGCAAGTGAATGGGACAGTCGAAGCTTTCAACAAGATTTTAGAGACTGCATTGACCAAGGTCTATAATGTGCAGCGAACCGATTTGGATTTGCACATACCTGCTGTGTTATGGGCATACTGAACCACATGCAAGAAATTGACAAGCCAGACACCTTTCCTGTTAGTCTATGGCATGGAAGCCATCATGCTAATGGAATAAATTGTACCTAGTTTGCGAATAGCAACAATGACAGGCATGACAGACCGTGGAGCATTGGAAGAGAGGCTCGTGGAACTAGAAGAACTAGAGGAATGGTTTCTAGTGGTATTCCATTAGTAGGTACAGAAGCAGTGCAAAAAATCTTGGCATGATCGCCATATCAAGTTGTGTACATTCAAAGAAAACGATTTAGTATTGCTGTATGACAGCAAGTTCAAGAAATTCCCTAGAAAACTCCGGATGCATTGGTTGGGACCATATGTAGTCAAAGAAGTCACAGATGGAGGCATGGTCCCTCGGCAAGCTTAATGGAGAGCCCTTCCTAGGAAGAGTGAATCGCAGTCACCTGAAGCTCTATACGGGTGGGCCAGTGGCCTAACTAACTGACTGAAGTACAGTCTCACCGCTCTAGACAGTTGAAAGAGAGCACGGGACGATAAAGTAATCTGTTAGGGAGCTATGCGACAACAGGGGTGCGCGCAGAATCGGTATGTCACAAGGGTCGTCGTTGCATAGAAGGGGCTACACTATTGCGTGGATTAGCATAGAAGTGACCGTTGTCGTCACTTTTCATGACAAGATGTCCAATTTATGGAGAAAATGAGCGGGCGGTGGGCAATTAAGATACAAAGTACGAGCCCGATTTGGAATGATCTATGGTCAATCTAGCATTAATGGGCCAGAAAAGGAGGGAATGATTGAATTTAAATTTCAACAGGCCTATAAATCATAGTAGGGCATCCATCGAACAATCTGTAGAATTAAGCTAGTGTGCCTTCTAGTAGGTATGGAACCGTTGCACTTCGATGATCAGGGAGTAAGCCCGGGGGTTTTAATATTGCCAAAAGAGAAGTAGGACCTTCTGGATAGTGTGATGTCGATGACCGTGGACGCCACGCTGAGCTCAACATCAATGGTAGGGGATGTACCAGAAATTCTCAGACAAGTAGCAGGACTGGTCTAGATGCCGCTGCCTAAACCATGGGCTGGCAGGTGATCTATGAAAGATAAGGGAAAGATGGTGAATCTTGAGACAAATGATGGAATTTCAGTTAATATTTCGTCTCTAACACACCTTGAAGATTAGGATCTCACAGATAGCAACATCTCTCTTGCAAAAATGCAACACAAGCTTCACCAGATAGTGCGTATACTGGACTAGAGATCAGAAGTTTTCTGCTTTGGCACAAAGAATTCCCGCTTTGGCACCTCAGCTAGAGCTAAAATCCTATGAGGGGTCACTTTGTGTTAACCGAGTAGAGTAGAATGAGCATCGTCGATTGAGAAAATTAGTAGAGGCAATGGAGCAGGAGATTGAAGGAGTTTTGTAAGAGACAAGGATGGAGTAGCAGAACATAGTGCGTCACTCACAGTGATGGTGGACTGTGAAGCCTTCGCAGTGCGTATCACTGCACCGATGAGTGACTCAGGACGAGTCATGATGATTGTGTTGGGGGCCTGTTGGGTAGCAGAGTCCCCGCGTAATGGTTTTGGGGCTTAAAGCCCACAATTTTTGGTATTGATATTGTAAACGTTCCGCGAAGTGTGCGGAGCGCAAATTGTAATAGGTCAAGTATAAGGGTAGTTTGTTGTAAAACATTGTAATTTAATCTAGAATGTGTCGGCCTACCCCTGGTCCGCGGACCGTGGGAATGTATAAATAGAGCGAGGCTCTAAGTGTAGAAGTCAGCTTTTTGGTTAAGATCTGAAGTATTATGGGTTTGTGAATGCAATATTCTCTCTGAGTCTGTAAGTCCGAGTCGAGTTTGGTAGTAGTTAGAGTAGGCTCTGCAGCTGTGTGCGCGGAGGCCTGGTAGAGTCTGTAGCTGTGTGCACAGACCCCTTTAGCTGAGTGCGCAGGGTGGAATTAGATTGTGTTGAATATAAGATTAATAAAGATAAGTGTTTCTGAATTATTGTGCATCTGATCGTAAACCTATATGTTTATGCTTATGTTATGGTTTTATGCATATCTTTAATATTTATGGTTGAGTGCATTGGTTGTAACTATTGAATGCTTGATTAAAGACCTTAATATGTAGATTAGATCTATAATAAACGTAATAATAATAAGGAATCTAGGAAGTGCCTCGTCGCCAAGCTATGAAAAAGCCAAACAGCTATAACAAAAGTGCGCACATCAGTTCGTGACTCCTCCAGACCTCATCAAGACATCCCTAGGGTGCGGAAACCTAGTTCCAGCACCCTCCCATACTACCTCGGGTGAGACTTCAATCCACGCTTCGTGGATTGTTGTCGAAAGGGCTGGTAGTGTGGGATTTGCTTGGCTAAAACACTTCCGAACCTGGGTCAAGCCCCAATAAGCCAACACCATGTCTCCAATGTCATTCAAATCTCCCTCTGTGAGGGTGATTAGGTCAAGTGACATCTTACTGGCCTTGGATTTCTTTTGCGGCCCCACATTTTCTTGTTCTCTTGGACGTTTGATGTGGTATGATGCCATCTAGGGTCCACTCCATCCTGCTCTGTTTGCTTTTCTGTTTCTTCCTCTATTTCGGGCAAAGGTGACCCCACACCTTTGTCAGAGCCCTGCTTTATTTTTCTTGTTTGCTTTTCCGCCTACTGGGTGGCATCGTGCTCTGCCTGGGACTTGGAAGCGACCTCATTCTTCCTCTTCTCAGCTAGTTGTTCCATATTGAGCTTGGCCTCCTCCTTTTTGCGCTGAATGTTAGACTTTCTCGACCCCACTACCAAATCTGAGGTAGTGCACCACTCTGCCTGCTAGCGATCAAGAACTGGATCAATCGTGTCATCCGTTGCCAAGTAAGGCAAGTCATGCCATGTCTGATCAGGGTCCTTCCATGCCCTGATTGATTCGTGCTGAAATTCTTCCTTGAACTCCACGTACTCCTGCAGTTTGGCAAACACAGTAGGTGACAATCATGATTTGCGATTGATAGCCCTGCGTATGTTCATTTCCATCAAGATCCAAAAGATCTTGCTATCCTTGATGGGCTGAGTATCCTTGGTTGCCCACAGCTAAGCGTACTTCACTTCTTCTGGTATGTTCGGTGTGACTGAGGGGAATTAACTGTCTTCCAGTAGCTCCCAGGCTAATAGCACAATTGATAGCAAGAGCCATGCATAGTGGAAGGTCTTGCTGAGCTCCTAGGTCTCGCAGAAGTTCGTGAGGAACTCACCACAGAGATAGCGTGCCCAATTAAACTAGACTCGTTCAGCGCATTGGGCTACTAAAAGCGATGACTAGTGCTAACACTTCATCTGTGTGACACTTCCTCATAACGTTTCCTACCAAAATCTGCATGGCAACCTTGACCGTAGGATTGTAGATACTCGAGATGGGATAGCCTCATGCCTTCTTAACGATCTTGAATTTCTCCTTCATGGCCTCTGCAAGAGCCTGTTCGCCACCTTTTCTGCCAAACATCATGGCTGGATTTTCCCCTATATAAGGCAGCCGTGTGATCCTATGGATCCACCTATTGGTGATGGGTATCGGCTCCTCCATCCACATACACCCATCGTGCACCAAGCATAACAGTGACTTGTTGACTAATAATGTAATGGGTGTGTGATTGTAGTGCGGCACCCATAGCAAGTTGAGCAAACCTACCTTTTATACTCCCATGATCCACTTACGCGGTTCCAATGCAGTCATCCCGGTGGTTGTGTGAACAATGTGGTGCATTAGCTATTCTGTCACCAAGTGTGGGAACTTCTCAGGGTCAGCTAAGTCCCAATCTTCCAGTTCAACAGAGGAACCCACCCCAAGCGCGGTCCTTCAAATACAATCTTGTCCGACAACAGAGGTATGTGCAAGGCGACCTTGCTTTCGTCAATGTCCTTTAGCACCTTGGTCTTGCCCTTGCACGGAGGGACATACTTGGGCAACTTAGTGATAGGGTAAAAACCCTCAACTTCAACTTCCTCCACTTCCACCCCAAATCCTCATCATCCATCAGGATGTCCTCAATCTCTTCCTCCTCCGGCTCCAAGTTAATAGTTTTACCCTTTTCTCGTGCGGTGGGCTTGTCCTCCAGTGGGTTTCTTCTAAGCGACGCGCGCACCGGTATTGCAGCCTGCTTGCCCTTATTATCCTTTGCACTCTCCTTGGTTGGGGTAGGCTTCAGTCTAGGTGTCCATGGTGACTTGGGGACTTTAGATAGTACCTCTGCAACCTCTGGAGTAGCTCCCTATGCCTTCATAACAACCTCCGGCACAAACCCCTTGGCTATCACTGCTTCAACGTCCATAGCTTTGGATCCTGGGATGAAATCACAGATGAAATTGCAGTTGGACTCTGGAAACTGATAAAATAGTCAACATTCAAGAAATTCTTCAAAGAATGCATGGGTCATGCACTCCTGAGAGCTCACCAACTCAATGTTCAAAATGCCAAGTGTTTTTCGTTGGGCCTTCACCTATAATTTATAGGCCATTTTTAATTCAAATCTGACCGTTCCCCCCACATTCAGTTCATTAATGCTAGATTAGCGGTAGATTTCCAAGGATCTTACCCATAAATTTTGTCTTAAATGTCGACCACCGGCTCCATTTGGCCGCATTCTTACCGTCAAATCATGAATAGTGACTTTAACGGTCACTTTCTGGCTGACCTGTGTGATTTTTCCCTGGGTAACGTAGCTCTCTTCACACTGTCGTGAACCTTGTGACATTTCCTCATTCCAAAAAATCCTCCAATCATGCAATTCCCCAACTCGGGTAGTATAGTTTATAGTCCCACACCTCCTGTCAGTTGCCTGGAGCGCTAAGACTATGCTGCCTTCATATAGTCACTTGGTTGGATCACCGGTGTATGGCTTCAATCGACTGCCATTCACCTTTCTTGGGAAGAGATCTCCGTCCAATTTAACCAACTAAGCTGCTCCACCATCGGTAATCTCCTTATGACATAGGGCCCTAGCTATTGCATTCTGAATTTCCCTCGAAATTTATCAAACTTGTTGTCATATAACAAAACCATATCATTTACCTTAAAGGTGCGTAGCTTAATGTGCCGATCATGCCATGCTTTTTTGCGCCGCTTTGGGACCTGTTGGTGAAATCCAGCCATGAATCTTTCTTCCTCAAGCTCAGCAAGCTATGCGAGCCTCTCTTCCAGGCCTCTGTGATCCGTCATACCCATGAGTGCTGCTATGCGCAGACTAGGCACAATGTATTCCATGGGCATCACTGCTTCAACACCATATACAAGCAACAAAAAAATTTGTTGGTTTTATGGGCCTGACCCAGGTTCAGGGTTAGTTAGCCAAACAAATCCCTACACTACTAGCCCTTTTGGCATCTTCCCACAGAATGCAGAACGAAGTCTCACCCGAAGCAGTATGGGGGGATGTTGGAACCAAGTTTGCGCACCCTAAGACAGTCATGATGTCGGTTTATACCCTCTACCCCTAGTTTCAGACAAGTTGGTAAGAATTAGGGCTATGTCATTCTATCCTTTATTTTTCCCTTCAGTACCTCTACGAAGGTGTAGGATTGGTCTTCGTGTAGTCCTAACCCGTGGTCCAGTTACTTTCACACAGCTATGACAATGTATCGTATAGGTTCCCAAGTTATCTCAAGTGTTTTACTTATCTTACTAATCAATCACAGTTAGCGCCGCATAAACTGATATCCTTACTTGCGTTCAATTAACCAATACAATCACATATATTCGTGCATCAAATAAACATTGTAAATTTAACCCAAAAATTAATATAATCAGATGCATTAATAAGAACTAAATACACAGTAATTATAGAATACTTCTCTTTATTGATATCTTTCAGTTTAGTACATACTCTATCTGCCCTACCCACATAGCTACAGGGGTCCATGCACTCGGCTGTGGACTTCCACCTTAGGCCTCTTTGCAATCAGCTACAGAGCCTCTACCTACGCTACGACCCGAGAACACTTAGACTCCTCTATTATACTTCCCTACTTTCTTCCCTCTTCTTTTTCTTTTTCTAACTACTTATAGGTTTCTTACTTGGCTCCTTTTTATACAATCCCATGGTCCATGGACCATGGGTGGATCTTTACAGATGACTTTACACTTTAGAAAATAAGGGTGGACAACCCTTTATGACTCTTGACACCTTTTCACTCTGCGATGACAAAATACGGAGACTTTACAACTTTATTACAAAATTGTCCCAAAACATGGGCTTTTAGCCCCAAAACTATCCTTGGGGGAACCCGTTCCCAACAGTAAGGTGATCATTGAAAATACTGCATCGAGCTTAGTCATAAAACTCCATCAGTAGTATATTTTGCTCACAACATTTTTTTGGTTATAGGTGTCGTTTAACACTGAGGATGGTGTCCCCAAGGGGGAGGGTTTTGTAACATCCTTGGTGAAAATTCCATGTAATAAAAGTAAATAAAGGTGAAATAATAACCATGAATGATGGGACACTTACTCCAAGCTAAATGTTGGGTAGAATCTCAGTGATGAGGATCACTTGTGATTGGTTATGGCTAAGTAAATTAGCAAAGGTAATGGCTAAGGCTTTAGAAAGGAAAAAAGGCATATTTGTCACATTTATTTATCAAAATAATGGAAATTAGGAGAAAAAGGAGGTGAAAGGTCACAGGTTGCATGTGAGGAGGAAAATGAAGGAAAATGATGGAAAATGAAGCAAGTAGAGGCCTCATTCATAAAAAGGCTTCTAAGGATCAGTTGGTAACCTTTTGCCAAATTAGTTTTGGAGCTCTCTCATTATTCTCTCTCTCTCTCATAATATTGGAGACTTAGATTTTTCTGGAGCACTCTTGGAGGCTGTGCAATACTTGGATGTTTGGAGAAAGAAGGAAAATAAAGAGTAGGAAAGCACAAGAAGGCATCGGAATCAACAACTAGAGCAGATTTGCTTACAGGTAATGAGTTGCATGTATGATTGCTTCACTAGTTTTGGCATGCATGGCATATGCATGTCGAATTTTTGTTGTGATTTGTCATTGTCATGGAGGATGGCCAGGATTGACAGTGGATTTCCTAGCCTTACCATTTCCTAGATAGCCATGGTGATTGTGGGTTACTTTCATTGTTTGTATGGTTGGTTCTCATGTTTCCTTAGCTTGGGTTGAGTTACTAGTCCTAGAAGCCTCATTTGGAAAAATACTCTAGAAGCCCTAGGTGGGTTGATTTACTTGTCCTAGAAGCCTTGCTTGGACAAATGTTTGGGAAGCCCTGAATAAGATGTGATTTGAGTTACTAGTCTTGGCAGCCTTGGTTGGAAAAACGCTTCTGAAGCCTTGGAAGGCTTGGATGAAGACAAATATGATGATGGTTTTGTGATGTTTGACCATGAGGTGGAATCACTATTTGATGGGTTAAGGTGGATGGCCTTTGGAAACCCTGGATGAGTTTTGATTGATGTGTTCTATGAGCTCCCACATTCATGCTTGGAATATGGCATGGGGGTGAATGGCTGAAGAGATATTTGGCTTAACCATTCTACGGTCGGGTGGAATGTGGAAGTCCCATCCCAGGTTTGGATTTTGCATCATTAATGAAAGGTTATTTCTCCTTGTATTTATATGAGTATTATGATGGATTATATGTGGTTTATATTGTTGTGATTTCATGTATAATTTTGCCCCTATTATGCTAGTTATGTCTGTGTTTTATGATAGCAGCCATGTGTGGTTGTCATCATGTTTTTACTTGTAATTGAATGATAAATCTATCTATGACCTAATTGATGGAATGGCAGTTGATGTGTTGAGGCATCAATGGTTCTTAGTGATTCTTAGCTAAGTATGAGACCCCTATGCTCCGAACTATTATTTACACCTGTAGATTACATATCCATGATATGTCTGACGAAATGCCAGTCGTGGCTAGTAGGGGTCTGGTCAAGGCCTTGAACATGTGTTGCCTTTAATACTATCATTTCCATGTTATTTTATGAATTTGAAGAGATGGTTCAATTCTGGGCAGTGACCTATGCTCTGATCCTGAAAAAGTGGCTCAAATCTCGGAGTCTTTGGCATAGAACTGATAATTTTGGTCTCTAGTTGCTAGCAGGCAAGCATGTGAGAGTGAATTTGGGTTTCGTGTTGCCCTCATGCCTATAGAATGGGAGAAACTGAGGCTTAAGTTGTCTGAAAGATCAGTGGTACCCCAAGGCAAGTTGTCTAAAGTATTATATTGGTTCCTAAGGGTCTTGTAGCTAATGATTAATGTATGTATCGTGTGTTTCGATCAATTCCACCTCCTTAACATGACTTAGGAGGTCGGATCATATCATAGTGGCCTCTCGTCACATATTTACTTCGACGGGCTGGTTTCTTGGCTAGATGTGGGAGGAGGGTGTTACACATACATTTTTTGAATTATTTCCCCAATTGTTGTAGATCGCCGCCAAAGATTATTCCATCTTCATACACTACCATAATCAGTAGTGTTGCAGGTGAGAACTCCCTAGGGTCTTGGGTTGAAAAGTCCAACAGAGCAGAGGGCAAATAGCAGCAAGAAATACTCAAACAAACAATCTAAATGCTTATTCTACTAGACTGGGAAGAAGTGTCCTTACCCGGAGGTCCTACGTTTGGGTAGATCCCGCAGGGTGCAAACCCTCTGCTTCTCTTGATTCCTTTGAAACCTAAAAATTATTCAAACAAAGCATATACACCAGTAGAAATGTAAATCATATTCATTATATATATGTTAGATCATATAAATGAATGAACAATTACACATCGATATAAGATTCATAAACAAGTCATAATATAGATCAATGCATAAACACGTTTTAATATTAGGAATATAACAACATTTATTTATTGATGTAAGCTACAAGAAAGGTGGAACACTACAACATAAGCCTTCCTCCAGCTCCAAGTGGAACCATCCTCCGAATCCATCCTTTCCTGGCCTCAGAAATCTTCCTCCATCATCATACACAAGGATATCTCAAGAAGGATGAAGGATATCTAAAAAGAGGAAACAAGGGTTTCCTAAAGCTTTGGGGAGTGCAGGAGGCACAGGGATTTCGTTAGACTCGATCAAGAATAAATCAAATATAATATCAATACCTCATTTCTTCTCCCCTAAGGCCTTCCCAAGGAGGTTTATTTATACTTCTCCAAATTAGTTTTTTCAGTTGGGAAACAGTTGGGCCACGGGCTATAGGAGGTGAGTAATAGGTAAAACCCATGAACTCCACCCGAAATTAAGGAAATTTATTATTTTTAAGTGTTTTAACACATGTAATTAGGTTGGGTATATGTTGACCTGTGTGTACATGCTTTTATCACAGGGAAAAGTAGCGTATAGGAAATAAAACATTGTTTTTTAGATTTTGGACCAACACTGGAAGGAAGGGTTGCCCTAGGCCATAACCAAAGCACCAGATCTACCAAGAGTGGTAAATGGTGCTATAACAGATGCCCCCTAATATATGAGGTTAGAAGGGGTACATGATGGCCAAAATGTATTAATTTTATAGAAGGAATCATGCCGAGACCGAGGAGGAGTTCACCAGAATTCAACCTGCCAAGCTAGTGAAAGAGATCAGAAAGAAACTGTTGTCTGAGGTAGGCATACCCATGCTCAAAGATAGTAAAGCATGTATGCATGTCAAGTACAAAAGTAGATCCAATATGCATACAAGTGTAAAGAAACTGAAGATACATAATGGATCATCTGATCATAACCAAGAAATTACATGTTTGAATATCACATATAAAGAGCTAATCAATGATGTTGAAGTATGAAGTTGATCACTGAAGTTATAAAGCTGAACCAAAAACTACCAAGTCAAATGGTGGAAAAAATGGTACTACATTGAAACTCGAGTGCCAGCATATAAGATGTCGCTGTAATGAACTACAACATATAAGGTGGATGGTGTCAAATAGCAGAAACAGGAGCAACTAACAAGTGAACCAAGAAATGCTAATGGAAACCCGAGGTCTTCACCGACCGCCATTGTACATTTCTAAACAATGGGAATAAATGAGTTGAAGTCGACCATGTGAGAAATCCTGTGGTTACTGGTCATTGATGTATACCATTAACAAACGTTAGACTACTCGCCAATAATGATGATGAGAGCCAAGGTACCCAATACAATCTAACAAGTGAAAATAAATGAGTTGTAGTCAAACACTAGGAAGAATATATCAATCAGGAGACAATGATGTTTTCCCACTACCGATAGTGAAGGAATCTTCCACTGATGGCTACAAACCCTAAGGTACTACCAAATGGACTCTAGATCTCTTTCTGAGAGCAATAAGCTGAAGTCTATGGGAAAATATCTGCTAGAAGGAAGGCATTAAGGCATCCTTCATCAATCTAGTGTGAGGGTAACCCATACGCCAATAATGTGGAAGGAATCAGACAAATAAAGATGCAGTAACCCAACCGAAGCACGTTTCTAGTGTACACAAGATGTAGCTAGCGCATGATAGAAACCCTCTAATCCAACCAATAATGAAACCTGACAAAGAGGCTAGGAATACACCAATAGTGTCAAATGGAAACCAAGGCACTGGACGAATCCCAATGTGTGATAATGAAAGCTGATGTCAAACACAAGGGAAACCAATCAGTCAAAGGCCCATGATGTTGATCGATGCTGAGCACAAGGTGACCTATCAATAATAAAAATAGGGCTAGGGTGCGGCTCTAGATCTACCCTCAGAGAAATTTGTCGTAGTCGATAAGAGCAAGACCCACCAACAAGAAGTCAATGGAGACCTTCTCAAACCAGCACGAGCAAAGGACCAACATAGCTGATGTGATAACGAACATGATGCTAACAACTAGGGATGGCCAACTGAAAAATAGGTCAAGAGACACCGTAGAGAGGCCGACTTAGGTTTACTTCCCTTAAACAAAAGCAAACTCTACTGTGACTACATGGCAGCATATGATAATTTTGTATAAGTTTGTCATGCAAGAGGCATAAGCAAACTCTCCATATGATTGGAAGAGATAACCAATCAGAGGAGTATTGACTCAATAACAAGGTTAAGGTTCTCCTAAGTCAAACTAAAGCCCATCCCAATGGAGGAAAGACTTATCTTCTGAGTTCTTTGTTCAAGGGCAACACAACTGACTCTAGCTACCATCAAACATGGAAATAATGTCCATTTCCTGCTCTTTTTGGGCTATATAATTTTGTTTATCTTTTTCATTTATATGAAGCCTGAAAAAGAATAAAAGAATGCTATAGTACAGTGGAAATAATGAGTGTCTAAAAAACAGATGCTCTAGTTTTTGGGATGGGAACATTCCTATGCTCAATGCAAGGTGGAAAACGTGGTCAATGACACTCAAAGGAATGTTCTTTCCACGGGTGAAAGGATGCGTCAAGTTGCAGAGGCTAAGTGATTGCAAGGTTGATTTTGCAGAAGACGTGTTCAAAAGGTGGCTTAAAAACGAGTCCCACTGAAACTGGTTCAAGGCCAAATTGTGCAAATAGTCAATATGCAATGCAATAGTACAACTCAACATGAAGGAGCCTCTAGGACAAAAAGCCTGAAAAATAGCGAAGAAGTAAGATAATGAAGCTTCAACGCACAAGTCATGGTGAGACTAAAGAGGACTCCTGAGCCTAAGAATGAAAGTTCAGCATGGGTTCCAAGTGACAACAAGGTACTATCTAGGGTGCCCATGATAATGTAGGCTCTACCACACAAGTCATGACACTTCTAAGCAATGAGAAGGCTCTTCATCATATCTTGGTAGGGTTGATCCTAAGGCCAAAATTGAAAATAAAACTGATAAATGCACAATGCAGGTGAAAAACCTATCTTATATGCCAGTTTCGAGAACCAATACCTGTCAGAATGGATCAACCATAAAAACGTCCAATGGAGAAATATTCCAAGTTCTGTAGACATAAATAGGAACACTAAACGAGAAGTTAATACATCCCATATATAAACTTTAGATAAAATTTTGTGTTATAGAATACAAAACTTGAAAATGCATACCTTATATGTACAATATGGTATAGGGAACCACACATCATTGCGGCTTACACATAATAGTTCTTCAGGAAAAACGCCTCAGGGGTTCAGACCAAGGACTCCTTTGGTAGTTAAAACTCATGGCTTCAAAAATTTCCTCCTGTGAAGGAAAATCAAACTCCAAGAAATCATGAGAACTACAAGGATCAAAAGTGGGAATTAAGGGGTCCCACGTCCCTAGAGGAGGAATCACCCAGTCAACTACCAGGACCAAGTCCCAAGAAGGAAAATAATAGTTCAAAATATCCTTCTCAGAAGCAATTGAACATTGAGGATTCAATGCCACATAATTCACCCGTGGCAAGGTAGAGTCTACTTGAATTCTGTAGTAAATTCGAATTAGGGTGGTGATTATTAGATGCAAGATGATCAATAGTGAAAATATTTCCTTTATGAGGAAAACACATCACTTGAAAGATTGAAGACACAACAACATTCATAGCATAGACATAATCACACCCAAGTAGCATATTAAATTCTAAAGGGCGATCAACCACCATCATATTGATTAAGACAGTCTTCCCACCTAAAGTAATAGGCAATTGAGGAAGAACACCCATAGATTCACGAGGTCTTCTATTATAGTCTAACAACTGACTATCAGCTATCGACAACTTTGGAGAACCCAAAGCTTTCCAAGTCAAGGAGGATATAATACTTGCGGAGGATCCTTCATCCACCATACATCGATAGATGTTTGTGGAATTAATTCTAACCTTTATTTGGAAAGGTGCAGTTGAAGGAAGATGAAGCTCGACAAGACTATCCCAATCAAAGGAGACACTCCTAGGACTTGGAGGGGGAACATTTGAAGAAATTGGAATGCCCCCTATAGTAGAAGACTCTGTACTAGAAATCAAACAGACTTTATTTTTAGGGACTTAACCCACCAAAAGAGGAGTGTAATCAACCAGAGATTGCACCGACTCGACTACTTCATCAACCAATGGTTGATGAGACTGTCAAGAAACCATTATAGATTTAGGAGTAGAAGAACTTCCAAACTCAGACCATATCCTTTGTACCTCTGGAATACTAGGACACAAATGAGTAAGATGGTCTCCCGTACATATCTTACAGGGAAACTTAGGTTTAAGACTTCTACGCTTAGGTTTCTGATCAACATCCATTCTGCTAACATGATTAGCAGTGGTTTGCAGAGAGTCCCGAACATGACTTTCCGAGTTCAATGAATCTTTCCCAAAAGAGATAGGATTTGTGCCCCATCCCTACTCACAGAAGATGGTGAGTCAACAAAAATATGACTCACAGAGGTAGGTGACCCATTGCTAGTATGACTCACAGTGCCTAGACTTATGCCCCCAGCGTGACCTGCAGTGGCTGAAAGCTCATCTCCAACATGACTAGCAGAAGTTGATGATGATTCATTGCTAGTATGACTTGCAGTGACTAGACTTATGCCTCCAGCATGGCTTGTAGCGGTTGAAGGCTCATCTCCAACATGACTTGCAGAGGTTGGTGATGGATGGATAGAATTATTCTTCTTCTTCGTCTTCCTCTTTCTCTTCGTTTTAGATCTCTTATTACAAGAGGGAGGATGAAGAGGAATCCCAGATTTCTCTTTGAAAGAATATGAACAATTAACACCCATTTGATGCCCTTGAAATAAAGCATTCATCTGAGAAGCTTCAAGAACATCAGGAATATTTGGAGTGGACCATAGCCAAACTGGTAGTCCAACATTCAATCCAGGAATATTCAAAGTGGCCATCAAGGGGGTATAAACGATTCCAAAGAAAGGAAAATCATAAGGATCCCCTTTTAGAAGGGTACCTTGGTTAGTCTCCATAAGAATATGGGCCATACCAGACTTATTCGCAGATCCTTCCCTTGCAGGAATGTACAAATGACTTTCCAAGGAAGAGAGATGCATAATCAAAACCTTTGCCCTTAAGGAGGAAACTCAACAACTTTCAAAAGAAATATCAAAATCCTTTCAAGATCGGCGGAGTGGTAGGTCAGTCAGTTAGAATCTAAGGTCCAAAAGTGACAAAACAAATCCACCTAAAGCCAACTAAATCCAAAAAGCAAAGAGCACTCGACTATAAAGTCCCTAAATATGCAACCAATCAAGAAACTTCCAAGTATTTTTTCTCTAGGTGATGAGGACCAGACACCAAAATACAAGAAAGTCAAGGGACCTTCCGAAGATTGTTTGGGATAATAACAGCCCAAGCCTACCAGCAAAGGTAACAGAAATAGTTACGCTGACCTCCTGACAAAAACCTTTTCTGATGCAAGTACCTAAGTTTCTCAAGGCTACCCTCCAGAAGTACTGATGAATGTGATGCAACATCTACCTTAGGTGCCACGGGATTCCCCGCTGCAGTAACCTATGTGATCTGTTGGGTAGCAAAGGTCCCGCGTAATAGTTTTGTGTTTGATAGCCTAGAAAGTAGGATAAAAATATTGTAAATCTCCGAAATATGTGGAGCGCGAAATGTAAAAGGTCGAGTCAAAGGGTTGTCCACCCAAGAAATAATATAAAATAGTGGGAAGTAAGTCGGTCCGTGGACCATAGGAAGGTATAAATAGAGCGCGGCTCTATGAGGGAAAGGTAGTTCTTTTTGGGTATGATTTTGGGTCTAAAATGTAATGCGTTTTTGAGGAAGAGAAGTTTGAAAGTGTCTGTAAATCTGAGTCGAGGGTTTGGGTAGTGGATAGAGGCTTTACAGCTATGTGCATAGAGGCCTAGAAGAGTCCACATCTGTGTGTGCGGGCCCCTGTAGATGAGTGTGCAGGGCGGATCTGGATGTATTGGTGATAAGTGGAAAAAAAGATAAGTTTCTTCTACAAATTCTATGTTACAATCTGAGTTATCGTGAATCCGATTGTATGAATGGTTGATATAACTGTTTAATCTATGCGCATATGCTTATGTTAAAGATATATTTGAATCTGATTTTATTCTAAGTGCAAGAACTGGTTAAGTCTGTTAAATGTTTGCTTAAAGACCCTTCTAAGTAGATCTGAGTTACCATACTTAATCAAATAGATTAGATCTGTAAACAACATGATTATAGAAAGTTAAACTCATTATGTGCGAAGATAGAGTAGCACAAGGCTACAGAATGGTGCGTGATACCTCTAGACCACATCCAGACATCCCAAGGGTGTGGAAGCCTAGTTCTAGCACCCTTCCCTGCTATCTCGGGTGAGACCTCAGTCCGCGCTCCGCGGACTGTTGTCGAAAGGGCCGGTAGCTGCGGGATTTGATTGGCTAAATAATTCTTCCGAACTTGGGTCAAGCCCATATAAGCCAGCAAATGGTTCCATTGCCAAGACCGGGATCTACCTAAGGGGTGTCTGACGGTGGAACAAGTTAAGGATCGAAGGGATTAGAAACTCTAGGGGTTCAGAGTACATCACTGCGCAAAACCTGAGGTTGAAAATGATGAGTGCAATCCAGCTACCAGTATTCAAAGGAGCAGGAAGCGAAGATCTAGAACAATTTTGGTTCGTGGTAACATTGGTATGGGATGCACACAGAATTACAGATGATAATATCAGAAAGGCCACTCTAGTAAGTGCATTGCAGGACCAAGCGCTGACATGGTATATAAAGTACTCAAGCAATCACCCAACCATGGGGACAGCAGAAATCTGGGCCAAACTGAAGAAAGAATTTAGTTGGCCAAAGTCAGAGACACAGTCGATCATAGGATTCAAGGAGATCGCGATGATGCCTGGTGAGACCCCATGGGACCTGGATCGAAGATTGAAAAGTACCATCCACGAAGTGAACATGAAACTATTGGATGCGTAGTACTGCGCTTTGTTTGTGGTGTCATTGACACCAAATCTAGGGCGACATTGTCACAACAAAAGATCTCAACCCAGGCTGAAGCATTAGAGACAACGATGAGGTTGCATGAGACTCCATTATAAGACATGGGGTTGGGAGTTTAGCAAATCCAAGCATAGATACAAAACTTGTGTTTGGAAATGAAGAAATTAAAATAGGACTAGGCACCCCAACCAGCAATGTGAGAGGAAGTATGGTGTATAAAGTGCAAAGGCCAGGGGCATGATAAAGATCACTGCCCGGTCATGATGAGTTATGTGTAAACGGGGGGACCAATACCATTGCGACCAGAGGCGTAGGTAGGACCAAGCACGACAACCCTTCTCTAGTGCGCAATCTGTCAGGTGGGAGGGAAGCATAACACAAATAACTGTCATCTACTACCAAAATACAACCAGACCCCCCAGCAACTATTTTGCAACTTTTGCAGATCGGTGGGCCACAAGGAAAGAGACTGTTGTAGCTATCAATTGTTAATGGACTAGTCACCTGCGTATAGAATGCAGACTGAAGCGCAAGGTCAGGATCCAGTCGCAGCGATTGCATGCGATGGGTTCCAGGGATGTGGACGAGGACAGGGTAGAATTGGGCTAGTAAGGGGTCGCGGGCAGCTAATATGTTACAAATGCAGAGGTCCAGAACATTATGCATGGGATTGTACCAAACCATCTAGAATTTCATACAGTTATTGTGAGCAATTCGATCATGAGCTGATAGATTGCCTTACGCTAATCGCATAGATTCATGAAAAAAGGGCACCGCAACCAACAACAACCCATAACATGCAAATGATGAGATCCAAACCCCACGAGGAGGATCCCAAAATAAACATGGTACTGAGAAGTGGCACGGCCATAGGAGCGAACAAAACGGGTAAGGAAGATACAGGGGTTGGTAAGGAGACATATCTGGAGGCTAGGGAGAGCTTTGCGAAGGTCTTTACCCTAGGTAGTAGGCATCAGCCTGAGCCGAAAAAGGATCCCTTGATGATAACTACCTTTTTAGAGACACGTATAAAATTTGCTTCGTGACAACATGGTAGTTAAAGGTTTACAGGAATTGATAAATAGATGTGTAGGATGGAGTGAACCTCCCGTAGTTCGAAAGCTGGGAAAACATGCGTCGCGGACCGAGAGGGAAATGCGACTAACAGCACAGATCGGTGATTATGAGATAGAACAGGTCATTCTGGACCTAGGCTCAGATGCCAACATACTGCCTAAACAGACTTGGGAGCACATGGGTAAGCCTACACTACAATGGTCCCCTATCCAATTGCAGATGGAAAACCAGCAGAAGGTCCTGCCCATGGGAAGGCTGCAAGGAATTACGGTAAATATTGGTGGCGCAAGTACTCGGACGGACTCTGAAGTGATTGAAATCATAGATGAAAGTACACCTTATCCTACATTGTTAGGAATAGATTGGGCCACTGACATGAATGGGGTTATTAATTTAAAGAAGCGGACAATGATATTTGAAAGAAAGTCACTTCGCGTAGTCGTTCCACTAGATCCGGCTGAAGGACCATGCTATATTGAACCTATGTGCAACAAAGAGAGCGGCGAAGAATCAGACAGTGTCTATATAATGGCTACACAAAGGCAAGAATGGGTCATGATAGTGGAGAAAAGAAGAAAATCATGGGGATATGTGGAATCTTGCACCTCTTATTCAAATGAAGAAGACGAGTGGTGGCGTAACAAGTTGAACGGAGCGACCACACTACACTGCAATATGGTGACTAAATCTTTGTACTGCATA